>OW240912.1:119832300-119843050 GCA_933207985.1 Pelobates cultripes
CTATTGTGACACCAGTGAGTGAGTGGTGTGTTTAGTACTATTGTTATCAGTTTAATCACTGTTACGCTCCCTATCCGTTGATGTGGAGCAAGACGCAGCAGCAGAAGAGGACTAAGCCGAGGAGGTTATGGAAGAGGATGGAGTAGAAGGAGTAGAGGAGGTGGCAGCGTACTGGCAGAGTACACGCTGTAGGCTGACACACCTGCTTGAAGATAACCAACTGCTATTCAATCTATAACAGTGAAAACATTTTTTTGTTTTTAAATCCAAGCTATTGTGACACCAGTGAGTGAGTGGTGTGTTTAGTACTATCAGTTTAATCACTGTTACGCCCCCTATCCGTTGATGTGGAGCAATACACAGCAGCAGCAGAACAGGACTCAGTCGAGGAGGTTATGGAAGAGGATGGAGTAGGAGGAGAGAGGAGGTGGCAGCGCATTCTGGCAGAGGCACACGCTGTAGGGCTGACACACCTGCTTGAAGATAACTAACTGCTATTCAATCTATAACAGTGAAAAAAAGTTTTTGTTTTTAAATCCAAGCTATTGTGACACCAGTGAGTGAGTGGTGTGTTTAGTACTATTGCTATCAGTTTAATCACTGTTACGCCCCCTATCCGTTGATGTGGAGCAAGACGCAGCAGCAGAAGAGGACTCAGCCGAGGAGGTTATGGAAGAGGATGGAGAGGAGGAGTAGAGGAGGTGGCAGCCACTGCAGCGTACACGCCTGTAGGGCTGACACACCCGCTTGAAGATAACTAACTGCTATTCAATCTATAACAGTGAAAAAAATAATTTGTTTTTAAATCCAAGCTTGGCTGTGACACCAGTGAGTGAGTGGTGTGTTTAGCATCACTACAGCTATCAGTTTAATCACTGTTACGCCCCCTATCCGTTGATGTGGAGCAAGACGCAGCAGCAGAAGAGGACTAAGCCGAGGAGGTTATGGAAGAGGATGGAGTAGAAGGAGTAGAGGAGGTGGCAGCGTACTGGCAGAGTACACGCTGTAGGGCTGACACACCTGCTTGAAGATAACTAACTGCTATTCAATCTATAACAGTGAAAAATAATTTTTGTTTTTAAATCCAAGCTATTGTGACACCAGTGAGTGAGTGGTGTTTAGTACTATTGTTATCAGTTTAATCACTGTTACGCCCCCTATCCGTTGATGTGGAGCAAGACGCAGCAGCAGAAGAGGACTAAGCCGAGGAGGTTATGGAAGAGGATGGAGTAGGAGGAGTAGAGGAGGTGGCAGCGTACTGGCAGAGTACACGCTGTAGGGCTGACACACCCGCTTTGAGACAACTAACTGATATTCAATTTATAACTGATGTTTGTTTCACAAGCAGAAAGTGCCCTAAAACATGGCGGCTTGAAACCTAGTTGGTGGCTGATCAGTCACGCAAGTCAACAGGCATTCAGAGCTAAAATACAGCAGCGTGTGGACCATTTTTAGCCCAAGGCAGCTCATCTCATCAGGCCTTTTTTAATCTAATGTATCGCCCAGTGTCAGTCCCTTCGGGATCCATCCCTCATTCATCTTAATAAAGGTGAGGTAATCTAGACTTTTTTTGACCTAGGCGACTTCTCTTCTCAGTGACAATACCTCCTGCTGCACTGAAGGTCCTTTCTGACAGGACACTTGAAGCGGGCAGGCCAGAAGTTCTATCGCAAATTGGGATAGCTCAGGCCACAGGTCAAGCCTGCACACCCAGTAGTCAAGGGGTTCATCGCTCCTCAGAGTGTCGATATCTGCAGTTAAGGCGAGGTAGTCTGCTACCTGTCGGTCGAGTCGCTCTCTGAGGGTGGATCCCTAAGGGCTGTGGCGATGCGTAGGACTTAAAAAGGTCCGCATGTCCTCCATCAACAACACGTCTCTAAAGCGTCCTGTCCTTGCCGGCGTGGTCATGGGAGGAGGAGGATGACTTCCACCTCCCCCCTGTTAGATTCCCGTTGTGCTGTGACATCACCCTTATACGCTGTGTAAAGCATACTTTTCAATTTATTTTGCAAATGCTGCATCCTTTCATACTTGTTGTAATTCGGTAACATTTCCGCCACTTTCTGCTTATACCGGGGGTCTAGTAGCGCGGACACCCAGTACAGGTCGTTCTCCTTCAGCCTTTTTATACGAGGGTCCCTCAACAGGCACGACAGCATGAAAGACCCCATTTGCACAAGGTTGGATGCCGAGCTACTCATTTCCCGTTCCTCCTCCTCACTGATGTCAATGAAGGTATTTTCTTCCCCAGCCACGTACAACACCACAGGTACCAGATAGGTGACAACGAGCACCCTGGGATGCCTGTTGTGGTTGGTCTTGCTCCTCCTCTTCCTCCTCCTCAAAGCCACATTCCTCCTCTGACTCCTCTTCCTCACAATCCTCTTCCAGCGCTGCCGCAGGTCCAGCAAGCGATGCTGATAAGGCTGTTTCTGGAGGTGATGGTGACCACAACTCTTCCTCTTCCTCTTCACGCTCATCTACGGCCTGACCCAGCACTCTTCGCAGGGCACGCTCCAGGAAGAAAACAAATGGTATGATGTCACTGATGGTGCCTTCGGTGCTACTGACTAAATTTGTCACCTCCTCAAAAGGACGCATGAGCCTACAGGCATTGCGCATGAGCGTCCAGTAACGTGGCAAAAAAATTCCCAGCTCCCCAGAGGCTGTCCTAGCACCCCGGTCATACAAATATTCATTAACGCCTTTTTCTTGTTGGAGCAGGCGGTCGAACATTAGGAGTGTTGAATTCCAACGTGTCGGGCTGTCGCAAATCAAGCGCTTCACTGGCATGTTGTTTCGCTGCTGGATATCGGCAAAGTGAGCCATGGCCGTGTAGGAACGCCTGAAATGGCCACACACCTTCCTGGCCTGCTTCAGGACGTCCTGTAAGCCTATGTACTTATGCACAAAGCGTTGTACGATCAGATTACACACATGTGCCATGCACGCACATGTGACAACTTGCCCAACTTCAATGCCGCTAACAAATTTGTTCCGTTGTCACAAACCACTTTGCTGATATCCAGTCGCTGCGGAGTCAGCCACTTTTCCACCTGTGCTGCTCACATGGCGGACAGGAGTGCTTTTGTCCGGTGTGACTCTCTGCTTTCAAGCAAGTCAAACCCAAGACGGCGCGGACACTCGCCGTAGGATCCGGCGGAATAGTGCCCTGTGGCTGGGGGCGTGCCGTTGATGTGGAGCAAGACGCAGCAGCAGAAGAGGACTCAGCCGAGGAGGTTATGGAAGAGGATGGAGTAGGAGGAGGTGGCAGCAGGCCTGCCTGCAAGTCGTGGCGGTGTCACCAACTCCTCTGCAGAGCCACGCATTCCATGCTTGGCAGCCGTCAGCAGGTTTACCCAATGCGCTGTGTAGGTGATATACCTGCCCTGACCATGCTTTGCAGACCAGGTATCAGTGGTCAGATGGACCCTTGCCCCAACACTGTGTGCCAGAGATGCTATTACTTTTGCACAATTGAGTACAGGTTGGGGATTGCCTTTTGTGAAAATAAATTTCGGCCGTGTACCTTCCACTGCGGTGTCCCAATAGCTACAAATTTTTTGAACGCCTCAGACTCCACCAGCTTGTATGGTAAAAGCTGGCTGGCTAATAGTTCGGACAAGCCAGCAGTCAGACGCTGGGCAAGGGGGTGACTTTCTGACATTGTCTTCTTACGCTCAAACATGTCCTTGACAGACACATGACTGTGGAAGATGAGCGTGAACTGCTCAAGGCGGGAGGCGGAGTGGCGGATGGTTGAGAGGGGACAAGGAGGACAGCAGTGGTTGACGTGGCTGAAGATGCTGGACCAGGAGGAGGCTGGCGGCTTAGAGTAGGCAAGCTGCTTGTACTCATGTGTTGATCCCATAGGCGTTTGTGATGTGAGATCATGTGCCTACGCAAAGCAGTTGTACCTAGGTGGGTGTTGAACTTCCCACGACTCAGTTTCTTTTGGCACAGGTTGCAAATGGCATCGCTGTTGTCAGAGGCAGACACACAAAAAAAATTCCACACTGCTGAGCTCTGCAATGACGCATTCTGGTGGTGGACACAGCATGCGTTGATTGGCGTGCTGTCGGGCTGACCCCGGGTGTCGATGCATGCTGTCTGACTGTGCCACTAGCTCCTTGCGACGACCTCCCCCTGCTTCCAACTCGTCCCCTCCTCCTCCCTGTCTCCCCATCTGAACTTTCACCCTGTTCTTCTTCTTGACGAGCGGGCACCCACGTGACATCCATGGACGCATCGTCATCATCAACCGCTTCGCTTGTATCTGACAACTCAGCTAAGGAAGCAGCAGCGGGTACAACATCATCATCATCATCACACCGTACGTCCATGTGTGTAATGCTGCCTGCCTGAGACATATCCCTGTTATCTACATCCTCTGGCAATAATGGCTGCGCATCACTCATTTCTTCAAACGGATGTGTGAATAACTCCTCTGACATACCAACTGAAGCGGCTGTGGTGCTAGTTTTGGTGGTGGCGGCAGGCGGGTGAGTGGTATCTTGAGAGGTGCCTGAAGCTAAGCTGGAGGAGGATGGTGCTTCAAGGTTCTGAGCGGAGGCTGTAGAAGATTGGTGTCCTGTGTTAGCCAGTCAACTATGTCCTCAGAACTTTTCAAGTTCAGGGTACGTGGCCTCTGAAAACTGGGCATTATTCTAGGGCCAAAGGGATCACAGCACCACGACCACGATGGCCCCTGCGGGGTGGCCTGCCTCTGCTTGTCATTTTTGTTGGGATTAGTGGTACTATGCGTGCAAGCTACTGTGAGACCAGATATGAGTGGCAATGTGCACTGGCACAGTTGTGCAGAGCACAGGCTGCAGCCTGACACCGCTGAAGATAACTAACTGCTATTCAATCTATAACAGTGAAAAAGATTATTTTTTTTTTAAATCCAAACTATTGTGACACCAGATCTAATTAGTGGCACTTGTCAGCGTATCCACTGTTAGCGTAACACACCCGCTTTAAGGACACTGACTGCTATTCACAATCTATAACAGTAAAAAAAGTTTTTTGTTTTTAAATCCAAGCTATTGTGACACAGGATCTAATTAGTGGCACTTGTCAGCGTATCCACTGTTAGCGTAACACACTGCTTTAAGGACACTGACTGCTATTCAATCTATAACAGTAAAAAAAGTTTTTTGTTTTTAAATCCAAGCTATTGTGACACAGGATCTAATTAGTGGCGCTTGTCAGCGGATCCACTGTTAGCGTAACACACCCGCTTTAAGGACACTGACTGCTATTCAATCTATAACAGTGAAAAAAGATTATTTTTTTTTTAAATCCAAACTATTGACACCAGATCTAATTAGTGGCACTGGTCAGCGTATCCACTGTTAGCGTAACACACCCGCTTTAAGGACACTGACTGCTATTCAATCTATAACAGTGAAAAAAGTTTTTTGTTTTTAAATCCAAGCTATTGTGACACCAGATGTAATTGGTGGCACTGACTGGGAAATGGGCACAGTATGCACTGTGAGCCTGACACAGAAGCTGGCAGCAGTGGCAGACAACTGACTGCTATTCAATCTATAACAGTGAAAAAAGTTTTTTTTTTTTAAATCCAAGCTATTGTGACACCAGATGTATTTGGTGGCACTGACTGGGGAAATGGGCACAGTATGCACTGTGAGCCTGACACAGAAGCTGGCAGCAGTGGCAGACAACTGACTGCTATTCAATCTATAACAGTGAAAAAAGTTTTTTGTTTTTAAATCCAAGCTATTGTGACACCAGATGTAATTGGTGGCACTGACTGGGAAATGGGCACTGTGAGCCTGACACAGAAGCTGGCAGCAGTGGCAGACAACTAAGTGCATTTACATTAGATAGAAAAAAAAAATCCAAAAAAAGCATACCCTTATCCCTAACCTAGCTATGCTTTTCCCTATCTTATGAACAGCAGCTACACTTTCCCTCCTCTTACTAAGCATGCAGCTTGAGAATGAATCTAAAATGGATGCTGTCCAGTAGGTGGGAGGGTCTGCTAGGGAGGCTGTGCTGCTAATTGGCTGGAATGTGTCTGCTGACTGTGAGGTACAGGGTCAAAGTTTACTCAATGATGACGAATAGGGGGCGGGTCGAACCGCGCATATGTTCGCACGCCGTGGCGAACGCGAACATGCTATGTTCGCCAGGAACCGTTCGCCGGCGAACCGTTCGGTACATCACTATACACCAATATGAGACTACAAAATAGCATCACTTCTGTGAAATATATTTAATAAATAATATAACAGTTATGCATGTCTCATGTTAGATTTTGTGCATTTGGGAAAATATGTTGTTTTGATGTTGAAGTAGTGGGATGGAATCTTATTAGACAGTAATCACCTTACAATGTTGATATTGTACATTTATTTGAATTGAAAACATTTCTATGGGTATATGGTGGAGGTACACGAAAATGAGGAACATATATTTGAGTATATGTAAGTAACAGCTGATACATTTCAAAGCAGATGGTAAACTTTAAATACAAGGATTTATTTTCCTGTACAGATATCTAATGATAATAATAAGAAGAATGTGCCTAAATGCTCAGAAAAACGTGCTACCACCAAGCTAACCTGATACACTTTACAAACACTTACATATCCAAAGAGAGAAGAATAGGAGACACAGCCACTGAATTCTGTTATGCATAACATTTGTTGTCTGCTGCATTATTCTAAGTCCTTTGTGTTTGTAGCAACTTTCCCCACTATTAGGTGAAAACATTTTCAATTGCTATTGCTATGCCTGGTTTCCTAACGAAATATGTACCTATTGCTAGACAGACTGTCAGATAAGGTCAAATAGCTTGAAGGTAGACCATGGAGCTTAGTGGAATATGGCCTTAGCAGCGCTAGAAGGCGGCCATTCATACTTAGTGTGTTTGGATTTACTAGTTATCTGGGATGGGCAGGCTGCTACATAAAGGGCAGCAATCTTAAAATTTCCCAATTCTAATGCTTTCTCAAAGACCTTGCTGTTGTCCCTCCGACTCTCCCTGACTTTGTGTTAGGTTTGGAGTTATCCTCCATCTGGTCACACTGGCGGGGGGCTGGATAGGTAAATTAGGAGGTGGAATGGGTTATTACTAGGGATTGCATTAATGGTTAAAAGTTGGTATGTGGTTTAAAAGTTGGTATTGTAGGTTTAGAGCTGGCCAGTTGCTCAGAACTTGGAGGGTGTAGTGGAATCTCGGTATATACCCTACATTGGATCATTCGGGCAAGTTGGCATGGTAGGTTTCGCGCTGGCCTGTGGCTCAGAATCTGGGGTTGTAGGGGTATGTCAGTATACCCCTATATTGGATCATTCGGGCAAGTTGGCATGGTAGGTTTCGAGCTGGCCTGTGGCTCAGAATCTGGGGTTGTAGGGGTATGTCAGTATACCCCTACATTGGATCATGAGGGTAAGTTGCTTGCACTTCATTATGTTTCATGGTGTTATTTATGTTGTTATATTGTTATGGTGATATGTTGTTAATTTTGGGGTCATTGTCATTGTAATGTTGTGGGGGGTTAGTTATATACTTTGTCATAGAGTTTGTTTGACAATTATTTTTTGTATTAAAATTTATATTATATTAAAAGCTGTGGACAGAATTTTACCTAACATATTGTGTTGGTGTTCGTGCATTATTAAATATGTAAGGGGAGTTTTATTCTTAATGCCCAAGGGTACAACAATCCGCCTATCAAGGTCTCTGATATAGTGGCCACACTGGTTGCTCCTGACTATGCTTTCAGTCTGTGTGCAGGCCATCGTTCAAGCCGAATCTTAGTCTCTATCTGCATGCAAGAATGTTATTGACTGGCCTGTCTAGCATTGTTATAATATACTATAATACAATGTTATATTATCTTAAAATATAATATAAGAATTAAAAAAGAAGAAGATAGATTTCCTAAAGAAAGAAAAGATTTTTTTACAGAGAAACAGGCTTTTGGAGTTCCTGTGAGTTTTAGATTTTCTGCATTTTGTTTAAAAGCACTTTTTCGTGAACATAAATGTTTTTGAGAATTGTTTGTATTCACTACATATGGTTTATTTTTTCATTGCCCTTGATGAAAGGAACACTCTAAACACTCATTGGAATAAAATTGTCATGGTGCCAGGAGGTGCCAGGTGCCTGCTTACCTAGTGATTATATCTTTCACAAATGGTTTAACTCGAAATTTCAATAACCAGCAACTGATTGTTGTCTCTGTTGTCCTTCTGCTGCTGAGAATCTTAAAAGAGGAATCCTCAGTCAGGGACACTGCTATTTGGCTAAGAGCGTTAACTGTTACTCTAAGCCAGTCAGTAGTTCCCCTTTCACAAAACAACTTGAGCAAAATCTGTATATTTGTGGGGTTATACCATTTGCAAATGATGTAGCGTCAAAAGGCAAGTCTGTGCCAGGGATGTCCTGGCACCATAACAACTCATTCCAATGAGTGTTCCTTTAATTATTTAAATATTTATGATTTATTTAATGGGTTCAAACTGATAAAACCATTAAGTTACACTTAAAGTAAATATTAAATAACTAGTTTGTTGGTGTTTTATTTAATGTGTAACTGAAGATTATGATCTTGAACATTCCACTCACTTGGAGAGTCACAAGGAGGCTGTTAAAATTAAATAAGAGTTTCAATCAAAATGTATCTAATTAATGTCATTTTTCATTTCTACTGTGTATAGCTTTTTATAAATTTATTTCTATTATATTGCACATTGCAAGTATCCAACAGCTGGAATTTATTACTGCTCTTTCAGGGCTCTCTGTCTTTTTCTTTGTCAGATCTCTTTGGAATAGTGTTCTTCCACAAGTCCTTCTTCAATTTGTACTTAATTATCTCAAACTCCAATTTGAGCAAGCAAGATCTTGAACTTTATCCATTTGTTTTCCAACTGATCCTAAACATTAATTTGTAATGTTTTTTAATTAATTTTATAAATTCTTTAACTTCTTTTATCTTGCAATGATACATTTACAAAGGTGTGGTGACCAGTGAAGGTGCATAAGTTCCAACAGTAATCATCAATGCGATGGACAAGCCCGCCGGTAGCTCATTTTGATCACATAAAATCATTAAGCTATATCCTCACTGAGAGAAACATAAATTATAACATTGTCAACCCACTGGATAATAATTATCATGTAGCAAAGGTTGTAACTACTTCAAACACTGGTCCACCAATGAATGTATTGCAATAAAAGATGCAAACTAAGCAACTTCATATGGACAGTCTTACTTTGAAGATAGAAAGGACAGTTAAGTAAGAAAGATAGAACAGTAGCAAGTAGAGTAAAGGATTCCCTGTGTATAGGTACTCTATAGCTGAGAGGTGGAGGGGGTGGTGGAGTGGGGTATCTGAGTCCTGTCCATGGATTTATTTAGAAGAGAGGTTGCGTCACCTGGGGTAGGGTGTACCTGTCCCCTCTGAGGTGTGGAAGTGTCTTGACCTCCTTTTATCCCTGCTGCCACTCACATTAGATAGTGCATTCGCTGAACCATGATGAAAAGGTTGTTTTTTGTTTGGTTTTCTTGTTAACATATATAGCTCGATATAATCTGTGCCTTCCCAGTTTCCCCTCGGCACTTCTCCCTCCCATTCTTGTGTGTAGAGTACTGTTAGAATATTTATATCAACAGACATTTTGTGGTAAAAATAAATTAAAAGTGTATATTGCCAAAGTCACTCAGAACAAAGCGGACTCCATTTTGCTATCTTCAGGATAACAAAAACACATAAGTTCCTTGATTTCTCCTTACGTTCTGTAACTAGCCACTTGTTTGAGCTGAGGAATGCATTATCTAAACACAGACACTAGTGACAGAGAAGACTAAGTAATTAATTTTACTTTCTAAATTTTACAAGGTTCCATTGTAAGTAAGGGTTGAAACTGAGTTTAGAACTGTCAATTTTACAAATTACGATCAAAGTAATTGCCACAAAGACTGGGACAAACGCTTTGAACTGACAGCAAATCTAAGTTATGGTAGTCATTTTAGATAAGCCAAATGACGTCAAAATCGTCATCAGGAAAAGTTAACTCTTTCCTGGATAAGAAGGATTCGTTAGACGAGACTGCCCTCTATGGATCAAATACCTAAATTGCAATCCATAGATTGGACACACCTACGGCTTCTTATTGGTTTATCAACTAATGTCGTACAAAGAGTCTGGCCCTTTAAAAGTAAGGACAAAGGGAAAAGTTAGGAATACAGAGAATAGACAGAGAGGAGACCAATGGGAAGTTTGGGATTCCGATTCGGACATGCAGAGAGAGAGACTCCAGGACAATATCTGGGAATAACACTCGACTCTTAAACTCATGGACACTCAACTCTTTTAAACTCTTAACACTTAGAGTTTTAATCTGACTTTCTAACCAACACCACTTTCTCTATCACTCAAGCACTCCATACAACCAATCAAGTTCCTGGGTCTATCTACTCATCTGATGAGAATATCTACATAACTGGTAATTATGCTGGTTTTATTTAATTAAATTAAATTAATTAAAATTTACTAATAGCATGATATATGACTGGATAAATCACGGTCAGATTTCAATATTTAGAAATCTTCGTTAACTAAAGAATATATAGTTATAAACATTCCATTCTGCAGGTGGAATTAAAAATAATTATATAGTAATGTGATAGTATCACGTGTTAGCATACCGCTGTTTCTATCCAGGTGTATTGATTTGCTCTAATATAAGATAAGATATCTTTTTAGACAA
>OW240912.1:119843150-119965701 GCA_933207985.1 Pelobates cultripes
ATTAAAATTCGACTTTTGTAAAAATCTGGTAGATTATTCTTATTGGATGGTTCCAGGAAATGACTAATGAGCTGGTTTAAATGTTATTCTAATTGTAAATCACAGGAGAATAGGATACTATATGCCTAGGAGGATCTAGCCAGCATTGAAAGGGTTATTCAGTTGTTTTAACTGTTAGCCAAGGTTTTATGGCTCTTCGCTGTGAAAAGCTTTACTTTCGCTGTATAAAAATACCTCATAAATCTTAAGTGACAGAAAGTGCTGTTAGCCTTTGGAACATGTATAGCTATTCCATTGTATTGCATATTTATGTTGTACTAAATATTCACTGATTATTATCATGCATGCTGCCTAATATTATTGTTAATTATTGGTCATAATAAATAAATCTATTTTTATAACAGATTGTGATCATTAATTGTATGGAATACTTTTCACTTATTTGATAACGATCTCTAAGATCTAAGAGAATTGAAATAGTGGGCAATTCTCGACTGCTTAATATTATCATCCCATAAATGGAGAATGTAAGTCGCATAGGCTCTGGGTACCAGCGCTATGTATGCACCTCTAACGGTTATTTATGAGGTCTGTAATTTTAATCTTTAATTTTATAGACTCAAAATTTCACATTATTTGTATAATGGATTGCAGATTACACATCTGGCTTCCCCCCCTCCTTATTATTCTCTACAGGGAATCTGTTTAATCTATTCTACTTACCTTCTCTTTTGATACCCAAATACTAGCTTCCCTTGATTAACCCCATCCTATACATTTCTTTTTTAATTGATCAACTATGCTCTTCTTTGTACTTCTTTTCTTTTCCATACCTTCCCACATTACTGAAGTTTGACTCTTCTTCTATCTACTTCATCCAAAGCACAGCTCACAGATTGTCCTTTCATTAATTTTACCTTTCCTTATTTTAATTTAGGCCTACCTGCCCAACAGCCCTAATCCTGGCAGATATGTCATCAATATAAAGACGACTCTTAGATTATCTTTGCTCTTCCTTCTCATTCTTGAATCCCAAGAAACCCTACTAGCTTTAACCTTATATCTTATGTCTCTTCTTTTCTCTATTACTCCTATATGCAGGGACGTATTAGCTGTGAGGCAAGCAAGGCATTTGCCTTGGGCTGCATTTTCCAGGGGGCGGCAAAAAAAAGCCGCCCCCAAATGCCCAGGGCAAATGTCTTGTTACCAGTTTTAAATCCAATATAACCAATAAGTGCTATACTATAAGAGATTTTATTGGATGTAGCACTACAAATGTCATCTACTTACTGGAGTGCCCATGTGGCCTCCGAAATGAAATGGGCATTCAATTTACAGACCCTAGCCCCTCAAGGTTTAAATGTAGATTTCGATTTATTAAATTTTTTATAACACCATGGTTTAAACTGTTTTTTTATTTATTTCTGGATTCAGTTTATATATTGCTTTTTGCTGTCAGGTTGGGGCTATCCTATTCATAGTTGTTATTTTACGCATTATAGTCTAGGATACCCCCAACCTGTGTTATAATACATGTGCTATATCCATGTTTTTATTAACATCTGTACTAAGTCTGTACTTGAATATTTGTTAGTGGTTTTAATTGTTTTTTATATTTTTCATATATTTATATTTAATTCTAATTTATATGTATTTAAAATATAAGTTTTTTTCTTTTTCTTCTTTTGCATATATATGCCCACAACCAATATGGCCTCTTTTATCAATGTTTCCCAACATATAAATATTTATTGAGCTGTTGTGTAAACCTATTATTATTTAAGTGCTTCTGTTTTATATATTCATTAATAATTTTATCTTTTCTTTCTTTATTAATTTTATTAATTATTGCTGTTTGCTTAAGATGGCGGCTGGACCTCTTTTCTACTACATTTCTCATGCGGCCGTGCGCCGCCATTGTTCTATTGCTAAGGCCAGTCACGTGGCCCGTGGATTGCACTTCCTTGTGGGGCCGCGGGTCACGTGACGCGCTCTGTACCCGCCCCTTGGTGCGTGCGTGCCGCCCACCTATAGGACGGCCGCACGGCAACAGTGCCTTGGGCTGCCTGGCTTCATGCCACTTCCTGGTTTCAGCATGTCTGTGCCTGCGGCGGTCACGTGACTCGCGCACTACATTCCCCATAGCGCTTTGCGAGTCACGTGACGCGCAATAATTATTTAACTTTATATTTATTGTTCCAAACTTCGTTTTTCATATATTTTCCTTCTAAAAGAATGTGAAAGCTATTATAATTGTTTCTCAACTCTCTACTTTTCTAATTGTATATTGTTTTTCTACTATGTGCAATGAATACCTTTGATTGGTTATTATTTGATGATGTCATTTTGGCACCAATTTTAAATGATTTATGTACCTATATATACTCCTTTATTGCCAGGTTTTAATGTTATTCCAATTTGATAAAGCCCTAGTGGTGAAACACGTTATTGGTTTTATGTATATTTTATAAATAAATTATTTTATATTTTTTATTACCTTCTCCTGGCATTTAACTTATCCTGAGGTGGGGATTATACCACCAACGCTATCATCAGAGTGCAGTCAGGTCTGCACTGCACTTGTGAATATATTTTATTTCTTTTTATCCTACTTCTACATCGTGTCATCAGAGAGCACTATTGGTTGTTTTTATTTCTCTTTCCCTGAGAATTGGACACCATTACACTTCGGAGGACAAGTATCCATATATGCTACAAGCAGGGATTAATCCGCTGTACGCCTGTTACACCTGAGCTGGCCATAGCTCATTCAAATGTGAGTGTAATATTTATATTTTAACTTGTTAATATTCATCTTATACACTCCGCACGATTGGTCCTTTCTCCTTGTGTCTTTTATATCACGAGACGATCCACTACTAACAGAGAAGATACTCTACCAGCTGAAACAGCGACTAAGACTATAAAATCTCTGATATTAATTGGGACTGTTTTTTACACATTTATATTTTTAATATATATTTTTTTATATATATATATATTTTTTAGTTGTGTATTTTTTATTATTTTATTCCTTTTGGCGCAGCCTTTCTTTTTCTTCTGTTGTACACTTTTATTGTAGAGGGTTAGAGGGTCACCCTCTGTCAGGCCGCTGCCTATCTATTATATTATTAGCGCTCACCTATCCCCTTATTCTTTTCAAATGTCTTGTTAGCCTTGCGGCTAACTGACAAGCCAGGCAGGCGGGCGGTGGTGGCGAGGGAGCACTTTCCCCTGAGCTCTCTGCTCAGCTCCCTTGCGCGCCGCAGAGTGATGCCGGGAGCCGGAATGTGATGTCATATTTCGGCTCCCGTCATCACTCTGCGGCGCGCGAAGGAGCTGAGCAGAGAGCTCAGGGGAAAGTGCTCCCTCGCCAGCGCCGCCCAGCAGCCACTGGACCCCAGGGAAAGGGAGAATCCCCCCCCAGCATTCCCAAAGGTAAGGAGACTGGGTGGACTGAATTTTTAAAAAGTGCCTAGGGCAGCACAAAACCAGGATACACCACTGCCTATATGATGTGCATTCTCAAATACCAGTTTAACCTTCAGAAAATGTACATTCACACTTGTCCATGAATTGTTTTCTCATCTAACTATCACTCACATGAACTCACTGAAACGTGACTTGCCCGCCCATACACTGCTACCACTGCTTCACTTGTTATGGAGGGTTTCAACTAGCTTACACATGAGGTTCGCATCTCTTGTCACAACTCTATGTCTGGGGGGCAGAGTCTCATCACAGTGCTCAGTCACTCTATAGTACTTCAGTGTTTACCATATATTTCTGATTACAATGCATTTTCTTTTAGTTTAGCCCGTCTCACATGAAGTGGGTGAAGAGTGCAGCCATTTACTGATTACCAGTAAATAATATATTGCTCTGACACTACACATGCTTTTCTTCTAGTTGTAATTTAAATGGTAGTGTTAAGCCCTAAATAGAAAATATATTTTCCTAAAATTAATAGACAAGGCGAAAAAATTTGGTCCATTCTAAAAATGGTGTATATATTTTGCAAAAGGTACGTTTTCGCTCCACTTAGATCACAGATTAAATAAAACCAAGTGACCAATAGAGGAAAAATCAATAGAGGAGCAGTAAAAAAAAAAAAAAAGAGACAAGTTATGCTCAGGAATAAAATTACAAGCTATGACACTATATATGGGTGTAATATTATTGGGCTATATTATATTTTATGGGATAAGCATGTCTCAAGCAAATGAATAGCAGTGTCCAAAATGTTGTCCATAGCTGAACTTCTATCCTCTCAATTTTAACTTAACATCAACACAATTGCCACTGTCCCTGTTGCCTCTAGACCTCTTTTTATGACTTAGTCCTTCAGTCATGTGCAGTGGACCAAGTCTTCCACTCATACTACTAACTCCCTTGTTTTCACATTTTCTAGTGTTTGATATATTTCTACTTGTCATACAGGGGTGTATTTTGAAATGGTGCTGCCCTAGGCATCGGGCACAACTAATTTAAATTTACCCGCTATTTCCTGCCAAAGCCACACCTCTTCTTGTTAACTAACACACATTTTGACTGACAGACACACACTCACAGACCAGCACACACTCTCAGATACACTAACATACACACACACATACTCACTGATTTGACACAATCTGACAGACACATACAATCATTCTGTCACACACTGACAGACGCATGCACTCACTAACAGACACACATAAGTACTGACAGATACGCCCACTTACTGACAGACACACACAATCACTCAGACACACACATTCACTACACACACTCACAGACACTCAGTACATACATACACACACATTCACTGACAGACAGACACAAACTCACTGACAGACACACACACTCACTCACACAATGGCGCACACACATTCACTGACACACACACACATACTCACTCACTGACACACATACACTTACTCATTGACAGACACAGACTCACACACAATCACTGACACACACACTCACATTGACTGACACACACTCACTGACAGACACACTAACTCACATTCACTGACACACACACACACTCATTCACTCACATTCACTGACACACACACTCACTCACATTCATTGATAGACTCTATTAACATTAGAGTAGTTTGTAAATCAATGCTTAGGGAATAATTGTGCTTCACTTTGGGTTTAAATGTTTCAGTCTGATAGATTACGCAACCTTCCACTCAATTACGCAACCTTCAACTTTATTTTAAGACTCCTTATACTGCTCTTCCCCTCTTCATAGAGAAGACAACATTAAAGGGATTGTGAAGTTTTTACATGATTAACTTTTTTCTTTCTTTGTATATAATTTATACAGTTTCCAGGCTCTTTTCACAATATCACATTTTAATTGAACCAATGATATTTACAATATAACTTTTAATATTAGGGTCTATTGTGAATAACCGGGTGATAGCCACATTTACACAGCTGTATTGTGTATATTTTACAATTTTAAGCCACCCAGCCTCCCTACTTTTAGAGGAGGTGGGTGGATTTTTCACCTGGGGTCCAGTGGGGCTGCTGGGCAGGTGGGTGGGCGGCCGCACTTAGCTGTCAGCGAAGGAGCTGTGATCTCCCTGCTCAGCTCCCTCATGTGCTGGATAGTGATGCCGGGAGCCGGACTGACGTCATATTCCAGCTTGAGCAGGAGAGCACAAGGAAAAGTGCTCCCTCGCCACCCACCAGGGAAACAACTGGCTGCTTCCCCGGGGGGGCCCAAAGGTGGCCAGCCAGCCAGCTCTTGGGCCCCCATAAAACAAGGCGTTTTTTGCCTTGCAGTAAATACAGACCTCTGTATGCTGCGTAACACGGGGGAACCATGCAACAACCAGAAAGTCTCTGGTTCCACGCCATCCTGGCCACAGTGAACACCGTGCGGCATTTGGTTGCTCCTCGTGCAGAGCAGCCCCTCCACGACCTGTTTTCTGGCAAGGCTTCCTGATCATTTTGTCAGCCTTATGCCACATATATGCCACTTATTGGGACACATCATCTGTCCTTCACAGATCACACCTCTTTGTGGGAATTACTGTTTCCCTATACTCTGTGTGTGTGGGTTACCCAATCTTGATACTACTATTGCAAACATATGTTTTCTTCATGATGCATATACTTCACAAAAATGGAGAGCAAAACCTGCCTTTATATTGCATAGAATTAACCGTGATTAAGTTTGGTATTTCATTTGTTTTGTGATGCAAAAATGTTGCATGCATTGTTTTATTGCAATTTATTTTGTTATATATTTTCTTTTCATGTTAATTAGTTGTAAAGGTGAACTCTTTTTTGGTTCTAATAAAACTTGACTATGATTATAAATTACCCATTCTTTAAAATTAGAGCAGATTCAATTACAGTTTGGGTGGTTGATTATTTATGTACATATTATGTCTGTTGAAATATCTAACCTAGATTTTTTTTTTCTTTACCATTTTGCTATTGTACTTTAATTTACAAGCAAAGTATCTTAGACAATGGGGCGGTCAAGTTCCAGCAAAATTGAGATGTTTAATTGATGACATTTATATAATAGGATATAATTGTTAGATCAACATTAGACTTCAGTCAGATAAATCACTGGTGCTATTTTATTTTTCCACTGATCAATATGTAAAGCTTATGTGTCACCTTGTCACCTGTCATATGCATCTATAGTAAATGTGCAATTGATTTTACTTGGCCATTAAGAAGTGCATTGATGTAAGGTAGGAAGTATTGACAGCCTGAAATTTTAGGCTTGTTATGTTAGGAATTATTTGTATCATCTAAGTTACAATTTTGAAGACACCATTGGACACAGGCAAATGCTGAGTTTAATTTGGAAAGACTTCGAGAAAGATATTTTTATTGACCATTGAAGTCTTATGAATTCCTAAGACAATCTTCTCAATGCTCACTGTATGATGTAAGGTAGATAATATTGACAACCTGAAATTGTAGGCATGAATTTGAATGGTATGTATGAAGTTTATTGTGTCATCTTTGTGAGACTTTGGAAGACACTATTGGAAAGTGAAGAGCAAACCAAACCAATAGATTGTCGCTCAAAGTAAACAAAAGATACTTATCATGGAGAAGTTTTGATGTTCTCCATACATTGCATTAGGTATCCATATCGAAAGGATTTTTAGCTTATGATAGTGGATATTAGGTTAAGGTAGGTCTTAGGTTTTAACAGGGAAATTAAGATTAAGGGTGCCTGACCTTAAGATGCTGTTTACTATGAGTCTCGCTCGATTTTCTGCAAAAATCAATATTCATACAGTCAATATGGCTGCACATGAATACAAATGACATTTATTACTCTGTAATTAAAGCAGGTATAAAAAATAGCTTCACAATAAATAAATACATTTAAAAAATTTGTATCAAATTTAAAGTTTTACACATTTCTGCTACTGCTGGCTTATCAAAAGACAGCAAAAATCAAGTTATAATTGGAAGCATAGTGCATCACCTAAAGTAAAACATACATCAAAAATGTCAAGCAAATTTCTCCATGGTTCTACAACAAGCTTAAGTATCTGGGATCATTCTCAAATGAAAGTAATTTTATGCCAGGAGAGACTAGATAGACCAGTTTGACTCTACTGACTCTCACTGAATTAGGTTGGGGGCTAGCAGGAATGGGGTACATTATACAGCTGGCCCAGACACACACATATATTTATAAATATATACATTTTGGGGTATATATTCTACAATAAAAATTCATGATTTACTGGAATACAACATTTTGTATTTCTAGCAAGCTTTGAAACTGCATGCAAATGATTTACAAATCTTTACATTCAATAAAAATATAACAAGTAAGAACAAGAGGAGTCTGGGATTTGGCATTCTGCTGTGAAGAAATCTCATCATGGTGTGAGTTAAGTCTTGTAGAGGTCTTCAAAGGAAAAACTCTCCTTTTTTAATCAATGTTCTTATCCTTCTTCTATGGTCTGAAAACTCAAGGTTTCTATAATTCACAAGTGTCTTGTATTGGAAGAGGTGCTATAGTGATGTAGAGAATCAATTTGCACAGTGCATAGAGCAGGTCTCTGAATAATAATAGAAAACAGCACTCACTGTTGTTCAGGGAATGAAATCCCAGAAGCAAAGTACATTTTAACACTTCACCATACATTCATCTTAGTTGAAAATACTAAATAATCCTTGTTTGTACGGGTGTGTGTGAGTGTGTATGTGCAAGTGGTCATCGTGTAATGCAAGTTACATACAAAAGCCAACTGACAAGGCAGTTGTAAAATATTCTTGACTCAGCCTGTTCAGTCTGAAATTTAATTGCCTTTAGACCCTATAACAGAACATCAACCGCACTGCATTCAATTTCCCTGGTATTAAATTTTTCCAAGTGCAAGAAAATTCATACTAAGAGGTTGACAGCTGGAACTCCATCAAACTAAATCAAATATAATGATTCTTTTTTTACTTTGTTTTTTGTTGTTTATTTTTCTGCCTTTGTATTTAAAAAGTATATATAATTAACACTCACAATGCTTAGTATGTGCCTATCTGCTGATTTAACGTAAACGAAGGAAAACATGATAAGTTGCGCATTGTACTAGCATGGTATGAAATGCATTGATGAGCTGGTATTTTTACGCCCTGCCACTTGCACTATAAAGTATAAAACACATTGTGAAAAGGCCTGGACAGACTGGCTTCAGTTTATATTATCTGCTTCTTCTTATATGTGACCATTCTTTGTAATTAAATATTTTAAACTCTTCCTCTGCACCCACTGGAAAAAATACATTTAAATAATAATAATAATTCTATTTATGTTTTTCAATCTACTTTTTAGAAATGGGTCTACATGCACGTGTACAAACATGAACAGCTGTCCAAAATTCCAATTTGGCTTAAAACATAACTCCATAATTACTGCTATGCAATGATATCCAACATGAAGCCAAGTGAAATTATTGGCTCAGTTTTAGCAGATTTTGCAAGACCCTTTGACATCTGACCAGATATCTTTTTTTTCTCATTCACTAAATAAATGTTAAATTGCTCTCCAAATTTCAGTAACAACTGAACAGTGATTAGACTAATTGAAAACTGACCTATCATACAGAACCCCATGTATTCCCAGTGACAGTAGTTTCCTTTTAACTCTGTAAATGTAAAATATTGTAGATTCTTTTCTTGAGTTGTATGTGTTCCATCCATTTATAAATTATCCATTTGAGATTTTCCGTGTAAATAAACAGATATATACTGCACCAGCACATACCAAGATCCCCCCACAATATATGATATAAGTTATGAACATATTACAGTAAGATTCACTGGGTTTAAAATAATCTTAACTGCTAATCTTAACTGCTAACTGCTAATGTTTTACTTAATGTAAATAAGACCCAGTAAAATAAGAAAGCAATGTCGAAGTGTCAATTGAAAATACCGGAAATAGAAATTCCGGAACTCAGAACTGAGAACCAAGCAGACTATTTAAAGAACAGAAGCCAAGGAGAAGACATACAGCCAACTTTTGGACATTTATTGGACTATTTAGCCACCTAGAGACATTTGCATCTGGTATTTATATTTATTTTATTTATATTTTTTACATTGTATTTTAGTGTATATTTTTTATGGATTACCAATAAAAGCAAATTGTTCTTGGAAACATTGCTGCGGCATCCTATATACACACACCTAACACAGGGAATATTGAATAACCATCACAACTTTGAAAAGCAAAAGGAACCAGGATTTCAGGAACGTCACCATAAGAAAGGATTGGACATCCTTAAAGTGTCCACAAGCGCTTACCATCCGAGTCATATGTGGTTTATGACTCCTGACTTGTGAGTGACACCATACACATTTTTTTTATATAGATTAGTTCTGTTACAGCAATATTGCACTATCTCTGCTTTGTATTTATATTATTACAGATATATATTGAACACTAATGCAAGAAGCTCCACCTTATTATAAACTTGGTCAGACTGCATTATTCAGCACGCCTCTCAACTAGGGGAGTTTCTTAAGCCCCGCTTTCTATCCATCTTCATTTAAAACCAGTCAACTAATGACAGAAACTGCACGTCATTGTATAACAGCAGGAGAGAGAAATCTTACACAGATCACACTGATCAAACTCCCTCTTTTCTCCTCTTGTCAGGAAGTTGCAAGGTTGCAACATTTAAATACATAAAGGGCATCAACACTTCTTACCATTAAGGACCAATGCTATTTTTACATTTCTGTGGTGTTTGTGTTTGGCTGTAATTTTCCTCTTACTCATTTACTGTACCCACACATATTATATACCATATGTCTCGCCATTAAATGGTCATTCTAAAGATACCATTATTTTTATCATATCATATAATTTATAATAATACAATTATAAAATATGATGAACAAATAAAAAAAAAAACTTTTTCTAACTTTGGCCCCCACTTTGGCATCTACAACCGCCAAAAAACACCCATTCTAAATAGTTTCTATAGTTTGTCCTGAGTTTATAAATACCAAATGTAACATGTTCTTAGCTTTTTTGGAAAGTTATAGGGCAATAAGTACTAGGAGCACTTTGCTATTTCCCAAAAATTTTTTCAAAATGAACGCAAGTTACATTGAAACACTGATATCTGTCAGGAATCCTATTTTTTTAAAAGAAGACCAACTAAGGTATTAAACTTGGGGTATTTTGACTCTTTTCATGCAACCATTTTACCACCAATGTTTGCCAAATTAAAAAAAATAAATAAATAAATACTTGGTGATTTGTTTGACACACATAGCAATTTAAGAATACAAGTACTGAAAACTTTAAGCAAAAGAACACCCCAATTTGTGTTCAGCAACATCTCCCGAGTACAGTGATATTACCCATGTGTAGGTGTGTTAGACCTTATTTGGAGGGTGCGCATGCTAGTTTTCCAACTTGGAATTTTCACAGCTAGTCGTCATGCACCCATGTCCTATTTGGGACATTTTTTAAGCCGGCCAACGTAATTTACCCCCATCAAATCATATATTTTTGAAATGTAGACACTCTAGGGTACTTCAAATGGTGGTATTTTAACACTTTCGATGCACTAATTCTACCACCTGGTGTTGTCAAACTTTTTGGTAGTCAATTTTTGTGTTAGTTCTTGTTTTGTGTTACTGTCAAAGAACACCCCAATATGTGTTCAGCAACATCTTCTGAGTACAACAGTGCCCCCAATGTACAGGTTTTATGTTTTTTTTTTGCAAACTTACAGGGGTCAAATGTAGGGCTTTCCCCTTTTTCATGTTTGCACATTGAAATTTGCCATACTGGTTTGCAGGGCCTATGTTGCCTTTGAGACTGGATGGCAGCCCTGGCCAAAATTAGTGTTTGTATATATATATATTTTTTTTCATTTTTTACACATAAACTGCCATTTTACCGATTATATTATCAATATAATACATTTTACTGCTTTAAAACACTCATATTTGTGTAGAGTAATGTTTCCCGTGTACAACAGTACCCCTTAAGTACAGATTTTATGGTGATTTGGAAAATTTTAGGATCAAACATGATTTGACAATTTCTGTTTTTGTAAATTACTATTTGTCAGATTGGCTGTGTTGCCTCTGAGACATTATGGCAGCCCAGAAATGAAAATTAACCCAACCATGACATACCATTTGAAAAAGTAGACAACACAGAGTATTCAAAATGGGGTATGTCCAGTCTTTTGTAGTAGCCACTTAGCCACAAATTCTTGCCAAAGTTAGCGTTCATATTTGTTTTTTGCATTGTTTTACACAAAAGCTGCACTTTTACTGGTGATTTCATCGTCATGATACGTTTTACTGTTTTAAACACTCATATTTGTGTTCAGCAAAGTCTCACGAGTATAACAATACCCCCATGTATAGGTTTCATGGTGTTTTGTAAAGATTACAGGGTCAATATAGGGCTTGCCCAATTCAGTTTGCCAGATTGGTTTGCTGGGTCTATGTTACCTTTTGAGACCATATGGTAGCCCAGGAATGTGAATTAACCCCATCATGGTATACCATTTTCAAATGTCGACAAAATGGGGTATTTCCAGTCTTTTGTAGTAGCCACTTAGTCACAAACGTTGGCCAAAGATAACGTATTTGTTATTTGCATTTTTTTATATCTTCGTCTTGATAGGTTTTACTTTTTAAAACACTCATATTTGTGTTCAGCAAAGTCTCTTGAGGATATGAGTATAACAATAACCCCATGTGAAAGTTTTATGATGTTTTGAAAAGTTACAGGATTAAATATAGGGCTTGCCAATTAAATTATCTGGACTGTTTGCCTGGGTTGTCAGGCAGGTCCCTCAAATTATAATTAATAAAATCAAATAATTATGTAATTAGTAGTTAACTATATATATCTAGAATGTGTGTGTATGTGTGTGTGTATATATATGAATCCCAGGTCCCAGCACTCGATGCTCCCGGTCTTTTTCTGCTCCGGTGCTATCTCCAACCATATAGTATACGATCCCAGTAGCATTCATGTATATAAGGCATTCTCTTCACACACATAATTGTCTTGAAAAAAGTCTTTACAGACTGAAACATCAACCTGTACGGAGTGTATCCCTGTTATTGCTCAATAAAGCAACAGTTGTAATTTACTTTAAAGATTCCAGAGTGCTCTCTACTGGGATCGTATGTATATATACACACACACCTTTATTTCCTATATATGTAAGTAAAGCATTTTATAATATATTACATGCATATAATGCATATATATGATTTCATTATAAGTGTATTTTGATATATATGTGTATATATCACAAAGTACACTTATAATGTAATTATATATATGCTTTATAAATGCATAATATATTATAAAATGCTTGAATTATAATATATATAGACTTAAATATTTATATTTACTTTTTAGCAGCCTGGGGGACTGCCTGACAGCTCAGACAGTGCCCCTGCTGTCAGCTCCATAGTCTCCTATTGCGGGCATGTGATCATGGTGATCACATGGCCCTGGAGGACCGGGGTGGCTGGAGCTGCTGCAGGGGGACTGCTGAAGTCTCCGGCAGTCCCCCCCGACTGTAATCGCTGATGATCGTAGGTAAGTCCAGGGCTCCTATTTGCTTAACGACCATTTTTTGTCGGACGTACCTAGTACGTACCATGTCCACGGTCATAAGGGGATATATGTATTTATAATGTAATTCTAAATGTATATTGATTTAAATATATATGTATATCAATATCAAAATACAGTTAGAACAAATTTGAACCTCTTTATCATTTTTTTAATTTTAATTTTTAAAAATTGTATCAATTTATGAATTTATTATTTTTATTGTATATATATATATATATATATATATATATATAATTAACATCATTCTAAGTGTATTTTAATATTAATAATATATATAATTAATATTAATAATTAATATAAATACTTAATATTAAAATACACTTTTAATAATGGTGTATGTGTGTTAATGTGCATATAAAAGTACTTAGATCATATATATATGATCTAAGTACTTTTTATTTACTTTATAAACTTTTTAATAACTCTTAATAACTTTTTAAACTTTTTTGCAGGCTTTAGGGGGACAGCATGAGAGCTCCGGCAGGCCCACTGGAGACACTGCACAAGCCAGCTATTCCCGCCATGTGATCGCGAGGACCCCTCTGGCAGTGGGTGTCTGTTTGAGCTCCCAGGCAGACCTCAGGATCGCAATCGCCGGTGGGGGGTTGCCAGTGATCAGGTAAGTTGTGATTTACTAAATGACGTACCAGGTACGTCCGCGGTTGTTACCTATCATTTTTTGGCAGACGTACCTGGTACATAATTGGTCAGGAAGGGGATAAAAGAAGAAAAACTACCACAACAAGAGGACATCGTCTTAAATGAATGGGGAAAAGGTTTACTGAGAGGGTAGTGGATGCATGGAATAGCACTCCAGCTGAAGTGGTAGAGGTTAACACAGTGAAGGAGTTTACGCATGCGTGGGATAGACTTAAGGCTATCCAAATTACTTTCTGAAATGTATACAATTTCAATATAATCTACATCTGTAGTTTCATGAGTTTTATTGCATTTTTGTCAACCTCTTTCCTCTTATGTTTTATTATATAAAGCAATGGCCTTATCCCACAATGCATACATTTTAGGCTTGGAAAGGATAGTATTTTCAAAATTGTCTGGTGTGAGTTAAAAGCTCAATAATTACTGGGTTGGTTTATACAAATAAAACACCATCAAAAAGAGAAGCCCTTGGTTATTGTAAGAAAAACAACAGAAATCCAATATAACCATTGAACGCAATAAAGATTTATGTTCCACTTTTATTATATTTCACTTTCTAATTGAGTTAACAAAGGCCTAAATGATATAGGTGATCTCAAGTTTGACAAGCACCTTTTGTCCTTCCAGAACCTGGATGCTATAGTTTTATAGAATTTATAGAATCTAGATCAATTGTGATATATGCAACTATTTTATTTCATCATGCTTAAGTAGTCTGATTTGACAAGGCATGGCTGTACATATCATTGCTATAGTCTTTCGTTGCTTTGTGTTAACCCTTTAAAAGCCCCAAGTACATGTCTGCATGCTATAACACTTTATTCTGTAGGCCTCAAACCACAAAAACAGTGCCCTGTGTAACCATATATGACTAAAATGAATAATATATTAAAATTGTCAATATCCCTTATATAAGGCACTTTTTTGTATTTGTGTTCATAAGAGTAATGCATTGTTCTACTTTCTGTCCTCTTGATTTCAAATTATTACAACCTTACAAGTTGTTGCAGAATCTTTATCTCTATATGCAGAAAAAAAGTAAAAAAAAACTAAACAAAAAAACCCCCAGAGATTAGATTCAATTTTTTAAAGCACATACAATTATCTAATTAGTTGATGAGACCCTTGACATTTCAGACCTGGGCTTTTCATTAACAAAGGATTACAACTCTTTAAAATCACACACATACATATTCTGATTTGATTAATATCTTCAAATATGTTCTACAATGATTTAACCCATTGCATAGCAGTAGGTTTAGAGATAAGAAGGCTTTGGGTGAAACAACTTTTCCGTGTGTTCTGTACTCTGTATGAGAATCTGAAATTATTATTTCTTCTTTTGAAAGACTTGGGTATGCTAAAAAGAGGACTATCAGATTCATAACACTTCTTCCACCCAGTAGGCTTTGGTTTGATTGTTTAAGGCCTTATATTGCCCTTTATCGTTTATTGAGACCTGGAAATATCGAGTCTTCTGGATATGCATCAATAAAGAAGTTAACTACTTAATATATAGATGGCCAGGAAAAGCCTAGTGTCCTAGCCTCTAGATGTGCCCATCTCCTGGCCCTTAGAAAGCTTAATAAACACCCCACATGGTACCCAAGACCCTAGCTACCCATCATAGAACAACCATACTGTGATAACTCAGATTTAGTAGTGAGAGTAAAGCCAAATATTATAAAAAACACTTTACACTCACCTGCTGAAATATCGGTTGAAGACGTACTTTCTTCAACTTTTTTTCTTTGAATGCAAGAAAAATCCCCCAAAACATCACATTCTGGAAATAATCTACTTGATGTCACTCATGTATTGGAGGTGGATGATGGTAACTACACTCTTGAATCTGTTTCTTGAACTCGTACCCTCTATTCATGATGAGCTGGATGAGGTAGTTGAGACCTATTCAGCTTAGAGGATAAAGCATCACCTTGTTATATGCTACAATTGTTCTGTTATGGGCTCTTATAGTTGTTCTCCACTTGCCTGTTGAGTTCTTGATGAAAGCTTTTAGTGTTGTTAATCTTGTAAAAAAAATTAAGCATTACAATATCCGTGTGTGGCATTGTGTAGTAAGCTTTTTTTGTAGCTAATCCAGGTCTTTCTAGTTTTGGAATCATGTGCGAATGCTTGGTACACCAATAGTTGGTATTTTGAGTCTCTGGAGTTGTCTCTAATACCATTCTGAGTATTGCCAATGCATTGACTCATATGCCCATCAATCCTGGAGGTTTTGAAGCCTGACAGTACCTTTAACGTTGTAGGGAATCAGGCGATTGTTCAATAGTTTGATGCTGTTTTTCCCTTCTGATGGTCCTTTGTTACAGGTATTGTTCTGCTTTGTGCTAGCCAGTCAGAATGAAAGCATGTTGCTAGTAGCTGTTTTATTTGTGCTGCTAAAGGTTCATGCAGCGTTGTTAGTTTATTTATACAATAGTTGTGGATCATGCCTGGAACAGCTGTTGACCAATTCTTCATGTGGGCTACTCATTGTTGGATGACTCCAACTGTGATGGTGACTTGTTCCTGTTCTGGTAGAATTCAGTGGCCTGCTTTTGGTAGCCACTGGGCATTTGTGATATGTGATGCTTCTTTCTCCCAGATCTTCTTCCAGTAGTGTTTAGTCTTAGCAACTGTGTGTAGAACACCTTGGATAATTCTTTGGTCAACGGGGAGTTATTATTTCAGCCTTTGCTTCTCTAGTTCATCTGTTCTGCCATCTTGCCAGAGCTGTCACATTTTGCTTACCTGTTTCCACAGCCTATGGTAGGGGAATGTATTTCTTCAGTAGCCTGAATATACCCTTGATATTCCCACCTCTGGGAAGTGGATCCAGTTTATTAACTTATGTGTTGACTTTATCTTGTTTTACAGTATCTATGGTGGCAATACATGGCAGTAATATAAGAACAAACATATTTAAAAAAATATCTAAATAAAACAACTTATAAATAAGTTTTAATAAAATTAAAACAGGCAGGGTTTTCTGCACTGTTTTTCTTTTAGCTTAAATTTGTAGTCAAGCACTTAAAGGGATACCATACCATCTCATTGAAGTGGTCTGGGTGCAATGTCCCTGCCCCCCTTAGTCCTGCAATGTAAAATATTGCAGTTTTTTGAGAAACTGCAATGTTTACATTGCAGTACTAAGACAGCATCTAGTGGCTGTCTATTAGATTGCCCCTAGAACCACTTTTGGGAGTTTACCGGACTTTGGGTCCCTTAAATTACACTGGATATTTTCACATTCTGCGTGAGGACATCTAGCATAAGTGAAATCCCCATAGGAATGCATTGAGGCAATGCTTTCCAATGGGGAGGGATTAATGCACTTGCTGTGCATGCGCATTAGGTCCCTGTTGTGGCTTGTGGCTTTGAATTAATTTGTTTGCACAGTTTAAAGGGTTTCACAATAACTACTGTTTCAGGAGCACATAGATGGCTGCTGACCATGAGCTTCAAAGTGCATCAAGATGGACACCATGTGTCCTGATTAGTGATGTCCCGAACGGTTCGCCGCAGATGGTGAACATATGACCCTGTACCTCACAGTCAGCAGACACATTCCAGCCAATCAGCAGCAGGCCCTCCCTCCTAGACCCTCCCACCTCCTGGACAGCATCCATTTTGAAGCTGCATTCTTAGTGAGCTGTCCAGGAGGTGGAAGGGTCTGGGAGGGAGGGTCTGCTGTTGATTGGCTGGAATGTGTCTGCTGACTGTGAGGTACAGGGTCAAAGTTTACTCAATGATGACATGGAGGAGGACCGAACAGCGCATATGTTCACCGTCCATGGCGAACCGTTCGGCGAACCGTTCGGGACATCACTAGTCCTGATATAACCTAGTTACACTAGCAATATACATCACCTATTTAAATTAACAATAGAGTTACTGGAAGCCTACATATATATTTGCAAGCATTCAAAACCAACCCTTTATATCTTACCACTTAACCCCCAAATGACAATCACTCAGAGTGCAGCAAAATATAATGTTTAATAAAAAAGATGTTAGAGAAAATATAACAAATATGAATAAACATATTTTAGCTAAACAATTGTAGTACTAACTAGACAATTATCTTTTGCAATGCTAATTGTATATTTCCCATGATTGCAGTTAAAACATATTAAAGGTTATCCAAGCAATTTAATCTAAACACACACACATACACAAGTATAAAAAAACAACTCGAAAAAACAACTGTCAAAACCTTTCACAAAACAGCTTACACAATAACCTCTGTAACATCTTTCTCCTTACAGCCTATTCTCTATGCAGCCTATTCTCTACCTACTACCCTCCTGACTCTGAACTGGTTAAACGGGTTTGTTAATAAACCTTTTTGGTGCTTAAAACAGGCATTTATGCAAGGAATAACAGTAAAATGGTGAACTAATAACTATGGGAGTTATGGGTGTAAAATCACAGATAGTGTGTTAAAATATAAGTAATTTTATATGTCCATGACAGCCTCCCTGTCAAATGACGTTGGAGGAGGTAGATCAACAATCCAATGCCGAGGAACATCGCTGCTGGAATCGGGTGAGTAAATAAAGGGTTTTTTAACCCTTTATCTGTCGGAAGGTGGGATCGTATGGGAGGGGGACCAGAGGGGATATAGAATCCCTTTAAATGACCACAAATGTTGTGGCACCTGAGTAACAGAGAAAACTACAGAAGAACCCTCCTTTAGCTGGTTCCTTTGCCTTCCTTCAGACATATAGGAATGGAGTCTACCCATTCTAAAGCCAATGGCAATGAAGAAAGTATGTTGGCATCATTGTGGAGAATTGCACAGCTTGAGAAAGTTCTCCAATCAGGGTGGATATGAGCTGCCAAGATGGCTGTGCTGTCTCTGCTGGGTAGGAGGGTAGTATTTAAATAACATCTATTCAAGCTATTCAGTATATAATTTATTACAAAGATAAATTATATTTACAATGCATAATGAAATGTTATTAGTTAAAATGAACATGTGACATGTTAAAGTGACAGGTTCACTTTAAATCACAATGATAAATGATACATTCAAAGGAAAAGGATATGCTATTATTTAAAGTGAATTGTGACAGGTTCACTTTAAAATAACCATAAAAATAAGGAGAAAAAAAATGCAATATGTTTCTGTTCTTACTACTGCTGACACACACTTGTGCATCCTTTACTTACACATACCAAAACTGGGAACCTAAATAATTATGAAGAAGAAATACTTATGAATACTTTTTTTTTCAGTATTATAATATATTTTTCTAAATATTCAAAAATATTAAATCATTTGTAAAGCTTATCCAAGAATATAAAATCTAGGCCATGGATAGATGCCAATAAGGAAGCTTGTTATGGATTGGAGATTTGGCTTTAGATATAGAATATTTTATCCTAATTTACAGCAGTTCTCTAATTTACATATAAATGTACATGTATTTATTTACTACTGTTTATTACATAGCTGTACAGAATACATTTGCACATAAAGTTATCACTGACAGCTAAGCAATCTAAAATAATTCCGTATTAAAGTCTGCTCATGCTCCTTGTAAAAAAATGTAATCAGAGGCTTCTACCCCAATGATTTTTATATTTATGCCTAATCCACTGAAAATAATTTTGCTCAGTCCAATACAAATAAGCCATTAAGATATACCATATTAATTTGGTGATGCCATGTTAACGTAACAAGTTTTAAAATAGCACAATTATTTAAAAATGAGTATGAATCATCTTCTAGATCATTGCACAGAAGGACCAAACAGATTACATATAAGCCTTGATATGATTCTTGTTGCCTGCTGAAATGCTTTACTTCATCATATCTGGTTTACTGTACAATATTATTATTATATATTAATATTATTATTGGTACTGCAATAAACCAAACGTATGCTATTATGTCCATCTTCTCAAAAAACAATTGCAAAATGTATGTGAAATGTGGCATGCAATAAATTGATAAATTTGAATCAAAGACTGATAGATAAGGAATGCAATTTTGATTGACTATAGGCAGTCTTTTGGACCTTTGGCCACAGTGTTACCTATGTGAGGTCCAACTTAAGACTATGGGTCTGGGCATATTCTGGTTATGTTGCTTTATAGGGAACTGTTTATTTTGGATGAAGGTTAAGGAAAGTCAATTGATATTTTTCTATTTGATAAAATTTGATTAAATTTGATTCTCTATCATTTAAGTTACATAGTTACATAGGCTAAAAAGAGACATGTGTCCATCAAGTTCAGTCATATACAGTATCTCACAAAAGTGAGTACAGCACATTTCCACTAAGGGGTGTACTCACTTTTGTTGCCAACGGTTAAGACATTAATGGCTGTGTGTTGAGTTATTTTAATGGGACAGCAAATTTACACTGTTATACAGGCTGTACACTTACTACTTTACATTGTAGCAGAGTGTCATTTCTTCAGTTTTGTCACATAAAAAGATAGAATAAAATATTTACAAAAATGTGAGGGGTGTACTAACATTTTTTTTTTTATTACTTTTTATTAAGAAATTTTGTTTTTGGGTTACAAGACAATTCAAAAAATACATACATACAGTCATACAAAATGCATCCGATTGATGTAAATAAATCATTTTATGTAGAGAGAATACATTCATTAAGATATATCAATCATTCGGCCAGAAAAAAAAAAAAGAAAAAAAAAATACATGACAGAAAACAGGAAGTAATTAATATGGGATAAACAAGAGTCTATAGAAAAATAGTGAGAAGTATATCAATGGAAGTAAACGCAAATTTAGATACATGTTATCCATAAGATAAATTCCACTAACCAAATAGAATTACATCTTCCATAATCACGTCACCTGAGAGATTTATGAGTTACCATAGAGTAGAGAACAATTTTTTAGCCAAATTGAATACCAGTCTCCTTTTTTTGGAGACCACTGACCAGTTTTTAACCATATCATTTTCCATTGTCAGCTGGAATTTAATTTGATTAATTAAGGAAATTTTCTGGAAGGGATCAGAAGATTTCCACTGTCTCGCTATGATAATTTTAGCTGCAATAAAGCAGTGAATAGCTAAACAAATGTGTTTACTTGATTTAAAAGGCCAGTTCAAGTGGAGGAGGGCCAAAGCTGGATTTTTATTTATATCTTTAAATGATACCTCATTCAAAGATATTTCGGAGAAGATATTATAAGCCCAGGCCCATAATGGTTTTAGTACTGGGCAAGACCACCATGTATGGATATATGTACCCGAATAGGGACCACATCTCCAGCAAGTAGGATCTTGAGAAGTATACATTTTAGCCAGTCTTGTCGGAGTGTAATACCATCTGTGGAGTAACTTAAAGTGGCACTCAGTCAAGTTTAGGCCATGGGCAGATTTGTTTACAAGAATTATAGAGGAAAACCAGTCCTTTGGGGAAATCACTAAATTAAGTTTGTTTTCCCATATTTTAACCAGTTTATAGGGAAAGGTATCTAAGCCTTTAAAAAGCAAGTAAGCTACCGAAATAACCTTGGGTACAGTTTGAAATGAAAATAAAGTTTGCAACTCTTTAGCCCGAGGAAAAGAAGATTGGATAACATGTTTATGAATATAGTGTTTGATACGGAAGTATGTAAATAATTCTTTAGATGGTATATGAAGACTATCCACAATCTGTTGAAAGGGTAGAGTATTATCACCCTGCATAATATCCGATAAAGTTAGTGTGTCTTTGTTAGGCCAGTGTCTCAATGATAAATCCTCTACATTGTTTTCTAATATATTTAATTTACATGTTCTAGGAATTAGATAAGTTAAGCCCAAAATTTTCTACTAACATTTTTTTAGATACTGTATGCAATGAAAGGGTTCCCTTTAAATTTAAGCTGCAACTTGTTTATAATTTGCATTTTCTGCAAAATTGCACATGGTTTACATATTCACCAATCTAAATTCTGTAAAAAAAAAAAAAAAAAGAAGAAGAAATTCATGATAATTGTGTCAGGAGTCTCTTGGTGGTGATTCAAGAAATGGCATTTTCACTCATGATATCATTGTTGTGTTACATTTTACTGTTTTGAAACACTAATATTTGTGTTCAGCGAAGTCTCCCGAGTGTAACAGTAACCCAGATGTACAGGTTTTATGGTGCTTGTGAATGTTAAAGGGTCAAATATAAGGCTTGATTTTCTGTTTTTTCACATTGAAATTTGACAGATTGGTTACGTTGCCTTTGAGAGCGTATGGTAATCCAGGAATGAGAATTACCCCCATGATGGCATACCATTTACAAAAAAAGACAACCCAATGTTCAATCTTTTTAAGTAGCCACTTAGTCACAAACACTGGCCAAAATTATCACTCATAATTTTTTTTTGTATTTTTTAACACACAAACAAATATAAATGCTAACTTTGGCCAGTGTTTGTGACTAAGTGGCTACTAAAAAAGACTGGAGATATCCCATATTAAATACACTGGGTTGTCTACTTTAAAAAACCAAACAAAAAAAACCATGCACATGTGAGATGTGATTCAGAGATTTATGACAGATAACAGTGTTACAATGTCACTATTGATACATTTTATTTTTATAATTGAAGTTTAATGTTTTACATTCAGTTAATACAGTCCGTACATCTGCGGTATTCCATCTATTGATACATTTTAAATATATATATATATTTTAAAACAGCAATGTTCTACTTGTACTTATAGCCCTAACACTTGCACACAAAAAAGCTAAGAACATGTTAACATTAGGTATTTCTAAATTCAGGAGAAAATTTAGAAACTATTTAGCATGATTGTTTTTTGGCGGTTGTAGATGCATAACAAGATATGGGGTGTCCAAGTTAGAAAAAGTTTGTCTTTTTAAAAATTATCATCATATTTTATCATTTTTTATAATAAATTATATGATATGATGAAAATAATGGTATCTTTAGAAAGACCACTTAATGTCGAGAAAAATAGTATATATTGTGTGTGGGTACAGTACATGAGCAAGAAGAAAATTACAGCTAAACACAAACACTGCAGAAATGTAAAAACAGCCCTGGTCCTTAACAGTAAGAAAATTTTAAAATGGTCTGGTCACTAACAGGGTTAAGGTATTATTTTATGACAAAATTAAAAAGCGCAAAAAAAATAAATGGCAGTGACATTAAGCTGTATGTCAACTCCCAATCATATTAGTGTCTTAGGTTGATTTCCCATTTGAATCAGTCCTCTATATGCAGAACTCGTGTGTGTAATTGTTGGTCTGTGATGGAGTATTGAAAGGACTGGCAGAGGCACCTGTTAGGTTCTAGTCTAGAAGAGGGTTAATCAAAGTCTAATTTCCACACACCAGTGCCCGACCTTTGCATATTTACACCAGATTTGATACTATGGTCATAGAAAGTTCCTAATGAGACAGGTACCAGCACATCTTGCATTAGAATATGCTGTATCAATATTTTTTCTGTATACTGTCATGCCAAACTGAACCATTTTTCATTCTTAGTTGTAGTCATACTGGTATTAACATCTTTTTACCTGTAAGTGGAAGTATATATTGCCAACTTTGAGTACTGCTGCCAAGTGCTATTGACCTGTATTCATTGGCAGTTTTACAAATGTCAAAATTAATCTGCTTAATGATTGGTCCACAGAGTGTTTTCTTAACAGGAAGAAGGTACCAAAATCAATATTAATTGTATGGCAGCTGTCTAGGCAGCTTTTATTAATATTTTGGTGCATCAGCACTTTCTATCAATTCAGACAGGAGCTGCTGATGTGCATTCTTCAAGCACATTAAATTATTTCTGATGCATAATTAATGTCCTATGACTCTCTTAGATCTATTCCCACAACGCTTATGAGTGAGAGATACTGACCATTAAAAAGTTAGACAAAAATCATCTAGTGGAATATGTGATAAATGAGTGGCCAAGGGAAAAAAATAACCAATGCTTTTCAAGAAAATATCAGTGGATAACCAATGGGAGAAAATGATAACAGCATCATGCAGTTGGAAAAACTAACAACGCTCGCTTATAATAAATAAAGAGGAATAGAAAAATGTAATGCAAGTATGAGTCCACTAGATGGAGTCTTTTGAGCAGTTTTTTTGCTCTGTCAGTGATGTGATCTCTCTCTTTGTGTTTCCATGATCTGTGAAAAAATGAGCACTTCATAACTTAACTGGTGGTTACGACAGTATGATATGCCGTATCTCTTTCATTGCTGAAATGTCTAATCAATTAAAGAGACACTCTGAGTGCTAACATTACTTCGTCATAAAAAGTGATTTGGTGGTAAAGATGCGGCCCTCGTAGGATTGCAAAGGATGCTGTTTTAGAGAACCTCTACTGTTTTCATTTTGCACTCCCCGCCACTCTAGCGGCTGTCTTTCAGACAGTCATTAGGAGCTCTGGACTAAAATAGATTTAATAACTGAATTCAAAGTAATAAATGCAAAGTATGGTGAAGTTGGAACTGGGGTTCATAATGGAACAATTGGATTGGCACTTCTTTGCGACTACCATATGCACTTTATATGTTCAAAATGCTTATCTATGAATAACATTTGACTGGACACAAATCATCAATCTTGATGCTCTCAGTGATTGAGGATAAGACTGAGTGAAGATTCTGTCACAGCTCTAGGAATGTAAGTTAATAGTATTTTATAAAGTTTAATTTAAAAAGTAGTGTTCCTGCAACCTCATTAACTCTACAAGAGAGGGCTGATAATGTATGTATTTATCAAAAGCTTAAAATGTAACATTTGCCCTTTTATGGTTCCTCCCGTCAATGGCCTCATACCTGTCTACCTGTTTTTTTAAATCTTTTATTTTCTTTTTTTGTTTGTTTTCGTATGACTGGGATGCATGCATGATTGTTTTTATACTTGTACACCAATGGTTTTTTATAATACACACAATTTTGCTTCTGATATTGAGCAATGCATTTTTATAATTCTTTATTTGAAATTTGATTCTAGAAGTGTTATTATTATGATGAACATTTGTAAATGAAAAGAAAAAAATAATTTCAATAAAGAATGAGAAATAAAAAAAGTAACATAAACGGCAATTTGATGTTTTGTCATGTAATTGTAGGTGGGTGTGTACATAGTTACATAACTAAAAAAAGACATGCGTCTGTCAAGTTAATCAAGGCAAAAAATCCAGATTGAAGCACTTCCAATTTTGCACACAAAAAAAAAAAAATAGGAAAGAATTTTTCTTGACCTCAGAATGACAGTAATATCTCTCCTTGAATCAAGAAGCTATTAGCCAACATATTAAAAATGATAGCCCTGAATATTGCTTTTGCAAGTATTCATCCAGTTGCTGTTAAAACATCTGTACAGACTCTGATAAAATCACATCTTCAAGCAGAGAATTCCGCATGTCAAAAACCTTTTACGTTGCCTTAGACTAAACCTCTTTTCTTATGTTCTAAATGGAAGGCCTTATGTCCCATTTATAGTCCTGTTTGGGAATAGGTTTCCAGACAATGGTTTGTATTGGCCCCAAATATATTTGTATAATGCTATCATATCCGCTCTCAGGCACTTTTTTTTCTAAATAACACAGATTTAATTTGATAATCTTTCTTCATAACTAAAAAGTTAAATTTTATTAATTTTGTAGCCCGCCTCTGCACTTTCTCTAGTGCCATAATATCCTTCTTTAGAACAGGTGCCCATAATTGCACAGCATATTCAAGGTGTGGTCTTACCATTGCTTTATAAAGAGGAAAAAAATAAAATTTTATCCCAATATTTATTGCAATTTTTTTATACATGGTAATACATTACTGACCTTAGCAACTGCTGGTTGACATTGCACATTGTTGCCTAGTTTGTGGTCTATAACAATTCCCAAACCCTTCTAGTGTGCTGTTATCAATATTTAACTGTATTTCTTACTTTTATCAGTTAAATTACTTAGCCACATGGGATAATCTACAAAATTATTTAAAAATTACAATTGAATCCAAAATCAAGGGAATAGCACCTACCAATTAGACTCCACCAAAGGCAGTACACTGTCCATGGACACCGTTTGAAAGGACTTGCTGAAATTTATTTTCTTTATTACATGTACACATATTCTATGAAGGTTTAAAAGGATATAGAGTAAAGAATCAAACAGGAAGGTGAGTGCATATACATGCACGGAAAAAGATGAACAAAGTGTAAGAGACAGGTAATATATGAACAAAAGTATTTAATAAATATCTAAAAAAAAACAACCCAACCCATAACCTATTTAAATTAAAATTAAAACAACAGGCAAGCATTTCTGCATTATGTGTTCTTGTTACCTGTGACAGGTCTAGGTCTGTTTTAACTGTGCATGTACAATCAAGAAGAGATTCACAAGCTGCATATGCCCAGAAGCTACATTTTCGCTGTCTTGTGTTCTTGAGAACTCATGCTAAAAATGAAATCATATATTTTGCAGGAGCTAAATTCAAGTTCTCATATAAAATCCATGACGGAAGAACAAAAGCCTACATGAGTGCTGTAATTTGATGAAAGTGGGCAGGGGATTTTTATTTTTATTTATTTACCTGTGATATCACACATGGCCATTTCTAATATAACACTGTGTTTATTGACTTAGTGTATGTGTCTGATTCTTAAACCCAAATACTGTTATAAAGTCATTTGCATGACATTGGTATTGGGGCTATAGTGGAGCAAAATTAGCCCTTATTTATCTGTTATCTCTCTGCTATGGAGATGGGGGAAATTGGTTATGCAGTTGCTCACCTGTTTAAGTTTTTTATTATTATTATTTATATAGCACTAACACATTTCACAGCGCTTTACAGTGGGTGGACTACATGTAATTGTAACCAAACAAGTTGGACGCACAGGAAAAGAGGAGTTGAGGGCCCTGCTCAATGAGCCTAAATGCTAGAGGGACTGGGGTGAAGTGGTAAAAAAAGATGAGGATAGTATTAGAAAAGTAATGAGAGTTGCAGGGAATGAGTCAGTTGGGAGCTAGTAACAGTTTAATTGATACGCTTTTATGAAGAAATGGGTTTTTAATAATTTTTTTAAGGAGTGGAGACGGGGTGAGTGTCTAACAGTAGAGGGAAGGGAGTTCCACGGGAACAGTGCAGCCCTAGAGAAGTCTTAAAGGTGAGCATCAGAGGTGGGAGTACAGACAGAAGATATAAAGATATTGTAAGTTTTTAAACCCCATCCACCTAACAGAGATTAAGCATAAGTACGAAACAATGAAAGATTCCTCCCTGTAACCCTATTCCTCCACCAACATATGGAAGATATTGGAGCTAGGCAATCATATTTTATTTGCTTTTTTATTTTATTTATTCCTCAAACCCTTTAAACCCCCTCATTTGAAGACCATGGATGGACCACTGCAAGGCCTCTTCTTATGACTTTAATAAGGAATCCTGTCCCTAATGTAATGGATGATGGTTTGCCATTTATTGCTACAGTCATTTTTTTATCATATAAGTGGCAAAATTAGGGAGAGATCATTGGAAGCTATCATTCTAATCTATTAATACCACCTTCTACTGCTAATGGTTTGAAGGTAAAGACTGGTAAGCATTTGAATCTATTTAAAACCCCATCAGCTGAACTAGGGTGAGGAGAGGGGATCAGAGGAATGTTTGCTACCATTATCCCCCGTTCAGGGGAAGGGGTTGATTAAGGTTTATTAATGAGCAGTGTTAATTTTGTCGACTAACAATTTTAGTCAAATTTTTTGTCAAAATTTTGCTGGAGTAAGTCCCAGGCACCCAGTAATTACCCCAGCAAGGAGATTGCCCTCACAGGACTTGCCCCAGCCTCCAATATATACATGAGGTTATGTCTCACACACTGCCATGATATATACCCCTGCCGAGGACAATTTATATAACCTTGTGTACATACTAGGGTCTATATATTTCCCAGGGCATGGGGTACATACAAGGGCAGAGTGTAAGATATAACCTTGTGTACATACTAGGAATATTGAATAATGCTGTCCCATGGGAAGATCCTAATGCGAGCATGGCCTTGCCGAACATGTGCATTAGGTCTCCCCCGCCAACGTCCGAGGAGCGGTGGCAGAGCTGAGCCAGCGGGACATCGGTGCATGACCCAGGTAAGTGACTGAAAGGGTTATTAATCCCTTCAATGCTGCTGGAGGGGGCCTTGACAAAGGGGGAAGCTATAGTGCCAGGAAAACGAGTTTGTTTTCCTGGAACTACAGTATCCATTTAATTTAAAAACTTTCATGAAAGTTGCTAGTTAATTAAATATATTTTGTCAACTTCTCTGTTCCTTTGTAAGACTATTTATTATTTTGCTAATCTCTAAGTCAAACTGGGACTGTTTCTTTTACGTCATTACTAAATAAGGTTTATATGTTATAGTAGTATCAAAGATCAAGATGAAATGCTAATATGTTTTGTATAAAATTAATTGATGTGTTTTTAATTTTTATTTTGTATGGATCAAAATGGTCAGGATCTGGCTAATTGCTGATTTTGCATCTAACCTCATAGACCATAGGCGTACATGTAAACGTTTGTATTATAAAGAGGCTAGTAACAAAACTATAAACTGGAAAACCTTGTTTGACCTTGTCAATGATTTGTTTTTTTATTTTGTTTTTTTTTTTTCACAAAACTACCAACAGTAATAAATTAAAAAATGAACTGCAATGAACGCAGATAACTCACGGGAATGCTGGCAACGTAGACAGGACAGGGGGACCGGCCTCTACATATGGTGGTCCTGCACCGCTATTGCCCCCTAGTGGAAGATGATACATACTAAAATACAAGAAATCACATGCAGTACCCTAGCATTTCAACCACTGACCATGCTGCTGCACCACACCACAACAACATTTAAACACTACTGACCCACCCACTGCTATCCGCAGCTAAATCCCTGATCTCAGTACATTGGAAACAGACGGATGTCCCCTCCCTCCAGCAATGGGTAGCCAAGGTCGATGAAATACACAATATGGAGTATTTGACAGCTGCCCTATGGGGACGCACAGAGAAGTGTGTGCAAACCTGGACCACCTGGCTCTTATACATCTCTGGGGCCCGTAAGCCAATAGGGATCATTGAATGATGGACTGGACGCTGGGGGGGTGTCGGGGTGCTGCGGGGTGTGGGTATGGAGGAAGGCAGCTACAAACATAAACTCTCCTCAATTCTTTTCTACCATTCTCCCCTCTTCCCCCTTTTCTCCTCTCCAGCTGTTCCCCCTATCATTGACCTCCCCCTTACCCTGGCCCCTTTCTGCAATACCCGCAGTTGACCGCTCCCTCGACTTGTATAACTTGGTAGCCGTGATACACAAAGACTGATAGGGAAGGTTAATTAGTCCATGACTTAACTTGCAGCTACAAACGCACCTGAAACTAAGTTAGGGATATGCTCCATGCCTGCAAAGGCAAGACCTAAAGTAACCAATGCAACCATTGACACCTGTAGACCAACACGCAAAACATTTACTAGACACGAGACAGCAAACAAAGACCACAAACACCCGTTAGGCGGAAAGAAGTTTTGTTTTATTTTGAGCAATAAGAATACAGTTACGGAAATGTGTCTATGCTATCCGAGGCCTAAACGCTTCATCATTGCGATTAAACTTATACTATGCAGATATCCTGTGCAGAAAAGAAAACAATGTAAAATTATGAGACAAAATGTTAATTAAGATTATCAAAAAAACAAAAAAAAAATTAACTGCATAATGGAGAGCAAAATATGCTATATTTGCCTAGTAAAATTTTTCCAAAGCAGCTAATTTGCTAAAATTTCTGTTTGTTTTTGAGTTCACTAGAACTGTCTACATAACTTTGAGTCATTCAACCCAGAATGTTGGATGAAATATTGGACACTCATTAGTGTCTTTGCCACAGTGTCTGCAAAGGGGCACCCTTTGTGCCAATGGACCAACCATTCATCTATCTCTCCTTCCCTCCATCTACTCTTTCTTTCCTCTAATATCCACCCCTCTCTCTTTATCTATATCTATCGTACTCTATATAAAGGTGATGTGTGAAGATAGGGGCCTCATTACCACATATAGTTTCTTGATGCTGATGGATGCAGTTTAATCATCCATAAGGCCATGAGCAAAACATTGTATATAATACTAATAAAATAAGAGCAGATCATAAATGTTTAGAGTCTTGCCTACTAAGAATCTAAAATTTAAATATATGCTTTAAACATATGAGTGAAATTATTCAGTCTGAGTTAAAATGTGCCAGTAATGGCCAGCACATTGTATTTAATAGACAAGACTAATACGATTTAATTTGTGAAAAACAGAGTTTGACTGAGAACAACCAGCAATTAATTACAGCAATTGCACTCATCTGCCTGGGTCAACATACGGCAGTTTTGGTTAAAGGGAATGTGGAATGATGACAAAAGGAGTGTTTAAATTAATGCACAAGTGCATGACTATCAATAAAACCATCGCTTCACCTCACTTTGCCTTGGCCTTCAAAATTAATCCCAGACTTCATGGAGACAGGATACACTGAGTCTGTTAAATGTTACGTTCAGTACAGTGTATACTTTGTGCTGTCACTAAAATATACGAAAATAAACTACATTTATAAATCTAAAAGACTGTTAGATTTTTCATAGGAATCACAGTGCTTATAGCATGTAAAGAAAAGGCAGACTGTGTGCCTGGTTAAGAGAATTTGTTTTTCAAATCTTCCAACAGCCACTTGTAAAGCACCTTCAAATGACATTAATGAGCTGTTAATGCGTCGCTGTCCATGTGTTGAATTGTGGTTCAGTGCTCATGGTTAAAGTGTCCAAATGGGGCCCAACTGTGAGTTATACACTCCATTTACTCCATGGCAACAATGCTGTTCAAATCAGGGCTCCAATGAGAGTTGTTAATAATCATAAAAAAAAAAAAAAGTTCAATAGAAAAAATAGAACGAGCTGCATTAAAAAAAATGTCCCTAAAGTGATAAAGGTTATTCTTAGAAACCACTTAACTCCTTCACTTCTGGATCTGGAACTGAATGTCCAAAGCAAAGCACTGCTATATCAACCTTGTATTTTCTATTCATTAACCGATAGGTATCCTTGAAACTATTACGAACCACATGATTGTGTTCTCCCAGATACTTAATGCTTAATTTAATATTACAACATATAGGGAAGTAATAGATGTTAGTAATAATACACTGATATGGTATTTGTAGATTAATGTTCTTACAGTAGACCAAGTTTTTTTCCTGCAACCTAAAGCATCTCTTTTCGGTGCACAGGCAGTGATACAACCATGTAGACCAGTGCAGGCATCGAGCTGTTGCTTCTCCACTTTCTTCGCAAGGGAAGCATCAGCAACATACATGCATCACTTTCCAACCTAACCCTCTTCCCTCAGACTGCTACCATCTCCTGGACTGCCATTTTCCCAGTGATGTTTTCTTTGATATGTGCCTTACTATAGGATCTGCAATTTATTTATGGTATTTTGTCAGCCTTGTGTGCCTTTCAGTCCATCATGGATGACTTTGGGATTCTAGTTGCTTTGCTATTTTTCTGTTGTTCTTGAGTATTAAGATTGACTTGGTAGATATGTTTTGCCGTTTTCCATCAGCTAAGTTGTCTTTGCTGTTAATTTGGTCTTTGCTGTTAAAAGAGTGTGGGGTGCTTGAAGATTTAATAGTGGCCGACGCAGTCCCTGTTGCTTGTCACATGATGTTGATGGAACTTGCGTTTTGCAGGCATCTTCCACTGGCCATGGTGGAAATTAAGCAGTGTTTTCATTTAATTGAATGACCAAATGGTTGTGGGTGGATTTTGGCTTGTGGAATACCTTCCTATCTATGTAGAATGGCCATACTTGTTGTTGCTGGTCCCACCCTCTGAGTTGAATCTCCAAGTCCATTGGTTCTGGGGCATATTTTGGGTGTGTTGGTGAATGGAGGATTGCCCTTTGCATTGCCATGACTTTGAGTTGCTCCAGAATCTCATGTTCCTAGAGCTGTTTCTGATCATGGTGTTTGTTGAACTTTGTGGTCAGTAGCTGACTTATCATAAGGTGTTCTTGCACACCAACAATATAATTGTTGTCCATGTGGTGAATCAGTCTACCTCTAGCTCTCTTCTGGTGTTTACTCCTACTTGGTATATTTGGATAAGGGCTCGGCATGTCCCAGATATTTCTAACATGATTGACTACTCAATTATAATGGGATACATTTTGGGAGTATGGAGGTTGTTTGAGTTTGTCTGACTTGCCCAGAATTCTTATGAAGAAAGATTTGGGAACCTGAAATCATATATTTTTGTGTTGGCATGTTGTGTTTGCTATGTTAGAAGGGTTTGTGATCTGTCCTTTGATAAGGTAAATGACTATGTTGTCATATCTTGCTCATATTTAGTCAGTGTTTTTAGACAAAAAAATTGTCTGCCCTCTCTTTTTTAACAGAGATACTCAGTGGTTGCATAGTGCATACCCATCACGTAAGCACCAGAAACCCTCAAGTACTATCTGTTGGGGAGAAGATTCCAACCTTTTATGGATCATGCACCCTTGACTTGAATGAGACAAAACAAAGAAACACAAACCAGAGTAAACAGGGGGTTCCTTAGTTTTCAACCATATAACATCTCTAAACAGGGGAATGCAGATCTTCTCTCCAGAGTCCATTATTTGTGGAAAAAGGTCACTATGACCAATGGGTCTAAGCTGGCGGGAAGGATATGTGACAAAGACTATGGGAGAGTAGTAGAAGGAAGTTATATAGGACCCAGAATCCTCCATAGCCTGTACTCCTTTAACCTGTCCAAATTAGCAACTGTTGAGGCTTTAATTAGCAGGCGTCAGAGCAGAAATATAGGACATACAATCTGACCCGCTGGTAGCAGAGCTGTGCAGAGCAGCACTTTTGTGAAAGTTCTAAAGGTTGGTGAATCCTATGTTTTTTTGCTGCGTTTGTTAGTTTATTACTGTGGTTTAGTAAGGGAAGTTATTTATGTTTAGTAAGTGGTCATATTTGAGCTAGGATTTTGTTTGTAGATTTTCTTTTCTGTTTTGATGGATTTATGACCAAACTGGTTGGATTTTGTGCACAATTTAAATAAACTCGCACCTTTTTTTGCATAAGAGAATGTTGTCATGTACCTGATACCCTAAAGGACCATGTTTCTTTGCCCATGGGAGGAGTACCCCGTTAACCTGAAAGTTCACAGTATATATTTATTTATTTATATATTTTGGGCTACTTAAAAAAATACTCTAAAAACCTTCGGCAGTATTTTCAAAAGTGTCAGGCTCTTCAAAGACCTATTTTTTGCAGCGCAAACACCAGCTTTTACATTGTGCCAGGTACTGAGATAAGTGTAGAGGGAAACATGTAATAAATGTTTCAGATTGTGCTAATGCAAAGGGTGGAAAATCACAGAGATTATTTTTTTTCCCACAGCTGAGATTTATTGTATTATCATTTTTTTATGTTAGAGAATGTGTTTTTATCAAATACTAAGTTCAGTAAAGAATAACTGAAATCAGTGAGACTTTACCTGAGATTCACTATCCCTAAATGACAGCTGTTTAAAATGTAATTACTTTCAAGAACCGAATACATTTTTCTAAAGCAAGTGCAAGTTATCATTATTATTATTATTATTATTATGTATTAAGTGCCAACTTCTACAGAGCTGTACAATAGATGTACTAACATACAAGTATTTGCAACAAGATGAGTTGGGTGCACAGGAAATAGAGGGCGTTGCTCAAACGAGCTTAAAGTCTAGAGGGAGTAGCACAAAAGCTAAGGGTGAGATGTATTTCATATACAGGAAAAAAGTATTTTACTAGAATAAATCATACATACAACAGGTGGAGCATCCATGGCTTATCTCTGTAGAGAAATGAGAAAGTGCAAGATAGCGCAGTATAGTCTGTATAATGCCAATAATTTTACTCACAAACATGGAGCCAAATCCAAACATATTGGAAAGCCCAGTGGGACTGGGACTGGGAAGCCCAGTGGGACTCTTATAGGATGTCCCCGTCCTCTCTTTGTCTGTCCCTACTTAGGGCTGGTATATGCTGTAGATAGTGATAGACGTAGAAACTTATTTTCAAAGAAGATCCTTTATTTGATATAAGATAAAAATGCAAAATATAAAATGCAGTAAAATTGGTTGTAGATTCGTTATAAAAGTCCAATAAGTCAAGGGCTTATGCCTAAAATGTCCTCTGGTGGTTCCTCAGTCAGTAAATTCTATTTCGTGTGTTTTGATGAAGCCCGGTGTAATACTTCCTATGGATTCGGAGTGGAATTCAACTGCAGAATTATAATTAGGAGAACCCTTAGGTTTTAATAGAATAATTAGGAGAGTATATACAATATAGATGTAATTTGATGAGAAGAGTTCCTGTAGCTTTAAGGAATACAATATAGAGATAGGTTGATGAGAAGAGTTCCTGTAGCTTTAAGGAACAAGACATGCAGATGTAGGAATGCGATGAGTTCCTGTAGCTTTAAGCAATACAATATAGATGTAGTTTGATAAGAAGAGTTCTTGTAGCTTTAAGGAACGAAACATGCAGAAGTAGGAATGCGATGAGTTCCTGTGGCTTTAAGGAATACAATATAGATGTAGTTTGATAAGAGAGTTCCTGTAGCTTTAAGGAACACAATATGAAGATTGTTTGATGAGAAAGTTCCTGTAGCTTTAAGGAACACAATATGGAGATAGATTGATGAGAAAGTTCCTGTAGCTTTAAGGAACACAATATGGAGAGAGTTTGATGAGAAAGTTCCTGTAGCTTTAAGGAACACAAGTATAAATTTAGTGACTTATTTTTATAAGGAAAGTTCATAAGATAAATCCATATGAATAAGTTCATGTAGTAAATACAATTACAACTTCCAATTAATCTCAGTAGGAAGACACGTAGTGAAAACTGAAGTGCCAATGGAAAGGTAATCATACAACAATATAACTTGTGTTTATGATAAGCTTTACGAAGCAGAGAGTATCCAAAGGTAATCCGAGTCAATTGGAAGGAGAATGGAGATCAGCGGTTACAACAAACCAGGTTCGGTACACAAATTTGTAGAAAGAGAGAGTTTGTTTGTAGCCGGTCTGATTGATCAGAAATTCAAAATAATCAGGCTTGTCAATAGTCTGTGAACCCGGAAGTGTTGGATCGCGGCAAAGCCGCTAGTTAAGTTCTGACACCCGGTCCTTTCTGTTTGGAACGCATCGTGCATTCCACTCCGTGTGAGCTTCCTGGTCGCACCTTATATGTCACTGGAATGCATGATGTGTATTAGTGCGTTCCACCACCGTAATTCACATGCGTTGGACTTTATCCATTTCTCCATAATATTATCTAATAAAGTCTGAGTGTCCATTGGAATGCTTACTGTGTTCCATTGAGCACTGCTCCTCTTAACTGAAGCTTGATTGTGGATCATGTGAAATCTAATAAAAGCATAATAGTAATCTAAAACTATAAAAGACACTGGGATATATCTTAATAATATAAAAATTATTATAAGTAACAGTATTCCATATCATTCTGATACCACATTACTCCAACTTAAATGTAAAAACTAATAGAGCAGGAACATACATACATAATTTAGTTGTTATAAAAACACCATATTAAAAAAAGTGGCATAGCTCAAAATCCCGATTTAGACTGCGTGGGACCAGGGTATTGAAGTTAAAAATAAATTTCATTTCTTCAATCCCTATGTTTCTATTGTTATCTCCCCCTCTCCAGTCTCTTCTTACTAGTTTTAAAGAGCAAAAGAAGAGACCCTCTGGGTTTTTGTTATGAAATATCTTAAAATGGTTGGAGACACTGTGAGTCTCTAATCCCTTTTTGATGTTCCTTATATGTTCTGGTATTCTTACATTAATACATCTTATAGTTCTACCAATGTATAATAAATTACTGGGGCATTTCAATACATACATGACACCTTTAGAGAATCACGTAAGTTGATCTCTGATGGTGAACTCTTTGTTAATATGGTCTTTGACATTTGTTATATGACTTTTATTGTTCTATGTTAATCTGCATGCTACGTATGTGCCGCAACAATAGAAATTTGTATTTTTTAATTCAAAAAATGTTTCATTGTTTCAGGATTATTACTACTGTGGACAAGAGATCTTTTTAACTTTGTAGCTCCTCTGTAAATAATTTTAGGCTGTCTAGGTAAACATTTTTCAGGATTGGATCATCTTATAAGATATGCCAATATTTTCTAATTGCTCTATCCACTTTCTTATTGCTCCCATTAAAGTTGCATATGAAGGGTACTTCGTTTGTCCTCATTCTATTTATGTTTTTTCCTTATAAACCAGAAGTTCTTCTCTTGAGACAACTTTCACTTTTTCTATAGCTAAATTTAGTTTATCCTCTTCATATCCTCTTTCCAGGAATTGTCCCTTAATTCTTTCAGCTTGTTTAAATCTTGGTCTTCTGTACAGTTACACCTGATTCATAAAAATTGTCCTCTACATGCATTGTTGAGCCAAGGTCTCTTTTTCTCAATGTAGCTATTGGCTTAATAAGTTTTAAAAAAATTCATAGTTTTGATATTGGCATCCTGGATAAAAATATGAAGGTCCAAAAAATGAATTTCTATTGGGCTATATGCTGACGTTAAATCTATTCCCCAATTTTTCTCATTCAAATGTATTAAAAATGCTTCCAAATGACTAGTTCGGCCCTTACATCTTAAAGAAATATCATCGATGTAACGGCAATAGGACACCAAATCCAACATACAGAGATTTTCTGAATACACAAATTTCTCTTCCCAGTGTGCCATAAACAAATTTACATAGCTTATGTACATTCGTGGAACTGTGGGTGGCGGGGCTATATATGGCCATGACCGCATGGTCGGCGCCATATTTCTTTACCATAAAATATATGGTAAAAACACAAAATTATAAGAAATAGCCCCTAAGAATAGGTAAAAACATACAATATACAGAAAAAAATATACAGAAAAAAAAATATATAAAAATACACTAGGAGAAAATATAAAAATGTAAAAATATAGAAGAAACTGAACTATTTTTTTCTGTATATTGTATGTTTTTACCTATTCTTAGGGGCTATTTCTTATAATTTTGTGTTTTTACCATATATTTTAGATTTCCAGTTTTTAATATGTGGCAAGGATATGGTATATTATTTTAGCCGATCTAAAGTGAAAAAATATAAAATCTTGTTTTTTCTGAAAATATGTATAAAGATACTATTTCATAACTGCCTTAAAAGCAAAGAGTTAAATAGATTATGCACTTGTGTTAAAAGAAAGATATATATATATACATTTCCCTTACTTGAATTATACACAGACGAAAAGAAATAACTAAAAGAGTTTGGTCAAGACTTGTAAAATTTAATAAATGTGTGCAAATGACTTGTTCTCCTCCTTCCCCCTGTCCGCGATGATGCCGGCTTAATATGACATAGGGAAGTTGAACCGCAAGCTGGAACGCAAGCTGGAACGCAAGCTGGAACGCACGGATATGACGCGACGGCTTGCGATCGAAAAAAACGGAAGTGACGAACCGACAGTGGTACCCGGAAATGGAGAGGAAAAGAGGCTTGACACCATGGTGATAGCCCGCGAAAATTCAAGCCGAAAATCAAGCATCTTCACCCCAGGAGGGGTACATATAGCAGGAGCCAGTACAAGAAGGTAACAGACTTTTTTCACATCCAGCTGAGGAAGCCTTCACGGCGAAACGCGTCCTGGGAATATTGTGAGCAAAAAGACTTTTGAATTACTGGACTTTTTATGCCATTATAGTGTTTTTTTATATATATATATTTTATATTTATATTGTACTTATATTGTATATATAGTCAATAAAGTTTATATTTTTGATATACACTATTGGCATTTTCCTGCTATTTACAAAGAAGGAGTGTGGTCCTTAATCAACATAAGCTATTGGATCAGAGCCGATGTGGATGGCTCTGGGTTTGTAAGTACCCTATTTCCCTTATTATATAATATACATCAAACTTACGTTATTGCACCAGAGGTATTTTCCCTTATACATTCCAGAATACAAGAAAGGAAGAGTTAAAAGAAGGGATAAGAATCGCCTCTACGGACTCTGAAAGTGCTTCTATTGAGCTATACCCCTCTAGCTCCTAAAAGTGTGAGTGGGCCCTTTGTATATTTCTACCACATCTTTCATCATTACAGATTTGCACTATGTTTGGATTTTTCTGTTTATGTTTTTAGGGAATTCCTATAAAGAATTATTGTGAATTATATACACATTTTCATCTTTCTGGTTTTTATCACTTGGTATTATCTCTCCACTTTGGTTATCCATTTATATAGCGCTTCACCCATACACTGGTTTTACTTCATTTTTGAAAGATAAGATTGGGGTGTTACAGCAGCTGAAAATTAGTGGGATTCTTTATATAATTTTATCATACTTTATCTACATATCAGCGCTGGTACTTTACCTGTTTTCCACATATTTACCTTCGCTTTTATTTAATATTACCATGTCTACTTCCTTTTGTATGTATCTTTCAAATGCTTCTTTAACTGTGCCTGTAGGATTGGCTGTCAGTCGTTGGTATGTACTGTTATCAGACAATATTCTTTCTGCTTCCTGGGTGTATTGGTCTTTTGAAAGGGCCACCACCCCTCCACCTTTATCCACAGGTTTGATGATCAGATTCTAATTTTTTTTGCATATTTTTCAAGGCTCTTTTTTCCTTGAGAGACATATTTTGTTGAAATTTATTTAACTTTTTTAACTTTATTTATTTCTCTCATTACCATGGTTTTAAAAGTCTTGATTCCATCTGAAATCATATTTTTAGGGAAGAAGTGTGACCTCTCCTTTAGTTCTGTGTATATGTAATCTGTCACTTTTTCTATTTGTATGGGTTCTTCTTTGTTATAAAAAAGTTGTCTAAAAAACTTGTTCGTAGCTATAAAAAAATTCCAATTTATTCAATACAATAATTAGGGCACACTTAAGGCCTTTTACTAGAATACCGTATATCCTCGAGTATAAGTTGACCCGAATATAAGTCGAAACCCTAATTTTACCCCCAAAAACTGGGAAAACTTATTGACTCGAGTATAAGACTAGGGTTGGAAATGCAGCAGCTACTGGTAAATTTCTAAATAAAATTATATCCCCCAAAAATCATATTAATTGAATATTTATTTACAGTGTGTGTATATAATGAATGTAGTGTGTGTGTGTATACAAAGCAGTGTGTGTGTATGAATGCAGTGTGTGTGTGTATGTGTGTGTTTGTGTGTGTGTATGTATGCATGCAGTGTGTGTTTATGAATGCAATGTGTGTTTGTGTATGTGATGCAGAGCCTTGGTGGGGGGTGGGCATTTTTTTTTTATTATTATTATTATTTTAATATTTTTTTAATATTATTAATATTTTTTATATTATTAATATTTTTATTTTATTATTATTTAAATTTTTATTTATATTTTTTTCGACCCCCTCCCTGCTTGATACATGGGGGCTCTCGTTCCCTGGTGGTCCAGTGACATTGGCTGTGTAGGAGGGGGGCTGGCAGAGAGTTGTTACTTACCTTTCCTGCAGCTCCTGTCAGCTCCCTTCTCCTCCGGTCCCGTCAGCTCCCTTCTCCTCCGGTCCGGTCAGCTCCTCTGTCAGCTCCACTGCAAGTCTCGCGGTGTGAGTGCCACATGGAGCGTTGCCACGGTAACCTGTGGCAATGCTCTGACCCCGCAGCTCTCGCGAGACTTGCAGTGGAGCTGACAGGGGAGCTGACCGGACCGGAGGAGAGAGAAGGGAGCTGACAGGAGCTGCAGGAAAGGTAAGTTACAGCTCTCTGCCAGCCCCCAACAGGACCGCCGGGCTTGTAATGAGCCCGGCGGTCCTTGTCTGTATTATGGCAATGTAAGTTGCCATAATACAGACAGTGACTCGAGTGTAAGACTAGTGGGGGTTTTTCAGCACAAAAAAATGTGCCGAAAAACTCGTCTTATACTTGAGTATTTACGGTAGTTTACAATGAAGGTTTGTTTTTTGGATGACACAGGTGCAAGAGAGGAAGCTATTAGAAGTATGTTTTTAATGATCAACATAGTGATGAGTACAGAATCCAAACTGAACTGGGTCAAGCAGTGAGTTGGATTCAAGGAAGTCTGTCAATTTAGCGTACACAACTCTCTCGAGTATCTTTGAGGCAAACGGTAGTAGCGAGATAGGACAGTAGTTGGATGGGGCTATGGTCAAGGTTGGGCTCTTTTAGAGTCAGAGTGATGGTTGCGTGCCTGAGGGATGAGGGAAATATACCGGAGGAGAGGAAATATTTTAGTGAGAGGCAGAGCAAGAGAAGGAGACAGAGCCTAAATGAGATGTGAGGGAACAAAATCAAGGGAAGAAGTGGTAAGGATGGAGGACCGAAGCAGAGCATTAATCCTTGCTGGCATAGTGGGTGTGAGGGAGCATGGGGTTGGGGGAAGTATTTGTAAGGGGAAGGAGAGAGATTAGAGATCTATTTCCTGATCATGGGAATATTCTTAGTGAAGTGACCATATGTAGATAAAGGAGGGGTTAATGCAGTAAGCACAAATTACAAAAATACAAACTAAATTTCTGTGTGCTGCTGACCTTGTTACCTGTTGCTTAATGCATAAGGTAGAAAAATAAAGAATCTAGTTGCTAAGTGTGCACACACAGTGGTATGAGGCATACTAAGGGTAGAATGATCTGTTTATGAGGTTTTGTGGTGTCAAAGGTCAGCAGATGGATGTTAGATAAAGGAAACATTGAAGAGATTAGAGGAGGCAGTACAGAGATTGGTGAGGATAAGATGAAGAGTGTTCCCCAATGCATGAGTTGCTGTGTCAGACCACTGCGATGGGCCGCAGTGGGAGGTTACAGAAAGCTGTTTAGAGGCCTGTTAGGGTTGTTGATTGGGGTATTAAAATCCTCAAGGGTAAGAGAATGAGTGCTAGAGGAGAGAAAATGGAGTAGGCAGGAGGGAAGGGTTCAATGAATAGGCCAGGATGTCCAGTTCTTAAAGAAGTAGCAGACAGTGTGAATTATAATGGACAATGCTTGGAAAACAACAGACATAGGTCTGTAAATTATAACTGCAAACAGACACATTATAATGTAAATATGTAAAATGTAATGCCATCTGAATATGTGCATTACATGTGTGTAATATGCACAACTCTATCACTATCACAGTGTAAATCACTGCAATAACCACCCCCAACATTTAATTAGAGTGGGTCAATGGGCTCCCTAAAAAAAGAATACATTAATTAAAAACATGGGTTGCCCTAGGATACTAATAATGCCAGGAGAGGTCCCCTAAAATTCTGGGTACAGGAAATGCCTCGTCTCCTTCCCCCGAAAGTCCAGGTATGGGTTCAAAAGAAACACGGTGTCCTATGCAGTTATTCTATTTATGTAGTTAATATTGTAAAGTGTTAACCCCTGAATAATTACCAATAAGCTAGGGACACCAAGCGCCCAATCACTCATCTAATAAACAAGCCTACCTACCTTCCTCAAGCTAGTATTTAATGCTGAGGGGCACCTAAATATTCTAAAATAATTTTTAAAATTCTTCAAAATAAACACATTCATATATAAATATACTCATTGGATTAGCTAAAAATCAGCCAATTTGATAATTTCACAAAAGGGGCAGACCGACGTGGCGCTGAAAATAAGGTGAGTTTTAAACTTTTATAAAGGGCTAGGGGGGGCAAGCCACCTAAATGGTGGGTTTAGCATTATACAGGTTTGTGTTCCTGACCCTCTAGTGTTCCCTTAAGCCCAAGGTGCATGCCAAATTATTTAAAACAATATTTTTTTATTAATTTTATTTACATAATTGTCTACTGAGAAGAATGTGTATTACAAAACATCATCAAAAAATAAAAAGTGCAACTCTATCACTGTACATTAAAACACATGAACATTGAGATTTGATTAGATAATTAAATGACAATACAGAATGTAACTTTAAAAAGGGGACTAGAAGACAAGAAAAAGGATGAGATACATGCTTGCAAAAATATTGCTTTTGTATTAATAGTACACGTTCTGATCAAAACCAAATGTAAACAAAACCTGGAATTTACGCTATATGTCTGTTCAACCGTAATTTTATAACATGACAGGAGGCTTCGTATTTGCATCAACTTTCTTTACTAGCTCCATAGCAGCAAAGAAAAAAATCATTAAAGAAAGAACCAATCAGAGTAGAACAGAGGATATATAAGTCCCAGCGTAGCCAATCATTCCCTCTTTCTTTGCTGCTCCATCACAAGTCAGGTCAGAGTACTGATTTCTTTAAGATTCCTGTCAGGTTTCTTTAAGATGTTTTGACTGTATGTTTTGGCTTAACTGTACTTTATCTTATTGTTTTATTTACCTATATGCTGTAGTGGATTGGGGGCCAGGGGGAACCTGAGTGGGACTACCCTTTCCTGTCAGGGGAGCTGTGCTCCCTTTTGGGGCAGGGTACTGGGCTGAGGCTCTCCTCTCCCTGCTCGTTCAGACTGTTTGTCCGACTACCTCCCACCCCCCTTCCCCCCCACCCCTCCCTTCCTTTTCACCTATTCCAGGGTGGCTACGCTCGCCACCCCCCCCGCCTTTTCTCTGCTGTCTCGCTCTGCTCGCGCTCTAGTAGAGCGAACAGGCGAGACCCTCGTCTCTCAGGGCGCCGGGCTTTCGCGGCCCGATCCGTTCGCGCCGTCAGCTTCAAAGGCGCGAACGGGCGGACCGTTACTGCTCGCGCCCCCCTCCCAAGCCGTTCGCGGGGTTTTGCCGCGAACGCATTTAATTTGCGAACGGACAGTTTCCCGAATTACTCAAGGGAATTCAGTCTGTTCGCGGGTTTTCTTATGCGCACAGCGTTCGGCTGTTTCAGCCAGGCGAACGGCCGTTCGCGGCTAGTCTGCCGAACGCTGGAAGGGCTCCATTTTCGCGGGCTTTGTGCCTGATAGTCTCGCGAGACCCGTGCGGCCATTTTGTGGGTTACCGGTTTCGTGGAGTGTAACACCTATCAAGAGAAGGCTCTAGCTCTATCAAGCTTATTACTAATTCTGCTGTGGTGGAATTCGTTTGGGACCTACACAGGCTGGTGTCATTGCCCCTGGGGAGTGGGACTGCCAGTAGGGTTTAGCCCAATATCCTGGCTAGGGGTGAGCCCCCATTGAGTGCTGCATAGCGGGAACTGTTGAAGCAGTTCCCTGTGAACCTGGGTGAGCCCCAGCGACTCGGAGTCCAGTACCACGCCACTGCGCGTTTTTTACCTTGAGTCCCTCCCGTACGGTCCCTCACCTCTCGTAGCTATACCTGTGCCTGTTAGTGCCCACGCCATGGAGGACACAATTAATACCAGTGACCTTCAAGCAATGATCAACGCGGCGGTAGCTGCGTCTTTGGAAAAAGCGTTAGCAAAAGCGGCTCCTGCCCCCGCTGAATCTCATGCGCTGTCTAACAAGCCACACCAGGCTCACGAAGACTCAGATGAGTCGGATGACTCCACTAGAGAAAAGAAGCGCCCGGCGAAACGCCACTGGAAGGGCGAAGCTTCCAAGCGAGCTGCCTTCAAAGGCAAGGCCCCTATGAAGCGCGATAAACGCACTAATCAGATACCTCCCGTGTACGCTGGGGAGGCCTCCTCAGATGAGGAGCAGGACGTGCCCCACTCTCTCTCCATTCTGGATGAGTGGCAGGCTGAAACCTCCGACTCTGACGAAGGCGATTGGGGCCCCAACGCCTATGTCACCGAGACATTTCTGGGTGAGCCCCAGCAAAAAGGAGATGCGGAACCCCCCGCCACGGCCACGCAGGAGCAGGAAGTATTCCTGGATTCCACGGGCCAGAGAATGTTTGATCCTAGGAAGATCCGCCACCCCCGCTCGGGTGAGTGGGCCCCTCCTGATCATCTCATCCGCTTCATGCATTTTTGGATCAGAAAACCTTTGGAAAAACATATCCGTAAGAGGATGCGGGCAGAGTGCCCGAGACCTACCCTGCCTGATAAGGTGGCCTACACGCCGGAATTTGATCAGCTTATGCTGACCTTTATGGAACAAGGGGGCCGCGACCCACGGAGGGGGATTGAGAAGAGTTTTAAGGGAGCTCAGGATAAACTCCTAGACACAATGGGCCCGTTGGCCCGAGTTATGTACCTGGCGGACGAAGCATACGCCAGAGCGGACTCCTTCACGGCAGACATGGTACGAGAATGGGCACATAATATCCGAGAGTGGGCCCAGAGGGGCTTTTGTTTCCTCAGTAATACAAATGCGGCCCTCTCTATGGAGCGGCGCCGGGCAGCACTTTTTCGTATCGACCCCAAATTAGCTGACCTCGGGGTCAAAGAATTGAGCCCACAGGCACAGGGCAAGCTCTTTGGTGAAGCTTTTATGAAGGAACTGAATAAGCACGTAAACGTCTTTACCTCCTTGAATAGAGCCCGCACGTCCATGCGTAAGGTCTTCCGAGGTTCCTCCGCAAAGGGTGTTTTTTTCAAGGGCTGGTCGGCAGCGGGGCCGTGCCGCCAGCCGGTTCTGGCCTTCAGGCCCCCGTATGGGCTTCCAGCACCAATTCTTCCCTCAACAAGGCTACCAGGGCAACGGAGCCAAACAACCATTCCCCTATTACCAAAGGGGTTCTGACAGAGGACGGGGCGGTCGAGGACGAGGCCGTGCACGCTTCCCTACAGGTAAGAGACCACCTTTGTTTGGTACCTCATATAACTATGATTGCAGGCCGTGTTTCCCTGTTTTCCCAGAATTGGGCGCAACTGTCCACGGACGCTTGGGTGCTACAGACCGTCCAAGGATATCGAATAGAACTCCGATCACAGCCCATTCAAAGATTTCCCCCTTATCCTTTACGCCTTTCGGCTGCGGACAATCGCCTCATAAACGGGGAACTCCGCGAGCTTCGCATAAAGGGCGCTATCGAACCGGCGCACACAAGGGGAGGATTCTTCAGCAACATGTTCCTCGTCCGCAAGAAGACCGGGGACTTCCGGCCAGTGATCAATTTGAGAGGACTAAACACGTTTGTGACCTACCGCCATTTCAAAATGGAGGGCATCCATTTACTGCGGGATCTCCTCCAAGAAAGGGATTGGTTTACGCGGCTAGACCTCAAGGACGCTTATCTGACAATTCCAATCCACATGGACAGCCGTCCATTTCTCCGCTTCCTCTGGAATGGCACGCCATGGCAGTTCACGTGCCTTCCGTTCGGACTGAGCTCGGCACCGTGGTGCTTCACAAAAATGCTCAAACCGGTGGTATCCCACCTCCGAACACACGGGATCAGATGCATAATTTATCTGGACGACATTCTCCTGTTCTGCAGAACAAGGGAACTGGCCATCCGGCACACTATGTATACCGTACAACTGTTAGAATCCTTGGGCTTCGTGGTCAACAAGGCCAAATCCGCAATGGTGCCTGCCCAACGAATCCAATTCCTGGGCTTCGAGATCGACTCCAGGTCTTGCACCCTACATCTCCCCTCAGCCAAAGTGACGGCTATCAAGAAGGAGATCCGCAGGGTTCTCAAATTGGATTCCATTCCGCTCCGTCAACTGGCACGGATTGTGGGACTCTTATCATCTTCAATACAAGCCATATTTCCGGGACCCCTTCACTATCGAGCGATGCAACGGCTGAAGGCCAGCCTCCTCCGCCAAAATCCCACATACAACCAACCAGTACCGCTGTCGGAAGAAGTATACCAAGAACTCCAGTGGTGGCTCCACTGCATGCAGGCCTGGAATGGTCGGGCCATCTTCGGCAGTCAACCGGACTTCGTCCTAGAGTCGGACGCGAGTCGCCTAGGATGGGGCGCCACGGACGGAGAAACGTCCACAGGGGGCACGTGGACACCACAGGAATTATCGATGCATATCAATTGCCTCGAACTCCTAGCGGGTTCCTTTGCTATCCGCAGCCTCACAAAAGGGCAGTCCAATTGCTGTATACTGTTGAGAATGGACAATGTATCCGCGGTACGATACATCAACCGCTTGGGGGGCACCCGGTCGAGAACCCTGGTGCATCTGACGAAGGAAATCTTCGACTACTGCCTTCCGCGCAATATCACACTACGGGCAGAACACCTGCCGGGGGAGACGAACCTCACGGCGGATTGGTATTTCCGTCATTGGAGGGATGCCAGCGACTGGCAACTGGACCCGCGGATATTCGCACACCTACAAGACCAGAAGGGAGCCTTTCGACTGGACCTCTTTGCCTCACGAAACAACCGGCAGGTCCCACAATTCTACAGCTGGCTACCGGACCCGGATTGCTTAGCGGTAGATGCCTTCACTCAGCACTGGCCACATCAAGGGGCATATGCCTTTCCCCCTTTCGCCATGATTGCCAGAGTTCTCAATCACCTTCGCAGACGTAGGGTCCGACTGACCCTGCTGACGCCACTTTGGCCGAGTCAGCCCTGGTTCCCGGACCTTCTCGAATTGTCTTATCAGGACCCGATCCTCCTACCGAACAACGACATGTTACTCAGGGACCCGACGGGGAACGCACATCCGATGGTGTCAGACGGCCGTCTGACCTTAGTGGCCTGGACTCTTTCAGGGGAACCTGGCGTACCGACGAATTATCGTCAACGGCTAAAGACCTCCTTTGGGATTCCTGGGCCCCGGGAACACGGAGAAGCTATCTATCCGCATGGAGAGCTTGGACCAGTTGGTGCGTGGGACGGGACTTGGATCCCTTTACAGCCCCTGTTTCCGATATCATGAATTTTCTCTCAACCCTATTCGAGGACGGGAAGTCGTACCGCACCATAAATGTCACGAGATCAGCTATCTCGGCAGCGCACGTGCCGTTTCAAGGAAGGGCAGTTGGACAGGATCCGCTAATATGCCGCCTGCTACGGGGCATCAAACTAAGGAGACCGCCAGCACCTAAATATCAACATCTCTGGGACGTGGAGATAGTCCTTCGTTTTCTCAGGGACTGGCCTCCCAACCAACAGCTGTCATTGAAACAACTGACGGCGAAGTTCACCTTCCTGTTGTGCATGGTGTCCTTCCGGAGAGTGGCTGACGTTCGGACTTTCGATAAGGACGCTTTCTCCATTTGACCCGAAGGAGTCACGTTTCACATATCTCAGCGTAACAAATCCAATACAACATCAGTGTTCTATCCGTTTTTCAATTCGGATCCCCAGCTATGCGTGGTCCGGACCCTCCGAGCCTACGTGTCGGCAACGGAAGGCTTACGCTCACCGTCCGCACGACAACTCTTGGTATCATATGTGACTCCACGCGGCCCGGTCTCGGTCATCACATTGGCCAGATGGGTCAGGTGGATCCTGGCTCTAGCTGGGGTGGAGGCCTCATTTGGCGCACACTCCGTTCGAGGGGCAGCGGCATCATCGGCATTTTTAGCAGGCGCCTCTCTGGCGGATATCCTACACACGGCAGATTGGTCCCGGGAATCTACCTTTCGGACCTTCTATTTTCGCCCGTCATCCAATGCCGCTTTCGCTCTTCTACCTAAGCGTTAAAACTGCAAATACGAAGCCTCCTGTCATGTTATAAAATTGAAGATTATGCTAGCGCAGTGTACTAATAATCTTAATTTTAATAATGACAGGAGGCGAGTATTTCCCACCCTTTCTTTCTCATAGAAGTTCCCGCCCAGATGGAGGTAAGTAATTGATGGGAGTAGTTTGGTTGTATATCGGGACTTACTTACTTGAATTAGCTTGTTATGCTGTTATATGTATTATAAGCTATTAGACTAGTTGGTATGGTGAATTTTAAGATGTCTTATTGACTAGTTGATTCGTTACAGATAATTGGTTTTCTTTGGTCAGTCCCGTATCATTGATACTACTCTCCCTCTCTTTTCAGTTTGACAAACCACAAGGATGATGGGAAGGCTGAAGAGGCCATTGTTATGACCATGTTGGATTTCGTTATGACGGTTGGAATAAAGTTACTAAGGACTTATTACTACATTTGGATCTTGTGATGTCGCAGTAGTCAAGAGGAAATGATTGGCTACGCTGGGACTTATATATCCTCTGTTCTACTCTGATTGGTTCTTTCTTTAATGATTTTTTTCTTTGCTGCTATGGAGCTAGTAAAGAAAGTTGATGCAAATACTCGCCTCCTGTCATTATTAAAATTAAGATTATTAGTACACTGCGCTAGCATAATCTTCAATTCACCTCTTTCATATTAAGTGCACCGACACTTATTATATAGTTACATAGTTACATAGCTGAAAAGAGACTTGCGTCCATCAAGTTCAGCCTTCCTCACAAATGTTGTTGCTGTTGATCCAAAAGAAGGCAAAAAACCTGGTCTGAAGCGCTTCCAATTTTGCCACAAACTAGGAAAAAATTCATTCTTGACCCCAAAATAGCAGTCAGATGTCTCCTTGGATCAAGCAGCTATTACCCCACTAATTAGACATTATATCCCTGTATGTTATGTTTTTGTAAGTATTTATCCAATTTCAGTTTAAACATCTGTATGGACTCTGACAAAACCACCTCTTCAGGCAGAGAATTCCATATCCTTATTGTTCTTACTGTAAAAAAACCTTTTCTTTGCCTTAGATGAAATCTCCTTTCTTCCAGCCTAAATGTGTGACCTCGTGTCCTATGTATAGGCCTGTTTATGAATAGATTTCCAGATAAAGGTTTGTACTGGCCCCGAATATATTTGTATAAAGTTATCATATCCCCTCTCAGGTGCCATTTTTCCAAACTAAACAGATTTAATTTTTTTAACCTTTCTTCATAACTAAAATGCTCCATTCCTTTTTATCAATTTTGTAGCTCGTCTCTGGACCCTCTCCAGTGCCATGATATCCTTCTTTAGAACAGGCGCCCAAAATTGCACAGCATATTCAAGGTGTGGTCTTACCAGCGATTTATAAAGAGGCAGAATTATATTTTCATCCCGAGAATTTATGCACCTATTTATACATGACAAAATCTTACTGGCCTTAGCAACTGCAGATTGACATTGAATATCGCTGCCTAATTTGTTGTCTATAACAATTCCTAAATCCTTCTCGTGTGTTGTTATGCCTAATTCACTTCCATTTAGTGTATAAGTTGCTTGTGCATTCTTAACCCTGAAGTGCATAACTTTGCATTTCTCTATGTTAAATTTCATCTGCCATTTTAGTGCCCAGTCTCCCAATCTATCCAAATCTCTCTGCAGCAAAGCAATATCCTGCTCATATTTTATTACTTTACAAAGTTTTGTGTCATCTGCAAACACTGATACATGGCTTTCAATGCCTATTTCAAGATCATTTATAAATATGTTAAATAGAAGTGGTCCCAAAACAGAACCCTGAGGGACACCACTTACCACTTTTGTCCAGCCTGAAAATTCACCATTAATTACAACACGTTGTACTCTATCCTTAAGCCAATGTTCTACCCAAGAACAAGAATATTCATCTAGACCAATTTCTTTTAGTTTGAAGACTAACCTATTGTGAGGAACCGTATCAAATGCCTTGGCAAAATCCAAGTAGATTACATCCACTGCAACACCCTGATCTATACTTCTACTTACTTCTTCGTAGAATGCAATTAGGTTAGTTTGACATGACCGATGTTTCATAAAACCATGCTGATTATTGCTAATAACAAAGTTCTTCCCAATGAAATCCTGAATATTATCCCTTAATAGCCCTTCAAATATTTTCCCAGTTACAGAAGTTAAGCTCACAGGTCTATAATTTCCAGGCAAGGATTTTGAACCCTTTTTAAATATAGGAACAACATCTGCCTTCCTCCAATCCTCCGGTACAACACCTGAAACAAAAGAATCTTGAAAAATTAAATACAGAGGTTCACTTATTTCCCCACTTAGCTCCTTAAGTACTCGTGGGTGAATACCGTCAGGCCCTGGAGCTTTATTTACATAACTTTCTTTAATAGCTGTAGCACCTTGTCTCGAGTTATCCAATCACATGTTATTTGCAAGTTTTTTGCAGCAATCATTTGCATATCTCTTGCTATAGGATCCTCATTAATATATACTGAAGAAAAATAATTATTTAAAATTTCTGCTTTTTCCAGGTCTTCATTAGCTAATAAACCCAACTCTGTTTCAAGTGTACTTACACTTTCATTTTTTGTTTTTTTAGAATTGATGTACTTGAAAAAATTTTTGGGGTTGGTTTTGCATTCTTTAGCTATCAATTTCTCATTTTCTAGTTTAGCCACTTTAATTGCCTTTTTGCAAGCGTTATTGGCTTCCTTATATCTTAAATAGGATGCCTTTGATTTGTCTGATTTAAATGCTTAAATGCCCTTTTCTTATTTTTAATATATCATTTTGTTCAGGAGAAACAGGGCTTTAATTTATCATGAACTATTCATATATGAAACATAACTTACTATGAATAAAATAAAAAAAAAGTGTGAGAAGTTAAGATTTTTAAACAAATTTGTAGTTCCGTCTGACATTTTAGCTGTAAATGTCATGACACTGTTCACTTTTACTGCAGTAAAATGCACATATTTGTATTCAGCAATGTCTCACAAGTAAAACAGTACTCCCCAATAACAAATTTTATGGTGTTTTTGAAAGTTACAGGATCAAATATGGCACTTTCAATTTTTTTAACATTAAGGCTTGCATTTAATAGCAGTATAGCTGTTCCCTACAATCACGAGACGAGGCTGCGTGTTGAGGGTGAAGTGGACTAGTTTAATGGTAGCCACACTAGCTTTTTATGCAAGTCCCCATGCAAGGGTTACACCCACATGGACCTTGTTGGGGACTGTGACACAAACTTACAAATGAATAATGACAGCGTTACAATGTAAGGCTCTCCCACACATGGCATGCAATCCCTCCCCTCTGTCTGGGAGATAATTGAGTCAGATACTGTATTAACCCAATTATCTACAGGCAGATAAAACACATATTTTACAAACCCCAAAAGTACCCCAAAAACACATAATATCCACACAAATATCCCCTGATAGCCCTGATCTGGGTGACCAACATATCCAAATATCACCCAGATCAGTTCAGGGGTTCAGGAATTTTATGGAAGTCGTTTTTTACCGACCGCACACATGGTCCCATGCCCAAAATGGTTCCATAGATTCGCGGCTAAGTGCCGCTGGCAACCGACCAGGAACCGCAAAGTCTTTATCCCGAAAATAATTCCAGAATCGCGGCTAAGTGCAGCTGGGGGACCGACCAGGAACCGTGAAGTCTTCATGCCGAAAAAAGTTCCAGTGCATTCGCGGCTAAGTCCCCCTGAAGTCTATTTGCGGTTTTGGTCCATGCGAACGGCCGCCAGGGAGCTAGCGTTCAGTTCTATGGAAAATGCCAAACCAGGGGAACCAGGGAAATAAAATATGGGTATTTACAGTCGTTGACTTGGCCCGTTGTCTTTTGGCAAGAGGCTGGCAAACAGGCCCCTCCAAAATTCAGTGGCGAGTTTACTTTCTCCACAATGTGTTACTGACATATAAGGCAGATGGAGAGCAATTAATTCTGGAATGGCCAAATGTATGACTCATTTCCTTCTATATAGTATAGTTACAGCCTTTCTAATATTATCCATATTGGAAGGGGAGGCTGATAGGGAACCAATGTTTTATATCATTGTAAAAATAGCTTGTACACCTTTTCTTGGTATCCAAAATGTACGGAGACTCTATGTACATTACTGAATCCCAAAAGGAGTTGCCCATCATCCAAAGATTATTCACTTTCGAAGTAACTGCAGAAAAATCGTATACAGGACAATATGCATGCACTTTACATATTACATAACGTATATCATACCAGCCAAGAATCGTGCGGCTCAACTTTTATATTGGCTTCCCAGCAAAATCATACATAACGGAGGTGTTTTATGTCTGCCAATATGGAATCACATCTAAAAGTAACCATCTCAGTATACACCTGACACAGAAAGGCTATGGAAGACATATGTCTATACATATTTAAGGAAATGTAAAGGGCATATGAACAGTATTGTTTATCTTGAAGTCTTTACTTGTATAGTATTACTAGGGGAGGGCTTCCTCTTGTATAATCATAGATGAGGGCACTTTAAACTATTTAGTAGTAGAGGGTTCCTCTGGCTCTCAGCTTAATTAGGATACTTAGTTGTCAAGGGGAATGGGCACCACAGAAGTTATCTTTTTATTTACAGTCTACAGGAGTGGAAGAGAATGATGGTGTCTGTACTCAGTCAGTTAATTTGTAATTAGTCAATATTACACCACACAGGTGTTTTGGAAATTTCAATACCAGACATCAGGTCCCTCCGGTTCATTGGAGTCCATGTGATCCTTACAACATGGTGGATGCATCCTGGTTGCATTGGACTTTCAGGGATATTCTTTCATTTTTGTAATCAATTAATTTATTTTGCATTGAACGTGCAAGCGCTTAGTAGATCGGTCCCATAGTAGATTCTTATGGGTTCTAATAAAGATAATCCATTAGACCGATCTACTAAGCGCTTACATGTTTAATGCTCTATTTATTTTAAGATTTTAGGAATAATCTTTTATGTGCTTAGCAGCTAATAATTTATTATAGTTTCACCATTATTCTTAGTATTATTTGTGATTTTTTGTTTAACAATTTTAATTAATTTATTTTGTCTGCTGACATCTCACTGTATTATTGTCAATCTTCATTTATTAATTTCATTATTTTATCCTCATATTACTTAGTGCAGTGCAACAAGACATGTGAATGGGCTTGTATGGACATATTCAGCTCATTTGCAACCTTGTCGATAAATTGCTGCCACTATTAAGAACAGCTTGTAGGTTGTAACAGTCTTGCATCAGCCTTGCTTTACTCTACAAAGGCTTCTCCTGCCCAAGAAGACCAGATGTGGTATATATGTGAAGCGTACCCAGTTACCAGGGGCTGTTGCCAAGGCACTCTAGGCCTCTTAATCACTATAGCCGACACTAGCAGTTATGGGGCTTGGAGTGTTCCTTTAAAAAGCTATAAGATAGTAAGATTGATGAAATAGATAATTTTTTGGCTGCTTATATTGTTGTATTAATGTCTGGAGATGAAAGCTACTATTTTAAATGCAGTACTTTTCTATGTCTGCCATAAATAAAGATTATAAGAATCCTCCTATTTGAGGTTGCAGCAGAGGCGGTATAATGAAAGATGTGTTTTGCTGTGAACATTAAGGAAATGATAGATTTAAAGGATCACATTCACATATGAAAGGCAACTTCTCAGCTGTGTGCAATGACATGCTTCATTCTCTACAAATGCATTTTAGCTCTCATTCTCAACACGTTTTATGGTGCTGTCCAGCATTATAGCTGCTGAAATGTCGAGTTTGCCCACAGAAATAAATTCTAGAAATAAACCTCCCCTTTCTGATACAAGTAATATTTGCCTTGTTTTCACTGCCAGTAAAAAAAACATTATCTAAATTAATTGTTGGCTCAAAAATTGCCCTTAAAGAGACTGCACACACCACCCATTGTAAATCACCGGAAAAAATATTTCTTGGCAAGTTTATAGCGTAATATCTACTACAAGGAAATGTATCTTCAGCAAACAGCAAAAATATACATGCTTGTATGGCTTAGGAAATAAATCAGTGTCACTATCAGAATTTAATTTCTTGCATGTACTCTGAACTTAGGCTTTTTCCCCCCAATATCCTTGGATTGTTGTGTTTTTCCTGACTCAGTGATTAGGCCTATTGTTGAAAAGTTTTACTTTTTTTGTGAAGACACACTCTTGACACATAAAGCACGTCAACAAACTGAAGTGTTGTATGTGTTTGAAGCTTATAGCATCTTAATGTTACAGCTCTTTACATATTACAATTTCTGTTTCCCTTTGGATTATTATTTCACATCTAAATATTTAAGGGTTTATTTAGTTTGCTTTCAAACTCACCCTTTTATGAATCCACCCTCACTTCTCCATTTCCCTTGCACAATATCTTTCTCTATAGTTTCTTTTCTCTGTCTTCCTCTTCTGCAATTCTTTTCATATCCATTCCAGAGTTTATGGCAGCTAATGACAGGTTTTGTAGCTACAGCTGTGAGTTTTCCCATTATTAAAATTGTGCACACAGTTATAACTGTTTGTAGAGGAGGTCTCTTGTTATTTCTTATAAAATGAGGGAAGAGCCTTTTGTATGATTTTGCATTTTGCACATTACAGCACAATGCTTCACTCAGTCTCCATTATTCAATGTAGGCCACATGCATTTTCTTCCTTCCTGCGGTTCCCTTTCATGTCTCATCTGCAGCTCTAGTTAATGTTCAATAGAGCCATGACAGAGAATCTCTGCTTTAGGTTTGAAATTATGGTAAAGTGAATGCATATAAGACATCTAATGTGTATTGCCTATGCAACATTTAAATTAGCCATTATTTTTACTTTATATATTTTTGCCATTCTATAATTGCTTAATTCCGAGAACTAACCTAAATCTAACATATATGTTAAATTAGATTCCACCCTAAGTCTTGCCATAAAACTAAACCATTAAAAGGGTGGTCTAAGCATCATTGCCACAACAGTGTAGTGTAGTAGTTATGGAAACATACGTCCTCTTGTGCGACATGCGGGTAGACTGACAAACCATTTAAACATATGATATGGAACTAGGAGAGAAAATAAATAAATCAATGTTAAAATATATTGCCCTGGTACGCACTTTCAAACTGTTCATGAATGGTTTGACTATTACCTGATAGTCACGCACATTGCTTCCACTCTGAGTACATACCACATTAACATACAAAGTTAAGACATACTCATTGGCTAAGAGTAGTCAGCAGTCTCTTACATTTTCATAAAATGAATAATGCTACACCATGGCATAAATTGGCATGATAGTTAATTATCATTGTGCAATGAGAATCAACTAAAAAATGTTTAGGGGTTTCTCTCCTGTTTTTCCACGTTTGATTATTTTGCAATGTCAACTAAGATTGGAAGCAAATGTGCATGATGGATTAATGTTAAACCATTTTTGAATGGTTGGACAATGTGTAACAGTACTACATATTTAAACTTTTTCCCCCCTCAATTCTACATGATATGTTTGATACCTACCATAATTGTTTCTTTACCATTAGCCCTGAACCCAAAAATTTGCTTTAACATTAGGGATTAAGCAATTACAATGCAACATTTTTTTTTTGTAAATCAAAACAACCACAGAAACTACAGTGCATTAGCAGTCTAAAGGTGATACTGCCAGGAGATAGAAATACACGAATATTGACCTTGTGTCAAGAAATTAGAAATACAAGTACTGGCATTAAAAAAAGAAAAACATAATGAACAGTTGAAAGAAACAGAAAAAGAGAAGGACCAGGGTAGGAGATAAAGAACAAGTTGGTCTCACAGTTACAGGTAAAACTAGGTACCATTCCCACAGCCTCATCAGAGTGTATTGGGTCTAGATGCATTCTAAAAAGTGGGCCATCATCATGTGGGCAAAAAAATAAAATAGTGTAAAAGAGCTCAGAAGACCCCCAAACCTAGAGGACACATGCCAGTGTGTCCATATTACCTTGTTTGTCTGAGCTCTGCAAGAGGCACTAAAAACAGTTATTCCATTGAGCATAGATCCTCGATGTGAAAGTAGCATAAATCCAGAGGGAGTTAGAGAGATTGTCTCTAGAATAATGGTATTAAGCTCTTAGCCACATTCAGAATGTAGACTCTCTTTGAGTTCCTATGTGCTGCTATTGGGGAAATCCTGATGCTAAATTTAATATGTACATCACATGTGTACTAACAAGGTGCCAAAAGACCTTGTACCTAATAGTAAGTTCCAAATGATTCCATTACGTGTAAATCAGGAAACAATCTTAAGTTGATTTGAATTCCTTACAATTTCTCAAGTAAATATTTATTAGTTTACATTCTATGGTATCCCTTTATCATTCCAATCTTCACCAAATAATCCCAGTCCGAGGGTTTAGTTGGGCTCCTGTTTTTTACTTCCTTACTTTAAATGTTTGTATTTTTACTTCTTTACCACTAAGCATCTCATTAATTAACTGACATCTCATTTTACTTTCTATTGCCATCAAAGCTGATACTTGTTTTCATCTTTTTTCTTTGACCAATAATTCTTTTCCAACACTCTCCATGTTTTCTCCCCTTCCCTCATTTATCTCACTTGATGTATTATTTTTAATTGCCGTGCTCCCCATAGCACCTAGATTACACACTACATCATTTTCTAAACGTTCCCTCCTATGATACTTAATTTCTCATGAAGTTATCATGTTCACAGTTATTTGACCCATAAATCAGCTGTTTTATTCATTTGTTCATGCAGTAGTACTACAAGACACACACTTTTGATATTTATGGAAGGCTGCACACAAGCAAGGGCATCAATCATTAAAGTGATAGTAAAGTCTAATGATGGTTGAGCACATATGTTATTTCATTGTATTAAACACAGTGGTACTACCATTATGTGCATTTAAGCTTTGCAAAAATAGACCTTTCACGTATATAACTGTGATAAAGCTCTGCTCTCTCTTTTTCTTTCCTACAAAATAAAGAAGATCTATATAAGTGAGGTTCAAACTTCTTTTCTTCTAAATGTATTATCATGGATGCACTAAATTGTCACATCCATCTGTTTAGAACACTGCAAGCATTGAAGAGAACATGTATAAAAATGTCTCTATAGAAAGACAACCATTTTATGAATGCATCTAACTAATGAGGCTTTCTCAAATACACTACAATTAGTAATCTATATTTTATTAGCTGTTGCTTTCAATAGGCTTTGGGTGTTATAATCTGCTATAGATATTTGTATAATGATTCAAGTTCTTTACCACTAGTTGGCTTATTCACTAATTGATTAAATGTTATATATCCTGTATTTACATATGGATTTTTTCATTTTTGCTGCTGAAATTCTGTCATTTCAAATTCATTTTTTTTTGTGAGGTTTAATTATGCAGTTCTCAGGATTTCTACTGTGTGGAATGATGAAGCCACTGATGGATGGTAGGAGCAAAATAGTAGCTTTTGCATTAACTCTTCAAAACGGATAAGGCCATACTACTGTGTTTGGGTGTCTATTTAAAACACAGAGCACACTCAAACTTGAATGTATACTTCTTATTAATGACATAATTAACATAAAATAATTTTTAATAACATTGCAATTTGTAATCAAGAAGAGTTAGTTAATAATTGGTTTAAAAAAACATTTTAATAGATAGGTAACAGATGATATAGGCGGCACTCTTCTTATCGACCTTCTAAGGATGAGATGCTAGATTAATTCTATCGGGAATTAACTTGTAGCACCAGAAATGCAGCAATTTGAGCTCTATAACATCTACTGAGCCATCAAAGTACATTTTCAGATACCCTGTCTCTTTATTATGAAGCCTAAAATACTAATCAATTGTGTAGGTCAGAAAATGTCAGGGGTGTATTTATATGTCAGGGGCCTCCTTCTAAAAATAACCAGTAAGGTTTATAAGTAGACCCAATTGGTAAATGCAATGCCCTTAGATATTTAAAAAGGAAATTGCTGTTTGATTGAAAATATGGCCTCTATGGATTGACTGATAGCCTGATTGTGCTTAAGCCATTCTGGAAGCATAATAATAGGGCCAGAGTTTTATTATAGATGTTTTCTGCCTATTTGACTTCATGAGCTTCCCTTCAGAGTTCTGTAATGTATGCCATATATCCGTGTTTATATATGGTATATTTTTTGTCTTTATGTAGAACTTTCGTGCAAAAATGAGCCACTGGATGACTATTTGAAACTAGCCCTGCTGCCAACACATCAAGCCAGTTGATTGCTTTAAAGTCTAGGGCACGATGTTGATTCTAAAATATAAAAGCAAACAAATGTGAAGTATTGTTGGGTGTAAAATGCTACTGACATTAAAACGTCAGACTCTATTTTAGTTACAGCAAAATAGAGTATCTCTCAGCTATTTTCTGCATGCAGTATGTTGCTATCCATATGTTTTATTAAAATTAGATACTAAGAAATAGGAATTGGCTAAATGTGAGCATAGAAGAAAGAAGTGGTGAAAGGTTGCTTGAGGGAGAATAATTGTACTTGAATTTTTTTTATGGTCTTGCAAAAATAGAACTTAACGGCTTTTGTAATATTAATGAAATAGAGTGGAAGAGGGAATAGTACAATAGTAAATTATTATTGTAATAATTATTATTTTTCTACTGCTCATATAAATACCTTTCATGGACATTATTGTATACAAATGTTGGTAAAATAGCCACTTTTGATAAAAACAAAATCAAATTCAGATATTAAATTAAGGCAATTCTGATGCAAATTTGTACATTTAAAATTAAAATTTTATTCTGGGCTGTTTGGCTACTGCTAAAAGACTGAACCAAATGTAAAATATTCTTGCGTTTTCAAGCACATTGAATTGCCTCTAGATTGTCTCCAGGGTATCTAACTGAACTCCTGAATAATGAGATAAATAAATAAGTAAATAGACCCATTTGTTATATAAGAGATCTGAGTTAAATAAATGAATCAATAAAAACATAGTGGCGTCAAGGAGCCCTGGCAGATGTTTAAAACCTTAACCCTCTTTACATGACAATATGAGGTTCTGTGGACTCCTGCTAATAAACATTAATCTCTCAAACTAAGTAAGGAAATTACTCAAAGTAATGGGGGATTCCTCATTATTATGGTTCTTGAAGATCCATATAATCTCAATGCTTCACAATTTGGTATGGGAGAATTGGTCAGATAAATCCATCCAAACTGTATTATTAACCTCCCCGAAGCTGCTAATAGTATGGTATACCTTGTGCAGGTTCCCTTGGAAAATAGCAGGTCCTGATAACCCCAACATATATTGTCCTCCTCCAATAACTGTGGAACAGGTACGAGAGAGGGAAAACATCCGCTTTAAATTTTATTAACCCTTTCCTCCGGTGTTAAGGAAAGAAATGATTTCTTTGCTGGGGAAGATCTTGCTCAAATTATTATTTTTAATTTGCTGATATCAATATTTGCTCTAGTAAATAACCACAGGTGGGAGCAAATTTGTTTGGTCTCTGCCTCCAAGGAATTTGTAATTATTGGAGAATGAACACCACATGTTTGGGTTTTTGAGGTATGCATTTACCATCTTCTTGTGAAAATACAAAATTGGGATATTTGAAGATGAGAAAGAGATCAATTTTTAATTCTGCTTTGATCCTCCAAAACTAGTCAACTGGTCAGGCATGTGTTGCTTGGTCCTCTCTGCTGGTCTCTGAAATGGAGGATTTCTGATGTTTTTAAACAATCACAAAATGTTCTGAGCTCTATGCTAACTGTAGCAGTGCGGAACATTATAATGCTGTGACACTCCAGATGTGTTGCACTGCATGCTCTTACAGTCTTAATGCTGGCAAAGCATCAGGGTAGATGTGGTCCATCTGGAGTTCTGTAAGGGGTCAGTTTAAAAGTAATGTTCCTTCTGTAAGGTAAAAAGATTGTTCACTTTCAATTAATAATTCATATTCTAATCCTGGAAATGTCATCCTATATCTGGAAATTAGAAGGGCTGAGTATATGTGTGGGCTGTGCTTTACTTTTGGTTTTTAGCAAATGATCACATTGTTTTATACATTGCATCATGTTTTCCAGAGAGTGGATAATACATTGCCTAAATGAACACATGTAACATTTAGGAGTTAAAGATCACAAAGGTTTTATTAATAGGTTACACTAACCAAAAATCTGTTGAACATGAAAAAGAAATACACAAGTCATTTGATCACGCTCAGAAAATACAGGTTGATTATTTATACCTTTCATCAGATAGACATGTGCAAACACACACACACACAAAAAGAAACACACATTTATGTTAATTTTTAAACCTCTACGTGAGTTGATTCTAATAAAGTGTTAAAACCAGATGCTGTATCTAGTGAAATGCTCAAGATAAAATCATTATTCACAGCAGATAGCTGTTTTAATCCTCCTATTTTGTCAAAGCCAGAACAAAGATAGCTTAATCTTCATATAGATGTACAGCCTTAATAATTCTAGACATGCTTCAATTCATCTTAAGAGTCAATAAGTGCAAACAAGTCTAATTATTTGAAAATACTTTGCAAATTCTAAAGTTAATTCATATAATGTTGGGAATTAGAAAAGTAATATTACTGGCCCAGGAAATACATTACATACAATACATTTGCCCATGAAAGTGTAGATTATTATAACCAGCTTCATCATAAGTTCTTATTGATTTGTTTTTGCTTAATTGCATATGGTATATTTTCTGTACACTTTGCAATGTACTAGAACAGATAAAATAATAAATAATAAAAAATAAATACAAATTAAAATTAAGGACTAGGTTACAATGCATTAAAAATAAATAATTGCAAATAAATTAAACTATTCATAAACAGTTCTGAATTATTTTACTGGAGATGTTCAGATCCAGAAATATACAATATGTATATGGGGGGGAAAAAAACATTATTTTTCCAATTTGTACATGTATACATTTCTACTGTAAAATTTCTGAAAACATTAGGGAGCCAAATAATTCTCATTCTTTATGGATATGTTATATTAGAGGGATACTCTAAGCACCAAAACCACTGTGACTTATGGTGATCATTGTGCAAGGAGTGTTTAAGTGTTGCTCCCCATTCCTTGTTGAACCATTCTAAAGTGATTTTACAATAAGGAGGTCTACCTGGCACAACATTTTCCATAGAGAAAAGAAAGACTTTGCATGGTAGTGATGAAGTGCTTAGTGTGGCCATAGAACATAGCAAACACAATACTGTCCACTACTTAGTAGATGAGATGGCATTTTTGAGGGCATACAAAAACAAATTATTAAATTAAAGGAGCATGCCAAGCACTATAACCACTTCAGAGACCCCCAATTGTATATAGTCAAAGTTAGTGCAATCTCCTAAGCAGCTCTCTGTCAGAGACAGGGAGTGAAGTAAAATTAATGTTAAACTGTTCCAAAATAGTTTGACTACTTACAATGGAGGCACCATGGCACTCTTGGCACAGTATTGGCTATGATGTTTGGAGTATTCCTTTAAATCCTACACTTCCTACAATCCTACACAGAGGACCCACTCTGTACAATGGCATTCAAGAGTAGCATAAGAATAAGCATGCACACTATTGTTTAAATTAACCTTTTCCGTGCCCCACCAGAATGCTCTCTTGATGCTGAAAGGGCAAAATGTGTTACAAACAATGAAAGTAAAATAAAACATGTGAGAGTCCACTGAGAAAACTCCCAGGAAAATGCCTCCCTCTTCCTCCACCCCAAGTGTGTAGGGTGGATAAATTCATATACACAGTAGTGGCTATGGAATCAATTGAACTAGATAAATTGTTCAGGAATGGTTTGAGGATCAAAGACAAAGAGTTCAAGGTGTTGCCTTGGCCTCCAAATTCCCCAGATCTCAATCAATCTCAAACTTAGAGGATCTGCAGCTAATGTCTTGGTACCCGATGTCACAGGACACATTTACATGTCTTGTGGAGTCCATGCCTTGAGGCATTAGAGCTGTTTTGGCAGCATGAGGGGGACCTCATGCCTAATTGATATTAGGCAGGTGGTTTTATTGTTGAGGCTTATCAGTGTATGCAATGTTATATGTATACATTTACCGAAGGTTATTCAGATTAAATGTTGAAATTGGATCAAAAGGAAGAATTAAAAAGAGTTTTTGGTATTTTTCCATTTTGTCTACCTTTCCATAGAGGATATGGACACATGTACTGAATGTGCCATATAAGCCTGGCATTTTAAGAATTGTATCCACTGTATACAGCCTCTTGCTACAAAAAATTAACTACGATATGATAAGAATAATATATGACAGTAAAAATATGAGTATGTGCTACCAACAGCTGATGCTTAAAAAAAATTGTGTTTCTGGAAAGTAAAAAAGTACAGAAAAGTAGCAGCCCTTTACAACAAGAAGACTAAGTTTCAAAGATAAAATTGTCTCCTCTTAAATGTATTCTGACTGTTAATAAATTGCAATACATAATTAAAAACTAAGGGTGCTGAGCATATATTTCATTAACAGATTCTCAGTATGAGCCTTTCATCACAACTTATACAGAGATCAAAGACTCTGGAGTAGAATTTACTAAATAATTATCTTGCCTACTTGCACTTTGCACCTTACAATGTGCTCTCTCTCTCTCACACACACACACAGACATGCACACTGATAGACATGCAGAATCCCTTCTAGTAAGGGCTATAGGAGAAACTTGTGTAACAGTGTAATTGGGTCCCTATTGCTGAGTTACACACCTCTGAAGTCAATGCCGATTTACAGATACAACAGATAATCTGAGTTAATTTTCTTATGAGAACATTTGTCAAGTTTTCCTCGTTAAAACTCTGAATTGTAATAATACTAGTTTTGTGCTCTTAAAGGACCACTATAGTGCCAGGAAAACATACTCGTTTTCCTGGCACTATAGTGCCCTGAGGGTGCCCCCACCCTCAGGGACCCCCTCCCGCCCGGCTCTGGAAGGGGGAAAGGGTTAAAAACTTTTTCCGCTGGGCGGGAGCTCTCCTCCTCTCTCCTCCTCCGTTCCTCCTCCTGGGCTGAATGCGCACGCGCGGCAAGAGCTGCGCGCGCATTCAGCCCGTCGCATAGGAAAGCATTTACAATGCTTTCCTATGGACGCTTGCGTGCTCTCACTGTGAAAATCACAGTGAGAAGCACGCAAGCGCCTCTAGTGGCTGTCAATGAGACAGCCACTAGAGGATTGGGGGAAGGCTTAACCCATTCATAAACATAGCAGTTTCTCTGAAACTGCTATGTTTATAAAAAAATGGGTTAACCCTAGAAGGACCTGGCACCCAGACCACTTCATTAAGCTGAAGTGGTCTGGGTGCCTAGAGTGGTCCTTTAAATCAGCTCAGAGTTTAACTTAATTTTCAGGTTAAACATTATAGAATCAGTAACTGCTGTCTTTCAAATTTGATTTTCATCAGTAATGCCCCAACCAACTCAACCGAGTTCAACCCAGTTTGTCCCTGACTATAAGTTAAAACATTTAAGACTTTGGTTATAGACTTACAGGCTTTTGGTGTATAGTGACAGCTTGACATTTTATCCCATCCCTTACTCCATAAAGTATTTTTTTAAATCTAGTAGTACATCAAGCCTACACTGGAATAGTGAATGGAGGTTTGGGGGATTTCAAACATTTCAAGTAAATTTGTATTTAACAAAAAATTATCCTATAAGTTGCCTATAATATATTACCACCAAAATGGGTTTTCTTTTGTTTAACACACAGCCAGTTTAAGACCCTGGTGATAATATGCAATGAATCAGAGAACAGTGAATCAAATAAACCTTTTTTTTTTTAGTGTCAAAAAGATCCATCATTTCTGTTTTTAATAATAGAATAACACTTTGTATATTTCTCTACGTCATTGATTGATATGATTTACTGTTCCAATCATTGTTCAGAAAACAATTATGACTACCTGATGTGTGGGGAAGTATTACAATTGCCATAGGCAAGCATAATGATCAATAATCAATGATATTGAAGCAAACATTTTTGGAAATATTCTGTTCCATTTTAATTTTATTACATAAATCTCAGGGGCCTCTCTTCCTCTAGCCATTTTAAAAATGCTGATAGTTTTGCACCTCAAGAATATATTTTGAATTTACCTAAAATCTATCCCTATACCATTAAGTGTAAGTCAATAAAAAAAAAAATGAGAACATAAAATTGACATATCTTTATAACCTTGGGCAATGCATTAGCATACATTTAAATTGTACATAGAAATATTTAATGAATTCTTTTCAAGTACTATAATGTCGATTTTCTGTTTCATATTTCATCCCGTTTTTCTTTCAGTCAATAGCCTAATGTGATCATATCTGCAATTCTTATATTCAGACTTTTCCTCAATAAGTCTCTCTTGAGTGTTTGCCTATTTCCAGCTGAAAAAAAAATATGTGCAGAGATCGCCAAGCTACTTGCTACCATTCCATCAAAGGAATGGTATAAAATAGACTTTGCCTTAAAAATCATTTTAACTTTAATTGAAGGGGAAACTAATGCAATAACATTAGACTGAGCCCATGAGAGCAGGACTCCTAGTTCATCTGTAGCATATTATATTTGCTTGTATATAATGATACACTTTGTTTAAAGGAACAGTCTACTCACCATATCTGCTACAGTGAGCATAGAAAAAGTTCACTGTGACATTGTGAGTCTAGCACAAACTTGACAAGTGTTAAAGATGTCTTGGGGTTTTTATTTACCTGGAATCATTTTAGTCCTTATTGCATTTTTCCATTATAAGGTCAACTGGCCACTAATGTTTCTGTAATGAATGCTGACCTAAATGCTGACCTAAATGCTGACCATTAGGATCATGAGATGGTGTGCAGCCAACTTTAGGCCAATATAAACGGAATGGGTCAGTAGGGAGGCCCCACATTAATAACAGATGTGTTTCCTGGGTCTCTCAAAGACACCTATCTCTGTTGTAGATGACTTGGAAGTTACAGAGCAAGGTTCAGGCTTAAGCTCTAGATATATAACAAGGGTTAGATTATCGTAAAGAATGTATCAATCCATGAGATAATCCTAGAGATCTCCAGCAGGCAATGATCAATCTCCCTGGGTTCCATAAAAGTAGAAGGAGAGAGGTTTCAAACAATATGAAATGGATTTGGAGCTGCAGTCTTAACTTGATCTAAAATCAAAATTATTCAAGCTCCTTTGAAAATCATGTTTATGGGTTTACTGTCAAAATGTACAGACTTTCCTCTGCTTGCAATTTACAAATCAAACAAAAACATTTGAAATAGCTCAACCCAATGAATCCTTCAAGTGGTTTCCCCAAATTCACCTGAAAATGCAACTTGTAATGACTTCTCCAGCCTCAAAAAACATTTAAACCCTTCATGGCAAGAACTTACTCTACTCAGTAGAGAACAACCCTTTTGCTTTGATGACCTGCTGCAAACAAGATGCATAGCCAGACACCAGATTCTGGCAGCATTCCGGAGGAATCGTAGCCCATTACTCATGAGCAATTGCCTCCAGTTCAGTAATGTTCTTGGGTTTGCGTGCTGCAACTGCCTTCTTTAAATCCTACCAGAGATTTTCTATGGAGTTCAAGTCAGGTGACTGTGATGGCCACTGTGGAATTCTCCAGGACTTCTTCTGCAACAATGTCTTGGTAGAATTTGAGGTATGCTTGGGACAATTTTCTTTTTGCAAGGGTTAATAAAGCCCACGTTTCAGCTTCCTCACAGATGGCATGATGTTTTCTCCTAGTATTTCATGATACTTTAATTAATCTATCTTTCCTTCCACACGCTGCAGGTTTCCAGTGCCAGAGGATGCAAAACAACTCCAGAGCATCACCGAGCCACCACTATGATTAACTGTAGGCAGAGTGTTATTCTTGTGCGTTATTATTCTGTGCGTTATTCTTCTTCCTCAAGGCATAGTGCTGGTGCATTGGTCTAAAAAGTTCCAGGTTTTTTTCATTGCTCCACAGAACAGAATCCCAGAACTTTTGTGGCTTATTCATATGAATTTAAGCATATTGGAACTGACTTTTTTTGTGCTTTTGGGTGTACATTTTGAAGTTCTGGCATGGAAACCTTCTGCTCTTAGTACACGCCTTACAGTGCTCACTGAAACCACCGAGCCTCTTGCCACCAAGTCTTGCTGCAGGTCTATTGTAGTCACTCAAGGGTTTTTCACAACCTGCCTTCTTAGAAATCTGTTTTCAGCCATTGATAGCTGCCTGGTAGTAGGGATGTGCATAGGCAAAAAATTTGGTTCAGTTTGGAAATTCGGGTAAGTAAAAAATTTGTCTGCTTCGGCAATTTGGAACTCCGTAAGCACCTGAATGTCCAAATTGCATGAAACTAATTGCACATGTCTAGTAAGTGGTTGTAGTGGTAGTCCGGGCACTAGGAGTCCTATAGATGTGTAAGTGGTTATGGTGGCAATCCTCTAAATTACTCTAATGGGCAGGAGGCTCTCAGTGCCCGGCCTGCCACCACAACCACTTACACATCTATAAGGCTCCCGCTTCCCATTGCCAGGATTGGCACCACAACCACTTACATATCTATAGGGCTCCCAGTGCCAGGACTGCCACCACAACCACTTACACACCTATATGGCTCCCAGTGCCTGGACTGCCACCACAACCACTTACAGATCTATACTTTGTAGGAAACTGTGTAAAACACATAAGCTCCATTTTGCTATGGCAACAGAACAACATGTATTCATGGCTTATACTCCATTGTATACAGTCATATCCAATACAAAAGGAGTGTTTTGACATACAATGTCACTGATCAGATCAGCTACAAACAAATCAAATATTAATGGGTGACATAACCCTAAATAAATGTATAGTGAAATGCAGCAATAGTAAAAAACATAATAGTCACAAGGAAGCTTTTTGATCTGAACAAAGCATTTTTTTTTGAGAAGCAAGATCCTTTTTATATTTTAACAGAATGTAGTCTCCTAGACGGCCCTGCATTCACTAGAATTAAAGTACATTTTTGTTGATGTTTGTCATTCGATACACACATTGAATGTGGAAAATATTTTATTGCAACATCTAATTTAATTAAAAGACAAACAAAAACAAACAAACACAGACTTTTGTTGGTTGTATAAATACTCACTTCTGTTGCTATGAAAGCTGTAAATAAGCTCTGGTGCAGCCAAATGCCTTCAGAACTCAAGATAAATGTATTTGTTTCTACAAGACCTGAGAGTTTTTAGAGAACATAATTAAACCATCAGCATTATGAAGACAAAGCAGATCAAAAGAAACGTAGAATGAAGGGACAATTATAATTGGGTTAAAGAGAAAATACCTCAAATATCTCTCAGAACACTATTACATCTATTATAAAAATATCCAAAAATATAACAGATATGCAACACTTTCCAGAAATGAAGGTTGTCCAAGAAAACCTCAAGATCCAATCCGTAGGGTTTTAGAGAACCAACACATGGTAACCAAGTGGGAGCTGGATACATCCGCAGATGACAGAAGAAATCACTCATGGAACCTACAACCTGCAATGCTTCACAAAGTCATATGTTGTTTAACAGTGTTAAAGGAACACTCAAAGGACCATAGCCACTACAGTTCATTGTACGGTGTCAGACCTTTTTTGAAAAGTTTGACTTTTCACTTGAGATCCGTCAGGCGCTGCTCCCTGCTTTTCCTGAAGTTCCTCAGCAAGAATCCTTTACACTCCTGAGCTAAGCCCTTCAATGCATGGTTAAAGCTCATTGGCTGAGAATGGTCAACTGATGCTCTCAGACAAAGCTTTTTTTGTTTTGCTGAGGAACTTATGGATTTTGTAAGATTGTAGTGGAGGAGTGGTGCCCCAAAGTAATAAGTAAAAAATCAGTTTGACCTCCCTAAAATCACATGGGGGATGCCAGGGTGCTCCTGGCACCATGACCACTACATTGGCTGCGATGGTTATGGTGCTTGAAATGTTCCTTTACGGCCAGCATAACAGCAGCTAAGTTGTATTTCTATAATTTTGGTCACCCCACTACTATTGTGTAATACATCGAAATGTATTTACTGCAGTGAAAGAAAAATCTTCAATTACAATATGTTTTACAAAGCCTACAAAAATGAAAGCAGTATATCTTCTATAAAATTATTAATAACTTATGTCATACCAAGCTGTGGGAAAAAATAACCTCCATTACTAAAGTTCCAAATGATATTTTTTTCTGGGAACTATTTTCAGATTATGTATTTTTGCTAGAACTATTGCCATATCACTTTTTACTAAATTTCAAACATTTATTTTTGACTATATTTTTATACGATTATTCAGTATTATATAATTGTATAATATTATTTATTTTTCAAAATAAATTGATTGAATCTAAAAAATCTGGAAAACAGCAGGATCTTAGAAAAACACTGGTACAAGAAAAATACATTGTGTAGTATAGCAGTGTGGACTGCACATTTTTATTTCATCATTCCCTTTTAAATGTCAAGGAAGCTGCTTTCAGTGCCACCTTCCGAATTCATAACCAGACTCAAGTCTGATAAAAAAACTAAGTAAAGAAAAAAGCATTATCACTTCTCAGTATTTCTTGTTTTTGAAAGCCCTGTTCTATTTGTTCTAAGAAAAACACAATATTTGCCACTGAAAGTCAATCAATAATACACCAAAATGTCTTTTTTGACACCAAAACTCTTGGGAATGAGACGAAGATGGCTTTCCTGTCATATCTTGTTTCCACAGAAGTACAATGTGAAGAGAAACTGCTGCGCTGAGCACTTTGTTATGGTTACATGTTCATATACAATGTCTTGGAGAAGCAAGTTTCCTTAAGCAAAGATAGATATACTAGACCCATCAATAACTTCTGTAAATGTAAGCTTATGGAAACCACTAAGGAATGAGTAACGGATGCTATTAGAGTAGAAATGGCTGCATAAGAATATATTATACAGTCTGTTAGGGAAGCATAAAAACAATAAGACTTAGGAGGTATTTGCTAAATAAAGAATTGCGTTGAACAGGAAACTGAGTTACAAAACTAGAAAGAAAATGTGTTCAATAATAATTATAATGATAACAATAGGTTTTTAACTTTGAGTATTATTTCTTATAGATTGTTTGAAACAAAAATTAATTTTACAAAATTACAGAAATAATAAAAGCATTGATTTAGAGGTATGGTTAAAGATTATATAATCTTTGGCAAAGGGCAATTTGACTGTTTTATCCTATATTTTAAATTCAGTCAGTTTACCATAATTTAGTATTCGGAAACTCAGTTTACAGTTTAAGTTTTAGTTGGTCCAAGTGGTCCCCTGAGATGATGAGAAGGAAGCAGTAAAAAATATCACATTAAAAATATTAATTATTTTGAGTTTGTGCCCAGTTTGATCTGAACTAGTCCCCTGATTGCTGAGTTCAGTGACAAATGAATGTAAAATGATATATGCTATAACCAAAACTATGTAAGTACCTACATGTCAAACATCTAATTCTAAAGTTTATCCCATCTTACTGCTACAAATTGCTCCACTGTTGTGTATAGGCTTTACACATGATTGTGGAATATTACTGTGTATATATTTTACAATACATTAATAGGCAGAATTTCCAACCATTTGTGTATATATATATATATATATATATATATATATATATATACACACACACACACAACATACAGAATACACAATCCAGTGCACTCGCTTATTCCCTAAACAAAGATTTCAAATTTCACAGATTGCAATAGTTCTGGTTGTAATAGGCTGCTAGAGTAGGACCTGCCAAGAGTGGGGTACATTGATGTTTTGGCAGGCTTATACAATATATGATCATATAATGTAACTAAACCCTCATTTTAGTTAAACAAAAATCAAACATATGCGTCCATGGCAGTGCCGCTTTAATGGCTGAATAATGCTATAAAAGAATTACTAGCAAACATACAATCTGGCCTATTGAGGGGCCGAATGTGAAATACTGCAAAACACACAACACAGCTGAATGTCACTGTGACATCCAGACGAGGTCACCCCAGAAGTGCCCAATAAGGGATTTGAACCTGGGAACTTTGCAGTCCTGGGCCAGCTGTTTCTCCTCTGAGCCACCATACAGCTCAAGATATAGCCTGAACTTTGGATCTTGCCTTGTATCCAGCACTGGGGGTTGGAATTTACCTGAGACTGCTCCTGTTACTCATGGTTCACCTGTGGCTGATCACTGATTAGACAGGTATAAGACACTGCCTCTCCCTGAGGGCAGTGTCAGTCCATTGACTCTGGTTCAAGTATTGCTGTTTCGTGTTCCAGTGTTCTCCTGTTGATTCCTGACCTTGGCTTGTTATTTCGTGTACCCTGACTTCTGGCATCCTCTGACCTCGGCTCGCTACTGGTTTATCCTGATTTCTGGCACCCACTGACCTTTGGCTTACCAATGACGATTCTCCTGTTTATGTCCATATCTGCACTGCGACTTGGAGCATCATTCTGCACAGCCCCCGTGCACCGACTCACAGGCCAGGTGAATTCTTACCTGACCACCTTGGACTGTGCTTACTTGCAAGGGTGATCACATATATCTGCACTACAGACTCCCATTCAGATAAGCCCTGACAATACCATACAATCTTGCAACAAAGCCAAATGAGGGCCGAAAGTGATTGTGAACAAACAATATGGATGAATGCAGGCGAAAGCCCTGTGCATATCAATCCTAGGATATATCAGAATGCGGCTGCTTGTAATAAAAGGCAGAATGAGGGTCAAATTCCAATGAAATGAACATACAAAATAGCTGAATGAATGCCAAATCAGCACTACGGTACCTTTATTTCTCGTAGAACCTCCAAATTGTATTGCACTCTGGGTGATCACAGTCCTGATGCCTGCAGAATGTGGCTGAAAGAGTCCTGCATTGTGGAGCAGCAGGTTGGGATTGCCGGGGTAGTAGGAATCAAACCCCCAGAGTATTCTGGAACTGGAAGCACCTAGGGAACCTAGACAACGATGGAATTAATTGATTGGCAACAGCCCAGACGAGTGGTCTGCCCGAAGAGAGAGAGAGAGAGAGAGAGAGATTGAGAGATTTTTACAACTCCTCCCTTTTTTTGCTCTATTGGTCACCTCTCACTTGATCTATGAATAAAATCTTCACCAATCATCTTTTTCCCCATCACGCATCTGGTTTTTGGCACCTCGAGCAGAATTCAGGATGACATGGCAAAACAAACATGCTTAGTCATTGCAGATTTTTGTTTATTTTATTTGTTTATATTTATAAAATATTTTACCAGGAAAGATACATTCAGATTTCTCTCGTAGTTTGTGATTAGGCTATATTTCGGTTCAGAATTATGAATTTGACCCGATTGGCTAAAATTATGTTGAATTAAAGTCATTTTAGACACACAGGTAAATCAGGTAAAATGGCCACTGTGGTGGGGAGTTTAACCCAGCAATGAAGTGTAAACCAATTATACCAAAAAATGCCAATTTTTTTTTTCAGTAAAAGCCCACATTTACAGCTGAATTGCTATCTTTGTTATCTTGTAACAATAGCCACATGAATAGATGAGCACAACATTAAACCTTAAAAATTGCTCATTCAATTTAGAGATGTTCAGATGTTTTTATATCTTGTACCAAATTATGCATTAAACTAAATTGATGAATATAAGATTCACCCAGCTTGGTTGGATTGGCCATCATACTGCATGTGATTTGAGTGAATGGAAGAGTTTTTGATAAAGTAAGGTCCAGGTTATTACCAAAAATGTTTTTTTGTTTTTTTACTGACTTTTCTACTCATAAATGCTCATTTTGTTCCAAAAAAATTCAGAGCTGACACAATGTAAATTTTAAATTAAGTTTATTTTTATACTTGTATTCACTATTGCATAAATGTCTTTCTTTCTTTCTTTTTTATATTATATGCAGATTTACAACCATGTGTCTTTTATTTTTTGTTGCTCCCAAGAGCCATGATTATTTATGGCTGAAAATGTTCTAATCATATGCTCTTTGAAACATAAGTTAAAAGTTCTAAGTATTTTTAAAATGAGTTTATGCCATGCTATATACATTATCTGTAAATCATCCTGGTTAAGTGTAGGTTGCTTTCCACCTGTTGTTGATCTATTACACCCATTAACTCCTTCACAAAAAAACTAATGTATACACATTTGACAGGGTATGCAGTCATACCTCTCACTCATGATAACTTTTGCAAATCAAATATACTGCAAACAAGTTTAAAACTGAGCATTTAGAGAGGTATGCATCCAACTGGAAGTGCAGACCAACCTAACAGCCCACCAGACAATAAGGAAAACCGCTGGCTGTCCAGGGAATCAAGATTACAGCTACTCTCATGCATAAAAGGTAAGAGAGGGCTCCCCACACACAATCTACCCTTCCAACTTACCCTGTCAAATCACCCCCTCTACACTCACCCCCACACACACAATAACCCTGTTACACTCACCTTTCTACATTGACCCCCACAATCACAGTCATTTTTTTACAGACAATACCACCACAGACTGTAATGCACATACACACACACACACACACACCACACTTCACACATACAAAATAATCTCACCATAAACACAACAGACACATCAAGACCACAAATAGCCAAATAGCACAGATTGGTAACAATATATACTGCCAGACACACAGGGGTATTGTGATTGTGTATTTGTATATGTCAATGTGTTTGTCATTATGTGTCACTGTGCATGAGTTTATTTGTGTGTGCATGTATCACTGTGTGTGTGTGTGTGTGTGTGTCCAAAGTGGAATACGGTGTCAATATGATGCTGAAATGATATGGGCAACACCATGGTAATGTAGCAACATATACAATATATTTGATGCAGTATAGATATACCTATATATGCACAACTGCGAATATATATGCAAGAAGAATGCAGACTATATGGGTGGGGGAGTCTCTTACTTATTGAAACATATTATTTATTTACAACACTGCTTTCTTAAATATAACTTGTAAGTTTTTTGGTTGAACCAAAAGTTTTGTTTTTGTTAAATAATGTGTTATCTATGCATACTGAATTCAAAAATACATTTAAACATTACTTTCCATGACACCCAAAATACTTTGATTCTAAAGCATGTCGTCCCTTATCACTAAGCCAACACCATACTAAGTAATGTCCTGATGCGCGTTTCGCCCCTTGACGAGCCTTAACGGAGAAATGCGTGTCAGGACATCACTTAGTATGGTGTTGGCTTAGTGATAAGGGACAACGTGCTTTAATATTATTTGACAATACCACCCATACTTTATTTATTTTATTCCTCTTTTTATTTTATTTTTTCTTCTTTTCGTTTTCCTGTTTTTTCACCAACATTATTTTGATTTAAACTGCATTTAGAACTACATATTTAGCCGAGAGGAGGGGACTAGCATTTTTTAAGGGGTGCCCTTGAAGGCACTGCAGAGCAGGGAAGCTAGATTATTACAAGTTTATTTAATTCTCATTATTATTTCGATCTACTGCAGGGTTTTCTCCTTGCTCTACTACTATATCTCCTTATCCATTTTTTTGTTTTCTCCTCTCCTGGCAAATTGGACATGCTACAATTGTAACTTCTATCCTTTCAGTAACAAAACTTTTTAGCAAATTTAGTTTAACACTTTGCAGCACATGATATAATCATCCAACTATCACTGAATTTCAGTGAGATAATATTGGATATTTATACTTTTATTATTTCTTTTATTTTTTCCATATGATAATTACTTAGTTTTCAATTATTTCTTATACTCTCTCTATTTGTTTGGAGGATTTTTTTTCTCCTATTATAGGAAGGAGACTACCTAATATTACGTAGAATTACTACAACTGAGACCTAGCACTTTTACCAAACATTTTATATATACCTTATTAAAAGTTATGTTTTATTTGGGTTACTCTATGCACAGAGGGGTTTATCTTCTAAACGGTTTACCCTTCTGTTTTTTTCTTTTCTTTACTACAAGTTACTGTACAGCATCCATTCAAAGCCAGATAAAGGAATACTCTATTAAAAATAAATAATGAAAATACAACAAATTAGTTCATATACCCAACTTACTGTTCTAGTAATTCTTTTATTTGTCTTTGTCTTGTTTGCTATTTTTTTGCTCGACAGTGCTGTGGGATACGTTGACGCTATATAAATATTTGTAACGGTGAAAGTGTGTGTCGTGTTCTTGGGTTTGCCCTGGACAGAATGGAGCAATGTCATGAAGCATCACTTCGAGCATTATCAGAAACTTGCCCCATGTATAAAGTGTTTGAAAGAGTGCCTTAAGTGCATTTGACTGCACGTATGCATTCTTTTAAATATAGACATCAAAGAACATAAAGACATAAAGAAAACTAAGCAGTATTGACTTTTTGTTTGTTTTTTTGTTACCATAGGCTTCATTGACAGAGTACATGACAAGGTGATGCACAATAGTAAAAACTCTATAAGTAATAAAAAAATAAGTCAATACATTAAGTGGAATAAGAGTGATGCAGCATCATACTGGGCATATGTAAAATGCTCATAATTCTTCACAAAGGCTATATACAAATTAAACACATGTAACTTAAAAATAGTTAAATGGACAGTATTTTTTTCTAAAGTTAGCCATATGGATTGTGTGCATCCACACTATCTTTTTTGGTATTTATTATACCAAACACTGTATTTTTTTTGTTTGTTTTTTGGATGCCATTTTTGGGAAGCAAAGAAGTTCTCTCTTTCAATTCAATTGTTTATTGCTATTTTTGATTCTATTCACTGGGAGGAAAATCTGTAATTATATTCATCTATGTGATGAGAATATGTCTTGTGCATTAAATGGTAAAAGAGATGAGTTTCTGGTTTACGTCTGCTGTTTGCATGTTGGTGACATTTCAAATAAACCTGTTTTGGTGATCCCTTAAGGTATTTAATGGCCCATAACTTATAATTAAGCTTTCAATCACAGGCATCTGAAACAAACAGTCTATAAAAAGAAAATGCTAAAATGAGAATCTCTTGTAACAGTTTCAGCTTTCTCATTTCCATGTCCCATTAAAAACATCCCTTATTTGCATTATAAGGGCACAGCTGGAGAGAATGACATTTGCTAGATAAATACTGTTCTTAACCCACAAGATATTGCTGATACTGAGTTATTTAGTACATACAGTAATTAGGGCTAAGATGTCACTGATGTACTTGCAAAAACATTGGCTTAATTCTCTTATAGCTGGTGGGATCCCTATGAGATTCTGTAGTCTCTTTTGAGAGAATCATAACCATTAACACTTGTCTGCAAATGCCTGCAAACCTCTTACAATAACTATTTTGTAAAACAAGTTCATGCTTGTTGAGAGATGTAAAACATTATAATCAAAAGAGTGAAAATGTCAAATGACTGTGTTTACAACTTTGTTGAAGCATGGTATCTTGCCTAGCTGCAAATTTGAGCATTTTATTCATGAAAGGTTGGCAATTGTTTCTGTATAATAGTTACTGCTGCAAAGGAAGTGCTAGCTCTCTAGACAAGAAATGTGTCTACAATCTATCTATAAAGAAGAGATTAATGGTTCCACATTCAAGTGAGATTTATGCCAGTTTTAATTAGAAGATCCCTCTTGCTGCTCTGAAACAGCAGCAGAAATTTTGGGAAATTGTAGCGGATGGCACTGGGCTGTCCTGAGAATTGCATATGTTTTGACTGCATTCGTGTAAATGGCAAAGTTATATGTGTTAAATGTATTGTATTCGTCTGATTGTTCGGTAGTTTCATTCCCTTAGTTTGTTCAAATGAAACTACCGAACAGTCAGACCTCCCCTGTGTGAAGTGTGCCTTCAATTACCCATTGCAACATTGTTGCGAACGGGTAATCGACAAGCTGAGTAGCAGTCCTTTGTTCTCGGGGGTGGCCGCCATTCGGGAAACGAACACGTGGCGGAGGCCATTTTAAAACTCCCGAACAGCGGTGTTTTGCCGTCGAGTGTCTGGAACTCAAATCGGACACTCAACTAGGCGAACACCGCTGAGACCTCCACAAGCCCGGTCCATTCGGTTCCAAACTACCGAACAGCCCCTCGTTCGGTAGATGGAAACAACCGAAAGAGGGGATTCAGACGAACCCTCCCTAGTCTCTGTAGCTGGAGGTTTTCGTGTAGTTTGTTCCATTACTCCAGGACCGACCGCAGGGCCCCATCGCATGGAACCCCATTCGGCTGTTTCCAGCGCGGTCGGTCATTTTATTCCCTCCATGAATTTCCCGAACCCCTGGTCTGATCTGGGTGATTTTTGGCTATGTTGTTCACCCAGATCAGGGCTACCAGGGGATGTATAATTTAAAGTGGTACCCCTAGGTTTAGGGGTACATCCAGAAATGGGGGAAATGGTGTCCTGGATAAGGGGATTATGATGCAGGCTGAGGGGAGGAGATGTGTGGGAGGTTACCAGAACAGGATTGGCTACTGTACAAATTAATGGAAATCCCTCCCTTGCATGGGAGCAGGCTTTATAAGGCCACTGTCTGAATAAATATTTAGTTCTGCTCCTGATACTGTGTGTCGTCCAGTTATTGGGATTGCTGTTGGGATACTGCTGTGTTATTTTGCCTGCTGGATACTTTACCCTATGGATTTATAATTACTTGTTCCTGAGCCTCCCTGGGATCTACAGTGGAGAAAGGCTGTGTAATATCAGCTCTCCGCTACATTGGTTGGCAGCGCTGGGATCCAGACTCACAAGGGAACAAGGACTAATGGAATACGGATGGAGCGTGATTATGCAAAGCTTAAAAGATCGACACTAAAAGATCTCCTAGAAGCAAAATGTATTGCAGCAAGCAACAAAAGGAAAGCAATCCTTATTGCAGAGGTGATGGCAGAATACCAGAATGAGGACAGGGCAATTCCCGGAGCAGCAGAGTTCAGCAGATGAATCTGAGCAAGAGGAGTTCCAGAGACAGCTGCAGTTTAGGCTGTCCTTTTATGGAGAGAATCCAATGGCGGATATTATATCCAGGACAATGACAGAGGTGCAGGAGTTTATACTACGCTAAAGGCCACTACAAAATCTGGAGAGGAATGCTACCACCGTTACCATCACACAGAGTAAGGCAAAAATACCTTACCAAGCATTTAAAATATATGTAGAAGCAGAGGAGGACATAGATGCTTTTCTCCAAGATTTTGAGAGACTGTGTGCACTGCATAATATTAGTCCAGAGGAGTGGGTACCTATTTTAGCAGGGAAGCTCACTGGAAAGGCTGCTGAAGCATATAGAACTGTACCAGATGAGGAAATTCGGAATTACCACAGGGTAAAAGAGGTGATCCTGGCCCGGTATGCAATCACGCCAGAGGCATATTGGCGGCGATTTAGAGAGTTAAAAAGAAATGACAAGGACTCTCATGTGGAATGGGCCTGCAAGCTACATCGGGCCGCCCTGGGATGGGTACAGTCCAATAAAGCTTGGTCCATGGAGGACTTGTTACAAATGTTGCTATTGGAGCAATTCTATGAGGGCATCCAGAATGATATACAGGAATGGGTGAGAGACCGCAATCCGAAGTCCCTCACAGAAGCAGCTAAAAAGGCGGATGAGTACCTGGATGCCCTCAGACAACAAAAAACAGCCCCCATCAAGACAGTTATCCGACCCGTAGGGGGGAACAGCCCATACCCCAACACCGCACCGCCACCACGACAACTACCTCCTTATCCACCCACTAGTGTACAACAGAAACCTCGATCAACTAGCTCTGTACAGTGCCACCATTGCCAATGCTGGGGACATTATAAGAGGGAATGCCCGCAGCTAAAAGATCGCTCCACCTGGATCAGGCCTGGACTACCCCCACCACCTCGACAGGCAGCCCACTACTACCAAGCAGAGGCAACAAGTCCCTATGGCACCGCAATTCCCATAAACACAGTGGAACAATGGGAAGTATTGCATGAAGAGGATCCTGTGCAAGGTAATGGTGAAAACCGCCAGCATCATAGACAGACTGTGTACTTGTCGGGGAAAGCAATCCAGGGGCTCCGTGATTCAGGAGCCACCATCACACTGGTTAAAAGTCACCTGGTACCTGACCAGTCCAAGACCAGCAGAACAGTAGCAGTCAGGGTAGCCGGGGGAGCAGTATACCGGCTACCCACAGCCCGGGTACATCTACATTAGGGAGCGGGGTTTGGGAATGTGGAGGTGGGGTTGATGCCCCAACTGCCAGCGGAGGTTTTGTTGGGGAACGATCTGGGCAAACTGACGTCTGCATTTGAACCCCAGGCCCCAACGACCAGAGAGGCACACCCAGTGGTTACACGACAACAGGCCCGCACCCATGACTACAACACACTCCCGGAGGTCCAGGTAAGAGATCCTTCCCCTACCTTAGAATGTACCCCTTGGGCTCCCCCTACTGAATTTGCGGCCGAAGTAGCCACCGACCCCACCTTACAGGTCTATAGAGACAAAGTCACCTCAGACCAGCCGGGAGGGGAGGGCGAAAGGATAACCAGTTGCTATACAGGGAGTTTGACAAACAGGTAGCTGGGTCAGACCCTATTGTGATGAGGCAGCTAGTGGTACCCCAACGGTATCGCGCAGTTACTCCGGATAGCGCACGATATTCCGCTATCCAGACATTTAAGGGTCAGTCGCACCCGGCACCGACTGACCCAGAGTTTCTTTTGGCCGGGAGTTAGTCAGGAAGTCCGTAGGTACTGCAACACGTGGGAAACGTGCCAAAGGGGACCGGCGGAAGGCAAAATTGCACCCGCTACCCATAATAGAGGAACCGTTCAGCAGAGTAGCAGTAGATATAATAGGACCCCTGAAAAAACCCAGCCCCTCTGGGAAAAGGTATATCTTAACTGTAGTGGATTATGCCACCCGATATCCAGAGGCGATTGGCCTGACTAACATACACGCAGAAACCGTGGCTGAGGCCTTGATGCGGATTTTCACTCGAATGGGGTTACCCAGAGAGATAATCTTGGATCAGGGTACCCAGTTCACTGCGGAAGTCACCCAGAGCCTCTGGAAATTTTGTGACATCAAATCGATTATTAGCACCCCATACCACCCCCAGACCAATGGGCTATGCGAAAGGTTCAATGGGACCTTGAAGCAAATGCTGTGCACTTTTGCCGACACCCATAGGGACTGGGAACGTTTTTTGCCGCATCTCCTGTTTGCCTACAGGGAGGTGCCGCAGGAATCGACAGGATTCTCCCCATTTGAGTTAATATTTGGGCGGAGAGTAAGGGGACCCCTGGATCTGATCCAGGAACACTGGGAGGGAGACCGGAGTATCAACGTTACCCCTGTCATACCATATGTACTGGCATTTCGAGAGCGTTTGGAAGCGTTGACCAAGTCAGTCCGAGAGAACCTCCAGGCGGCTCAAACGCGCCAACGCACTTGGTATGATAGGGGCGCCAGGGACCGCAGCTTCCAGGTTGGGCAGAAAGTTCTAGTTTTGAAACGAGTCCAACATGACAAGCTGCAGGCCTCCTGGCAGGGCACATATAAAGTAATGGAGCAGAGATGCGACACCACGTATATAATTTGCGCTTGAACAGGGACTGGGGGGCAACGCATGATCCACGTGAACATGCTGAAGCCCTACTGTAACGGATCGCCTGGCACCCCGACTGGGTACCTCCGTTGAAAGATGCTCCTAGCGCTTCCTGAGGACTCCAAGCACTGCAGCAGACACCACAACCACCGAACCGGAGAAGCATATGAATCCTCTCAAGCATATGAATGCTGTAGACAGCTGAATAGGAACCATACGAATAGGTTTACTCTCCTAGCAGTCAAACTGGAACAGCATACAATAAATCCTTCCCCCAATAATGAGACGACACTTCACTTTGAGGGTTAAAACAGGAACTCCCTGTACTGCCACATACAGTCTCTTTTATTCCCAATCCACAAACATAGTACAGCCCACAGGGCGTTACAAAACAACCAATCACATCACAGTTACATCCCACATATTCCTCCCCTTATCCTGAGAGGAAACTCAATTATACATACAGTTAAAACATACTTTCTACCCAACTTTCATAACTCTAAAACCATACATCACATTCACATAAAATTACATATTCACAATCAATCCATTCAGGGGAACAACATATTCAAAAATGGCACAAATCAGACAAGGGGTTCAAAAGTTAGTAAAAAGTCCTTTGGCTAAATGAAGCATGGCTTTCTGGCCCAAACCAGTTTCAGAGTCTTCTATCCTGGAGATAAGTAATTCAATTATCTCCCAGGACAGACACAAGACTCCATTAAGCACATGGTTGCAAAAAGACACAAAACACTTTAAAATACATAAAGTCACATTTACACATAACACACAGACATTTCACATATCCCCAGATAGCTGGGATCTGAGTGCACATTATTAGATGAATGGCACTCAGATCACACAAATAAGCCTTTCTGCAGGGGAAATAAACAGTTTAACCTGCAGGGCCATAGTCCAAAGGGAGCAGGCGAGCAACCAGGCTTCTCCAGTTCACAGTGGCGAGGTTGGTTTCGCCACACTTCTCCCCTTTACCAACTAGACTAACAGGGTATCTGACCTCCTGCCGGTCAGTGCCCTGGTTAGTCCAGCAACCCACCCACAAAACAGAAACAGCAGTACAGCCCACCCACAATAACTGGTTACTACACCTGGGTAGAGGAGAACTTTGTCCATGTCCAGGTGCCTCACCACGACTGTGTGGGCAACTGTTAGGCTGCCTTGGTGGGTTGCTGAGTGGGCAGAGACCAGCGGTACTCTGCCCTGATGCCAGTGCTACCACGGAAGTAGCCTGGTGGGAGCCTGGTTGTGGGAGGGAGAGACCGACTGTCTCCCCTCTGGATACACCGCTCTGTGGCTGGGGAACAGGACCGACTGTCCCTATCCCTTGTGCTGTAAGTGCAGAGACTACAGTCCCATCTGCACTGTTGGGGGGTGTAACATCTCCCCTTGCTGGGTTAGGCTGCCACTGGAGAGAGGGTGTAACAAGCTCCTCTCTCTGAACTGTCAACTGCCGCTGGGGAGAGGGGTTAACAGGCTCCTCTCCCTGACACTCTCTCTGCTGGTGGAGAGGCGGACCAGCTGTCTCCCCTTTCATTATTTTGTCCTGCTGCTGGGGTGTGAGACTGACGGTCTCTGCTCCCTGCAGGACACACTGCCGCTGGGGAGGAAGGGCGACACCTTCAGCTCCCTGGGGTACACACTGCCGCTGGGGAGGAAGGACGACACCTTCGGCTCCCTGGGTTACACACTGCTGCTGGGGAGGACGGGCGACACCATCAGCTCCCTGGGGTACGCACTGCCGCTGGGGAGGAAGGACGGCACCTTCCGCTGGGGCAGCCTGTAGAAAGTCAGGCTCAGGGGAAGGAAACAAGGGAGGACAGAGGCCAGCGGCGCTCTGCCCAGTTGCCAGCTCTTCTGCTGGGGGGTCAGGGAACAAAGGAGTTGGCTGGGGAGGAGAAATATCACTTACCTCCCCCTGGTACTCCGGCTGCTGCTGGGGGGGGAGGTCGATGCTCTCCACTTTCTGTAACTCCAGCTCTAGTTGGGGATCTGGGCCGGTTGCCCAGCATCCCTGTAGGGCCGGTGGAGAGATCTCGGTCCCATCTCCACCTGCCTGCAGGGGGTCCTCCCAGGACCAGTCTATGAGGTCCTCTACCTCGGGTACCTCTGGTTGCTGTTGGGGAGGGAGACCGGTTGTCTCTTCCTCCAATAACACATTCTGCCGCTGGGGAGTGAGACCGACTGTCTCCCCTCCCTGTAAAACATACTGCCGCTGGGGATCTGGGCCGGGTGCCCAGCATCCCTGTAGGGCCGGTAGAGAGACCTTGGTCCCATCTCCACCGGCCACCTCGGTTTCTTCCTCGTCCCACTCTACCTGTGGCTGGAGTTTCTCCCAACGTGCCCACTGGCCTTCCCTCAACGCCCTGTGTTGTAGGTTCCGGGTCACCATGTCCCACACGAACCGCACGTATTTCTCCTCTGGATTGGGTCCGTAAAACTCCAGGTGCAACCCTACCATCGTGCCAAACTCTAGTACGGAGTAGCTATACGCCATGCTTGCTGTAGCCACTGCTGGTTCCATTATGTTGCTGAAGATAAGGACGCTGCACAACTCCACACGTTACCGGTGTCTCCGAGCTGCTTCTCCTCGCACTAGGATGCCATCCATGCAGCTTACCACCAATATAGCGGATGGCCTGGCACCCCGACTGGGTACCTCCGTTGAAAGGATGCTCCTAGCGCTTCCTGAGGACTCCAAGCACTCTGGCAGACACCACAATCACCGAGCCGGAGAAACATGAATCTCTCAAGCATATGAATGCTGTAGACAGTTGAATAGGAACCATACGAATAGGTTTACTCTCCTAGCAGTCAAACTGGAACAGCATACAATAAATCCTTCCCCCAATAATGAGACGACACTTCACTTTGAGGGTTAAAACAGGAACTCCCTGTACTGTCACATACAGTCTCTTTTATTCCCAATCCACAAACATAGTACAGCCCACAGGGCGTTACAAAACAACCAATCACATCACAGTTACATCCCACATATTCCCTCCCTTATCCTGAGAGGAAACTCAATTATACATACAGTTAAAACATACTTTCTACCCAACTTTCATAACTCCAAAACCATACATCACATTCACATAAAATTACATATTCACAATCAATCCATTCAGGGGAACAACATATTCAAAAATGGCACAAATCAGACAAGGGGTTCAAAAGTTAGTAAAAAGTCCTTTGTGGCTAAATGAAGCATGGCTTTCTGGCCCAAACCAGTTTCAGAGTCTTCTATCCTGGAGATAAGTAATTCAATTATCTCCCAGGATAGACACAAGACTCCATTAAGCACATGGTTGCAAAAAGACACAAAACACTTTAAAATACATAAAGTCACTTTTACACATAACACACAGACATTTCACATATCCCCAGATAGCTGGGATCTGAGTGCACATTATTAGATGAATGGCACTCAGATCACACAAATAAGCCTTTCTGCAGGGGAAATAAACAGTTTAACCTGCAGGGCCATAGTCCAAAGGGAGCAGGCGAGCAACCAGGCTTCTCCAGTTCACAGTGGCGAGGTTGGTTTCGCCACACCTACCAGCAATGTTCAGAGGAGGTAACCGCAATTTGCGCCCCCTCCAATGAAAAGTTCGACAGCCTGCCTCTCCCAGATCTCCTGGTGGACGGCAGACTGTCCGGGGATTTGGGGGAAGTTACTCTGGGGGATCGGCTGAGCCCACAGGAGCGGACCGAGGTACAACAGTTATTACGGGAGAAACAGGACACATTCTCCAATATACCTGGGTACACTCCTTTGGCCACTCACCGGGTAGAGACCCCAGGACAGCTTCCCATGCGCCAAACGCCTTATCGCATCCCTGAAGCGGTGAAGGAAAACATGCGTAAAGAGATTGAGGAGATGCTCCACCTAGGGGTGATTGAACCGTCAGATAGCCACTGGGCCTCACCTGTAGTCCTCGTACCCAAGCGAGATGGCACAACTCGCTTCTGCATGGATTACAGGAGGTTAAACGAAAAGACGGTATCCGATGCATACGCTATGCCCCGGTTAGAGGAATTACTGGACAGGATGGCTAGAGGTCACTACCTCACGACCATTGATCTATGTAAGGGGTATTGGCAGATTCCCCTGGCGCCCGAGGCCATTCCTAAATCCGCTTTTGTCACCCCATTCGGTTTATACCAATTTAAGGTAATGCCATTTGGGATGAAAAACGCACCCGCTACCTTTCAGAGGATGGTAGACCGACTCCTGGATGGATTTCAGGATTACACTTGTGCTTATTTAGATGACATAGCCATCTTTAGCAACACTTGGGAGGAACATTTGGCCCATATAGGGGCGGTGTTAGATAGGATCCGAGAAGCCGGATTAACCCTGAAGCCAGCTAAATGCAGTATAGGGATGGCAGAGGTACATTACCTCGGACACAGAGTGGGGTGTGGGAAGCAGAAACCTGAACCTGCTAAGGTAGAGGCAGTAGCCCAATGGCCCACTCCCAGGACAAAAACCCAGGTCTTTGCTTTTCTAGGGACTGCCAGCTTGTGGGCAAGGGGGAGCAGTGTAGCGGATGGCACTCGGCTGTCCTGAGAATTACATATGTTTTGACTGCATTCGTGTAAATGGCAAAGTTATATGTGTTAAATGTATTGTATTCGTCTGATTGTTCGGTAGTTTCATTCCCTTAGTTTGTTCAAATGAAACTACCGAACAGTCAGACCTCCCCTGTGTGAAGTGTGCCTTCAATTACCCATTGCAACATTGTTGCGAACGGTAATCGACAAGCTGAGTAGCAGTCCTTTGTTCTCGGGGGTGGCCGCCATTCGGGAAACAAACATGTGGCGGCGGCCATTTTAAAACTCCCAAACAGCGGTGTTTTGCCGTCGAGTGTCTGGAACTCAAACTGGGCACTCGACTAGGCGAACACCACTGAGATCTCCACAAGTCCGGTCCATTCGGTTCCACACTACTCAACGGCCCCTCGTTCGGTAGATAGAAATAACCGAACCCTCCCTAGTCTCTGTAGCTAGAGGCTTTCATGCAGTTTATTCCCTGACTCCAGGACCAACCGCAGGGCCCCATCGCATGGAACCCCATTCGGCTGTTCTCTCCAGTGCGGTCGGTCATTTTATTCCCTCCATGAATTTCCCGAACCCCTGGTCTGATCTGGGTGATTTTTTGATATGTTGTTCACCCAGATCACGGCTTCCCGGGGATGTATAATTTAAAGTGGTACCCCTAGGTTTAGGGGTACATCCAGAAATGGGGGGAATTGGTGTCCTGGATAAGGGGATTATGATGCAGGCTGAGGGGAGGAGATGTGTGGGAGGTTACCAGAACAGGATTGGCTACTGTACAAATTAATGGAAATCCCTCCCTTGCATGGGAGCAGGCTTTATAAGGCCACTGTCTGAATAAATATTTAGTTCTGCTCCTGATACTGTGTGTCGTCCAGTTATTGGGATTGCTGTTGGGATACTGCTGTGTTATTTTGCCTGCTGGATACTTTACCCTATGGATTTATAATTACTTGTTCCTGAGCCTCCCTGGGATCTAAAGTGGAGATAGGCTGTGAAATACCAGCTCTCCGCTACAGAAATGTACTAATGTTTTCTGCTTCAACAGTTCAGAATCTCTGTTGAATATAAATTGCTACAAAAGATTGCATAGTTTTGTATTCCGAGATACTAGGGGGCCTATGGACTCCCAGGATAACTTAATTAGTGGGTCCATTCTCCACTTCACTCTCGCCTTCCGTGACAAGACGGTGGTGGTGTGCCGAAACTGTAAGCCTGAAATAAAAGGGACTTACTCATGTAAAATAACTGAAAAGGGGAGAGGATGGAGGGGTGACACGAGGCACATAGAACACAGTGCAGTGGCTGGAGAAAGGAGGGGAGTCCTGTATATAGCCGTACTAGCCCTCCTACAACTCCAGGCTACATCTTTATACACATAAGTATTGTGGCAATAACTAATATGTCACTGTTAATAATACTTATTAACCCCTTAAGGACACAACTTCAGAAATAAAAGGGAAACATGACGGAATATTCCCATCATGTGTCCTTGAGGGGTTAAAGACACAAAATATACTCTGAATTTCCCTTATTTACTACAAATCTTTTTGCATAACATATTCAGTAGTTGAAAGTAATTTCATTCATGAAAATATATGAATGCAACTACTTAGTAAGCAAATAAAAGGTGCAGTGCTTCTATATAATACTTTTATTGGTGGTGGCTGTTGTATAGCTTCTCTCAGAGGCTTGACAGTACATATTAGTAGACATATGCATGGCACAATATGGTTTAGCTGAACCATTTTTCCCAAAAATAAAAAGTTTTTCGGGACTGATGATTCTGGATCAAATATCAATTCAGCTCAGCAGAAATTTGGTAATGAAAACTGAGTTTAAAATATAATTTATATAATTTGAACTGCACAGATCAAGTGAGAAAAAAATAACCAAAAGAGGGAAAAACAGGAGGTGCTGTAAAAAGAAAGATTCTATGTTGATATATGATATATTTATTAAATGTATCATAAATATTGATTTTTTCCCCCTCTTTTTATCACTTTGGAACAATGTATATCTGTGAATAAAATCAACATTTGCTGACTGTTCCCTAGATATTAATCATAATTTTCCCATCAATCATCTTTTTTTGTTGGTGTCATAGGTAACATTTAGAGTCACCATTCAAAATGAACATGCACCATTGCACATTTGGTTTGGTTGGTGTTTCTGCTACATTTTGGCTTGACGTTCAGTAATTCAACCAATCACCAGATCAATTCAGATGAATTGCAGTTCAGAGTGAAACAAATCTCCAAATCTACATGTCAACAAAAAAGGTGTAAGGCAATAACTGGTGGGTCTATCTATTATCTGCCTACCTGTCTGGGTATCTGTGACCACCACCTTGGTTTATTAACCACTGGTGCTAATATAAATTCGCTGTTTGTCTCTGTCTGTGTGTGTCTTTCTGTGTCTAGATCTTTCTGTATGCATGTGCCTGTCTCTGTTTGTCTATTCTTATCTATCTGTCTTTCTAAAAAAGTTATTAGTTTTTACTACCAGCAATTGTAGAAGCTTAACTTGATTTTATAGATAGATTTTTTTATATATTTGCTAATAGAGACTGAGAACCAACGTCATTTGTTTAACTATCTGTTCCTGCATAATAATCTTTTTAAGTATTGTTCAGTGTGAACAAGGTGCTTTTTTACTGCTGAATCTTAATTTGACTGTTTGCTAAATATCATTGAATTTAAATGATTAGAATTCAATTATTTTGAAGCACTACAATTTATCGGTTTTAGAAGTATTAGAAAAGATTCATTTTAATGGGCTAAAATGTTCACTAAGAGCTCTGTGTCAATGATAAAAGTAAAAAATATATAAAGTAAAACATCAATCCAACTATTACGTATAATCAAAATAAACAATAAAGGATTGTGAATTTGGATACAACATATGTATTTTCAACTCACAATTTTTGAGGCTCAAATTTGACTATAACTGAATGCTATCTTTATTGCTATCGATACTTATTTAATAAAATAGATTTTCATATTTAAAAATTAATCATGTAAAAAGAATAATTCTGAGAAAAAGTTCTAAAAATTGAGCAAGCAAAACAGGCAAACTTGATCTTTGTAAACAAAATGTATACTGTTCTAGATTTGGGTCTAGATGCAAGAAGTAAATCATAACTTGTACAATCGTTCTCTTTAGTGGAACCATGCCATCTGGTAAATTGTAAATTGACCAATATGCGGTCAAATCGCAATTAGTTTGAAAATTAATGTGCAATTCTAGTAGTGCTCTGTGCACATACAGTTAGAAGAATGTAACTATGTTGAGCTTGTGTGACAATGACAGATCACAGTTTATGCAACACTTTTTAAAATAGCCTATTAGACTATAATCAATAATTTATCATCAGTATTTAAGGCTGATATGTCTGAAGTTTATTTTCTTAAAACAGAGTATTCCTGTTGAAAATTAATGTGATACTTACAGTCAGTGAATTACTGTAGGGTTTCCTTAGTCATCTAAAGACTATATGTTAGAAAAGAAAACGTTCCTCTAATTTTCAAATATTACCAAAATTCTCATGCAAACTGGATTGCAAAGTAAAGCAAAAAAAGCAAGCAAAAAAAAACCTACACAAAGACTGTTAATCTCAAACCCTTAGTAAAAAGATGTATACAAAATATAGTAGCTTTTTTAGTATTATGTACGTTAAAACCTTAAGAAAAACAGTTCTTAGCCATACCCGGATTCTCTTGCTGCAGCAATCTTTTTGTAAGTTTATAAAATTAATCTTATAATCTTGGGTTCTAAGCACGGTATCAGTTATTTGTGAGCACTTGACATAGTGTTATACATTCATATTGCTGTATTTTAATAGTTTTGCTTGTGTTTGCTTTTAACAGTGCTTGGCCTACTATGTCTAACATTCTGACAAAGAATTGGCCCATACTGCTGCATAATCCTATAATTAAACCTCAGTTAACGAATCGCCCGGCACTCATGGTACATAGTCACCTGGAAAGCATCCCCCTGAAACCCAACTGGCTCACTAAAACCAAATGGACTTTCAGATTTTGGCATTGTAAGGTGTGCAAGTTCATTACCCCCTCTACCACAGTTACATCTACACAATCTAAAATCAAGGTACACACCAATGCATTAATCAATTGTAGCACCACTCGCATTATATATCTCATAACATGTAGTTGTAATGCTCAATATATTGGCAAAACCATCCAGCAATTTCAATGTTGGGTACTCCAACATGTAGGCTCCATTACAAATGTCACTACTCCAACTCCAGTAGCCAGACATATCCAAAATTTACATGATGGACTAGTTGAGAATCTACACTTTCAAGCAATTGAAAAACTGACCGCTAACCCGAGAAAATGGAATTTCAATAAACACCTATTACAGAAATAATCCGAATGGATCTATTAATTTCAGACATTAACTCCCCTTGGATTAAATGAAGAATTTAATTACACACTATTTATTCATAACTGAGTTCTTATATGGAAAATGTATTTATATGTTATTTTAATTTATTTATATGTTATTTTAATTTATATATTTTTATTTTTACAAGCAAAATCAGTATCAAACTATAATTGTTGTATGTGCCCAGGTATACTGTATCCGAATACTTATACCTGCATTATCTAGGGTATATCAAAACCTACAACACATCCCTACTAATTAAGTACACCTTTTTCTGATAATTCACAAAATATACACTGTTTATACCAAGTCTTCGATACTGTTGGCATAACTTTTCATACACACATCAACAGCCAGCTTGCCGTATATATGCATATCTTAATTTACTCAATATTAATTATTTTATATTTTCCACTGGACTATGTCTGTTTACTATGAGAACAGTGTATATTGTCATGTTAACTCTTTAATACCCCTATGGGTCACTGGGACCGCTACGTTTATGTTAAGCTTTTTAGCTTGTCGGTTCGGTCTATTTTCAGTCTAAACATATTAGACACATTGCACACTACACAATAATAATTTCATGATGAAATTTGGAATTGGTCTATAAACTAGTATAGGAGATATATATATTTCTTCCATGCTAGACCAACTGTAACATAAATATGACCATCTTCGTTCCTGTAATGAACTCTTCATCATGACGTCATCATCAGTATTCCGATAGACCAATCAGACTGAAGGGCGTGTCATTTAAACTCAAAAGCCCGGGACGTGGGTTCCCCTTTGAAGAGCCGCTTACCGGTGAAATGCGCGTTTTGTTTCAGTCAAAACCCCTACCCTGCTGACACATACTGCCGCTCTATATCGATATTATTTGACAATTTCTATTCATCCTATCTCGGAAATTTGATCATAGAGACCAGCAGGGAAAGATTATATTAACTTTATCTTTCTGTATAGATAGCAGCTATTATGCTTTCGCCTATTTTCCATTTTCTATTTGACAGCTCATTAGGTGCCCTCGAAGGCACAGATTTAGGGTCTCACATACAACTAATAGGTCTTGGGTGGTTTTTACGTTAGATATACTTGTGGCAAACCTAGCCACTTGGACATTATACAGAGACTGTGGCTTTAAGGATTGCCTGTATGGTTGTGGGGATATGTATGTTCCTGGGTGTAATGTATGCTGACTGTATAGTATTTTATTGCCTGTATTAGCTATCTGCCGAAAGCAGATAGCTGTATTTCATTTCGTTTCACGAACAGCACCTTTGCGGGCCGTTCGTGAACCGAATAAACCACCCTGTAATAGCCCACACATTAAGAGGCGTGTGGCGCTTGTTAACCGATTGCAATGTTGCAATCGGTAATTAGAGACTCTCCTAGGTGGCTGTCGTTCGACTACCGACCACGCGGCGTCGGCCATCTTGGATCCTTTGTTCCTCCAGCGGTGTTTGGTCATTGAGCGCGTGGTACTAAAAATGGCTACTCGACGGTGCGAACACCGCTGGACTTCCAGGCCGTTCGGGAGTTCCGGGCCATTCGGTATTTTATTCCCATATGCCAATCGGTCTTTTAAATGCATATTTTGGTGAATATGTTTTTCGTGCGGCATTCGGTTGTTTTAGCTGGGATCTGAGTGGTAATCTCACGAACGATGCGCTCAGACCCCAGCTATCTACCGAACGTCCATTCATGCAAATAGACCTAATATTCGAAAAGTTGTGTGTTTTAATATAAATTGCCAGTTCTGCTTCACGGAGGGATAATCCACTTAACGGTACATTCCAGTGGGAGGATCCCTCTCGTGCAGCAGTGCCTGGTGGGAGAAATGCTCTGTACTGTAAGTTCCCCACGTAGTCCACTCCTGGAATACCCCTGGGATAGGACTCAGGAAACCCCTTGCATGGGGAATTGTATAAATTGTGGAGCCTGTGAATAAAGCCGTAGTTGACTCTCAGAACTGTGTTTTGTCCGGTTACTGGGAGATTTGGGATATTGCCTTACTTTTCAGCGCTTGACTGTGGATTACCTTCTTAACCAGCGGAGATCGTGGGATTTAATATTGCCGCTCCACTACAATACTCTTATCATACATTTAGGTGCCCTCGAAGGCACAGACTCGGGATAACTTATCGCCAATTTATACCTTAGCTCCACTACCTTATATTGTTAATCTCATCTCTGTACTAGGCACCCTATACTCCTTCTGCTATCTACCTACTTATCCTAACATTACTCTATCTCATAGTATATTCGCTTTTGCTAATTTACTGCTAATTTACTATTGTCCCATGTTCTAGATTTTTATTTTTCTAGACATTAAGGTGATAAACCCATCCCCCTCCCGTCTTTGAGGTTCACTTAGTATAATTTTTTCACTTGCTATAAACGAGAAATGTGGTAGCTGCACGGATTTTCATTCTAGATTGCTACCCTGTTTCTTTGTTGCACTTCCTGTTGTAGGACCTGGTTTAATTGTTATTGTTTTTCGTTACAACATATCTCCGATATGCCAATCTAGCAGTATATTTCTATTTATAATCCTAGTAGCTTTATCACTTCCTTCATCTATATAGCAATTGTATACAGCGACTTTTCTACTAATTTTGTGGGGGGTTTTCCCCTGTGTTCCTGTGTCTTCTAGTCACTCCAATTTTAACTGAACCCATTAAATGTTATACTTTAACAATTTTGTCTATATAAGTGGTATTATTAGAATTGAATTTAGCTTCCACCTGTTCACTCTTTTTTGTATTTGCTTTTATGTTTAGGTTTTTAAAACCAGGGGTTACTTGCACCTGCTTCACTCTGAGTGTTTTCTTTTTTATGAATTAGTGCTCGTTATGTTTTCTTTTTTCTACCCACATTTTAGGAATGGCTGAAAACTTTGTGTTTCTGAAGTATTCCCAATGCATTCAGAAGCAATGTGAACTCAATAGATTAAACCACTGTCTCGGCCTTGTCTCAAGAATATTGCACTTTTTCCAATATCTTAGTTCACATTCTGGTCCTGTTGACTTGTGAAGATGAGAGAAATTTTCCACAACTTTTCCTTAAAAATTTAGGATGTTTGTGAATTTCATAATTACATTGTAGATTTGTTTATTTATTTTTTTCACAGATCACAAAACTTTTGGCTTTTGGTGGGAATTCGTGTGTGAGGCAAAAAAGGACAATGTTCACATTTTATCTTTCGCATACTTGTTAGTTTTGAATTATAAACCCTTCCTCATTCAAAATGCAACCAGTAGCCAGCTGATTTCCTGTATCATTTTTACTGATTACCAACACCTGAGAATAATCAACTTCACACTATTTAAAATCCCTTATTACAAAGCATTACTGCCTGCTGGATATGATTATTCCCCATTGGTTCAAATGTTCACATTTATTCCTGCAGATATCTTAAATTGATAACCTTTAAATTTAATTTTTAAACCTGCTAGTCAGACTGTTTTATAACCTATAAAATTAAAATGTCAAATGAGTGAGTATCAAATTTCACTTCCGCTTCCAAGATGGCTGCAAATGGACAGGCTATCATGACTTCAGCTAAAAATGGTATGATTCTGTCATATAATTTAAAACAGAGTTGCTAAGTTCCTTTTACTATGTTTATTTTTTTGTTGTTGTTGTTTATATTTATCTATGGTGTGTGTCTCTCAATACCTAAATGTTAATATGATAAATATGAAGCAATAGGTGAAAATATCCCTATCTTTATTTAAAATAAAATATGCCTAAAATTTATTGAAAGACTATTATTAATCAATGAACAAGCTTTTAAAAATAAAGTGATTGACTTATAAAGCTCAATATTATATTGTAACTATTAAACCATAAATATGCTAAAAAAGTTATATTTGTACTGTTTTTAGAATGATGTACTTCTACAGGTAGGTACGTACAATTAATAAATATATGAGGTTTACTAGGCAGGACTATGGTCAGCCAAGTGTCAGAAATTAATAATAAAGAAAGGGAAATAATGTAGTTTAGGTGTTGTGTCACTTATCTGTACAAACATAGAAACATAGAATGTGACAGCAGATAAGAACCATTCGGCCCATCTAGTCTGCCCAATTTTCTAAATACTTTCATTAGTACCTAGCCTTATCTTATAGTTAGGATAGCCTTATGCCTATCCCACGCATGCTTAAACTCCTTTACTGTGTCAACCTCTACCAATTCAGCTGGAAAGCTATTCCATGCATCCACTACCCTCTCAGTAAAGTAATACTTCCTGATATTATTTTTAAACCTTTGTCCCTCTAATTTAAGACTATGTCCTCTTGTTGTGGTAGTTTTTCTTCTTTTAAATATAGTCTCCTCCTTTACTGTGTTAATTCCCTTTATGTATTTAAATGTTTCTATCATATCCCCGTCTCGTCTTTCCTCCAAGCTATACATGTCCCTTTAACCTTTCCTTGTACGTTTTATCCTGCAATCCATGAACCAGTTTAGTAGCCCTTCTCTGAACTCTCTCTAAAGTATCAATATCCTTCTGGAGATACGGTCTCCAGTACTGCGTACAATACTCCAAGTGAGGTCTCACTGGTGTTTTGTACAATGGCATGAGTACTTCCCTCTTTCTACTGCTAATACCTCTCCCTATACAACCAAGCATCCTGCTAGCATTTCCAGCTGTTCTATTACATTGTCTGCCTACCTTTAAGTCAAGTTTTTACTATTTTGGCCACATCTGCAGAGTACTACTGTGGTTTCTGATCTGCCTATCTTGATACCAGCTTTTAACCAGACATTTTAAGCTGGTTAGCCTTTAACCACCTTAAATGTCTGGTCCACTGAGATGTGAATAAACTCTAGCTTTCAAGTATGCTATAATAATTGTGGCTATGCCTGGAATCTGACAATACGTTAAGGATCATGCTGACTATTCCCTGTAGTAAGAAAAAAGGAGGAAAAAGAGACTATAATAACAGCAAGGGGGAAACCAATGTTTAGGCAATAACTCCCTTGTAACATACAACCATCCCTAAAAATTTTTAAATGTTCCTATAGATTATGCTAGATTTAGTTAATGCTTAATGTTCTTTACTAAAACTCCATAGCACCACAAGTTTGACTAGAAATAGAAACAGACAAGCAGGAAACAACAGAGGTAATAAGTCTTCCTCCCTCTGATGACGCATCCTCCCTCATGCTGCAAAAGAATCGAACAGGAATAGATTTAAAAAAAAAAATGTGTGAATCCAACTGGGAAGTAGTTACGGTAATATGAGGAAAATTCCATAATTAACAGGATAAGGTCTTAGGCATGATATCTGTGATAAACTTTAAACTGAAATGAAAGAATAGAGTTAAAAAAAAACAAGGAATAATTGAGGAAATGGACTCCAAAACAACATGTTAGCCATATACGGTATAAACATATTGTGGCGGTCTGTCAAGGTATCACAGCCACGCATGCTATTTTCCCATAATAACACGCCAATAATCCACAAGGTATAATATCACCGGTATCACCTAATCCCCCCCAAACATGAGGCAAGGCTTAATGCTAGGAGAAGACTGTTTATTGGCAGTACAGACATCAAATTTATACATTCAGTAAACTTCTCTCCTCTGTGTCTGTGAGATAATTGAGTCATGAACTATACTAAACTCAATTATCTCCAGGCACAGAAAAACAAACAATATTACAACACCCCAAAAGTACCCCGAAATACATGGGAACCCAACATCATTGGATAGCCTGGATCTGGGTGAACAATACATCCAAAAATCACCAACAACCATTTGGTAAATTTCATTCACCATTGCAGGGAAGTTCTGAACGGTCTGCCACGAGGTAGAAGCCCCAAATAGTGCCATGGAAATTGTGGCAAGAGCCGGTCTCCGTTTGTGGGGTTTTGAACGAAAACCACATAAGGTATAGGAAAGCTGGTTTGTGGAGAATGCTCTCTGTGTTCGTTATTCTGTAACTCCCGAACGCTGTTCGTCTAAGTGAACGGGAACTAGAATGGGCCGTAGATCCATGGTGACTGGTGTTCGTGGAAGTGCCTGGCCGAAATGAGTTTCAGGCACTCGACGACCAGGTCTGTTTCCATCATTTGGGAGAGAAGATGGCCGCCATCCATTGTCCCAACCAAGTATGAAATGGCGGCCACCCAGTGGAGCATTCTATTAATTATTTCCCTAGTCTAGTTTGTCACCACTTCATTGGCGTTGACTTCCCTCTGAGGCTTGAGGATTGGAAATAATAGGGCAGTTAGTTTCAGTTGTTACTCCACTTATGGACATGACAGACAAAATAAGCCATAGCAATGCTAGTTTGGGAAAGGTCATACCAATTTTCACCCACCTCATTAACATGATGGATGTCTTCTTGAAAAAAACAAACCAGTGAATTAGTTCCTGGCGGAACACTCAAGACAGATGTAGCAGCAGAGGTCAAGAAGCTAAAAGATCTACTCACTGCTCCTCTGAGATAATTAATTGCTCATTGCTCCTGGTGCTAGCTTCTCTGTGTGATGCTAGGATTAAGGGGAAGTGGCAAAGGAAAATCAACAAAATCACAAAAAAGTTGTATTCCACCAAGAGAAATAGTGTCAAGGACTAATAACAAATAATTATCGTCTTTATTGAATACCCATATTAATAGGCAGGCATAAAAAATACATAGGGGGGAGAGCAGAAGTGCTGGCACCATAACCTCAAAAAAACAGAGTGGAGCTAAATGCTCTTCGCAGTTTGGTGGGTGAAAGTGAAGCAGCAAGCAGCTGAAATTGTCAGAGCTTACCTGTCTGAACTTAATTTGCCTCCTACTGAGGAACCTCTGTACTGATATAATGAGAAGAAGAGTGTTTGTGTGGTCTGCTCTGTGTCTGGTTGCGAGTGTTTTCTGTTACAGGGAACATTTTGAATCGGGTACAATACATCACTGAAAAAAAGTTATAATAAGCAGCAGCTGGAAAATGAATAACTGAATGGCACCAAACTGAATTTATTCAAAAGTTTGTTTTGGTCATTTGTTAATTTATCAACCGATATTTGTTTTTGGACTAAATTAGCGAAAACCCAATTCTCGTTCAATTTTCAATTACAAAAACGAATAGACATGTCTATTAATTTTGTCAGCTCAAAATTGTCATTGCAAAAATGGCTGGTATTGTATAGTCATCAGGCCAGGCAATATGTTTGCATGCCAGCGCAGTCATAGGCACAATTTTTCCTGCTGTTCCAGTTCTCTAACTGGCCTTTTCGTTTCTTTTCTGGTACCACAGCAGCATGAAATGCCAACCCAAATGTTTTTTTTCTGTTAAAGTGTTTCTAAAGAACCAAAATTTTTGGCCCTGCACAAGTCTCATTGTTAGTATATATGGACATGTTTTTCAGTAAGGGTTAATTTTTTTTTTTTTTTATTCATTCTCAGCAGAAGGTAGATAATAATTCTAAAATAGAGTGAAAATGTGTTAAAATAGATACTTTACATTTTCTTTGTATAGTATGAAGTGGGGCAAAGTAGATTATATTATTCCTCGTTCCCCAGCACTGACCTCCTCAGTTTTAAGTCTAATTTTCTTTTATACACATGTGGATATGCTTTTATTTAGAATTCTTTTTACAGCAGAAAATCAGGAGATGTTCCCTATACAAAAGAAATAGTGTGAATTATGCATGGTGAGTTCATTTTCTCAGATAAATGTGTTTTCTGGCAAGAAGCAAAACCTGAAAAAAAAAAAAAAAAGGGAAAGAAAGAGGATTATTAACACGTTACTTCAGTATTATATTGGTATTCGGCTTTAGTTGTTCAGGTTTCTTTGAAAATACTGTGGCAGGCACTCAATCAGAAAAATGGCACTGTGAGTCAACATAATCCGTGAATAAGAGGCGAAATCAACATATTATTGCTTCAATATTCTCAAAGGAAAAAAGAGACTAAGATGGGACTTTTAAGAAAGGATTTTCCGTGTAGGCCTTTGAAACATATCCATAATTTTGACATTTTTACTATGTTTCTTTTCGGCACATTGTATAGTGTTATTTTTGGACGAATGCAGGCTCAGAGAAGATTATAAGAATATACTTTAGCTTTTTCTTAGCTAAATAGTAGTTAAATACTACCTCCTGTCTCAAATGTAGAGTTAATGAGAGGTATGTGTAAATACAAGGCTCTATTTCTAAAACTGAACATTATCCCTTTAGTCTTGTTTCTGCTCTGCATTTGATAGATTATTCATAGAGATGCCAGATTGAGTTTTAATCACACAAGTGAAAAAGGCATTTTTGCATCAGCTAAATATTGTATCTTAAAAAATTGCTGAAACAGAGAATAAAAACATAGTGCTTTCAAATGTATAAACGTATAACATTAAAATGATCCCAGGATATTTACTCAGTTTAGAGTAAGAACTGCTCTTAGTGTACTTAATAGGTAGAAATTCCAAACTGGGTAGATTTAGACTTAAATGGACACTACAGACACTTTAACTACTTTATCTCAAAGGAGTGGCTGTTTGTTGCTCAAGCTAATATTTTCACATTAGCCTGAGCATGGCAGGACAGGCAGCAGACTGGTGCCTGGGGATAGGTGCCTGAGGATACATTGTCAGTGCTAAACTATTTTAAAAACGTTCACAACCTTCAATAGAAGGTTGAAAAAATTAACCCCTTAAGGATTTTAGGACGATGTATGCCGTTCTAAGAAGAGTGGGCTTTAATGCTGTTAGGATGGTATGGGATGTCTTTTTCTTTTGTTGTGAGCAAGATTAAACCCATGCTTGCACCAGAGAGACCTAGGAATTGATTCCTGGGGCTCCTATCTGTAGCCTGGGGCCATATTTAGTGGCCTCCAGATTGACAGATGAGCTTTATACAGTGCTCAAAATGAGCACTGCATGGACATCAAAACACTTTGGCTTAATAAAGCAGTTTTCATGCCCTGCTCAATTCTCTGCCATTTAGGAGTTAAATCACTTTTGTTTCTGTTTATGCAGCCCTAGCCACATTTCCCCTGGTGGTGACTGACAAAGCCTGCATGAAAAGAAAATGGTTTCATTTTCAATCAGATCTTAGCTTAATTTACTGTAGTAAATTCAGCAGTGAGACTGCAGGTGCATGATTTATACACCAAAACTGCTTCATTAAGTTAAGGTTGTTTTGGTGACTATAGTGTCAGTTTAAATTGGGATCTCTTTTCTCCTGCACTGTTAATAACTTGTTAGACTTTACAGGAGCCTCATGTGTGTGATTAAAGTTCAATTTGTAGAGCAGGAAATATAAACTTGTAAGGTAGGTTAATATCTGATTGAAAATAAAACCATTTTGTTTTCGTACTTGCTGTGTGCGTCACAGCCTCGGGAGGTGTGGCTAGTGCTGCATGGACAGAAACAAAGGTGATTTAACTCCTAAATGGCAGAACATTGAGCATTGAGACTGCAATGGCATGATTTATACACCACAACCACTTAATTATGCTAAAGTTGTTTTGGTGACTATAGTGTCCCTTTGAGGGGTAAAGCAAAAGCAATTCATTTGAAAAATTCTCCATCTCATCTATAATCATAACCTGACTTTTTTTTCCTTTTTATCTTTTTTTGTTTTTTAATTATATTTCAGACGTGTACCTGCCTGTATAATTTGCTAATATTTCTATATTACAGGCCTTGGTACTCTTGTCATCATAAATATCTCATGCTATCCTATTAAACTCCTTGTGACCCCCCACCCGAGTACCCGATTTCTCCCTCCCCCCCGTCCCTTGTTTGATTTTATTGTGCATTTTTATTTATCAATTTGCTTTGCCAGTTTACTTTGGGAGAAGGAGAGAACCACTTGTGTCTATTGTGTTTTTCTCATTTTCTTATTCTGTTTTGTCTGCCCGTTTAGGGGCAGATCTTTACCTTCCCTTTTTCTTTATTCTTTTTTTTCTTTCTTCCTTTTTCTTCCCCACCTCTTTTTTGACCCTTGACTAACTTAGTCTGGACCTTAGCTATGCCTGATTTGATTATTACGTGATTCAGGAGGGAGGAAAGTAATCATGATAGTTTTTATTAGGTTATCATTCCCATTTTGCATATCCATGCATCCCAGTCTTCTATTTGGGTATATCTATTTCCCAAGTTCACCAGGATACCCCTTTCCATTCTTGCTTGTCATATAACTTGTGATATTAAATCTTGAGTGCGTGGGATTATCCACGTTTTCCAGTTTTGTGCCAGAAGTCGTTACGCTGCTGTAATTATATGTGTTACGCTGCTGTAATTATATGTGCAATTATCATCAATATTTTTTTTTGGCCAGTGCAAGGTTAGCAGAACTACTTCTGGCTTACAAACTAATTTTATTTCCATTATTTGATATATTACCTTGATTACGCCTTTCCAGAATGTATTTATAGGTAGGCACTGCCACCAACTGTGGATTAAATTGCCTTCATTAATATTACATTTCCAGCATCTATCTGATGACTCTGGGAAAATTTTCTTTAAACATATCGGTGTTAGGTACCATCTGTTTGAGAGTTTAAATTAGGTTTCCATAAGATTTAAGCAGTGTACATATTTATTTAATTCATTTAGAGACCTTATCCACTCTCCTTCTATATGTACTTGTAGTTTTTTTTCCATTTATTGATAAGTTCTATCGGTTTATGTATCTCCATCTATATACAGCTTCAGCGCATTTTGCCATTAGGTTTTTATAGTTCTTTAGTTTGAGTAGATGTTTGATGATTGTAATTTTCTCCCCCTTGTTTTTAAGGAGATATTCTGCTAAAAAGTTCTTAGTTCTCAGAAAGTTAAAAGTGTCTTTCTGGGGAATGTTGAATTCCTCCATAATTTAATTGAAGGTTTTAATTTTGTGTTCCAACAGTATATTTTTAAATGTCCTTAGTCCCCCAGTCTTCCAAATTTCTATTTTTATGTTGTCTAAGATGTCTGAGATACTAGAAAAAGGGAGCACCTCAATTATTCTATTTCTGAGACCTATCTTGTTTGAGAATTTGTCCCACCAACTCTTTGATTATCTGAGATTTAGTTAGTGCCTCTTTGATGGAATTTTTGTTCACATCTAGGACCCAAAATAATGACGTTAAATTTCCTACCCCGGTTTTAGCTTTTTCATTTTATACCTTGGATTATTCTTGGATTGCAGCAATATTTTGTGAAAGCAATATATGGAAAAGTCTGCTGGCTTGATAACATTATAACATTTTCAGGCACCCCAAACCTCCATCCTGCCTTGATCTAGCCAAAACGTTCATTTTAACTCTTGCTTTCTTGCCGGCCCATGCAAATTTAAAAAATGATGAGTGTAGTAAATATAACCAGTTTTCTGGAAAATTAAGTGGGATCATTCTCCATAGATACAGCCATTTAGGATATTGATCTTTCCCAACCAAGAAAATCCAATGCCTTTCCAATCCATTACGTTTTTACTAGTTTGTGTTGGTGAGGGTAAAAAGTTGGCTTCTACTAGGTCTTTTAAATCTGAGTTTAATGGTATACCTAAATATTTTAGCTTGTCCTTGTTTTCTGAGAGCCCAAGGTTTTATACAAAAAAATTAATTAGACTTTTGTTCAAGTTTTTAGCTATAAATATTGATTCTCTATATTCATTTTATATACTAACTGGTTGGAGAATTTGTTTATCTCTTTCAGAAGCTCTGGAACTGAGGTTTTTGGTTCTTCTAAAGTCAGTAAGATGTCATCTGCATAAATATTTAATTTATTTTGTTCTAAGGAGTCTGTAAATCCTTAAAAAAAAATTATTTTGTCTTTTTAGAATTGCAAGGGGTTCTAACACCATTATGTACATTAAAGGGGAAAGAGGGCACCCTTGTCTAGTCCCATTTTTAACGCTGAAGTTTTGTGATGTGAATCCAGACCCTGTTACTTTAGCTGATGGGGAGCTGTAGAGAGTGGATATAGCTTGTAATATTGATCCAGTGATTCCAAATTGTTTTAAAGTGGCAAACATGAAGCCCCATCCAACCCTGTCAAAAGATTTCTTTGTGTCTATTGACAGTAGCATTAGAGGGGTTCCATTATTCTCTGTTTCTTCTAATATGTTTATTATTTTTCTATGATTGTTGATTGACGACCTCCCTTGTTTGAATCCTACTTGTTCATTATTAATTAATTGTGGTATGACTATTTTTAATCGATTAGCAAGGATAGAAGATAATATTTTAATATCTGTATTAATTAATGATATAGGTCTATAATTGCCAGTTCTAAATCTTTATCTGCTTTTGGGGTAGGGACAATATTAGCTCTCAACAGCTCTCCAGGACAGCTTCCTGTATTCATTATGTAGTTGAAAATAGTGGTAAGTTCTCCTTTTAGTTGGTCTTTCATTAGTTTATAAAATTTGTTTTTGAAACCATCTGGGCCCTGGGCAGTCTTTATGTTAAGCTTATCTATGGATTTACTGACTTCTGTTTTTGTTATAGGCTGATTTATCAGCTTTATATTGTTCGGGTAGGATTTTTGGCATGGATAAGTTTTCGAAGAATTCCTTTTTTTCTTGCAATACATTTATTTTGGTAGGTTGTATAGATTGTGGTAAAATCTCTGAAATGCTCTACCTATTTTTTTCTGGTGTCATTAGATAGGTTTCTTTATCTTTTATTTTAAATATTACTCTTTTATGTTTCTCTTTTTTTAGTTTATTAGACATTCATGTTTCTGGCTTGTTACCCTTTAGATACCACTTGGATTGTAGTGCTTCTAACTGTTTGGTTGCTTTATTCATTAGCTGAATATTTATCTGTTTTTCAGTTTCTGCAATCTTCCTTGATATTTGTGTGGAATGTCTTTTATATTTTGCCTCTTATACTTGCTTAATGTTATATACAGCTTAAAGAGAGACGGTAATCCTTTTTTATTTGCAGTGGCTGACATTTTTATCAAATAGCCTCTAGCTACGCTTTTATAAGCACACCAGGCCGTGGTATCTGGTGTACCTTTGTTTTTATTTTCTAAAAAAAAGAGATTTGTTATAGTATTAATTTCCTCAACATTATTTTCTTTGTGTAATAAGAAATCATTTATACACCACTCGAAATGTGTAAAAATTATCTTTGTATTCCAACATAATTGGACTATATTCTGACCATGCTATATCCTGTATCTCTATTCTTTTGACAAAATACAGCATGGTCACGTTGCCCAGGATAAGGTTGATTCTGGAATATGAATTGAATGTTCTAGAATAGCATGTATAATTTAGGTCGGAGGGATGAAATGTTCTCCATATATCTCTTAGATTATGATTATATAGTAAGTTTTGCTGTCTATTTTCAGTTATTTTCCTGCTTATCCTGTCATTCTGGCTCTTTCTGTCTTTCAGAGGGTCCACTACACAGTTGTGATACATTTTATTGTAGATTCATTTGGTACATACATGTTAACTAATGTGAATATCTTGTTATTTATTTCACATGTTAGAATAATGTAACATCCTTCTGGGTCAAGATTTTGATATTTCATGATTAGGGAGACATTTTTTGCAAACATAAAAGCTACGCCTCTTTTTTTTTTTCTAGAGCCACACTTATAATAGTAGGGTATCTTGATGAATTAATTATATTTTTATTAGATCTTATCCAGTGGGTTTCTTGCAGGTCACAAATTTGTACCCCTGCCATACAGTATCTCAAGTAATACAAAACATTACTGAGATATAGGTCCCATATGTCCTGTGGGAAAAGCTTGCAGATTATATTAGTATAGGAAAATATATATATGAGTAAATAAATAAGTAATAAAAAAACAAGAAGAAAAAAAAATTAAAGAAGAAATCACCAAAGTAATGTTCCTAATGTGTGTAGGAGATAGGGGAGAACCTTGAAAATCTACATCCCACACACTTTCAGCTTATTGATAAATCTATTTTTCTAAAGTGTTTTCACTTATTATTATTTTACATTTCATTTGACAAAACTTGTGTTGCTCTTAAATCTATCACTCTTTCCCTTACCCCTTTATTTCTTTTCATCCTTGTGTAGGTGTGTGCCCTACTGTGTAATTATAAGTGCCTTTTGTTTAATATATATTTTTTTGTGTGCATTGAGACTTTCATTTTAATTAATGCAAACTTAAAAGGAAGATAATTTTTCTTCATTTGTGCATTACTTATCTTGTTAGGTGACTGTTAAATAATTTTTTTTAAATATTCTACTTTTCTCTATTTTCATTTCTTTGTGTCCCCTAGATTCTTGGTTATACTTTTTATATCTCCCTGATATACCCTTAATCCCCTTATGCTATTGACTACAAAAAAGCAAAAGAGAAAAACAATCAAAAAGTCTGTATTATCTCTTGTTTCTTATATATTCTTTTCTGTCTTCCCTTGTTACAAGGTTAGGTGCCACTTGTGCCATTTTTCTTTTCTTTTTTCCTTTCTCTCCCCTCTGAAATTTGGGGCCTCCCCATTTGTTGACTAGTGGTTGGAGCTGTTTCCGATTTTATTTTTGCTTAACCAACTTTAGGTCTTCTGCATGATTAATGGTAGTGGTCTTCCCTTAGTGAGATATGATAATTCGCGTTGGGAATCCCCATCAATGATTAATATTGTTCTGTCTCAGAATTAATGTGCCGTCAGAGAAGGTCTTCCTTTTTTGTCTGGTTGGCCATGACAAGTCCAGGGATATTTTCAATGTTTCGTATTCTTCTGTTCATTTATTGCTTCTTAAGGCTCTCTTAATTTTGGAAGAGGCATAGCATATCAATACATCTCTTGGAAGATGCTCTGGGACGCCCCTGGGTTTGTTCACTCTGTGTCATCTTTCCATTATGGGAATTCTGGGGTCCCATTCCACCTTCAGATGCTTAAAGAATTCCTCTATGCATGATTCCAGATGTTTTAGATTTATTTGTTCTGATACTCCTCTAATTCTGAAGTTGTTCGTCTTGACTGGTCCTCTAGGTCTATCAGTTTGTTCTCCATTTCAGCCATCTTTTTTTCCAGCGTCGAATGTTCTACTTTTTAGGCTTTTTCCTTTTGTTCCAATCCATTTAGTTTTTCTTCTATGCCTTGAAAACATTGGTTGAGAGTCAACAGTTCTTTCTTTATGTCTAAAGTATTAGATTGAATTTCTTCTCTCAGATTTACAAATTGTGTATCTAAGTGTCTGAGTAAGTTGTCGTATTCATTTCTTCCTTCTCTTGACTATCGCATTTCTTCCGCTTGTCCTTTATTAGTGCCTTCCTCTAATGGAATATTAGAGAGAAGAGATTCCTCCAGGTTTATTTTATTACTTGATAGGTTTGGTGAAAAGAAGGAGAGGCATTTTTCTGTTTTATTTTCAGGCCTTTTCTCTTTTTTTTGGTGCTTGCCATTTTGTGTCTTTTTTGTAGCCATTTGTATTTTAATTTGTATTTATATTTTAGTTTAACTTTTTTTCCCGGAGTTATATGCTCTTTAGGCTAGTACTATCTTTGCTTTTTTTTATCTTGCCTTTCTTGCTCCCCAACTTCTTCGCCTCCTCACCTTCTCTCCCACCTTCACCTTTCACTCCTGGTTCGCAATTATATTTTATTATTTTGAATTTTTTTCCTTATTATTTCTTTTTCCTCTCTTTCCTTCCTATTTTGTATCCTATTCTGTTGCACAAAAAATCGTACTATGTAACAGGAATAGAAGAGAAGCGGAAAGTGGTGTATGAGTGAGGAGAAAGATACAGACAATAAATTAAAGGGAAGGCACTAGAAGTAACAGAAGTCTCTGGGCAACTCCACCTGGCTCACTGCAGACCTTTTTGGTAATCTGTCCCACACTATGGACAGAAGTTAACTGAATTAACTGAGTTTAAATAGTCTTTAAATCATATATTTACCCCTGTATACAGCTCTTTATCATATCTCTATTTCACCTCTTCTTAGGAGTTCACTAATTGTCAGGAGACTCTATGTTTTTTACCAACCTCTGCAGAGTAAACACAGAATGAAAACAGACAGAAAATTTGTAGCAACTGGCACTTAGCTTATGGAGATGTACTCCCACTTGCTGTTTTCTCCTGTTGGCCTTGTTTTATATTCGCTTTGAATGTGTTCGCAAGGGTTGGCTCCCTTTGGTTATTTTGATGTCTGTGGCTTTGTCCGGCATAAGGGAAGCTCCTTACATCCCTCTGCTTCTCCATTTTTGCTGTACCCTGAGTGGCACACCAAGTAAGTCGGGTCGTTTCCTCAGCTCCCTCGATCGCTCCCTCAGCCACGTTCCACGAGGACGCAGCACGCCATGCTGTCATCTCGTTCCACCCCCCATTCACTTAGATTTTTCTCCTCTCTCAATATCATAACTTGACTACTATGACTTAAATATTGCCATTCAGATTCAAATTTGCTACAGTTTAGAATTTTAGAATTGTGTAAGCATTATGCAACAGTGAGCTTCAAAACTGTATAATTTTTTTGTTTGTTTTGCTGTGTTGTAATGTGACGAAAAACACAGCATGACTATGAGACCAAATTCTATCAAACACACTAATGTTAAGTTCATGCTCAGAGTGTTCCTTTAAGTCAATCCCAAATAGGCTCAGCATTACACTTTGCATATTAACGTTTTCAAAAATGTATTGCAATTTAATTTTAAACCAAAAAACACTAAAAACTCAAACATCTGGTAAAGTAAAATGGATTCACTTTAGTTATGACATATTCAATGCTTTCTTTAACAGTGTGAAACATGCTACCGTAAAACTATAGAAGCAAAATGAATAATAATGTGACATCGATCAAATCTTTACCAAAGCAAGTTAAAAACTAAGTTTATTTTCAGGCACCAGAATGTATTTTTATAATTGGATCCAATTAGCACCTGACAGAAATTTTAGCTATAGGCATGCTTGTTTAGTGAATAGTAACTAGTGCCAGTTTGAGAAAGCTTGTCACTTTTCTACATTTTATAATTGAAAAATGTACTGAAGGTTCCAAAGAATTTTTTTTTTGCCAATAATTCATTCTTTTTATTTTTCTTTAAACTGAATACATTTGTGTTCACTGTCTAATGGGGTTTTAGAAAACATACTGTATTTAGCTATTGTGTATTGCAAAATTCATTGTAGATTTCCAACTTTAAAGGCCTTTTTTCCTTAGAGGTTTACATCTTCATAAAATATACATCAGATAAACCAAAATAGTTAGATAAGGGTTCACAAAGATTTGTGAGTATGAGAATGAGAACTTGAGATTCACAGAACAAGAAAGCGTGTTTCATTCACAGTAAATAAAAACTGCAAAAGTAGAGGTTAAAATAGCAAAATATAGTCTGCTTAAATTTACAGGTTAATATATTACCTTCAAATGGCAGATAATTAAGCAGTGGGACTGCAGGGCATGATTTATATGCAAAACTGCTTCATTAACCCCTTGAGGACTGAACCAAACGTACAAGTTGTGATCAAAACAAAATGTAAACAAACCACAGAATTTGACTATATGTCTGTTTAACAATAATTTACCTCTCTCATACTAAGTGCACCCACACTTATATATCATGTTGTGCAGGAGAAACAGAGCTTTCATTTTATATCAAATATTAATATATGTAACTCAATTATATATGAATAAAATCTAAAAAAGTTTGAGAAATTAAGAAATGTTATTTTTCAAGTTCTGCACGGCACTTTTGTTATTTTTCAAGCTCTGCAAGGCAATTTAACTGTTATTGTCAGAATACTGTTCAGTTTTAATGCAATAAAACACATATTTGTATTCAGAAATGTACAGGTTTTATGGGGTTTTGAAAAGTTACAGCGTCAAATATACAGCTTGTCTATTAATTTGTTTTCTACATAGAAATTTGGCAAATTGGTTTGCTGGGCCTAGGTTGCCTTTGAGACCGTATGGCAGCCCAGAAATGGAATTATCCCCATCACAGCATAACATTTGAAAAAGTAGACATCCCAGGGTATTCGAAATGGGGTATGTCTAGTCTTTTGTAGTAGCCACTTGAGCACAAACTCTAGCCACAATTAGTGTTCCGATTTTTTGTTAGCATTTTTCACATATGAACTGTACTTTCACTGATAATATTATTGTCAGTATATATTTGACTGCCCTGAGAAACTCCTAGTTCTGTTCAGTGATGTCTCACAAGCACTACTGTACCCCCGATGTATAGGTTTTATGGGGTTTTGGAAAGTTACAGGGTCACATATACGGCTTATTTAATTATGCTTTTTCACATTGAAATGTGTCAGATTAGTTTGCTGTGCCTACACTGCCTTTGAGACCGTATGGCATCCAAGACATGAAAATCAACCCCATCCTGTCATACCATTTGAAAAAGTAGACATACCAGGGTATTCAAAATTGTTTATGCCCAGTCTTTTTCAGTAGCCACTTGGGCACAAACCCTACCCAAAGTTGCTGTTCAGACTTTTTTTTTGCATTTTTCAAATAAATACTGTACTTTCACTTATAATATTATTGTCAGTGTATATTTTACTGCCCTGAAACACTCCTAGTTCTGTTCAGTGATGTGTCACGAGTGCCATGGTACCCCCAATGTTATGGGGGTACCATGGCACTCGTGAGACATCACTGAACATGTTATGTTTTTACACATTGAAATTAGTCAGATTAGTTTGCTGTTCCTAGGTTGCCTTTGAGACTGTATAGCAGCCAAGAAATGAAAATTACCCCCATCATGGCATACCATTTAAAAAAGTAGAGATCACAGGGTATTCAAAATGATGTATTTCCGGTCTTTTGTAGTTGCCACTTGTGCACAAACCCTAGCCAAAGTTAGTGTTCAGATTTTTTGTTAGCATTTTTCACATAAAAACTGTACTTTCACTGATAATATTATTGTCAGTACATATTTTACTGCCCTAAAACACTCCTAGTTCTGTTCATTTATGTCTCACTAGCACCATGGTACCCCCAATGTATAGGTTTTATGGGGTTTTGGAAAGTTACAGGGTCATATTTACGGCTTGTCCATTTATATTTTTACACATTTAAATTTGTCAGATTAGTTTGCTGTGCCTACGCTGCCTTTGAGACCATATGGCAGCCAAGAAATGAAAATTACCCCCATCATGGCATACCTTTTGAAAAAGTAGACATACCAGGGTATTCAAAATGGGGTATGCCCTGTCTTTTGTAGTAGCCACTTGGGCACAAAGTTAGAGTTCAGATTTTCTTTTTTGTGTTTTTCACATAAAAACTGGACTTTCACTGATAATATCATTGTCATTATATAATTCACTGCTCTGAAACACTCCTAGTTCTGTTCAGTGATGTCTCACAAGCACAACGGTATCCCCCATGTATAGGTTTTATGGGGTTTTGGAAAGTTACAGGGTCACATATACAGCTTGTCAATTTATGTTTTTATACATTGAAATATGATTAAGTGCTTTTCTGGGCTTATCTCGCCTTTGAGAGAGTATGGCAGCCTGGCTAATAATATTTCCACCATTATGGTATACCATTTTCAAAACTAGGCAAACCAGAGTGGCATATTTTGAGAGGTTTGGTCTAACCATTTTATTAGAAATGAAGGGCCCACATAGCGGTTAGTTTTATTTGTGCTTTTTCACACACATTATTATTATTATTTTATTATGAACTCACTTTTCACAGGCCATTTCAAATTCCTGATATGAGTTATTGCAACAAAGCCTTAGTATTTTTTTATTTAACATTGTCTCCTAAATATAACAGTACCCCATGTACCAGATTTTCAGTTTTTTTGGGGAAGTCACAGGGACCAAAATATAAGATGTCCATTTCAAAGTTGGAAATTTGGCAAAGTGATTTTCTGGGCCTATCTTGCCTTTGAGAGAGAATGGCAGCCTGGGTAATAACATTTCCACCATTATGCCATACAATTTTCAAAAGCAACCCAGAGTACTCCACATGGCATAATTTGAAATGTTTGGTCTAGCCATTTTAACAGAAATACAGGGCACATGTAGCGATTTATACTTTTATTTTTGTCTTTTTACACACATAAATTAAATTTTCACTGGAAATGTCAATCTTGATATTAGTGTAATAAAACCTCAGTATTTTAATTCAACACTGTCTTCTGAATATAACAGTAGCCACATGTACCATTTTTCCAGGTTTTTGATTACATCACAGGAATAGAACAGTGTCCCCACATACACTTCTGAAGGCAGAGAGACAAAGAGAGATCTGTGATCCCACACAGAGAGGTACTGTGTGAAAAGTTTGAGAAGATTAAAAAAGGTGATTTTATTAACCTGTTCAGTGCTAATCACAGCATTAACCCTGTGATTAGAGTTTTTTGGGAGGAAGTCACATTTCAAGTACTACAAATGTAGTATTTTGAGTTGTTTGTTGTAGCCACTTAAAAATGGCTAGCATAAACAGGAACAGGTCAAGGTCAGGGGATCCAGAAGTCAGAGTAGTCGGAAAAAATAGCCAATATGTCGGTACAGGCAGCTAACAAAGCATAGTCCGGACAAGCCGAGGTCAGAAACCCAGGTAAATCATAGAAACATAGAATGTGACGGCAGATAAGAACCATTTGGCCCATCTAGTCTGCCCAATATTTCGAAATACTTAAGTCTAGGATAGCCTTATGCCTATCCCACGCATGCTTAAACTCCCTCACTGTGTTAACCTCTACCACTTCAGCTGGAAGGCTATTCCATGCATCCACTACCCTCTTAATAAAGTAATACTTCCTGATATTATTTTTAAACCTTTGCCCCTCTAATTTAAGACTATGTGCTCTTGTTGTGGTAGTTTATCTTCTTTTAAATATAGTCTCCTCCTTTACTGTGTTGATTCCCTTTATGTATTTAAATGTTGTTTTCATATCCCCCTCTCTCGTCTTTCCTCCAAGCTATACATGTTAAGATCCTTTAAAGTTTCCTGGTAAGTTTTATCCTGCAATCCATGAACCAGCTTAGTAGCCCTTCTCTGAACTCTTTCTAGAGCAGGGATAGGCAACCTTTGTCACTCCAGATGTCGTGGACTACATCCCCCATAATGCTCTTATATCCATAATGCTGGCAAAGCATCATGGGAGGTGTAGTCCAAAACATCTGGAGTGCCGAAGGTTGACTATGCCTGTTCTAGATTATCAATATCCTTCTGAAGATACGGTCTCCAGTACTGCGTACAATACTCCAAGTGAGGTCTTACCAGCAGAAAAACTGCCAAAGCAACATACAGAGTGAGTTAATTGAAGTTCAACTCTGTATGGTACATTTTGAAACAGTCTGTTATGCAGGGGGCAGATAGAGATGGGTAGGTTGGGCAATAATAACTGGAGTCTTTTCGGACTCCTTTCTTGTAGCAAACACAGCACTTTCTTTGAGGGCAGTGGGTGGGGTAGTAGGGGGGATTCGGGAAGGAAAGTGTTTGCCACAAAGTCTTTGGAGATCTCCTGATTCCAAAGTGGAGGCTGGGTAACATATGGGATAAAAGGCCTAGCATGAATTCAAGGAAAGGACAGGGCTTACCTTTGACCTCTTTTTTTTATAGAGGACATTGCCATTGAAAATTGCAATCTGGCTCATGTAGATTGCAATTTTTTTGTACTAGGTCCTAGTTTTTTGGTTCACCAGATAGGGCTGTATGCATTCGTCAGCCAAGTCTACTCCTCCCATAAACTTGCTGTAGTCTACAATGCACTTTGGCTTTTCTAGATGCTCAGTGCTACCTCTCACAGACACTGGCACTGTACTTTCATCGTGCATTTTAGACAGCATGTATACATCCTTCCTATCTGTGAAGTGAAGGGGAAGCAACTCTTCGGCCGAGAGATGATGAGGAACCTCTACTGTTTCTGCCTCTTCTCGGGGTTTAGGGGAAACCCCTGCAATTCTTACTGTGCCACAGTCTAGGGTTTCAAATCAATATACATTTTTCAATAATTCTATACTGGTATAGTAGTTGTCAACCCATAGCCTATATCCCTTATTTAACAAGGGAAGGATTAGATCCCAAACAATCTTACCACTTGTACTCACAGATTTAGGGCATCCTGGTGGGTCAAGATGGCTATCCTTTCCCTGGTAAATGCGAAACGCCCATGTGTAACCAGTACAGGATTCGCATAAATTTTAAAAAATGTTATGTCATATCGGTACCGCTTAGATTGTATATATTGTTAAAAGAGCAGTCGACCTTTGAATTTCATTAGGGATTCGTCAATTGAAATATTTTTTTCTGGGACATAATTTTCAGAAAATTTGTCTGACAGGACTTTGATAAAGGGGCCTAATTTTATAGAGCCTGTCAAACAGTGGGTCGTTTCTAGGGGGGGGACAGTGCATTGTCATTAAAATAAAGGAATTGCAGCAGTTGCCGGTAGAGAGGGGTAGTCAGGATGTGGTGCTTGGTCCAGTAGGACCTGATACTGGGCTCTTTAACTATACCCATTGTGGCAGGACTGCTGCCTGTTCGGGAATTGCTATATTATATTCTTTGTGTTTCCCCACTATTTTCATATCAATGTGTCTGCTCCCAGTTTGGGATGTCCTACACAAAGGGAATGCATTCTCCTCCCGAACGGGGACCACCCTAACACTCATTTAGAATGTTAATTTAGAACGTTCGCATCTTGTAACGAGGTGTCAAAACCACAAACCGCAAGGGAAGCCTCGGTGCGTGCCTCTCCTTGGTCGCGGCCCGTTCATTATATGAACGCTGTCCAGAGGGAGCATTCACAGGTTTCTTCCCACAAATGAAATGAAATGTTCGCACCAATCAATTAGAACATTGGCAACTTGCAACATAAGTTTGAAACTGCTAGGGAAGTAATTAATGAGTGCTCCCCTGGGTGTCCGCTTTTTGTATAGCCGGGCATGGCCAGCGGGACCATTCGTGTTCCAAAAGGAGACACTTCCCTTGTCTGGTTTCATCCAGGTACCCCACAAACGGATGGCGGTTTACATAGTTACATAGCGGAAAAGAGACTTGCATCCAGGCCCGGACTGGCCATCGGGCATACCGGGCAAATGCCCTGTGGGCCGCGATGGCCGTGGGGCCGAGGCCGGCAGGGGCCCTGCTGTGTGCCTCCGTGGGCCGGTGAGGGAGATCAAAGATCTCCCTCACCGGCCCACAGACAGGGAGATGCAGCCGCCGGCTGGGTGAGGGAGGTAGGGAGGGAGGGAGGAGAGAGGACCCAGCGGAGCTCTAACCAGCAGCTCCGCCGGTCTTCTCGCGGGATTCTGAGCGTTGCCGCGGCAACGCTCAGATCTCGCAAGAGTGAACTCTAACCTGCAGGTTAGAGTTCACTCTCACCACTGGACCACCAGGGAAGGCAGCATGGCTCCCCACTCCCCAGGCAGAACGGATCTTCTCCCCCCCCCCTCCCAGGATAAAGGTAAGAAGGGAGGGGGGGAAATGATTTTTTTTTTTTATTACTAAAAAATATATATTTCAATTTAAATAAAAAATACATTCACACACAGACACAGCACCCCCCAGACACAGCCCCCATGTAACGCCAGATTCAAGAAGAGTGAACTCTAACCTGCAGGTTAGAGTTCACTCACCACTGGACCACCAGGGAAGGCAGCATGGCTCCCCACCCCCCAGGCAGAACCCTCCCCCCCAGGATAAAGGTAAGAAGGGGGGGAAATATTTTTTTTTTTTATTACTAAAAAATATATATTTCAATTTAAATAAAAATACACATTCACACACAGACACAGCACCCCCCAGACACACAGCACCCCCAGACACACACAGCACCCCCAGACACACACAGCACCCCAGACTCACACAGCACCCAGACACACACAGCACCCTCACTCACACACACAGCACACTCCCACACATATACAGCACACACACATATATATATATATATATATATATATATATATATATATATAAAATAACCCTCAGTGAGTTAACAGACAAAGAAAATTAGAAACCTAGAATGTGACAGCAGATAAAAACACCCTCACACACAGCACCCCTCTTACATACACACACTGCGCCCCTCACACATACAATAAGTCCAATATATATATATATATATATATATATATATATATACATACACACACACACACACACTACAGCACCCTCACACTGCACCACTACACACATTACGCTCCAGATCCACACTAGATCCCTTACCCTATATGCACTCATAATCCTCTACACACACACACACACACACACACACTGGGTCCTTTACACAGTAGATCTCCTTCACACACACACTACATTCCTTGTCAGCAAACACATACAACATTCTCTAAACACACCCTCTCTGCAACCCCTACACACACTACGTCACCTATACACACACACACTTCAGCCCGTATGCACACACTCGCTGCATCCCCTATAAAACTATGCCCCCTATACACACACTCTCTACAGCCCCTAGCCATACATATTACACCACAAACACAAATTAAATTGACCTATTTATACAATACCACACCACACCACACTCTACACACACGCAATCCCACAAGCAGGCTCCAAACATATGCACCATGCACTTTCCTGGCCCTTTTGTCCTCTGGTATCCCACTTGTGGAGACACCAGAGACAATTTAAAAGCAAACACAGCGCAAGCATGTTATTAAATTTGCTTGCACTGCGCAGAACAAATTCAGGGCTTTTTTCTAATGCCAGAGCTCTTCAGCAGGGCTCTGGGCATTGAACCAACATGCTCACTTTGAGAGGGGCGTGTTGTCATTAGTGATGACAAAACACACACTCTCTGGCCCCGCCCCCTTCTTAGGGGGCCGCTCTGATTGAAAAATGCCCGGGCCTAATTTTTTTCCCAGTCCGGCCCTGCTTGCATCCATCAAGTTCAGCCTTCCTCACATATGTTTTTGCTGTTCCAAAAGAAGGCTTTCAATTTTGCAACAAACTAGGAAAAAAACCCTTCTTGACCCCAAATAGCAGTCAGATATCAAGCAGCTATTACCACACTAATTAGAAATTATATCCCTGTATGTTATGATTTTGCAAGTATTTATCCAATTGCAGTTTAAAAATCTGTATGGACTCTGATAAAACCACCATTTCAGGCATTCCATATCCTTATTGCTCTTACTGTGGTTTTCTGTGGCTGTGAGTCCAGGAGGTGGGAAGCTCCCAGGTACAAAGGCGCATGGGCAGGGCCGGCCTTAGGCTTTTAAGTGTCCTGTGCGAAAAATCTTCAGAGCCCCCCCCCCATCATCCATGTATGATGTATGATGTAATGTTTGTGTTCTCTGTGTATGTAATAGGTGTGATGACTGTGTGATATGTATGCTATGTGTTGGCTGTGTGTGATATTTGTAATGGGTGTATTAACAGTGTGTGATATGCATGTATTGGCTGTATGTGACATTTGTGCTAGGTTTATTGCCTGTGTGTCATAGTTATTTAGTTCAGATAAAAACACGCATTTACGCCTGTGTGTGAATGCAGGCGTATATTTTTGCAGAGTTATGTGCACACAGTCCCACAGTCAGATGCACACAGTTATACATATTGTGGTGACATTCTGTCATCAAACTAATATGGTGACCAGGGGTCATGTGACCAAGCTCATGTTTGCTTTTCTTACAGTGGGATAAGCTTTACCCTTTTGAAATGTTAATTGGTAATTCAATACCTTTACAAGTCAGGAAAGAGATAACCACTTCCCCTTTCTCCATTCCTCTCTGTTCCTTCTTGGCTGTGCTGCAGAGCAGATGTGCAGATGCCATGTGCTAGCATGGTGAACCATGTTACTCTCTGTTGCTTCCTTTTCTTCCTTGGTGGATGTGATGTTGAACTTGTAGCAGTGAGCCATTACTAGATGTGAAGGCCTAACCGTGGGTGAGATCAAGCGTGTGGGGAAGGGGATTACTATATAGATAGATAGATTTAAAAAGGGTTGTTGCTCCGTGGGTCTGGGCTGTGTGTTTGTGATACATTTATAATATTGTGTTGTTGCCTTTTAATAAATACCTTTTAATGTAGACGAACCTTGTGTAATATATATATTAATTTGGTGATACACCACATTTGGCGACCACGAATATTAGACTTCTACAAAGGTTATTTATGAGGTAATAACACAGTAATAGATAGTCAGATTTATTGTTTGGGGGAGAAAAAAAAAAAAAGTACTTTGTTTAATTATCCTCTGCATGGGAAATCAAGGACTGATTGTGTGTGGAGTCTAGTTTGGGCCTCCATTTTAATATACAAGCTTGGGCATCAGGCCTCAATTTTGAATATATTCGTTTTTTTTGTGTGTTTCAAATATCTGAGTTGAGTTTTGTTGTGCTTTGACTATCAGAGTACAGGCCTAGCCCTGCATTTGAATACACTAGAGTAGGCTTCCATGCGGCTTCTTTTTGTATTTGAATGCTAATTTGATTCCTTTGTATCCTAGTGCAGACCTCCATTTTAATTTACAAGCTTGGGCATCAGGCCTCAATTTTGAATATATTAGTTTTTTTGTGTGTTTCAAATACCTGAGTTTGTTGTGTTTTGACTACCATAGCTCAGGCCTAGTATTTTTAAAGTATTGGTGATTAAAGGGGAAGATTGAATAGTTGCACTATATTGGTACTATTGATGTTTCGGCCATTTTTAATAGCCCATGTGCTGTATTGTCTCTTTCCTGTTGCAACTAACTAGAACTAAACTGAATATATTGTAATTGTTTTTAGATGTTACATTTTATACATTTTGTGGCTTCCCTGCATTCTAAGTTTAAATAGCAAACTGTTTTTTTGGGGGATTATCTTTTGTCTGTTTGAACCATTGAATTCTGGGTAGGAGCATTGTGTTTACATGATAAAGGTATTGGGGCTAATACAGTGTGGTGGCTTTTGTTTAGCCAGGCTACATTTTTACACTGGAGTGTGTTTAATAGAAAATGAACAGTTTGTATTTGAGGTAAAGGTGCCTATGTTAGATTGTTATATGGTTGGGAATTATCATTGTGCTGAAGTTACAGTCAGGTATTTTCCAGTTCCCATACGTTCCTTTAAATCATTCTGTTTATTTGTAGACCCCCCATACTGCACTTAAACAAAGACAGAAGGGTGGTTTTGTGTTTTGCTGCCTGTGGGCATTTGTTGTATTGAGACTGTGAAGTTTTTTTCTTAAAAGACAAGAGTTTGTTTGAATAGGTTAATGTAATTAAGTTTCTCAAATGGTTCAATCTCTTTGGAGCCAGTTTCAGGTTTTTTTAAATTAATCCCATTGTTAAAAGCGTGTTGTTTTTTTTTTCCCTTAGTCTGCTGGTCTATTTCGATTAAAGACCTAGGGAGAGCTCGGTTTTAAAATGTCATATCTAGGTACTAAGTATTTTTCTGCAGAAGTACTAGAGTACTTTAGGAATGACATTGACAAACATGATGGACCATATGAGCTTCCAGAACCAGCAGGCCCCAATTGTGGAAAATATGAATGTTTCATGGATGTTTTGACACAGATTGTTACTAATAAAAAGTGCCATATCAAGAAAAGGAAAAGCTTGGTGGCACAAGCGGTTGTTGCTGCAATAGGGGGTTTGGCAAGCATGGTACTCGAATTGCAGCAAGCTAATTTAGTAACCACTAATAAAATGGAAGATGCTCTTGATGAAAGAGATTGTTTTAAAATAGCTGCCCTAAGAACAAACAAAATGATCGAGGGGTTGGAGAAGGAATTAAAGGAAACAGAACAACAGAGAGATGAATATAGTGCTAAGATCACTGAACTCCAAAACCTAGTTATGGAATATAAAATGAAAACTACAGAAAACATAAATAAATGGGATAAGGAGATTCCTAAAGTATGCCCAGGTCAGTCTCATTTTATATGTAAAGGTACAGAACCAGTGCTCGGAACCAAACACAAGGGAAATGCGCCGGTTGTTAACTGTGTCCCACAAGCCCCTTTAATAATAACTGAACACTTTAATGCAAGAGAAATGCCTACTAGTTTCTCTAGACAGACAAGTACTATGTCAATCACAGACAAAGAAAATTTCCAGAAATGGTGGGGAAGTATGCCAAATAACTTTAATACTTTTACACACTGGTTTATGAGGGGAGCAAATAGAGCTAAAAAAGGTGGTTTAAACTTAGAGGAATGGACAGAACTTTTAGAATATGCTATGGGTCCTTTGGCTAGCAGACTATGTGGATTTAATAACAGTGTGTCTGATCAGGCAGGAAGAATTGCTGAAACTAATTTCTATCTACTCAGCATAGAGAAAGAAATAGCGAATATTATGATGAGGCCAGCAGATGGTCCTAGAGAGGTAGCTCAAAGGATATTGTTCTGGTATACACTACGCCAACCTCAACAGCTTCTGGTCTTGGGCTCACCACAACATATTACTAAAGTAATGGAAGCCCTTCCCTGGGAGTGTCAAGAATTTGTCAGGCTTTTTGATCCAACACCAGCAGACTTAGAAATGGTACTAACTAGAGCGGACAATTGGTGGATCAAGCATCCTTTCTCAGAACAGGCCTTCCCTGTTTCATCCACAAGAACATTCAAGGTTGACTCTGGTAGAGATTTAGATGGTAAATGGAGAAGCCAGAGGTGGGATGTACCCCAGAGCAAGAGGGATAATGAGAACTGGAGACCAAAACAGGACTTTGACAAAAGATGGAGAGATCCACAGAGGGACCATAGGAATAGGGACAGTTCTAAAGGAAGTAATGTAATGGGAGATAACTGGAGGAATAGATGGGAGGGGCCTAAGGTAATCAATAATAATTGGAATAATAAAAATACCTGGGAGAGGCTAAAAAGGACAGATATTAACTGGGAAAATCACAATTGGGGAGAAAAACAGAGAAACAACAGGAACAGTTATTGGGAGAATAATTGGAGAAGGAACCATAGATGGGATGATCATCAGACCAATAGACGGAATTGGGATAATTGGAGGAATAAAGAAGGGAATGGAGAATACTGGGACCTAAAGAGACAGACTGAAAGATTGGAGGCAGACGTGAAAGCGCTGAGGGAACAGTTGAGAGAGGAGGAAAAGATTGACCAATTGGGGGGTCCCAGCAATCAATAACACTCATAATTTTGTGTTGCTCTCTACATCCGTATGTATGTCTGTTTTTCTTTTGTTTTGTTCTTTCTCTCAGTCTTCCAGTCTCCCATTTAGCTATTCCTTTCTAATGATGAGACCTAGTGTTCCCACAGAGCAAGGCAAAGCTGTATTAGGATGATGATGTGTGTCAACAGAAGATCGTAGTGGATCCTTGTTACAGGATGGATAAGTATACGCTGTATCACAGTAGGGATGGGAGACAGGCAATACGGCCAGAAGATACTCCAAATAAGGGAAAAGTTTACAGTCTATATTTTAATAATCCTTCTATTCCTCCAAGGTGTCCGGAACAACGGCGACAGTGTTTTAGGCAAAGCAGGGTGCCAGGAAAAATGGGACAATTTACAGCTCTACTGGGAGGAGTCGGAACTGGATTGAAAGTATGGAATTCTGCAAATACCACATCCAGTCCTACAAACTTTGCCGCTAGTATACTTTTGTGTGGCAATGAAATAGATGAGGAAGAAACTTGAAAAGGGGGATATTTTTTTTTGTTTGTTTGTTTCTTTTTTGTTTCTCTCTCTCTCTCTCTCTCTCTCTCACACACATTTTACATTGCACACACACACTCTCACCTACATTCTATAAGTTCTGTTTTTTTGTGACACTTTGTATAACATGTGAATTGACAGCCATAGGAAAGTACAGGAGAACTTATGTCGCTGAGGGAACTATTCCGGAGGGACGGTGGGTTGAATTTCTCCTGTATATCAGGTATTTGCTCCCACTAGGTTTTCCTGTACTAGAGGGATAACTAGATAACGGAGCAACATAAAAGAAGAAAAAGTGGGGGAATGTGGCGTGATGCAACCCCTATTTGACTGTTTTCTTTCACCCTGCTTATATCACTCACTATAATTCCTGTGCTCCCCTTTCCTACTTCAGATCTCATAGTTTAGATAGAAGGGATAAATTATTATTTTTAAATGTGCTCAACATAAGAGAAGAAAAAGTGAGGGAATGTGGTGACATTCTGTCATCAAACTAATATGGTGACCAGGGGTCATGTGACCAAGCTCATGTTTGCTTTTCTTACAGTGGGATAAGCTTTACTCTTTTGAAATGTTAATTGGTAATTCAATACCTTTACAAGTCAGGAAAGAGATAACCACTTCCCCTTTCTCCATTCCTCTCTGTTCCTTCTTGGCTGTGCTGCAGAGCAGATGTGCAGATGCCATGTGCTAGCATGGTGAACCATGTTACTCTCTGTTGCTTCCTTTTCTTCCTTGGTGGATGTAATGTTGAACTTGTAGCAGTGAGCCATTACTAGATGTGAAGGCCTAACCGTGGGTGAGATCAAGCGTGTGGGGAAGGGGATTACTATATAGATAGATAGATTTAAAAAGGGTTGTTGCTCCGTGGGTCTGGGCTGTGTGTTTGTGATACATTTATAATATTGTGTTGTTGCCTTTTAATAAATACCTTTTAATGTAGACGAACCTTGTGTAATATATATATTAATTTGGTGATACACCACACATATACACTGTCAAATCCACCACATATTCTCAGGCAGATAGTCACATACACATGATCAGGCAGAAACACACAGGTACAGGCAGTAACAAACATACACAGTTACAGGTAGATAAACACACTCACACACAATTACAGGCAGACAGCCAAACACAGGCAGCCACACACATACACACACACACAGGCAGGCAGCCACACACACACAGGCAGGCAGGCAGTCACACGCACACACACACACACACACACAGGCAGACAGTCATACACACAGACACACACACACACACACAGGCAGACAGTCATACACACATACACACACACACACACATGCAGACAGTCATACACACAGACACACATACACAGGCTGTCATACACACAGACAGTCACACACACACACACCCACACACACACACAGGCAGACCGTCACACTCACACTGACAATCACACATAGTTACCTCTGTTCATTGTGGAGGCAGTTCAGCTCCTGGAGACTGTTTGTTGAGGAAGCAGGGATTCCTTCCTGCTTCCTCTGCACCAGTTACTTTTAGCTGCACCCCCACCGCACGGGAAGCTCCACCCCTGCCGCAAATTATTATTATTTTTTTTAAATCCTGGCCGGCCATGTGTGAGCTGTGTCAGCCGCACAGCGCCCTCTGCTCCATGGCGCCCTATGCAGCCGCACAGCTCGCACACCCCTAAGGCCAGCTCTGAGCATGGGATGAAGACCCCCTGGTCCCGGGAGGTGAGTAACCCTGAGGATGGGTGGCAGGAACAGGGGCCAAAGGGACTGGAGTTCCGTTTCCGTTATACGACCCCTGGGAGGGGGAGGACTCTGGAAGGGACATGGTCTTTGTGTGTGATCCACCCCTTGCATGGGGAAAAGTATAAAGCCGAGTGTGGCCAATAAAGTTGTTGTTGTACCCCCAGAACTGTGTGTAGTCCGGTTACTGGGTGGAAAATGGGTCTCTCTGTATTTTAACCAACTTCCTTTTAGGGAAGGATGTGGCTGAGCAGGGACAACCAGCCGGGTTGCTAGCAGGTCATTACAACTGATGGCAAGCGGTGGGTTCCCACATCCCAGCCACACGGAACTAGCATTCGGTAGTCGAACAGACCCATGGACTACACCACTCTAAAGAGACACACATTACATGACCTGGTGGAAGCCAGAGGGTTATCAGCTGGAAGTCATAACAAGGCTGACCTGACAGCAGCCCTCATGGAAGACGACTGTACATGCAGAGAGGCAGCTGTGCCACAGCTGGAGGGCGAAGAAGATGATATGCGCAGAGAAGTCACCTGGTGCCTGTCGCTCTATAAGGAGACCCCCTCAGAGGAAACCATGAACCGAATTCTCCCTGAGGTACAAACCTATGTCCTCGCCCAGAAGAATGGGGCGAACCCCCAATAACAAGACGAACGACGGACCAGAGAGGTCCCTAGAAGGTCGAGCCATCCTGGTCCCAAAGCCTAAATTGCCCTTTGCTGCCTTCAAAGAGTTCAGGGAGGCAGAAAAAGGCATTGACAAATTATTATAGTATTTCGAGCACCAGTGTCTGTTACAGGAAGTCACCCCCCGCAGAATGGGTCATGTGGCGAAACCAACCTCGCCACTGTACACTGGAGAAGCCTGGTTGCTCGCCTGCTCCCTTTAGACTATGGTCCTGCATTTTAAACTTTTATTTTACCGGCAGAAAGGTTTATTCATGCCTTTCTGCGGACTGTTAAAGCCATGCTACCCCAGATAGCTATGCCATGGAGCCCATCCGTATACTGAAAGACTGTATGAAAGACTTTGGCTCCATGGCGATTGAACTGTATGTATGTGATCTGAGCGCCATTCGGTAGTAATGTGCACTCAGATCTAAGCTATCTGGGGATATGTAGAATGTCTATGTTTTATGGAATAAATGTAACTGTATGTAATTTTATGTCTTTTATTGTCCTTTGTCTGCCATGTGGTTAATGGAGTTTTGCCTCTGTCCTTGGAGATAATTTGATTACTTCACAATTATCTCCAGGACAGAGAGGAGGGATTGTGATGTAATTGTGGGTGTGTTTTACGGTTCCCCTGTAACGATTGGTTGTACTGTGTCCCACCCTGTGGGATGTCCCCTTGCATGGGGACTTGCATAAAAGCCAGTGTGTGGCCTTTACAGAGAGTTCCTGCTTAACCCTCAAAGTGAAGTGTCGTCTCATTATTGGGGAAGGAGTTATTGTATGCTGTTCCAGTTTGATTGACAGGAGCGTAAGCTGATTGTATGCTTTTCCTGTTCAGCTGTTTCCAGTATTCGTGAGTTTCCTGTTCAGGAGTTGGAGAATTCGTGTAGTTTGCAGTTCGGGAGATTGGTGCTTGCAGTAGCTGTCTGTGCATCTGAAAGGGGAACATCGCCTAAACGGTTTTTAACCTCTTGTGTGCAAAACGGTCCGTTACAGGTCACTATTTTGGCCAGGACACTAACAGGGAGGGCGGCGAATGCTTACCAAGATATACCAGCAGACAAGATCCGGGAGTACAAGTGCATCAAATCCTACAAGCCCGATATGCGGTGACCCCGGAGTCATACCGCAGAAAGTTCAGGGGGACAAAGAAAGGTGAGAAAGACCCCATGCTTAGTGTGCATGCCGCATCGTCCGAGCCACCCAGAGCTGGATGGCCTGGCAGCAAGCCAAGACCCACGAAGAGATTCTCCAGTTGTTCATTCCTCGAACACCCTCCCAGACAGGAGAGGACTGACGGCGGGACCAGGACGGCGCGGGACACAAGGTATGACAGTGCCCCAGGAATCTACAGAATTCTCCCCGTTCAAGCTGATCTTCAGACGGAGAGAGAGGGGCCCTCAAGACCTTGTCTGAGAACCCTGGGAGGGGGCTGGGAATCAGGAAGGGATCCCCATCATCCCATATGTGCTGGAGTTTAGGGACCAGCTGGAGGAACTCACCAATCTGGTGCGAGTGCACATGGTACGATGAGGGCAACAGGAGCCGTAGCTCCTAATTCTGAAGCTTGTCCGACATGATAGGCTGGCAAAGAGAACATGGGTAATAACATTTCCACCATTATGGCATGGCCCATACCAGGTGGTGGAACAGATATGTGACACTACCTACGTGACCAGCCCATGTTCGGGTACCGGAGTCCAATGCGTGTTGCATGTCAACATGCTGAAGCCCTACCACGAGCGGACTGAGGATGTAGCCGCCATATGTGCTCCAGCCTCGGATTAAATTTGGTAATCTTCCCCTGGAGGAAGGGGCGCAGGCATAGTCCATAGATGAGGTCCACTTAGGGGACCGGTTAACCGAAGGAGAACCCAGACAGGCACAGGAAATGCTGTCGGCAAGGAAGGAGATGTTCTCCAACCTACCTGGATATACCCCACTAGCCACCCACCGGGAGGAGACGTCCGACCAACAGCCCCTGCAGTAACACCTACAGGGCACCAGAGGCTGTGCGGGGGAACATGCTGCAGGAGATTCCAAGAGATGCTCCGGCTAGGGGTCATGAAACTATCCCAGAGTCCTTGGGCCTTCCCAGTCGTGCTGGTCCTAAAAAGAGATGGAACTACCAGGTGCTGTGTGGACTACAGGAGAGTCAATGACAAGACAGTCTCAGATGCAGACCCCATGTCCTGTATAGATGAAATGCTAGATGGGATGGCTAGGGGCCGGTATCTTACCACTATAGACTTGTGCAAGGGGTACTGTCAGATTCCCCTTGTGGCAGATAATGTCTCCAAGTCGGCATTCGTCATCCCATTTGGCTTGTACCAATTTAAGGTGATGCCATTTGGGTTGAAGAATGCCCTAACCACTTTACAGAGGATGGTGGACCGGCTGCTGGATGGCCTCCAGCAGTATGCCTGCGCATACCTTGACGATGTCGCCATATACAGCGACACTTGGGAAGAGCATCTAGTACACGTGGGAGATGTACTAGACAGGATTAGGGAGGCAGGGTTGACCCTAAAACCCAGCAAGTGCCACCTAGGGATGGCAGAGGTGCAGTACCTAGGACACCGGGTCGGGTGTGAGTCCAAAAAGCCTGAATCAGCCAAGATGGAGGCAGTAGCTAACTGGCCCTGTCCCCTCACTAAATCCATTACTAGGGTTAAAGCC
>OW240912.1:119965801-119978301 GCA_933207985.1 Pelobates cultripes
CCAAAAAGCTGCATCTCTGCAACATCCATGGGTTGCCACATACTCCTGCCAATATAATGGGACCCCAGATGTGCAGAGAGATACTGCATGGCAAACAAACTTGTTTGCTGAGCCATGATCTCAAATATGTCGTTCGGCATTAAGAGTTAAAAAAAAAAAAAGAATTGGCTCGCAGTCGTACACTGTTACAGTGATGTCAGGTGTAACAGTGAATGGCAAGATTTCTGGGGCCATCATGTTTGGGGGCACCTAGTCTTCGTCTGGCATTGGGCATTCTAAGCATCTTCTTGTAGGTGGTGGTGGGGCAGCATAACTTGAGGTCTCACTCAGAGGCTCAATGTTAGAGGCAGTGATAGTGTCACTGTTTTGCAGAGTGTCACTATCACTGCCTGCCAGAATGGCATACGCCTCTTCTGCTGAGTAGCAACATGCCATTTTAGGGGGACAAATCAATGATCTAATAAAAACTAAAGGGGCAATTACTTATTTCCTAGCTGCCTAACACCCACTACCCACCCTCAAAAACGCACAAAAAAATAAATAAATGTACTGATCACAATTTAGGCAGCTGCAATCAGTACTGAAGAGTTATTTTTATTTTTTTAATAAAATAACCTAAAAAAAGGTCAGCCTGATCAGAGAGCCCTCTGATCACAGTGATCGCTGATACAGTACTGTACAGCAGATATACTGTACAGTACAGTGATCATGGCAGCAGGGAAGGGGTTAAGGGAAATTTGGGTTGCTACGGCTGACACAAAGGGTAAAAAATAATTACAAATATTTTTTTTTTTTTTACCCCCCCCCCCAAAAAATAATAATAATATAAGTACTAGAAGCCCTAATCAGACTGCTCACAGTGTTAATTCTGTGATCAGGATTGAAAGGGTTAAATAATCGATTTAATCTTAAATTAAATTCAACTTTTAACAACTTTTACAGTTTTGGAAATTGTTACTGTACCTGATCTCTCTGCCTCTTTCCTTGGATCAAAGTGAGGTGAAGGAGAGTGGCAGAGGGAATGTGTCAGCCAATGTTACAATTCATTGGCTGACACATGGTAACAGTGATCACATATTCTACAATTTGTCCTCATTTAATAATTTTAAAGGAACACTATAGTCACCTAAATTACTTTACCTAAATAAAGCAGTTTTAGTGTATACATCATTCCCCTGCAATTTCACTGCTCAATTTCACTGTCATTTAGGAGTTAAATCACTTTGTTTCTGTTTATGCAGCCCTAGCCACACCTCCCCTGGCTATGATTGACAGAACCTGCATGAAAAAAAACCTGGTTTCACTTTCAAACAGATGTAATTTACCTTAAATAATTGTATCTCAATCTCTAAATTGAACTTTAATCACATACAGGAGGCTCTTGCAGGGTCTAGCAAGCTATTAACATAGCAGGGGATAAGAAAATCTTAATTAAACAGAACTTGCAATAAAGAAAGCCTAAATAGGGCTCTCTTTACAGGAAGTGTTTATAGAAGGCTGTGCAAGTCACATGCAGGGAGGTGTGACTAGGGTTCATAAACAAAGGGATTTAACTCCTAAATGGCAGAGGATTGAGCAGTGAGGCTGCAGGGACATGTTCCATACACCAAAACTGCTTCATTAAGCTAAAGTTGTTCAGGTGACTATAGTGTCCCTTTAATATGGTAAAGTCTTCTCAGAAGTTATACAGAAGAAGGGGGCGTGGCCAACTGCCGAGAGGAGAAGTCGCATGTAGCGATCGCTCCGTGTTCCACTAGGCCCAAAGCGACACATCAGCCACGGTAACCCGGACGAAACTGAGCAACAACAGTGGGTACAGTGCCCAAGAACGACATGGCACCCTCCAAGCAAACAAAAATCACAGACCCGGTGAGGCAAAACAAAAAAGATAAAACGAGGCCAGCGCAAGATGGCGACGGCCATGCTGCCCGCCCGACATCACCAGAAAGCCAAGAGGCCCCAGAATATGACCCACAAACACCTGATGAAGAGCTGGTCACTAACAAGAGCCTCCACGCAATGCTGCAGGCCTTAAAGGGCTCGCTCCGAGCTGACCTCCGCCAATATACCAACGAGCTGAGGAAGGAGATCGCTGAATTAGGAGGCCGCACTAGCCACCTAGAAACGAAAACAGAAGAGATCTGTGCAGCCCACAATGATTTGGTCGACAAAATGCAAAGCCTAGAAGAGGAACAAAAGTCTCTTAAAATCAAACTGGCAGACATTGAAGACCGGTCACGCCGTAACAACCTGCGCTTTAGGGGCATCAGCGACGCTGTCACCAATGAGGCACTCCATCTCCACCTCAGAACCCTCTGCAAACTCTTGGCCCCGCAGGTGGACGATGCCGCCTGGGAAATGGACCGAGGCCATAGACTCCCGAGACTGGCTCGCTTTACAGCTGATACACCTAAAGATACCATTGCCAGATTCCATTATTACACCGCCAAGGAGCAACTGTTAAACGCGGCTAGAAAACTTACCAAATTACCCGAACCGTATCAGCATGTCCAAATATACGCTGACCTTTCCGCGACAACGATGGCGAGGAGGCGGGAATTCGTGAATGTGACCAAGACTCTACGGAACCACAGCATACCTTATCGGTGGGGATATCCCACGAAACTGCTGGTTTGGTACCGGGACAGATCCGTCCCAGTTCTGGATCTGGAGGAGGGTATGGAGAAGCTGAAAGAGTGGGGACTACACCATGCGCAAGGGCGGACCGCTCCAGCCCACAACTCACCGTCGAAGTTCTTGCCAGAGTGGAGGATGGTCGGGGCTGCCGTTGCCTAGCAAAGCCGGGACTAACATGAACATTTAACTGGAGACTGCCTGCACTCCTGGCACATAAGTATTATCACCTGTCATGTTTATTGTGCAATGCTTTATTATGTCTCCTGGGTGGGTTTGCGCTAGTGTGATCAACTGGTTAGAACACAGTCAGCTTACATTACATCCCTCACTTAGCTGGGCATTAATCACCTCACTTTTGTGACAAGGGACTCACAACTCCCCAGCAATCCCACTATTCCGCTGAGCACAAAAACCCACTTGCTATACAGCACGTGTTTAGATTTATTACCCCTATCTGTTGAATTGCAAATGTTACTGATTCATACTCCAGTCTGCAAAGTTATATCAGACCCATTAAGGACCGGGCACATGCTAGGCGGTGGGTGGGGGGGCATCAGTTAGCCATACAGGCTGCCGCGCTCAGGGACCAGTGAATGGAGCCAGATCCCTCAAGTGGTGAGAGATCCGGTTGGGGTTCTGCGTACCCTCAAGAAACCCCACTAGATAAGCAGGCACAACAGTTCCAAACAAGTACCGTTAGACGCAAACCTGGGATGCGATCCCCTCCCCCCCACGGGGTTTGTAGGCTGGGACTACAGATCACCCTTTAATCGCAAGACAGCAAAAGATCTGTGTAATGTCCTAATATTATCAATTCAGGTATAAAACAAAACAAAACCAAAAAAAAAAAAATCAATATATCGCCCCATTTTGATAACATGCCTCGGTCCACACCAGGAGAGCAAATACTGGATTCCCACAAGTTGTTCATTTTTACTACTATTCCATAGGGCCTTCAACGGTGGAGACTACTCCACGTCCCCCATGCCGAAGAAGAGTGAGGCTCAGCCTTACGCGGATTCGGAGATAAACCCTGCAGGTAGCAGGGATGTTATGTCTTTTCCCTTGGTTCCCCAATCCTTCCCTAGTTCGCTTCTTTCCCATCCCCCTCTCAGACACAATCCAAAAGGGATCACCTTTAGTACTCAGCTTGGAAGACTAGCCCAGTGCTTTAAAGCGACCAGGTCTCCCACTTCTACAAATACCAATGTTCCGAGTATAGTTTTTACCCTCAAATGACTCAAACCACGTTTAAAATCCTCTCCTTGAACGTCAAAGGACTGAATAGCCCACAGAAACGCAGTCTAGCAATTAGAGATATGCACAAATCACAAGCTGCAGTGATATGTCTCCAAGAAACTCACCTGTGTGTTACCAACCCCCCTAAGTTCCAAACCAAGCGTTACCCTCAAGCCTTCCACGCATATTCCCCAAACAAGTCTAAAGGGGTTTCCATTCTATTTCATGCGGACTGGGCATTCCAACCACGCGATACATACGCAGACACAGCGGGGCGCCTCCAGGTATTGGTGGGCTCGCTCAATGGCGTAGATGTAACCCTAGCGTCCCTTTACACCCCTAACGACGGCCAAATCCCCTTCTTACGCAATGCACTTAAAAAGATAGATTCGATGAAACGAGGACAGGTCATAGTCTGCGGGGACTTCAATTGCAGCCCAGACCCCAACTTGGACATTAAACGGGTGAACAATAAGAAATCGACCCCCTCCGCATATCATAATGGCAAAGCCTTGTCCGACATTATGTTCGAACTAGACTTATTTGACGCCTGGCGTAACATTTATCCAACAGGCAGAGACTACTCATATTTCTCACCAATCCACTCAACCTACTCACGCATTGACCTAGCACTGGTAGACAAACTAACCTTAACAAACATAACTGAAGTAGATATAGGGCTTCGGACGTGGTCAGATCATGCCCCGGTAATGTTTACCCTTAGTAGCCTATACCCAATCTGAGGGAGAGGAAAATGGAGACTTAACGAAAGTCTTCTGGACGATCCCGCGTCGCTGCAAACTGTCCTTGAATCCGCAACCAATTTTTTCAAGGAAAACATGTCTGAGGAAGTCCCCATACAATCCCAATGGGAAGCTCACAAAACCGTGGTTAGGGGGGTACTAATTCAAATCGGGTCCCGTAAAAAAAGGAAACATGAAGAGGAGATACGGCGGATAACCCTCGAACTTGCAGAGGCCGATAAGCTAAATAAACAAAACCCATCCACTAAATTAGCTAAAACTGTTGCGCGATTGCAGAGGAACTTAAATGCCATATCTTTACAGACAATCGAAAGGAGCATGAGAGCCCTTAGATTGACATATTATACACAAGGCAACAAAGCGGGTAAACTATTAGCTAATAAGTTAAAAGCCCAGCGTCTCCAGTCGAAAATTCCCTTAATTGAAACTCCACACGCTTCCAAATTATATAATCCCAATGATATTGTAAACACGCTGGCGTCCTTCTACTCCAATTTATATAACTTAAAAGACGATCCCTTGGTACCCCAACCGACACACGCTTCCATAGATGAGTTCCTCAGCCACGTCGAACTCCCTCACTTGACACAAGCACAAAAAGAAATACTCGATCGACCATTCACAGACGACGAGGTCTCAAAAGCTATTGCATCCCTCCCGAAACATAAAGCCCCGGGTCCCGACGGATTCTCAAATTATTATTACATTAAACTCACAAAGATCTTAACACCCTTCCTAACCATACTATTCAATGACATTAAATCGACAGGGATCATGCCAAAAGAAATGCTTGAAGCGCATATTATCACACTTCCCAAACCGGGCAAGCCGCCCACCAAGTGTGAGAACTTAAGACCAATCTCGCTCCTTAATGCGGATGCTAAGCTTTACGCTAAACTACTCGCATCCCGCGTGAAACCCCTTCTCACAGACTTAGTGTCGGCAGAGCAAGCTGGGTTCGTCCCCGGACGACAAGCGGGGGACAACACACGTCACTGTTTGAACCTGATCAGTTGGGCGGGGACAAGCAATCAGCATGGGGTGGGTCTCGACGCTGAAAAAGCGTTTGACTGGCTTAATTGGAAGTATCTGGAAGCTACCCTACTAAAAATGGGTTTTCCGAGGACCTCCCTAGGGAGCATCCTGGCATTATATGGTGCACCGTCAGCTAAAGTTAACTCTGGTTTTTTATCACAATCTTTCACAATCAGTAACGGAACGAGACAAGGATGTCCACTGTCACCCCTGCTTTTTATCCTCTGCCTGGAACCACTTATATACCGCATTAAACAACACACAGAGATCTCGGGACTCACTACACCAGCGGGAACCCAAAAACTAACGCTGTTCGCGGATGATATTCTACTCTTCCTCACACACCCCGACAAATCCATCCTGGCTCTGACATCCCTACTATATCTTTATGGCGCGGTCTCATATTATAAGAACAACACCACCAAAACCCAGGTGCTACCATTCGGTCTTTCCCCCACAACGATAAGCAGTCTACGGTCCACATTCCCCTTCGACTGGAGGTCCACATCCCTAAAATATCTGGGGGTCAACTTAACAGTATTGCATGCCAGACTCACACGCGAAAATCACATACCCCTTACGCATAAACTGCAAACAATGCTAGATAAATGGCAACACCTTGAAATATCCTGGCTAGGGAGAGTCCAGACGATCAAAATGATGGCGTTGCCTCATGTACTCTATTTATTCCGCACCCTCCCCATAGCACTACCAGATACACTCCTCAAAAAATTCCAATCCATTTTCAACTCCTACATCTGGAAAAAGAAACCTCCCAGAATTGCCCGTAGACTTACCTGGCTATCTCCAAACAAAGGTGGTATAGGGACCCCTGACAAAAAAAAGTTAATACAAGGCATCAGTGCTAGCCCAGGGATTAGAGGCCCTTACTAGGGCCAACTCACCGGTGTGGCTACCTTTGGAGAATGCATGCCTATACCCGGCCACGATAACACAAAAATTATGGTCTCCAAGTGTTCCCACGAAACCCCCCTCACAGGGCTTGAACACCACCAACTTTATGTTAGCTAGCTGGAGGAGATGGGCGGGGGATCTCATGGGACAAGCCCACCCCATCTTCTTTGCCCCTCTATCCCGTTTACAAGACCTAATTAGCAATATCTCGTTGAAAACGTGGATTACAAAGGGGATCACTTCTGTAGAATCCCTGTTAACACCACAAGGCATAAAACAGTTCCCTGAACTACAAGCCGAATATGCATTATCTCCCAGGGAGATCTTCACATATCTGCGCATCAAACACGCCCTATCATCGTTAAACATACACTTCAGTGAGATAGAACACCTCACAACCAGGGCCGTCTTTAATATTGATTGGGCCCTGGGCAAGCATTTGCTTGGGCCCCCTGGATCCACTCCCTAGCATGCAATCACGCCTCCACCCCAACGCAGTGGGCGAACTAAAGTAGAAAGAGCCCTGGTGCAAGAATTTAATTTGGACCCCCAATTGCAAGGTTGGAAAGAAGGTAGAACCCTATCTGTCATGCAACTCCAACAATGCATTGACAGCTGGGGCTCTACCAATTTCTCATGCTTGCAGGGTTGTATTTAGCACTGTGTTTGTGTGTTTGAATTTAAGCATGTTTTTGTATGGAGTATGTTTGTGTGAATGTGTTTGTATGTGGTGTTAGAGTTTGAATGCAAGTGTACATTTAAGTGTAGTGCTGGTTTTTGAATGTAGGGGTTTGTTTATATATAATTTTGGTGTTTAACACAGAGGTGTGTTTGTATGAAGTGTTGACTTTCAATGCAGGAGTGTGTTTGTATGTAATGATGAAGTTTGAATGGAAGGGTGTATTTGTATTTATTGTTTGTGCTCAGACACAGGTAGACATGCTGACACACAAGCAGATACACACACTGACTACATACAGATACGCACACAGATAAACACACAGACACATACAGATACACAGACAGATAAACTGAGAAATACTGACACACATAAATACATACAATGATAGACATACTGACACACACACACTGACACAAACGGTCTCACAGGCACATACGATGACAAACATACTGACACACACAGGCACAAACACTGATATACATACTGACACACACACACACAAAAAGGCACATATACAGACATACTAACACACACACACAGTATCTCTATCAGCGTATGTGGCTGTGTGTGTGTCAGTATGTCTGTATATGTGCCTGTGTGTGTGTGTCAGGATATCTATCAGTATAAGTGCCTGTGTATGTGTGTTTGTGTGTGTGTGTGTCAGTATGTCTGTATATGTGCGTGTGTGTGTGTCAGTATGTCTATCAGTGTATGTGCCTATGTGTGTGTGTCAGTATGTTTGTCATTGTATGTGCCTGTGTGTGTCAGTATGTCTATTAGTGTGCCTGTATCAGTATGTATATCAGTGTATGTGCCTGACACACACACACACACACACACATACACTGGAAGACATACTGACACACAGGCACATACACTGGCAGACATACTGACACACACAGAGACATACTGCCACACAGATACATACACTGATAGACATGCTGACACACACACATACACACTAATAGGCATACTGACACACAAACAGGCACATACACTGACAGACATACTGACACACACAACCTTCTGACACACACACAGATACAGACACTGTCAAACATACTGACATACACACATACACTATTAGACATACTGACATACACAGACACACACAGACATACTGACACACACAGACATACTGACATACATAGACACATACACTGTCAGGCATACTGACACACAGACATACTGACATACACAGACACATACACTATCAGACATACTGACATACACAGACACATACACTGTCAGACATACTGACACACACACACACACACACACAGACATACTGACATACACAGACACATACACTATCAGACATACTGACATACACAGACACATACACTGTCAGACATACTGACACACACACACACAGACATACTGACACACATAGACACATACACTATCAGACATACTGACACACACAGACACATACACTATCAGACATACTGACACACATACACACAGACATACTGACACACAGATACATGGACAGACAAACTGATATACATGTAAAATTTACATTTTAAGCCCACCCTCCAGTTTCCTACCTTTTGCTGGAGGGTGGCATCCCTGGGATCCAGTGTGCTGCCTGAGGATGATGTGAGTGAGGAGCCCCCATCCTCACTGCCTCCTCCTCCCTCCCGTACAGGTCCTTCTTCTCCCGCGCAGCAGCTCTTTATGGGAGGAAGTGACGCTTGGCACTCACTCCCTCCCAGCGGTGCCGAAAAGCAAGAGGCCCGGTCGCGCTGTTAAAGGGCCACAGCGCCCGACCGGGCCCCTGCTGGTACAAGCCCACCGGGTGGCCCTAAGTGCATGGGCCACCCGGTGGGACTCCTTACAGTGCGGGGGGCCCTAAAGCGGCCAGGAAACATTTTATTTATTTTTTTAGGGCAGTGGGGCCCACGGGACAGCTGCCTTCGGCCCCCAGGAGTAATTGGGCCCAGGGCAGCTGCCCCGTTTGCCCCGCGTTAAAGATGGCCCTGCTCACAACATTTGGGCGACGCTGCATCACCACCCAAACAACGGGCAAAACCCTCTCCTTGAGCTATTCAGCAATTAATGACGTGGACAGGGCCATTAAGCATGTCTATATGCTAAAATGGGAACGAGATCTGAATGACACATTCCCCCTACCATTGTGGCTACAGGTGATCCAAAGCACGCGAGCCTCTTCGCACAACATGTCCCACTGGGAGAGCTTCTGTAAATTATTGATGAGATGGCACCTTGTCCCATCCCGCCTTGCTCAGATATACCCAACTGTCCCGAGGGTGTGCTGGCGATGCGGTGACGAGGTGGGCACTTTGCTTCATGTCTTCTGGGAGTGCACAAAACTGATACAATTTTGGCAACAGGTCAGGACACTGATAAAAGAGGTCACAGGGCTCACCATCCCACTACGCCCAGAATGTTATCTCCTACATATCCACACAGGAACACTGGCCTCCCCCCACAAGACGGTTATCTATCACATATTGTTAGCCGCTAAAACTAGCATAGCTAGCAGATGGAAAAGTTCAGAACCCCCAAGTATTCAGGAGGTGAAAAACAGAGTCCACTCGACTTATGACCACGAAAGACTAGCATTCCGATTGCAATCCAGTGAGGATAAACACGCAAAACTATGGCTCAGCTGGAGCGCAGCACACTCCGGCAGGTAGCGGGATGAGTGGAGGCGGGAGGGTCACCTCTTTCGGCGGGCTCTAGATGAATATCCAACGCACAATGCCCAAACTCTCCCGAAGTGCTTACTCGCAGACACCTAAACTCCTCCACCAGACCAGTACCCATTGTTCCAGTCTGGGGGTCCCCAGCTGATTAGGGACGTAGGGTCGCCCCATCGTACCCCGCTAGTAATGCAGGTCAAACAAGCGAGTCTCATCAGGGCTCCCACGACAAGTCCGACAACCTCCGATACATTTTGCTGAGCCCAGACTAATTCGGATAATACTCAAATCAGAGTGTAACTACCTCGCTAAATGTCAGCCACCGCACAATGTTAGCCATGCTCTATATATGTAATGAAACATTTGATTGTGTCTATACAATGTTACCCCTTCCCCTTCTTCCTTTCTGTATCCCCCTACTTTGTTGTCTGGCGTGACACCACGCAAAACTAATAAAAATTAAGACATTGAAAAAAAAAAGAAGTTATACAGAAGAAAACGGTGTCTGGTAGAAAACGGAAGAAAGGGGGCCTGTACAGTAACAGGAGACAGAAAAAACAGGAAACAGGAAAAACTCCCAATGGGAGTCTGTGAGTTAGGTATAGGAGCTTTATATATAGGTTTTTATATTGTGTATACCACTTCTGTGAGTTAGAGTTCAGCTGAAAGTATTCTCTGTACCTTTTCATGACTCCTACCTATCCACCCGTCTATGTTTTTCCTGTCTCCTGTCTCCTGTTACTGTACAGACCCCCTTTCTTCCTTGTTCTACCAGAAGCTAGGGGTCTATCTCTGTTCCTCAGAGTTCCATTTAGGGACCTCCAGTTCAGGGGGCTCCCGTCCTTTTGTGTTCTACTGTTTATTCTGTTTTAGGGTTATCCCCTTCCCTGACTCTGTTATAGGCTGCCTAAGAACCCTAATCTGGACTGCATTGTCTGGCATCTAGTTCTGGGGTTTTTAGTCCTAGTCTTCCCTGTTTCCTAAACAGAAGATCTAACTCATAATCAGAATTTGTGCACTGAAAGCTAGATTTTCAGTGAGAAGAAAATAAAATGTGAGATCTGTCTATCAGTAATAGATTTTGTTCAAGTATTTTGTCTTGTCTATTGTTTATTTACCTATTCAAGAAACCCTGATTCACTACAAGAATGTATTGGATATTACTGGGATCTTAATAAAATCAATGAGAGGCTTAGAAATCTCAGTCACTATTTTGTCTCTCAGATGCTATTTCTACTGGAATTAGTAGAAAATTAACATAATTAAAAGTTGAATATAATTATTATTCATGTTTTAGACTTTTAACGATTACCTCCACAATGCATGATAAGGAACTCTGGATATTTTGTAGCAATTTCAAACATTTACTACAGCCATTCCTTTGCACAAGCAACACAATGTTTATTGTACAGTTAATACAAAGTCTGCGTTTCACCATAAGGAAATATTCAAAGTTTACTAGTTTCAAAGGCTTTGCTTATTCAAAATAAATCAGTAGACTCAACAAGACAGAGAGATCAATGACACAAATGTAAATGCATGCAAGAAAAACTCTATGCCTCTGTTAAACTATAGAAAGAAAATGTAAATATAAAGTACATATGTTTGCTGCTAAGGTAATTGCATCTTAAAGCAAATGTTCCATGTGGCAGAGCTAATAGGGCAAGTAAAAGTTCAGTGATAACCACAAGACTAATATTTGTAGGAGATGCCATATCTGATTAGGGGGTATTAAATACAAAAGCTTGATAATATGAAAGCCAATGATGACTTCACATCAACAGATGAGAGGAATTCATCTAAATAATCTGTGCTCATAAATGGAACAAAGTCTGGAAGCTTTCCAGCTGGGCATAAAACTGACTTAGTAGAGCTAAAGATCATGTCAAAGACCTTGTCAAATAAAAAGTGTTCTGAATAGCTAATGTCAGAAGCCAGAATCACTAGATTGAAAATGTGTGTTATACTGGTAATGTTGTTAACCCCTCTGCTGCTCAGCTGATCAACTACAAATCTAAACCTGACATATAAACAAGTATATAAATCTAAACCGGACATATAAACAAGTATATCATAGATAGTCCCTTACATATCATATTTTGGTTTGGCTCTGACCAGTGAAATCATCAGTGTCACGAACATACCCTACTTCAGAAGTGTGCGTGACGTAGTTGTTGTGGTGAAAGGGTTAAAGTTCACTATTTGTCTGCACTAGACTGGAAATAATGATAAAATTCCCCTTAACACCATCCACACTTAAGCATAATGATATAAATCTTACTATTTTAACGCTGCCACCACCAAGGCAATTTATAAATGGGGTGCCTTGGTCCCCCAGATAACTTAATAATAAAACCCCACAAAATGTAACTTAGCACAATATCTATGTAATTGCAAAATACTAATTAGTCTCTTCAGGTAACATGATTCATTACCAGACAAAGGCAGAACTTAATAAAGGAATATTTATTATGTGCAAATAAAAGTGTCACAGTGCATACAAAAATACAGATGACAATCAAATTATTTACACTAACAGATAAAAACAAAAGAGATAAA
>OW240912.1:119983301-120059647 GCA_933207985.1 Pelobates cultripes
TGGCACAAGGGAGGAGGTTAACTTTCCTATAGAAATCCTTAAACAGTGATAACAATCCCACTAGGGACAATACCACCCACTAGGGTTGAGGAACTTTTCTCCAAAATGATAAACGTTCAGGAAAGGGACACCCTTAACATCCAACACTCCTCTTCTGAATAGATTGCAAGAGCCAATATCAATCATCCCTACAGTTCCATATTGATACCCAGTCCATGGTTTCCACTTTTGCTTATCTTCTTCAGTACCTTTATGGGATCTTCCAAAAGAGTTCTTCCCACTTCCATTAGGTCCAGTGCTACTTTCCTCATTCTGAAGGTTTTGGATATTGTAAAGAAGGGCTTAAATATAAGGGTTTTTCAAGTTCAGTAATTAACACCCTTTTGAAGGCCATGGAAACATATATCCTTAACTACTTTTACAGAGTTGGGATGCCTTTTTCCCTGGTCTATTTCTAATTAGGTGATCATTCAATTTCATTCTACCAAGGAGGTTCTAATTTCTTCAATCCATGACTCATCTAGGAATTAGCCACATCACCTCAGAGGTATATGTCTCAGCACTCTCTGATCTCCCTTTTCGTGAAAGGGCTTTGATATGGAGGTTTCTAAATATCTGTCGGCTGTAATTATATGATCCCTCGGTTAACCATTGCTCCCCATGGAATTTGTTCACTGTTTTTTTTAAGGGCTTTGAAATCTTCTCCCCTTTTAACCATGAGACTATCTGTCCACAGCTGCTTAATATTAAGTTGGCTCTATCGGTGACATTAGCATCGGGCTGAAGGATATCAGATCTTTAAGCACTATTTTGCATAGAACCCTTTACTGCTTTCCACAATATATCTAAAGCCCATTGATTAGAAAGTAGAGTCAGTAATTAAACTTTCTCCTCCTGTCCTAAATATGTATCAAAAGCATAATTTGAACAATTGCAAACAAATGGACACATTTGATAGATGTCTTAAGATCTATTTCTATAGATTCACTTTCTGGCTTTCTTCTGTTTATCTTTACTAATGGACCAAAAAAGGTCTTCATGCCTCTAAATAAGCCATCTGCAGAAGTATAGTCTTGGCTATTTTCAGTCTACTAAGCCCTAGGGTTTACAGTACCTAAACATCTGTTTGCTCTCCACTAGAGTTATTTCTCCCTCTTGAGCATCAGTGGCCATTTTTTCCTGGAACTTATAGGTAAATGGCTACTTAATCATTTTCAGATATTTGTTTTTTGGTACATTTGAGTTGGTCCATTTAATAATGTGTCAATAGTGGGCAATCAGTTTTTCATTTTCAATGTCCTTATGAGGTTGTGTTGTCAATTTGCATTCATATATTGGAAGTCTTGTGTATTTCTTCTATCCCTTGGTTATTACATGGGTATTAAGTATTATTGTTGTGCTGCCATTACTTACTGTAATGTTCTTTTCCTGGTCATATGCCATGGCAGCACAAATATCCCGCCTTGGGATATTGCTGGAAACAAGACTGAGGGTGGGAGGGGTAGGAGGGGTTTCTTATACCTTCTGTTTTAATTAGGTGCATGCCTGTGTAGGAATAGGGAGGAGCTACCCATTCTTGTGCTGCCATGGCCTATGACCAGGAAAAGAAAATTACGATAAGTAGGAATACATTTTCCTTTATATGCACTAAACAAAATTATAAAACGCAACACTTTTGTTTTTGCCCCCATTTTTCATGAGCTGAACTCAAAGATCTAATACTTTTTCTATGTATACAAAAGGCCTATTTCTCTCAAATATCATTCCCAAATCTGTCTAAATCTGTGTTAGTGAGCACTTCTCCTTTGCCGAGATAATCCATCCACCTCACAGGTGTAGCATATCAAGCTGTTGTTTGGACAGCATGACTATTTCAAATGTGTGCCTTAGGCTGGCCACAATAAAAGGCCATTCTAAAATGTGCAGTTTTATCACACAGCACAATACCGCAGTTGTCGCAAGTTTTGAGGGAGTGTTCAATTTGCATGCTGACTGTAGGAATGTCCACCAGAGTTGTTGCCCGTGAATTGTATGTTCATTTCTCTACCATAAGCCACCTCCAAAGGCGTTTTTCAGAGAATTTGGCAGTACATCCAACCGACCTCACAACCGCAGACCACGTGTGACCACACCAACTTAGGATCTCCACATCCAGCATCTTCACCTCCAAGATCGTCTGAGTCCAGCCACCCGGACAGCTGCTGCAACAATCGATTTGCTTTACAAAAGAATTTCTGCACAAACGGTCAGAAACCTTCTTAGGGAAGCTTATCTGCATGCTTGTCGTCCTCATTGGAGTGTCGACCTGACTGCAGTTCCTCATCCCAACAAACTTAAGTGGGCAAATGCTCACATTCGATGGGGTCTGGCACTTTGGAGAGGTGTTCTCTTCACGGACGAATCCCGGTTTTCCCTGTACAGGGCAGATGGCAGACAGCGTCTATGGCATCGTATGGGTGAACGGTTTGCTGATGTCAACGTTGTGGATCGAGCGGCCCATGGTGGCAGTGGGGTTATGGTATGGGCAGGCGTATGTTATGGACAGCGAACACAGATGCATTTTATTGATTGCTTTTTGAATGCATAGAGATACCATGACGAGATCCTGAGGCCACATTCATCCACGACCATCACCTCATGTTGCAACATGATAATGCACGGCCCCATGTTGCAAGGATCCGTACACAATTCCTGGAAGCTGAAAACATCCCAGTTCTTGCATGGCAAGAATACTCAATGGACATGTCACCCATTGAGCATGTTTGGGATGCTCTTGACCAGCGTATGTGACAGCGTGTTCCAGTTCCTGCCAATATCCAGCAACTTCGCACAGCCATTGAAGAGTAGTGGACCAACATTCCACAGGCCACAATCAACAACCTGATAAACTCTATGTAAAGGAGATGTGTTGCACTTCATGAGGAAAATGGTGGACCTCCCCGGATTCCCCCACTACAGTAAAATTGAACATTTTTGGCCTTTTATTGTGTCCAGCAATAATCATGCTGTCTAATCAGCATCTTGATATGCCACACCTGTGAGGTGGATGGATTATCTCGGCAAAGTGCTCACTAACACATATTTTGGCAGATTTTTGAACAATATTTGAGAGAAATATGCCTTTTGTGTACATAGAAAAAGTGTTAGATCTTTGAGTTCAGCTCATGAAAAAAACAAAAACAAAAGCGTTGTGTTTATAATTTTCTTCTGTGAGTGTGTGTATATATATATATATATATATATATATAGCCCTAGGAGGGCAACGATTGGCTGGTCATGCCCATGTGCCACTAGAATGTGCATGTGCAACGTCCACATGGTGACTCACACAAATTTGTATCATTAGCTGAGCCAGAGAAGGCGGAGTCAGAGAAGGGTTCCAATGAGCAGTCGGTGTCAGTGAGAATGCAAGGAAAAAGCACAGCTGCAGAGGAGGCAGACTAAAGAGGCACGATAGGTAAGATGATGTGATTTGCCACATGGAAAAGCGCCAAAAGAACCCGTGACATTCAGCACTTGACAAAGTTCCTCAAGCCAAAACGAAGACGGTACAATATACATTGTGATATTCTATAATCAAAATACAGCACCTTGCACAAATATTTACTTTTCTTTAAGATATTCTCATTTTAAAATGCTGTAAACTGAAATTAGCATGGGTTTTATTTAGAATTGTACCATTTGTTTATATATATATATATATATATATATATATATACTTAACACTTTGAAGGTCCAAAAGCTATTTATTATGACATAAAGGTAAATAAATTAAGAGTAAACTATTTCACACATAGGATTTTGCACATCTTGTCTACAGTTAATATGGTAATAATCACATGCCTCAGTGCACTTAAACAACCTCAACCCTACCCACACCAATTCCCTTATTACATTCAGTCCAATAACATCACACCTCATCTACATAAAACCATCACCAAATACGTATAATTTCCACATCATCGCCATTCACATGGCGCCATACCTATGCCCCCATTTCCCCTTGTGTCTCTAGACAAAATCACATCAATCCCAGCCCATAGTGCCTTAGTTCCTGTCTCAATAACTGTTTGTCATGTGATGCCAATGACAACCTTAAGCCTTAGAATTTTGCCTATTTAGTCTAATACTAGGAATTTCTCTACATCCCAAAGTAAGCTGAAGTGATCCAAGCAATTTTGGACTAATACGAAAATGCTTCACAAGTAAGATAGACATACTTATGAGAAGAAACATTATGTGGCATTGGATTATGATTAGAAGTCTGACCAATATGAGAGAAGGGGTTATAAACATATAACTCAGGACTTTATGGAGAAATTCTCATCAAGATCAGAATTGAGGCCATATTTTTTTCTGATTTTAAACCCTGTAACTGACACTTGAGGCAGTCGTTTCCAGCAAGTGATGAAACACATTGGAGAAGAGTTGACTCAGGTTGCTGATCGGTATCATTTGTGATGAGCCTTTTATTCTTTTTAAAAAAACTGAGTGCCATATGTAACAAACCTGCTCCCGCCACCCCAAAGACCGCTTTCCCTGGTGCTACCCACGTGGAGACATCCACCAGGGAGAGGCGCTAGCCCTAGCCAACACTATGCAACTAACAGGCAACTTCACAACCACACAGACCGTGCGACCAATGGGAGAAGCGCTACCATTCAAATAGATTTTGCACCCTTTCTCCCGATTGGTCAGCAAAACACCCTTTCTCCCTGAACGCTGATTGACCGCTGCTTTTTCGGGCCCTTTCTCCCGATTTGCCACCTCTTTCACCAGCCTAAATCAAGTGATCTTGTGGAACTGTTTTCGATAATGTACAGGGTCTCTAGCACAGACTTTACACAACGATTTCTTGGGCTCTGTACACAGATCACTCTGAAATTTGCAGAAAACATAGGTTGGACCAAGAGCTATCCATGGATGTAGGGCCCGTGGAGATGCATTACTGTGTTCTGTGTATTTTGTGGGGGGTTTTTGTTTCGACTTCCTGTGTCTGGGAGATACCATTATCTCCCAGACACAGCGACGCCGGGGCGGGCTTATGTTTTACATTACTGTGGATAGAGACCCTCTGTAGGGGTCTGTGCATAAATACTGTGTATCTGGCCTTCAATAAACAGATCCTGTTGTACCTTTCATCAAGTCTAGACTGATGTTTGGGTAACCAAGATCTCAAATCACTGCTTCGCTTGGGAAATGGGAGAATCACAATGGATATACTTAGTCGGAGTACAGGGGATCCGTTACACTATGAACATATAAAGCAGGACTTTATGGAGACACTCTCAACCAGATCACAAGTGAGGCCATGTTTTTTTTCTAATTTTAAACCATGTAATTGACCATTGAGGCAGTCGCTTCCTCCAAGTGACGAAACACATTGGAGAAAAGTTGACTCAGGTTGCTGGTAGTGATCGATATCATTTGTGATGAGCCTTTTTTTCTTTTTAACAAAACTGAGTGTCATATATTAGAGTTTGCTGTACAATTTCTCATCTATATACCATATAGAATATTGGTAACAAGATTAGTCTGTAATTCAGCCGCAAAAGTGAAGGTAAACTACAAAAGGTTCCAGTGACAACTTTAACTCATTAATGGCTCTTCTTTTGTTACTTTTTTTTTTTATAAATTCTTTATTTTGAATTTTAGATAGAGTACGTTGTCGGGGTGGGGGTACAGAAAGAAAGTAGGGGGTGTATTGTTCGTGGTACATGCATGCATCACATTCAGATATTGTACACAATGTATTGACTATCCACGTGCAAGTGGAGGTTGTTCAGTAACATCTTTAGCTTATTTACATGTCCGGTGTTCTCTTTCGCTCTCGTGACAGTTTGCAATCCTGTTTCTTCTAGGGTTTGGGGTGGGGTTCTTTTGTTACTTTTATGAGTGGTTTACTGCTTTATCCAGTAATTGCATTACGCTGTTACAGTAGCAGTGTTATTCACCAAAGTGATAATTCAACGTGAATTTCAACTTCAAGGCTTGAGTAGCTGAAATGACAGCACTGCTGACTTAGAGAATTTTTCCAATTCACCTATTTTGACCTTAAATTTGAAATTCACTTTGAATTCTCACTTTGGTTTAAAACCCAGAGGATATTTGTTTTGTTTTTCATTTTTAGGTTTGTTGTATCTACAGCCTCAATGAATTTGTATATGTTGCAATACATTGGTACTGTACATGCACATATTTACATCACTCTGTTGCTTTCCTTAATCTTTTATGCCAGGTGGAGTATAATAAAGGAGGATTATTGTTAAAAATGATGCATAGAATTTAGAATTGAAAGTGAAGTTAATATTAATCTTCTCTTTTCTATGTTCAAAGAGAAAATTATGCATTAACTTCCAATAAGGAATTTCTTTGAATTTAATTGCACCTGTTGCCATTTTTTCTAAAAACAAACAAAACATGACAAGGTGATACAGCTGCTACCTATATTTGGCTTGTTTACTAGGTAATGTTTTCTTTCTTTAACTGTACGCTACACTGTAATGTATTAATGTGGGCTTTATTGAGTACGAACCAAAACAACTTTAAAGCCAAGTCTATTTCAAACCCAGTATGTATTTTTATTTTAACTTGTTTAAATAATTAAACCCAATTAATGCCTGGCAGTACTTGTAGCTGTATTGTACAGCTAGTGGTAATGTGCCAAAATGAGTAAGCATATCCCATTTTAATTTGTTAACTTGTTTATTGATACATCCAAGGGAGGTCCAAAACATTTGGCAAGATTTCCAAATAACAGCTTATTTTTTTCTTTTCAAACTTAGACACTCTTGTTTTCAGTATAGTGAAGGACTATGTATTAAAGGGACACTATAGTCACCAGAACAACTGCAGCCTAATGTAGTTGTTATGGTGAGTAGAGCATGTACCTGCAGGCTTTTTCCTGTAAACACTCTCTTTTTCTAAATAAGGCAGTGTTTGGTGGTAAACACTGTATTTTCAGAGAAAAGCTGTGTTAACATTATGACCTAGGGACACCTCAGTGGCCACTTCTCAGATGGCCACTAGATGTGCTTCCTGCTGCAGCGCTGCACAGTGTCTCTACCCTCTGCATGGAGAAACTGAACTTTCCTTATAGAGATACAGTGATTCAATGTATCTCTATGACGAGATACTGAATGGCTACGGTGGCATTTGGCTCACCTCCTTTGCTGAAATCCTATAGAAAAACATTGTGATTGGTTGAGATCATCACATCTGATGATGTCAGCCAAGGAGGCAGATCAGGGACAGAGCCAGCACCAGCAGTCTGGAATAAAGGTAAGATGTTCCTATATTTGGGAGTAAGGGGGGCCAGTGGATATAGATAGTGTGTGTGTTCCTGACCCTGTGGTGTTCCTTTAAACACTGATTTTTATGGAAAACAACTTTTGACAATATTTAACTGTTATATTCCTCTGCAATCTTTGATAAATAAAACAGGAATGCCATATATATTATATGTATATATCAAATATGCTATAATATATTTTCCAAAACTTTATAGTTTAGTATATTTTATAGTATAGTTTTAGAGCAGGCATTATGCTAGAGTATGACCTGCCAAGAATGGGGTACATTGACATTGTGGCAGGCTTATGCAATGTATGATCATATACTGTAACTAAACCCCTATTATCTTTTGCCTAGGTAAGGTGTTTTTAAATAAAACTATTACATTCTGTGATACTTCAAATCTCTGTTTAGTGAATGAGCGTGTGCACTGGATTGTGTATTTTGTGTAATATATATATAAAAAAATGATTTTCTCACCCCTCCTGGGTGGTATGTTTATTCCTCAATCTCGGGTCATCTGCCAGAGGCCTAGGGGTTTAAGGGTTCTGGGCAGTATATTACATATATATATATATATATATATATATATATATATATATATATATATATATATTTGTATTTTAAGCAGTTTTTAACTTTATTTTAATTTATTACAGGCAGCATGGGGTCTACCTGTCATTCCAGGCACTCCCCCTGCTGGCACTGCTGTGGACGGCTATTTTGTCCATGTGATCTTGAGGTCCTCGCAAGGACCTCATGATCACATGGCCCAGGAGGGTCAGAATGGCAGCAGAGGGACTCCCTTGGATGCCAGGTAAGTCCCCCTACTGTGATCACCGGCGTGGGATTGCCGGCGAGCGGGTAAGTAACTAGGACGGTGAGGACGTGCTATGCCACCCGCCGGCATTTAGAGCCGGGTCCCCAAGGACTGCATAGCATGCCCGCCGTCCTTATGGAGGGTTAAAGAATGCGTGAATGTATATTTTTCCATCATATTGTTATTGTGAAAATGTAAAAATGTAAATAAAAATTGTACCTTATACCTAGATCAAGATTTTTAAACCATCACTATTCAAGAGATTATAGAAGTGCTTCACTTTCAAAAGACATAAAACTGTACAGTTAATATAGGTATTACATCTACCTCTCGTGGTGATAAAAATACCAGTGCTTGACTGTTTCAAGACTAATTAGAAAATAATTATAATATATTAACAAATTAATAACAATTGCGTTTCTAATATTATTTTGTATATGTCTTCTAGCAATCATAAAACATAAAAGTACTACAGAAACACCACCATTTTTATAATAAACAGTAATTAATTAATTCAGGTCCTCGCCTCTACTTTATTTCAGGTAGAGAGATTTGTGACGCATTCAAATTTATATTCATGGTCCCGCCACAAAGATCTATTATGAATGCCTTTTAAGAAATCATGTGTGTTAATTTCTCTCAGAACACAGATTTTCCAATGTTGACATTTTTAACAGCAAATTAGAGGAAACATTAAAAAAATATTTGTAATATTCATAAAATATTTTAAATTACTAACATAACCCTTTCAGCTTGTCCAATTCTAGCCTATCCCTGTGATCCGAGATCCTACAAGGTGAACCAGTGCTGAATGGGTCAAAGACCTTTACATCAGCTAATTGCATTGCCTGCATTTACATTTTTCTGTTGTATACGTTTTATGTCCTAATTCCTTTTTCATTTACATTACAAACTCTCCTTATATAAACTGGAGAGTATGAAGCAGTGCTGCAGACAATCTATAAACAGCAGATGTATAAAAAAAGGTTTGTGTGTGCATTCTTAGTCTCTGTGAAAACCTAAAAGCCTCTGTTTAGTTGTCGCAATTAATTTGCTCATTTTCACAACATTAGTCACAGAACCATTTTCAGCATTGCCCGCGGTGCATAAGGCTTTCGATGCAAGTAACAAGAGTTGACGCTCCCTTTGCAGGACCATTGTACAATTATTTTTTCTTAGTCATAGATTGCAAATGTGAAGGTTATTCTAGGTAAATATTTACTTTGTACTGGAGAAAAAAACTAAATAAAAATTTCATTAACAAGAAATTCCAATCAAAATTGTACTGGCAATTCCAAATAACTTTTGTCTACTTTTATACCCTTGGGCATTTTAGTTTTTAGCTAATTATTGTGAGCGTTAATCAAACCAATTAAATATTATAGAACAACGACAAGAATGTAGCTTCTGTAAATATCTGAATGCGCTAACCCAGGGGTTCAATCTTAATAAATTTGCTGTCAAAGGAAATATTCCAATTAGAAATTTCTTTGCTGATGATTATTGTATATTCTGACTTTTAGAAATACATGCTTTAGAAACAAATACATGCTCCTGCCTAATGGCTATGAGCCTTTTGAGTAGCATTTGGAGGGAAGTCCTAGCATATTTTTTTCTCATGATCAGTTCATAGGGTGAAGAAGTTAATCAACAGAATACAAGCAACTCACCGCTCTTGTATTGATCCTGTGTGCAATAGGTCGGTATGCTTGTAAACAAACTGTAACATTAAAACAAAACAAAGATTGGTTAAGACATCTTAGATAATGGAGACTAGCAAGATACAATAACAAAAGCATGTCTCCCAATGTCCACAAATATGCCTGTACCATTTTCTTTCGTATGCATTAATTTTTAGGCTTTTTAAAGCAACAGTAAGTCATGTTAGGTGTGATGGGTGCACTTTAATTACTTTAATATCAATATGAACAATTTCACCCAGATATGCTAAAAATAAATATGAGCTTGGATCAAATCTTAGATGCTTTATCAAGTCTTTTCATGAGTTATAACAAATGCAAAAGTGATAAAAGCTATTCACAGCTCATATTGCTTAATTGAGGCTTAACTATCAAGGATACGTTTCATAAATGTGCTGTTTAATTTTTAGTTGAGAAGAAAATAATTAGCACACTCTTCGTGCAACTTCTTGAATAGCCTTGTAAATTGAGTGTAGATCTAGTCTGGAAGGAATAGATTTCTTATTAATTTGACATCTCTTAGTTAATAATTGTTCTACCTTATTTTTTCCTTATTTCTTTACTGTGTGCAAAATTTCAATTATGAATCTAACATCACCCCTTACCACTTATTTAGCAGAATCAGGAAAAGGTACTTAGAATAGAATATATACATTATGTGAAATGTTGGGGGAAATGTATAGTAACATAAATGGATATCTGCATGGCATTTGTGTTAATATGAAATTTGATGGAAATATAAATTAATGTTCTGCAGAAATTATATAGCTCAGAATTCAAAATCCATCTTACTCACTCACTAAACACCAGCTTCAGAGCTCACAAATTGTAATAGTAGGAGTGAAAGTCATTGACTGAGAGTGGTAAGATAATGTGGGCAGTCAATGAATGTCAATGGTTATGGCTCTTCAGAAGCTGTAAAACACCTCACTGTACCAACTCGAAGCATACGAGACTGGCACAGACTCATGTAAGGGGGCAAACTGTTTTTTTTTAATGGTTTGCCCCATAACCATAGAGCAAGACCAGGTTATTCATCACATCATAACCCATTAGTGACATTACTGCTTAACCCCTTCAGGACCGCTGACGGTTCAGGACTGTCAGCGGTAAAACGTGCTTTTGGACCGCTGACGGTCCTGAACCGTCATAGCGAAAAACGAGACAGAGATCGTGATAGTTTGTTGCAGCAGTGTTCAGTGACCATCAGAAAGTATCAGTATTTTATTTAAAAAATCACCTTTTAACCCCTTTCCTGCCAGATCTGTTACAGCAGTGCATTTGTACTCTGTATTTTTTTTTTTGCCCTTAAAGGGTTACATTTGTTTTAAAAATATGTGTCTTGGTCTGTCCTGGTCTGTTTTGGTCTTTCTTGGTCTGTCTTAATCAGTCAGTTTCCTTCCCCCAAATCTCCATTAGATTTTTGGGACAGGAGTTAGTTTAGGGATTGCTTTTTAGTCTGTTTTAGTAAAAAAAAAAAAAAAAAAACATGCAGCGTGTGTATAACTTGCAGGAGGCATATGCTTGCGTCTTGGTGTCAGATTTTGACCCAGGTCAGTTTTCTGACATGTCTAGTCAAGACGACATGTCATCTGTGTGTGAGCCGGCTGAAGAAAGAAGCTGTGCTTCCTCTGCTATGCCGAATGTGGAGGAGGACTGGGTACCTCCACAGTTAGCCAAGCCCAACATCCCCCCTTTTAGTGCCAACACAGGCATTAATGTTAATGTGGATGGCTTCTTCCAAATGCAGTATGTAGAACTATTTTTAGGGGATACCATCTGGGAGGAGATTGCTTCCCAGACTAACTTGTATGCTACCCAATTTATTGATAACAATCCAGGTAGCTATACAGTCAGGGAGCATGACTGGCATACCACAGATGTCCCAGAGCTTAAAAAATTCTGGGCTCTTACAATGCTCATGGGGATTATAAAGAAGCCATCGATTCGCTCATACTGGAGCACCAACCCAATAATGTCTAGTCCAGTATTCTCCCAAACCATGCCTAGAGCCAGATACGAGTTACTGCTGAGATTTTTACATTTCAGTGACAATACCCTCTGTCACCCTAGAGATCACCCCCAATACGATAGGCTTCATAAAATACGCCCACTGCTAGTCCATTTTCAGGACAAATTTTTGGATGTTTATACCCCCCAACAAAATGTATCCATAGATGAATCGCTAATGAAATACAAAGGGAGATTAGGGTTCAGACAATACATCCCCTCAAAGCGCTCTAGGTATGGCATAAAACTGTACAAACTGTGTGAGAGCAAAAGTGGATACACGTTTGCCTTTCGTGTATATGAGGGGAAAGATGGTCAACTGGACCCTCCTGGGTGTCCTGACTCCCTGGGGACAAGTGGGAAACTTGTATGGGACCTACTAAACCTCTTGTTTAATAAAGGTTACCACCTTTATGTGGATAATTTTTATAGTAGTGTCCATCTGTTTAAAACGCTTTATGGTTTACAGACACTGGCCTGCGGCACTGCCAGAAAAAATTCCAAAGACTTTCCACGATCTCTCATAGAGGCAAAATTAAAAAAAGGCGAATGTAAAGCACTTTGCAAAGCTGAAGTTCTTGCACTAAAATTTAGGGACAGGAAGGATGTCAACATGCTTAGAAACATAGAAACATAGAAACATAGAATGTGACGGCAGATAAGAACCATTCGGCCCATCTAGTCTGCCCAATTTTCTAAATACTTTCATTAGTACCTAGCCTTATCTTATAGTTAGGATAGCCTTATGCCTATCCCATGCATACTTAAACTCCTTTACTGTGTTAACCTCTACCACTTCAGCTGGGAGGCTATTCCATGCATCCACTACCCTCTCAGTAAAGTAATACTTCTTGATATTATTTTTAAACCTTTGTCCCTCTAATGTAAGACTATGTCTTCTTGTTGTGGTAGTTTTTCTTCTTTTAAATATAGTCTTCTCCTTTACTGTGTTGATTCCCTTTATATATTTAAATGTTTCTATCATATCCCCCCTGTCTCGTCTTTTCTCCAAGCTACACATGTTAAGATCCTTTAACCTTTCCTGGTAAGTTTTATCCCACAATCCATGAACCAGTTTAGTAGCCCTTCTCTGAACCCTCTCTAAGGTATCAATATCCTTCTGAAGATACGGTCTCCAGTACTGTGTACAATACTCCAAGTGAGGTCTCACCAGTGTTCTGTACAATGGCATGAGCACTTCCCTCTTTCTACTGCTAATACCTCTCCCTATACAACCAAGCAATCTGCTAGCTTTTCCTGCTGCTCTATTACATTGTCTGCCTACCTTTAAGTCATCAGAAATAATCACCCCTAAATCCCTTTCCTCATATGTTGAGGTTAGGACTCTATCAAATTTTCTGTACTCTGCCCTTGGGTTTTTACGTCCAAGATGCATTATCTTGCACTTATCCACATTAAATGTCAGTTGCCACAATTCTGACCATTTTTCTAGTTTACCTAAATCATTTGTCATTTGGCTTATCCCTCCTGGAACATCAACCCTGTTACATATCTTAGTATCATCAGCAAAAAGACATACCTTACCATCAAGACCTTCTGTAATATCACTAATAAAAATATTAAAGAGAATGGGTCCAAGTACAGATCCCTGAGGTACCCCACTGGTGACAAGTCCAAGCTTCGAATATATTCCATTAACTTCAACCCTCTGTTGCCTGTCACTCAGCCACTGCCTTACCCATTCAACAATATTTGAATCCAAACTTAAAGATTGCAGTTTATTGATAAGCCTTCTATGTGCAACAGCGTCAAAAGCCTTACTGAAATCTAGGTAAGCAATGTCTACTGCACCACCCTGATCTATAATTTTAGTTACCCAATAAAAAAAATCAATAAGATTAGTTTGGCATGATCTCCCTGAAGTAAACCCATGTTTTCTCTGATCTTGAAATCCATGTGTTTTTAGATATTCAACAATCTTATCCTTTATCATGGTTTCCATCACTTTCCCCACTACTGAAGTAAGGGTTACTGGACTATAGTTGCCCGACTCCTCCCTATTACCTTTCTTGTAAATGGGCACAACATTCGCTAACTTCCAATCTTCTGGGACTACTCCTGTTAACCACCATCCATGATGAAAGCATGTCAGACGTCTCTGTCCGGGGCAGAGTAGAGTCCAAACCGGTTTGCATCAGGGCATATAATAAGTATATGGGGGGGGGGTGTTGATTTGGCTGATCAGCTGATGCAGCCATATCTGATGCAGATAGCAACCCACAACTCATATTTGCTTTTTTTTTTTTTTTTTTAAATAACCCAGGGAAAACCACCTTTCTCCAATTTCAGTTGAAAATAATTTCTTTAACAATTTATGGAGATGGACAAGTTCCAACAACGGTGCAAGCTGATTCCAGGCATTTTATTTTTAAGTTACCGCCAACTGCTAGAAAAAAAAAAACCAGAAACATTGCTGGGTCTGTTTTAAAAACGGGAAACGGACAGACACCCCTTTTCACTGTCCTGATTGCCCTTTGAAACCAGGACTGTGTGTAGGAACATGTTTCAAGCTGTACCACACAGAACAGTTGTAAGAAGTGTTCCTGAATTTTTATTTTATTTTTTGTTTCTTTGGAAAGCAGCTATTTTTTTGTTAGTCAGTTTCCTTCCCCCAAATCTCCAGTTAGATTCTATTTGCAGGAGTCAGTTGCTGCTAAATGTACACCTGCACATCTGGTCTAACAAGTTTTCTGGCAGCAACACATAACCAGCTGGCCAAAACCAGAGGACATGTGCATAAAAACCAGAATTTAAAAATTACCACTACACTTTCTCTGTTTTTTGGGGGGGCAAAATGGTTGGGGGAAAGAAGTCAAAACACCCCATCTTCTATAACCTTTGATGTCTACTTTATAAAAATATATACTATATATACTTTCATGATGGTAACATTAACTGGGGGGGTGCAAAAATATGTCAAACTGAAGATAGACCAAGCATACTTATATATCAAGTTGAAAAACTCACATGTACAAGTTCTGATTGTTGCCTTTTGGCCCCCAAACAACCCATCAACCCTATACATGGGGGGTGTCACTGTACTCGGGAGATGTTGCTGAACATATTGGGGTGTTGTTTGGCAGTGACACATAACAGGATCTGTTAATTAATGCCTAAAGTACAATGTGTGTGAAAAAAACAGAAAAAAAATTACTACCTCAATGTTTGACAAAGCCTGGTGGTAGAATTAGTGCATGGAAAGTGTTAAAATACCACCATGTGAAATGCCCTAGGGTGTCTACTTTTCAAAAATATATGTTTTGATGGGGGTAAAATACATTGACCAGCTTTAAAAATGTCCCAAATAGAACATGTATGCAGGTTGACTACATGTCAAAATTCCAAGCTGGGAAACTGATATGCGCCTTTTAGCCGCCCAACAACCCGACACTCTTATACATGGGTGGTATCACTGTACTCGGGAGATGTTGCTGAACACATATTGGGGTGTTATTTGGCAGTGACACCTAACATAATCTGTGAATTTATACCTGAATTGCAATGTATGTGAAAAAAAAATAAAAAAAAATAAACTACCTATGCAAAGTTTGTCAAAGGTTTGTGGTAAAATGGCTGCATAGAAAGTATCAAAATATTCTTAGATGAATACCGTGGGTTATCTAGTTTAAGAAAATTATATACATGGGGGGTGTTGTTTTGGAGATTTATGACATAACAGTGTTACAATGTCACTATTGATACATTTGAAAAATGTACATTTTGAAACAGCAATTTCCTACTTGTACTTAAAGCCCTATAACTTCGCAAATAAAAGCAAAAAAACACGTAAACATTTGGTGTTTTTAAACTCAGGACACAATTTTGAATCTATTTAGCAGTTTGTTTCATTTGATTTTGTAGATCAGTAAATGATTTTTTAAGTAGAAGTCAAAAAACTTGTTTTTTTTATTTTTCACCATTTTTTTAAATTAAATTATATGACATGATAAAAATAATAGTATGAAAAGAAAGCCCTTTTTGTCCTGAAAAAAACAATATATAATTTGTATTGGAACAGTAAATAAGAGAGCGGAAAATTACAGCTAAACACAAACACCACAAAAGTGTTAAAATAGTTCTGGTCCTTAACCCCTTAAGGACGGAGGGCGTACTATTACGCCCTGCAGGAGCCGGCTCTAAACGCCGGCGGGCGTAATAGTACGCCCTCACTTTAATGGCCGCCCACGTGGCCGGCGCTATTCGCCCGCTGCAGATCGCGGTCGGGGGGGATGCCCGGCCCCCCAGGCAACCCCCCCTGTGGCCGGGGACCGCGATCTGCAGTCACTGATCGCAGTGACAGGCTGTCACTGCGATCAGTATTTAACGTGTGTCAGCCGATTTCAAATCGGCTGACACACGTGGCCGGCGGCTTTCTGCAATGCAGATCGCGGTCGGGGGACTTACCTGGCCCCCCAGGCAGTCCCCCTGGGGTCAGTGACCGCGATCTGCTGTCTGAGATCGCAGTGACAGGCTGTCACTGCGATCTCAGAGCGCTCTGATCGCAGTGACAGCCTGTCACTGCGATCAGTGTTACATGTGTCAGCCTATTGGCTGACACATGTAACTGGCACAAAGATCCCCCTGCAGATTGGAAGGGGGGAGTGCTTGTACCACCCAGGCACTCCCCCCTGTGGCCAATTACCCAATCTGCAGGAGGTGATCACAGTGACAGGCAGTCACTGTGATCACTGATCCTGTGTGTCAGCCAGTGATGTAAAATCACTGGCTGACACTGTCTCTGCCCCCTGTCCTGTAAAAAAAAAAAAAATATTAGTAAAAAAAAAATTACAGTTAAATATAAAATATACTTAGATCATATATATTATATATATATGATCTAAGTATATATATATATATATATATATATATACACACACACACACACATTTACACATACACGAAGTGTATTTAAATATTAATATATATAATTATTTATATATATTACTATCAAATTACACGTAGACTAATACTGATTAAATATATATATATATAATTATTGTTATATATATATATTTATATATAATATAAAAAAATGTAAATACGTAAAAAAAAAAAATTAAAAAAATAATTAAAAATAAATAATAAAAAAATATATAGATGTTTGTTATTTCGTTCTAACTGTATTGTGATATTAATATATATATATTTATATCAAAATACACGTAGAACGAAATAATATATATATCTATATACATAAATATATACATATATATCACTAAATATATACACCTATATATAAATAAAAATATTTTAAAAAATTATATATATATATATGTATATATACACATATGTATATATATACATATATTAATTCTACACATATATTTATGTAATATTTTTACATAATTAGGTATCCTAATTAATTACAATTAGCGGGACCTGCCTGACAACCCATGCCGAAAGTATAGGGAATTTAATTTGCTAGCACTATATTTAACCCTATAACTTTCCAAGACACCATAAAACCTGTAAATTGGGGGTACTGTTTTACTCGGGAGACTTCGCTGAACACAAATATTAGTGTTTCAAAACAGTAAAATGTATTACAACAATGATATCGCCAGTAAAAGTGAAGTTTTTTGCATTTTTCACGCACAAACAGCACTTACACGGATGATATTATTGCTGCAATACTTTTTACTGTTTTGAAACACAAATATTTGTGTTCAGCGAAGTCTCCCGAGTACAACAGTACCCCTCATGTACAGGTTTTATGGTGTTTTCAAAAGTTACAGCGTCAAATATAAGGCTTGTGTTTCATTTTTTCACATTAAAATTCGCCAGATTGGTTACGTTGCCTTTGAGACCCTATGGTAGCCCAAGAATGAAAATTACCCCTATGATGGCATACCATTTGCAATAGTAGACAACCCAAGGTATTGCAAACAGGGTATGTCCAGTCTTTTTTAGTAGCCACTTAGTCACAAACACTGGCCAAAATTGGCGTTTTTTTGCATTTTTCACACAAACAGATACTAACGCTAACTTTGGCCAGTGTTTGTGACCAAATGGCTACTAAAAAAGACTGGACATACCCCATTTGCAATACCTTGGGTTGTCTACTATTGCAAATGGTATGCCATTATGGGTGTAAATTTCATTCCTGGACTACTATACAGTCTCAAAGGCAACGTAACCAATCTGGCGAATTTCAATTTCAAATGTAACGTGCTATATTTGACCCTGTAACTTCCCAAAACGCCATAAAACCTGTACATAGGGGGTACTGTTTTACACGTGAGACTTTGCTGAATACAAATATGTGTATTTTATTGCAGTAAAAGCAAACAGTATTATGACACTGACCGTTAAAATGTCAATGTAGAACTAAAAAAATCAAAAAAATCGTATTTTCTCCCATTTTTTTCATATTAAATTATGTTTCATAGCTAAATATTTGATATTAAATGAAAGCCCTGTTTCCCCTGAATAAAATGATATATAATAAGGGTGGGTGCATTTACTATGAAAGAGGTGTATTACGGTTGGACAGACATGTAGCGCAAATGCCAGGTTTTGTTTACATTTTGTTTCGTTCACACTGTGTACATTTGGCTCCGTCCTTAAGGGGTTAATGTACAAACATCGCAAAAACAGTCCGGTCCTGAAGGGGTTAAATAAAAGCAGTGATTGTGCATTGAAAGACCCTTCAGCGAGATTCTTCATTTCCATATGTTTTTCTATCTATCTATCTATCCATCCATCCATCTAACAACAACCTTGGGTGTGCATTTTCTCAAAGAATGTATGTATCTGAAGGCTGTTACACTGATGTAAGGCGTCTTTTTAAATGAAAAAAAAATCTGCAATCACTCAACTCAATTTGGTGAGCGAAAAAAAAGACATGCATTTTTGAAATTGAAATAGCATTTTTGTAGTAGTAGTTTGTCAATGCTTTTAAAATAAAACCTCAAAAAACCTTTAAAATTCATCAAACTTTAGAAATGTATAGACATTTTATGATAAATAAGTTCCAAGTTTGCGCATATTTTTATTAAGTTGAATACAACTTGAAAATCTCACTATCTCAAATATTATGCCATAATATATAGCCAGTGTCATTCAGTTTGAAACTGGTGCCAGTTCTGCAAAATGGTAAATTTTTAAAGTAATTTTGTTTCTATCTTTTTAAAAAAAAAATTTAACATTGAATCAGACCTCGATGTTGCTTTCAAATAGCTGTAACAAACTAGGGAAAATTTGTTAGCAAAAATATGTATTTTTAGAATGAGACAACTTGGAGCATAAACTGAGTGGCTGTTTCCATGGCTATCCCCAGATTAGAATTCTCCAAAACCTTAAAAGTTGCCACTAAAGTACTTCCTCTAATTCAACTATCTGTACCTTTACCATTTTTAGAACGTTAAGAAATAGTGAGGGATCAGAGAGGCATTGCCAGGCAAGAGCTCCACACTAAAGAGGCCAAAAATATGAAGGAACTTTTTTATATGTGTGCATCCAGATTAGTATGTAAAATGTTTTATTGTGTGCACATACAAGCACATATTTATTGGTTGCAATTTATTATATACATTGGTTTATTCTGTGACTCCATTTGTGGGGTTTTTTTTCAGTGAATTCCCTTACAGAGTATATACCTCCTGTTTAAGAACATAGAGTACTTTTATTTGCCATGTAATGAGAAACTGGGAGAAATAAACCCAAAAATGTTAAATCAAAATTTTAAGAATGTGGCATTAAGAAATGAGACAAAAAGCGTTCAAATAAAAGTGGGTAGTTCTTGCTTGTCGGTACTATGGAAGCCTCTCATAATCTTTATATCTGAATCATTGTGTGTTTTTCTCTTCCGCTACTTTACATTGTATTGGAATTCAAGACTGTAAAAGATGAAAAATGATAGAATTTGATAGGAAAACCAGAGTTTATAGTCATGTTTCAGTATAGCACAAGCCTTGTCATATAGAGTGACATAGTTAATTAAGGTAAAAATAGACACCAACTGTTCTAATCTCATTCTCTCCAATATTTGTTGATTCAGAAGGCATAATAGAAAAATTGGAAATAAAGGAAATGTTTATCCTAAAGGCGTTAAAATGTCCTTTGCACCATGAAGGTAATCAGATTGTCTATGGCTCAACAATACCAAAGATAAATTTAATTCCTTATAACCCTGTACACTAGTATTATGTAGAAAGTCATTGGTTGTTTGTTAAGTCATTGGTTGAATCTGAAAAGTAATTTTATCAAGAGTAATGTTCACATCTTAATAGACCTATGTTTAAAAATTATTTCTGTCTTTATTTCTTAATAGAAAACTCTTTTCATCTCTCCTGTTTTTTAAGCATTTTTTTTAGAAGCAGTTTAGAATGTCTGTCCACTATCTATCTATCTATCTATCTATCTAATTGCATGAAAAGAGTAAGCCCGGCTTAAACACACTAGTGAATTGTAAGGTCAGCAATTTCTGAGCTAAACAGTAGGTTGGGCCATAACTTTGGTCCAACAACCTATCTAGAAATAGACAGCAAAAGGCATGATAGGATAGTAATACATTACCAGACCTTAGAATGGCTGAGATTAATTCAGTGCTTGTAGTGAATGACACATGAGAACAAGGGGAGAACAGTTAAGACTTAGACTGCAGGAAATGAGTCTATTTCAGCCCTGGAATACATGTAAATGTAAATAAATTTAAGTTGTTTTCATAAGAAATAGGGAACCATTATTATTTAATAATGGAGATACACCATCCCACCCACTTTAAATGAGACTTTGAAAGTATAAAATATTAACTTTATGGAGAAACTCTCAGTTTTTACTTTGAAAAATCGGGTTAAGGAATTGCCAAAGTGCTGAAATCCCGAATTGCTGAAGTCCCGAATTTCAGAAGTGCCGAACCGAACCGAAGTGCCGAATAGCCGAATTCCCGAATTTCGGAAGTGCTGAACCGAACCAAATTGTTTGCCCATGCACATCAAAATTCACCATCATTGGAAGAATCACCTGTGAATAAGAAGAGTTAATAGCCCCAGCAAAGGATGAAACATTATCCCTAGAGCCACTACCGGGACTAGCCCTATTTACAGATAGAATAGAAGGGGTTTTGGGTACGCATATTTTTTTGTTTAATGTGTATTGTATTTTCTTAATTTTGGGTCGCTGAAGAAGTCTTATACAGGACGAAACATTTGGGACCATATTGCCTTTTTATTTTATTTGAATGTCTTTAATTCATGCTGAATTGGTAATTAAAGCAGAATTTTGAATACATCTTGAATCCTGAAAATCAACCTTGGTGATGAGGTGACAAGAAGCAGGAGCAAGAAGGAATATTGGATAGCCTCAATTATGGGCCATTACAATTTTTGTTGCAAATATATTAGTCATTAAAAATGATTGGCTCTTTTTGCATATGGGAAATCGACATTCCATAGGAACATATGGGGAGTAAGCGTATCAAAGGCAAATCATTTATATTAATAATATTTTGCGTGACCCGTTTAATACCAGTAAGCCATTCATCCAAAGGCAAGTGAGTATACAGTTCAAATTCCCATTTAATTATTGGAGGCGGCTTACTTTTCAAAGATCTGTTATTTGAAATATGAGAATTAAAAAACCTCAATATTCTGGATAATATCATTTTTTTTGAGACAAACAGATAAGACAGAGTAAGTATTCAACCCAATGATGTAGTAAAATCTCCCTTCTGATCATATAGTACTTATATAGATCATATAGATGTCTTTTATTAACATTTTATTACAATTTATTACAATTAAAGTGAAATTTAAACTTCAGAGCGGTCAGGTCTTTATTAGAAAGATATTTTATTAGAATTTGGGATTTATTAATGTTAATTTTGTAGTTTGAAAATTTACCAGATGTATTAATACAAGCAAGTAGAGCACAAATTGACCCGGATGGGTTTGTCATGGATAGAGAGACGTCATTTGCATATTATGGACCTGCAAGAGTTATTTTGATAAAATAGGTCTTAAAGGACCACTATAGTGCCAGGAAAACATACTCTTTTTCCTGGTACTATAGTGCCCTGAGGGTGCCCCCACCTTCAGGGTCCCCCTCCCGCCGGACTCTAGGGTGAGGAAGGGGTTATACTTACCACTTTCTCCAGTGCCGGGCAGGGAGCTCTCCTCCTCCTCTCCGCCTCCTCTCCTGAATGCGCATGCGTGGCAAGAGCCGCGCATGCATTCAGCCAGTCTCATAGGAAAGCCCAGCTGGACCTGGCACCCAGACCAGTGGTGTATCCTGGTTTTGTGCTGCCCTAGGCAGGACAAAACTCAGGTGCCCCTCTCCCCCCGCGCCACCCCCACCCAACCCTTCCTCCCTGCCCCACCTTCTAAATACACACACAAAGTCAGACACACACACACAGTCAGACACAAACACAGTCAGACACACACACACAGTCAGACACACACACACAGTCAGACAAACACACACACAGTCAGACACAAACACACACACACACACACAGTCAGACACAAACACACACACACAGTTAGACACACACACACACACACACACAAACACACAGTCAGACACAAACACACACACAGACACACACACAGTCAGACACACACACAGTCAGACACACACATACACACAATCACTCACATTAACACTTTTTTTTTTAATTTAACCCCCCCAGCCTCCTTACCTTTGGGAATGCTGGGGGGGGTTCTCTCTCTCCCTGGGGGGTCCAGTGGCTGCCGGTCGGGCTGATGGGCTAGCTGCTGGGCGGGCGGCTGGCGAGGGAGCACTTCCTCTGAGCACTCTGCTCAGCTCCCTTGCGCGCCGCAGAGTGAGGCTGCGAGCCAGAATATGACATCATATTCCGGCTCCCAGCCTCAGTCTGCGGCGCGCGAGGGAGCCGAGCAGACCGCTCAGAGGAAGTGCTCCCTCGCCAGCCGCCCGCCCAGCAACCAGCATGTCAGTTAGCCGCAAGGCTTTTGGGGGCGGCGTTTTTTGCCTCCCCCTGAAAAATGTCGCCCAAGTCAAATGCCTTGTTTGCCTCGCGGTTAATATGTCCCTGACCTAGACCACTTCATTAAGCTGAAGTGGTCTGGGTGCCTATAGTGGTCCTTTAAGATAACACTAGTTCTAGATAGGTCTTTATGACTACTATGCAGACTTATAGGTTTTAGCCTTTTAACTGTGATCTTTGAAAATATCTTTAGATATTCCTTAATTCATAATAAAAGTCTATGATTAGATGGCATCTTAGGATCTTTCTCAGTTTGTAAAATTGGAGATATAATGGCCTGGAGCATCTCGTGGGGGATAGCTTTAGTAGGATAATCTAGGAACATCTTTAAAAGTAAAGATATAAGTGTATCTTTTGAAACTTGAAATCTCTTATAAAATAAAGCTGACTTTACATCTGGACCCTAAGCTTTTGAGAACTTCAGATCACTTTCAGATCTTTCTCTTGATTTCTTCTTCTGAGATAGGTTTATTTATCCTTTCAAAAAATTCCTTATTAATCTTAGGAATTTTAAGGTTATCCAAAAAGTTGTTAGTGCTAGTTTTAGAAGGTGGATCTATTTTTAAATTATAACGTTTTTTATAGTAATTAGCAAAAGTTTTACCAATGTCATTTGGACAATAAGATGATGTATTTTTTAGTAAGTTTGTTAATAACCTTTTGTTTCCTATCATTTTTCAGTTTATTTGATAGTAATTTCCTTACTTTACGTAATGGTACGACCCTTGTTTGAGGTGGAAAACATTCTTTTGACTTGGTCTAATACTCTCTCATTTATTTCCTATTTAACTCTATCTCTTTAGTTCTCTCAGTATTTATTTTAAACATATTTTATCACTCAGTTTTTAGCTAATTTAACATAGAGATCAGGAAGAGAGATTCCTATTTATTTCTTTGGGTGCTTAATTTTATAAGTAATCCTTGAATAAAACATTTAAGGGTACACCACAAGATCAAAGATGAAACCACCCCATTGTCATTAATATCAACAAATATCTTAATATTAATATTTAAATATTATAAATCAGAGTTGGAGGTCAATAAACTTCCACTGATTCATCATCTTGTTCTATGCTTATACTCCCTATTGTTTGAAACTTCCCCCTGGGCTATCAATTAAATTAAAAATAACTCAGTGTTTCAAGCAGAAACCTATATATACAAGCTCCTAACATCATAACCACTTCAAATAACTGAAGTGGTCCCTGGTGGTTGGAGTAACCCTTTTATACCAGAGTATACAGGAGACATTTCAGAGTTGGATATTTTTTCAACTTCAGATATTGTGCCCCCGACATTTAAAATTAACTTTAAATTCACTTTGAAATCCTAGCGATTCTCACTTTATTGGGTAACTGATTGTTTTTCCTACTCCAACTATGGGTAATTGAATTGTGATTATGTTCAACAACATGGAAAAGGCCTACATAAGTATTGCAGACAAAATGCAAACATTTGAAAGGTTTATTTTATAGACCATGATTAGGAAATCTGATTAAAAATAGCAAATTATCAATGTATCACCATTAAAGTTAATGGTGAAATGTGTAGTGACATAAGATTTCTTCACAACCGCGTTCCATCATCTCCAAAGTATACTGGGGATGCAGGCTAATATGTTGAGATAGCAGGACCCCCAATCCCAAGGGGTATCTATGGTCCCCACGACAATACCTCTTCTTAGACCCTCCTAGCTAGACCTCTTATATCTAAACAATTTAAGGGTTTATCCATCAGTCCTGTTGTGCACGAAAACTAGGGAAGGAACTTAGGGACTGTACAAGTGGGACAGTTTCTAACTCCCTACTCTGCGGAATGCATGTTCAATATAATGTACACATAAGGTCTACTGGGAACCATACAGCTGACTGTTTATGCATAACATATATAAACAATCCTGGATTATTCTTTTTATTGGCTTAGAAAGTACTTAACTGTACTTTCTTTGACTAACCCTTTTCCTTCTGTAAAATTATAAACTTGATTTGCAACATGAAAAATAAATTTAAAAAAAAAGTTAATTATATAATATGAACCCATATACAATTTCTCAGAACACAGACAGTGAAAGGAAGCAGGGCATTTGGATATTATATAAATATTCGAAAAATATTCATACAAAAGGGTATAGAATACTGATTGTTGGGGAGGAGCTTGGCCACCATTTAGAGGATCTCCTGGTACACTGGGACAATTTAGTTCCAAAAATACAATTTGCAAACTCAATGCAATAATTTGAAGTACGTAATTACTTTCAAGAAGAACTACTCACCATGCAGAAGCAAAAAAATTAAGACGAATTTGTTCCTGTGACTAAAAAAAACTGACAAGTCTGCTGTGGTTTAAAAAAAACTGACAAGTCTGGTCTTATACTAACATTGATTTTTGCTTTTAATTTTTCTTTTTGTTCTTTCCTACCTGGATCTAAAAGAACCTTATCTTTTGAAACATATCACTGATCCCTACTCAAGTCCTGAGATAAGCAGGGATAGCTGAGAAATGTTTGTTTTGTTCCCACATTAATGTGATATACCTGAAGGCTCACTCCCCCTCCCATATTGTCACATCCAAGATGGCCCCTACAGGATTTAAAACAATGACTTACAATCCAACTATGCCTCTAGAGATGGCAGAAGATTTGCCACCATTGGCTGGCATGATAATACAGCTCATCCAAAATTTAAGAGTGGACTTAATAAATGATTTTAAAAAGGACTTTGATGTTATGTATGGCGCAATAGAAAATATTGGGCAACGTACAGAAGAGGTAGAGCATAGACTGCACGCCCAGGAAACATCCGACCAGGACTTGATTAATAATGTGAAAGAGCTTCAACTACAAGTTAACCAACAAGCGGAAAAAATAGCAGATGCTGAGGATAGAAGTAGGCGCAATAACCTGAGGATCAGGGGGATTCCTGACACCGTTGATGCCCCAGAATTATTGAATTATTATTATTATTTTTCCAGACAATGGTTAAGACAACTTTACCAAGAGCTACCAACCTGGACTTATTGATGGACAGAATCCACAGGCTGCCTAAGCCTACCAAAGCACCTGTAGCCGCGCCCAAAGATGTAATAGTGAGATTACACTTTTTTCACATAAAATAGGAATTTTGGGGCGCGATACGAGCATCTGGCCTTTATGGGGAATATAAAAACATAAAGGTATTTCAAGATGTTTCGGCCTACACAATGAGGCATCGCAGGGAGTTCAAGCCTTTTACATCTGAATTAAGGCAGAGAGGGATACGTTATAGGTGGGGATTTCCTGTGAAGGTACTCTTCCATATGGATGACCGGATCTATACAGTTACATCACAAGAGGAGGGTATGGAATTTCTTAACTCCATCAATAGACGTCCAGCACAATCACATGTGCTTTCACCCTCAACTTCAGCGCGTGCACACAAGAGGAGCAAGGCGGATGACACCTGAGACCCACACTGCTTTTGTTTCATTCTTTTACAGGTCCAGATGCAGTATTGTCAGTTTTGGATTATCAATCACAAGCCGCTATATTCCTTACTTTCAGACGGTTTTGTCCTTATCTTATACTAACATTGATTTTTGTTTTAATTTTTCTTTTTGTTCTTTCCTACCTGGATCTAAAAGAACCTTATCTTTTGAAACATATCACTGATCCCTACTCAAGTCCTGAGATAAGCAGGGATAGCTGAGAATTTTTTTTTTTGTTCCCACATTAATGTGATATACCTCTAAAGCAGACAACCTTTGCTACTTTTATGTTTTCTCCCAAAACTATATTAGATAAGTGATAAGAATTTCCTTTTTCATTCCAAGTCAATTGAGGTTTTTCTCTGTTAAACTAAGATTTCAGGACTGCAGGGACCTTCCCTTTTTCTTTCTGCTATTTGTTAATTTTTCTCCTTTAACATCTTCAACTTTTTGATAATTATTTATTGCTTAGATTGGTTCCCCTTGTCCCGGGTAGTTTTCTCTCCCCCCAACCTGGGCCTAACACCCTGAGATGGAGAAAAATGTTTTATTCTCCCTCATGGCCCTATCACTTACCAAAGGTTTTTTACTTCCCCTGATAGGGGTATTTTTCCAAGTTTTTTTACCCCCTGTTTTTTACTTTTAATTTTATGTCGATCCATTTTCTTGGGAAAGGTATACAATTCAGCATGACACAGTCTCAAGACATAACTTGTACAATGTTTGTTTCAATTGCTTTAACTAATTTCTTAATGTATCACCAAAAACAATTCTTGTCTAAAATGTTGGATCTCCTAATACTTCTCTTGAGGCGCGGAACTTCAGGCTCACACATTGACAGCTGATTTCTCTCCATTAACTACGATTTTTATTTAGGTCATGGTTATTAAGTTTATGTCATTCAATGTGAGGGGCCTGAACACTGCGCACAAGAGAAGACTACTTTTTAAGGAAGCAAAATCCAACAAATCAGATGTTATTTGTGTACAGGAGACTCATTTTAAAGAAGGCAAAGATTATAGGCATTGTACTTATAAATCCAAATCTAGAGGTGCTTCTATTTTTTTAACAGAAATGTTGCTTGCTCAACAGAAAAGGTAATGGCAGATGATGAAGGGAGATATTTACTGTGGACAGGAAAAATTTATAATATTCTGTACACAATTGTGAATTTGTATTTCCCTAACTCAGGTCAACTAGGTTTTTTCAGAAAGATCTGGTGAATGAGAACTTGAGAGGAACTTTAGTGATGTGTGGTGACACGAACTTTGTCATGGATGGCGATTTGGATAATGCGAGGGAAGATTCTGATTAACCCCACAGGAAACATAGTGATAGGTTAGCTGAAAAATGTTCTAAATATATGCGGACTGTATGATCCCTGGAGACTGATGCATGAGAGCGAAAGGGATTTCACATATTATTCGGTTTCTAAAAACATGTACTCCAGGCTGGACTGGTTCTTGATCCAGGGTGCTCATCTTGAAATCCGACATCTTAGACATAAACTGGTCCGACCACGCTCCAATCATTATGCATTTGGATGAAATTATATCTTCTGCCCCTAACAGACAATGGAAATTAGGCAACTATTTGTTAAACAACGTGGAAAATAGGTCGTCTGCAGAGAGGGTTTTGAATGATTATTTTCTGGACAATGTTCCATCTGAAGTTTCAGGCGATGTGGCCTGGAATGCGCACAAGGCTGTGTTAAGAGGCCATTTTATTTCTAGAGTGTCTCACCAAAAGAGAATTAATAACGATAATCTGAGAAATATGGAAAAAGAACTATACAATCTGAATCAGGCAAACATCCTCTTCCTTATCAGCAATGATAGGAGAGATTAAATTTAAGATACAAAAAGTTAATCTGGACCGCACAATTCTTATGGTGAGACGGCTTAGGAAAACATTTTATTTAAAAGGTAACAGGGCCTCAACTCTTCTGGCGTCTAAACTCCGGCATGTGAATGCCCAATCAAAAATAGCATATTTGTTAGATGACCAGGGACAAAAAATATTTCACCTGACTAAAATTAGTGATCAGTTTGCAGAGTATTATAGCAAACTTTATAATTTGGAATTGAATTCGAACCTCACCCAGCCATCTGAGGCAACAATTAATAGTTTTTAGATAAGTTGTCATTGCCTCGACTGTCTTCTGATAATCTAAAAAACTTAAAATGTGACATAACAGGTGAAGAGATAGCCAAGGTAATAAAACTTATGCCATCTGGAAAGGCCCCTGGCCCAGATGAATTTACTATACTTTATTACAAGACCTTTCCAGAAATTTTAATTCCCCATATGACTAAATTGTTTAATTCCTATAAGTCCGGGGGGAAGATGCCGGGAAAGTCCTTGTGCGCACAAAACGTCACCTATTCTAAAGTATTGGCTAACAGACTAGCTAAATTGATCCCTTTGCTAATTAATAATGATCAAGTGGGTTTTGTTCAAGGTAGGCAAGCTCCAGATGGAACGAGGAGGTTCATAAATTTAATCCAACACATCAATTTGACAAAAACTCCTTCTATGCTCCTATCATTGGATGCAGAGAAGACGTTTGATAGGGTACACTGGGAGTACTTGTGGAGTACACTAAGTAGGTATAATATACCATTGTCTTTTATTGATGCAATAAAGGCACTTTATGTTGCCCCAACAGCCCATGTTTTGGCCTGGGGTTTTCAATCAAGAACCCTTTTCCCTTACTAATGGGACACAACAAGGTTGCCCTTTATCCCCGGTTCTCTTTGTTTTGGCAATGGAACCCTTGGCCGAACTAATCAGAAGGACCCCAGAAATTGAAGGGATTAGTATTAAAGGATCCACCCATAAAATTGGTCTATTTGCCGATTATGTTATACTAGCGCTTAAAAATCCAAAAAAATACCTGACATTTCTTAAAGAAATCCTACTCCAATTTGGGGTATCCTACTATAAATTGAATGAATCAAAAACCCAGGCCCTCCCACTTCATATGAATAAATCCGATTTAGTCACACTAAAGACAATCTATCCATTTGATTGGAGAAGTGAATATTTAGAGTATCTAGGCATTAACCTATGTAAAAACTTGTCTAAAATGCATGCCCAAAACTTAAAGAAAGCATGGCCGGACTTACAAAGAGAGATGGAGAGATGGTGCGGGATGGAACTCTCATGGCTAGGGAGAATTGCTTCTATTAAAATGTCCATTCTTCCTAAAATGTAATATTACTTTAGGACTATACCTCTATCCATCCCATTATCCTTTTTTAATAAAATGCATCCAGTTATGTTAAAGTTCATCTGGAATAACAAGTCCAGCATAATCAAGCTCACATCCCTGCAGCACCATAAATCCCATGGAGGTATTGGAGTGCCAAATATCCATAAATACTATTTTGCCACGAATGCTGCAGTGGCCGTTAGCTTCAATAGTCAAGTAAATAGGCCCCAATGGGTGGAAATAGAGGAAGCTAAAATTCTCCCATTCCAACTTAAATAATTACCCTGGTTGAGTCCTGAAAGAAAGCCCGGAGTCGCTAAATTATTTCTATCTATAAAAACTACCCTTAAAGCCTGGGATATAGTGTTTAAAAACAATCGCCACTCAGTGAAACTGTATAGGGCTATGCCGATCGAACTACTGAAACACTATATGCCCTCTTTGGACTCAGATCTGTTGAAGAAATACCACTTGAACAATATAGATAGTTTTTTCCACAGCAATACTATTTTATCATATGAAAAATTCCAATTTAAACATAGATTGATGAATGACTGCAAGGAAGAATGCATGTTGGTTATTGAGAAACTGAAAGAACTATATAAATTATCAGACACCGATAAAAATTACAAAGAGTTAGAATTATCACAATTGGAAAACATTTTTGCATGACCCAAATAGGATGGGCGCAATATCAATGTGTTATTTACTACATAATACCAAACTCACTGTTAAACTTAAGCACATGCTATCTTGGGAGGCGGAGCTGGGCACCCTATATGAGTTAGAGGATTGGTTTAGTTTTTTTAAATCATTAAAGGGAATATTTTTTTGCTCTAACCATTTTGAAAATCATTTTAAAATTTTGTATCGATGGTACTCAGCTCCGTCCAGACTACACAACATGAACAACATGTATTCTGACTGGTGTTGGAGAGATTGTGGCAGTTTGGGAAATATGGCCCAAAAATAACCAAATACTGGAAAATGATTTATTACCTAATCATTAAGGTAGATAGAAACATTGGTACTTTCACATCTGAGCTTGCTTTATTCAAGAAAGTCCCTGAATCCGTCAACAGAATGAACAAAATAATAATAGGCCACATTCTGATAGTGGCCACCTCTTGTTTGCCTAGGTACTGGGAAGATATGCCATCACTTAGAGAAGTACTGAACCTACTCCTAGAAAATAAAGCGCACAAACTATCACATAGAAGTAACTCGTACCTCTTTGTACAAAAGTATGATTGGGATATGTGGGAAGACGAAATTAAAAAAAGCCTATAATCTGTAACAATTGTCCTATTGTTGCAATGTATCACTCAAATTGTATGTCTTATATATTACTATATTAATCGTCACATTGGATGGATCTCCCCTTCCCTCTTTCAAGTTTCCCTCCCCTTCCCAACACTTATTACAATGTTTTTATAATTTGTAGTAATCTTACAAAAAAAAAAAAAATTTTTTCAATAAAAACGATTTGAAAAGAATACTAATTGTTGCTATAGGAGAACAAGTAAACATTTGCACTTGAATAGAAAATATGTTGATGCATTAAATGCCCAAGATTGTTATACATGGAATCTTTTCTAACTCTGAAAATACAATGTGCCAACATTTTGTTGTGGGCCACTGCCTTTTAATTTGTTTATAAATGACCTTGTGATGAATATAGGAATGGTAGATCCATATACAAAATTACATAAATAATTTCATAATTAGAAGAATATTTAAAAAAATTAAACTTCTGCGATTTTTAGTAAAATGAAAGCATACACCAAAGCTAACTTTAATCAACTTTTGGGAAATGCAAAAATCTCAGTAGCGATAATCCAGTTTAAGCATCGTGCCACAGGTCTTCAGATAAATAAACTTAAAAAAATGAGTTGCTTGTGTAGGTTTGAAATTTCCAAAATGCATGATATCTTGGAAAAAATTGACTTTGTCCTGAGCTCTTCCATGGCACCTACAGATTCATCATTACCTAAACCACATGACATCTGGCTTAGAGTCACTCAATTTCTTCAAGCAATATGGCCACAAATACGTCATTATCCGACATACACTTATCAACCACAACATTAAAATCACTGACAGGTTAAGTGAATAACACTGATTGTATTGATACAATAGCAACTGCCAAGGGTTGGGATATGTTAGGCAGCAGTTGAACTGTCCACAAAGCTGCGGCCGTCGTCATGGAGACAAGACAAACTAATGGGAAAAAATATAAAACGTCGGCACGCACTGAATTGCGGCCGACGTTTCAATATGGGAGTGTGCCTGACACACTGAAAAGTGTCATTAAGCATGGAACCATATTTAAGGATGAAACAGTAGCCTAGTATTACTGCTATGGGAGGGTTAATAATAAGAACAGTTTATAAAAAGTACATAGCCCATCATATAATTATGACAATCAGTAACATAATAATAACAATAATAGGTATTGAATATAAACGATATAAGAACATGAATACTATTAAAATATAAATTAGAAAATGATAATAAATATTTATAAAAAAATTGAACAAATCAAAATCAGCATTTAAACCATGGGGTATAATAGTCTGGTGTTTATACACCCATTCCATGTCAGTTTTACCTAAAATGTTTTTAATATTTCTGCCCCTCCATGCAATAGTAAATTTTTTTATTCCAATACATTTAAGCATTCTTGGGTCCTTGCTATGTTTGATAAAATATTTGGATACTGAGTGGTTTAAGTATCCATTTTTAATGTTTCTGCAATGTTCGCTTAATCGCGTTTTTAAGCACCTTGTAGTCATTCCAACATATTGGAGGCCATAAGGGCGTTCAATCAGATAAATAACATTTTTCATTGAACAAGTAATAAAGTCATTAATTTTATAAACCTTATTTGTCATTCTTGAAATAAATTGAGTTACTTTATGAGGTACAGTGGAATCAGTAGTTCTGCAAACTTTACAAATTTTGCATTTCCAAAAACCTTTGATTTGCAGAAAGAAGAATAATGGGGGTGCATTTTTTATTTCTTTGGTAAAATTCTTAGTTAATATTGATTTAAAGTTTGGTGCTCCCCTAAATACTATATTTGGACGTTCTAGTATAATTTTATTAAGTGTTTCGTCTTGTTTCAGAATATGCTTATTTCCATTGCATAATCTTCATAGTTTTGACAAAGGTGGTGGTATATTGATACAGAACTATGAAGATTATGCAATGGAAATACGTAGACAATTGGAGGATGAAAATACCTATCAAATTCTAAAAGGTGATCCTACAGAAGAGATAGCACAAAAAATCCATGATACTCTCACGTTTGGACTATAAGCAGGGTACATCGATCTACAACTGTTTCAATTTCTGTACAAAGACAGTCCTCGTATTCCCATCATTTATATGCTCCCAAAAATTCACAAAAATCCTATGAAGCCTCCTGGATGTCCTATCGTCTCGGCAGTAGGAGGTATATTGGAGCCTATTGCAAAATACTTGGACTTTCTATTCAAATTGCATGTTAATGGAATCCCAACGTGCATTAAGGATACGGCTCATTTGATAGAAGAATTGAAACGTTTGAAAACATTGGATGGATCTGTCACCTTGATAACTCTAGACGTATCCAGCTTGTATACAGTGATACCCCATAAGGGGGGAATTGATGCGATGAGGGAGTTATTGTTGGAGACGGTACACTATCTATCTAGCACTGAGAAGTAATTACTTCCGATTCGAGACAAAGTGGTACTTACAAAAAGCGGGGTCATCCATGGGGGAGGCTATGGCCCCCATGTATGCAAATTCCTACATGTACCAGTTTGAAAAGGAACATATCTTCAAAAAGTACTCTGGCAGTATTATAAAATACTTTCGATATATTGACGACATCTTGATCCTGTGGAAAGGAAGCACCCAGGAGGCGTCAGAATATGTAGAGGAGATAAACGGGTTAACAACACCCATAAGAGTGACCTCGAATGTCAGTAAGCATATAATACAATTCTTAGATATGGAGATATTAATCAAACAAGGATTGAATACCAACTCTATACAAAACCAACGGATCGAAACACACTGCTCCATTATGAGAGTGCGCATCCCAAACACGTTAAGAACTCCCTACCTTTTTCTCAGTTTCTGAGAGTAATGAGAAACAACTCTAGGGAAGTTCAGTGTGAAAAACAACTACAGGAAATGTATAATAAATTTACACAGAGAGGGTATACAAGTAAAGTGCTGGACAGAGCACTTAAAAAACCTAGAGAACAAAGAAGTGAGAAAGAGAAGAAGCCTCGAGAGAAGAACACCAGAATACCTTTTCCAATGATGTACAACACGGCCACTACTAAAATCTGCCAGACAGTGGCTAGAAACTGGCACATTATGGAGAACGACAGGAAGCCTTCCGGATAGTCTCCATAATAAACCAATGTTTTCCAACAGGAACAACAAGAATCTAAGGGACCTTCTGGTCCATACTGACCCGGTTCAAAGTTACATACCGGCTAATAAAAATTTAGCAAACAACGGTTGTCTGAGATGTTTAGGCTGCATGACCTGTGGACACCTCATACCAGGCAAGAGTTTCAACCACCCACATACGTGTCAACTGTTTAAGATTCAACATAGGATAAGTTGCCGTATGGATTATGGAATTAACAAACTTTCATGCCCTTGTGGCTTAAACTACGTCGGCAAGACGGAAACGGCACTTTGCGAAAGAATAAGAGGACACAGGTCCAGTATTAGATTGGCCTATAGGGACAATAAGTCTGACAAACCGGTGGCACGACACTGCCTGGAGAAAGGCCATCCTTTAGCCTCATTGAAGTGTGTGGCGATAGACCATCTCCCAATTTTGAGGAGAGGTGGCAACAGACAGGAGCAGTTGCTGCAGAAGGAGACATGGTGGATTCAGAAGTTGGGGACGTGGGCCCCTTATGGACTTAATGAGAAATTAACATACACTTCCTTCCTCTAACAGGTTATGCTGCGCTATATGGCAGTGAGGGACATAGTTTATTGGAATATAGCTCAGTATAGCAATAAGAATATATTATGTCTATAGTTGTGTTGTCAGGCCTCTTAATTTTTGTTGTTGTTGTTGTTGTTGATTAGATTATTTTGAAGTTGTATCAAATATACACTATTATAGTAATCATTTAACCACGGTTCTGGATATAATGTAGGGTGGGTTAAGGATCCTCTGCATGCTATGCCTCGTATGCTTTTCTTGTTTCCTAGATACAAAAGTATGGTTTATTCCTATATGAGCCTAGGACGTATCATGATTTAGGTCTCTATATGAATAGGAAGGTTTGGCACATATAAAGTTATACACATAATTATTTATCTCATGGGAGATTTTAGAATTTTACATAGGATCACTTAGGTGGACTACAAAGCAGCATTAGTTTCACTTTAGCATTATGCACTTGGCACTTTGTTGCTTAAAGAATGTTTTTTTTGCACACATAGAATTATGAATATTTTGATGATTAGGCTTGAATAGCCTTTGATACTATAGAACATTATGAGCACTGTATTTTTTTTTAGTGTAATGCACTTTGAGATGTATTTGAGAGGAGAGGTTGCAGATTAAATATTAGTTTGCATCTTATTAGGCTTTGTTAGTATCTAATACAATAGAATATACACTGAGCACTTGGTTTTGGGACATAAAGTAATATGTTCACTGGGATTAATCACAGGGATGTATCAAACTGGATGACATATATATGTCAGAACGATTTGCTAATTAGATTTTTTTATACCTTTAGTTTTGTGTATGTAATGACAGTGGCTAGCAGATATACTTGAAGCCTGTGTACGATCGCATAGAGAAGTGTATGGCAATGCAACAGGCTTTATACATTGATACAATGTATTCCTTTAGCACGGCGTGTGAGATCCAGCTCCCGTACGAGGGGCGGATGCAGAGAGGTAGTAGTTTGTCCAATACGCATGCGCCCGACGTCTCCATGTAGATGGAGGATGCGTCATTCAGGAAGTAACATGAGCGCGCATAATTTGGTGATTTGTGTACTAATCGCTATGATAACTGGTCCACAGTTTGAACATATTGGCTTAATCAGAGGGACATATTCTCCTTGAGGTATCCGCCTACTCATTCGGAAGCAAGGACGGCCGGCCCCCTTCACATCTGAACTGTGAATTTACTTGATTACTTTCCTTATTTAAGCAATGTTGATTTTTAAACATGTTTGTATTCTGTCCTGATGAAAGTTCCCTAGTGGAACTGAAACGTTGACCTTTGGAATAAAGAAAAGTTTTTGTTATACACACTCTAATACATGCACACACATGTGCACAAAACCCCCCCCACACAGACTGACAGATCCAGATGTGTGTCTGTACACATACTGTACACAGGTAACGTTACAGAGTCACACTCAGAGCAGGAACTCTAATGGTAGTCCTATTTTGGACCCCAGAAGGGGACACATTTAAAAGAAAACTAGATTGCATAAAACATAATTTTTTGTAGTATTACAAATTGTATCTACATGATTCTGGGATATGGGTGCATATCCTGGGAGTCATATATAAATGATTCTTATACTGAACAGTGTTAAGTACAGCAAATCTCTTTAAATATCAAGCCAAACATAATCTGCATGCATGGCTGTTTGACTCATCATGTGTTTTCTATTTGTGATCTACTTAGTCTATCCTCAGGAGGTGCTTTGCTTCCCTGTTGTTAAACTAACTCTTTGTTTCAGAGACCTTACTTGTTTATATAAATATTATATTTGTTTTACTAAACATGCTGACACACTTAACCATATGATTATGTATAATTCTGATTATGCTAGATGCACATATCATTATGAGAGTGCTGTACTTCTGTTGGAATGATTGAAAATAAGGAAATACAAAAATTAAAAAATAAAAGCAATACCAAGGCAAATTTCAACATTCAGATAATTACAAAATATCAAGCTCAGCTGAATACATTATGTAAAAAGCCCAAAACCCTACTACAATTGATACTACATTACATTGTCACAATGGTCTGGAGTCACATATCTATATTTAAGGGAAACACAGATATACAAACTCTACTTAGGATTTAGGAATATTAGAACCATAATGGGTTATTTACTAAAGTGAAAATTATAAGGAGTTTAAATTGAATTTCAAATTTAAGGCTAAACTATTTAAATTGTAAAGATTATTAGCTAGGATTCCAGTTCCGTTATTATGGCACAACATTTTAAATCTACTTTGACGTCCCGACTTACTTTGACTTCTAGACACTTTAGTAAAATCACCCTGATAGTGGTACAAATGTTTATTGAGAGAATGTGAAAGTCATTGAAGGGATGTAAAAGTGTGGCATGTAATAGGATGTGCTGAGATCAAAATAGTTGTTAAGAATGTTGTCAGGAATATATATAGACCCAACATGCAGAATGTAATAGAATAGGTAACATATACCAGACCTTAGAGCAGTGATGTCGAACATATGGCACGCATGCCAAAGGTGACACGCCGGGCCCTCTATGTGGGCACGCGGCCATAGGTTCACCATCAATGTAGACTAGGCACCTGCCTGCCCAAACCTGCAGGTGCCTACTCTGCTTTCTTGTCGGGAGGACCGAAGCAGGTGGAGGGATCTCAGAAGCAGTTCTCCTGTCCTTCCGTGAGAAATCTGTGTGGAGCGTTGCTGCGCGTTACCATGGCAATGCTCAACACAGCATCGCGTGGGAGGACAGCAGAGCTGCTTCCCTGTCACATACTTACCACCACCGGACGACCAGGGATGGCTGTGATCCTCCCCCCCTTCACCAAAGGTAAGAAGAAGGGAGGGGGGATTCTGATTTAATATACTTTTTTTAATGTATCTCCACTCCACACACACACACACAGCACCCCGACCCTCCCCCCACACTGCACCCCTATCCCCACACTCACAGCACCGCTATCCCCCACACACAGCACCCCTGTCCCCACACAAGAGGCACCACTACCAAACACACACACACACAGCACTCTTACCCCCATAGCACCCCTACCCCCACACATAGCACCCCTCCCCCACACACTCACCCCTTACACACAGCACTCCACACACACTCCACACTCTTACACATAAACACATACACTGCACCCCCTCAATGCAGCATATTCAGCAGTCTTTATGTATTCAGTAGACTGTGTATATGTATTCAGCAGTCTGTGTGTGTGTGTACTCAGCAGTGTGTGTGCATGTATTCAGCAGTGTGTGTGTGTATTCAGCGGTCTGTGTGTGTGTATTCAGCGGACTGTGTGTGTGTTTGTGTGTGTGTATTTAGCGAACTGTGTGTATGTATTTAGCAGTCTGTGTGTGTATGTATTAAGCAGTCTGTGTGTGAATGTGTTCAGCTGTCTGTGTGTATGAATTGCATTTGTTGGAGATACTAATAAATATAAGTGTTAAGGATATTAATTTACCGGGAGATATATTCAGGTGGAAACCAAATTGACACTTTAAATTACGAGCTGCTTGGAGAAAATAATCAGACCAGACAGTTTTTGATTCAAAGATTACTTCCTTATTTTATTGTGTAAGATTACAGATTATATAGTACTTTGTAAAGACAGCTTTGTGACTTGCGTGCCAAAAACCGGATGGGTGAAGTCACACTGTACCATAAAAGGAAAAATTACAGTACTAAGCATATTTCAATGGTTATATATATAAAAACATTAGGACATCAGAAGGGGGGTTAATGGGGGAAGCTGCAATTGTCTCCTCAGAAACCACAGAATGTCACAAGTCATGATTTTATGCTTACTTGTGCTTATTTGTCAGACACTCGAAACTAGACTAAAAATTAAAAGCAGAACGTAAGAAGTAAAGACTGGACATCTGGTCATCTTAAAAGCTTGAGCCTGGGGTCAAGGTATCTTCCATCACTAATTTCATTACATAAGTTTAATTTTATTTATTTATATCATTATTTAAAATTTGTATCATTGAACTCTCTGTTGTGTTCTTCTTTTAAAACAAAAGATGTTACATAGTTACATAGCTGAAAAGAGACTTGCATCCATCAAGTTCAGCCTTCCTCACATTTGTTTTTTGCTGTTGATCCAAAAAGAAGGCAAAAAAAACAATTTGAAGCACTTCCAATTTTGCAACATGCTAGGAAAAAAATTCATTCTTGACCCCAGAATGGGATCAGATTTATCCTTGGATCTAGCAGTTATTACCCTACATTGAAAGATTATATCCTTGAATATTCTGTTTTTGCAAGTATGCATCTAGTAGCTGTTTGAACATCTGTATGGACTCTGATAAAACCACTTCTTCAGGCCGGGGAATTCCACAGTAAAAAAAACCTTTCCTTTGCCTTAGACAAAATCTTCTTTCACATGACCTTGTGTCCTATGTAAAGTCCGGTTTGTGAATAGATTTCCACACAATGGTTTGTTTGGCACCGAATATATATGTATAATGTTATCATATCCCCTCTCAGGCAACGTTTTTCTAAACTAAATAGGTTTAAATTTGTTAACCTTTCTTCATAGCTGATATGTTACATTCTTTTTATTAATTTTGTAGCCCGCCTCTGCACTTTTTCTAGTGCCATAATATCCTTTTTTAGAACAGGTGCCCAAAATTGCACAGCATATTCAATATGTGGTCTTACCAGTGATTTTCAAAGAGGCAAAATTATGTTCTCGTCTCGAGAATGAATGCCCTTTTTCATGCATGACAATACCTTACTGGCCTTGGCCACTGCGGATTGACATTGCACATTGTTGCATTGTTTGTTGTCTATAACAATTCCCAAGTCCTTTTCGTGTGTTGTTATCCCTAATTCGCTTCCATTATTGGTATACGCTGCTTGTGTATTCTTTACGCCGAAGTGCATAACTTTGCATTTTTCAACATTAAATTTCATCTGTCATTTGAGTGCCCAGTCTAAATCTAATTACCATCTGCAAACACTGAAACATGACTTTCAATGCTGTCTTCAAGATCATTTATAAACATGTTAAATAGAAGGGGTCCCAGAACAGACCTCTGAGCAGGGCCGGACTGGCCCACCGGGATACTGGGAAATTTCACGGTGGGCCACAGCACCTGGGGGGCTGGAGATAGAGAAGGAGCCCTGCTCCATATATTTTAATAATATCGCGGCTGCATGTCGGTGCCACCGGGTGGGTGGTCCGGCGGCACACTCTGAGGTGATTACTCACCTTGTGGCCAGCGGCCCCATCTCCTGTGCTGACAGCTATGCTGCTGTCAGTATCAGTGAGAGTGCCGGGCAGCCGTCTAAGCGATCCGGGGGCTCACTCACTGATACTGACAGCAGCATAGCTGTCAGCACAGGAGGACTGAGGGAGGGGGCAGAGCTAACTACCATGCTCCCTCGCGGTTCCCATAATTCCCAGCATCTACACATCATAGAGGAATCACTACTCTATGATATGTCCATGCTGGGAATTATGGGAACCGCGAGGGAGCATGGTAGTTAGCTCTGCCCCCTCCCTCAGTCCTCCTGTAACAAGGTCAGCAGGCACACAGAAAAAGAGGGAAAGGGGAAGAGGGGGTCAAATAGAGGGGAAGGGGGGGCAAATAGAGGAGAGAGGGGGAGAGGGGAAGGGGGGACAAATAGAGGGGAAGGAGGGGGGACAAATAGAGGGAAGGGGGGACAAATAGAGGGGATGGGGACAAATAGAGGGGAAGGAGGGGGGACAAATAGAGGGATAATAGAAACACAGGGGAAGGGGGGACACAGAGACTGAGGGGTAATAGAGACACACCAGGTTGAGGGGACGACAAAGAGACAGAGGGGTGATAGAGACATAGGGTTTGGGGGGACAAAGAGAGGGGTAATAGAGAGACACAGGAGAAGGGGGACACAGAGACAGATGGGGTAATAGAGAGACAGGGGATGGGGGACAAAGAGAAGGGTAATAGAGAGACACCAGGGAAGGGGGGACAAAGAGAGGGGTAATAGAGAGACACCAGGGAAGTGGGGGACAAAGAGACATAGGGGTAATAGAGAGACATAGGGGTTGAGGGGACAAAGAGAGGGATAATAGAGAGACACAGGAGAAGGGGGACACAGAGACAGATGGGGTAATAGAGAGACACCAGGGAAGGGGGGACAAAGAGACAGAGGGGTAATAGAGAGACACAGGGGATGAGGGTCCAAAGAGACAGAGGGTTAAGAGGGAGACACAGGGAGGAGATGGGGAAGAGAGACACAGGGAGGAGATGGGAAGAGAGACACACAGAAGGTTTGTTGGGAAGACAAAGAGACAGTAGGGAAGAGGAAAAAAGTGACAAGATTTGTGGGAGGCAACTCTGGGCTGGGGAAAAGAAACAGAGTGGTTGGGAAAGAGAAAGAGACACAGAGAGTTTGGAGTTAGAAAGAGACACACAGATGAGATTTGGAAGGGGAGAAAGAGACAAAGTGGCTGGGGCTGAGAACAACACAAAAGGGGCTGGAGAAAGAGAAATACAGAGGCTGGAGAAGGGTAAAAAGAAACACACAGGGACTGGGATGAAGTAAAAGATGCACAAGGGTCAAGGTAAGAGAAAAAAAGGAGACAATTGGAGACAAGATAAACTAAATGAGTTAAAGGTAATAGACGTAAATTGATGTGATCCTGACAGTAATACACACATATATATATATATATATATATATATATATATATATATATATATATAAAAGCATGTATATTGATGTGTGTGTTTGTAACATATAATTATGCCTATAATATTTACACATATAATAACATAAATTTATATATGCATATAGAGGAGGCGGGGGGGCAAATAGAGGGGAAGGGGGGGACAAATAGAGGGGAAGGAGGGGGGACAAATAGAGGGAAGGGAGGACAAATAGAGGGGATGTAATGAGCACGTATTGGCCCAGCTAGTTGCATACTCATGAACAATAACATATTCAAAGTGAAGAGCGCACCCATAGAACTTCAAAATAAACCAGATCACTTCATTTGTTTTAGTTGTGCAACTGCAGACATTCAGCATTTCAGTACCATTACTAAAATGTCCTTAATAGGCCAAAGTAGTTGTACTGAAACATTAATTACGTGCAAATGTACGTCTGAAACATTAATTACATGTAAATGTACGTCTACTTAAAGTAAAGGCGCTCTTTTGTTTATTTTGAAGCCCTATATGCGTTCTTTCGTTGGAGTAAGAGTTTTCAATTTCAAGTTATTTTTTCACCCTCTATATCAGCACACTATGCTGGCGCGACGCATTATTGGGCTGGTATAGAATTTTTTTCCAGGGCTGCTTTTAGTTCCCAGTCCGGCCCTGCCCCTGAGGGACACCACTTGCCACCTCTGTCCAGCTTGAGGAGAAAAAAGTTGGCATGTACTGCGGTTTGGGCACTTGTGCTCAAAAAGGTTCGCCATCACTGCCTTAGTGTCACCGGGCTAACTTTACAAAGACAGAGTAGTCAGGGACAAGCCCAGTTCAAGGAAGCCAGAAATTAAGAATAGCGAAAATACAAAAGCCGAGTCAAAGGAGAATAAAAGGTAGAATAGTCAATCAAAGCCAAAGTCAGAACCAGGCATACTCAATAGATAGCATGTGCTTATTGGGAACAACCTTGAACCACAATAGGGCAATGGCCTAAGAGTCTTTTTTTATTGTGGCTCTTTAACTTTGATGCCATGCCCCCAACATTTTCGAATTCGAACATTTTGGCAGGCCATGACGTCACTTACGTCATGACATCTAGGGAACACGTGCCGCGTCAGAAGAAGGGGGTGGGGCTATTGCAGCCGGCGTACGAACCACTGAAGTGAGGAGAGGGGCATCAGGAAAGTTCCCTCTCCACATGTAGGAAGTCCCCAGGCTGTGGCACATCCTGGGCAACCACACAACGTACCCTGCCAAATGTAACGCTCATAACAAAATGTTTTCCTGGCTAAACAGGGCAGCATCACTTATGGGTAGTTCCTCCCTAGCTTGAGAAACAGGTATGGTTAATTAAACAATTATCAAATCATAAAAGCCTCCTCCTTTTTCATCCCCCAAGTCTTTTTTATCCCTGTTATAGATGACAGGAAGGGATGATTTTTCTGGACCCACTACCATGGCATCATGGTTCTCCCAGGGGTAGTTCAGACTCTCTACTTCCGAAGGGACCAGAAAACACAGCCTGCCTGGGCAGGACTAGCTGGTTCCGGTTTCTTATCACTGATATATATTATTTAGCAACATGGAAAAATTCTTAGGTGTCAGTTTTTGTATCAAGGCACATCATTCAGGGAAGTGTCGGCAACCATCCTTTATTATTCAGTGAGCCTGCAGCCTATCATTCAGTGAAGCATTGGCAACATCCTTTATTATTCAGTGTGCCTGCAGCTCCTCTCTTGTCTCCTTGCCTGTTCTGTTTTCCTGTGGCAACTTCCTGGAGGCTTAGGATTTTGTTGGTGATACAGTGTTTATCTGTCCAGCTCTTAGTAACGTGGCCGATTCCAATATGGACTAGAGATAAAAGCCATCGTACCCATCAGGACAATGTCGTAACCGATACCGGCCCATGTGGACCATAGGACACCAACAATTGTCGGGATGAAGTAGGTCATAGGGTAGTTGGGGTTCCGATTTGGAAAAACTGATTTAAAAAACATTGTTGAGTCTGACTTGGTATGTTGAGACACCAGAAAAGTGGCCCCTTCCAGAGAAAATGAGAAGGCGTCCACATCGAAAGGTCGAACATCTGATGGAAAGATACCAAACAAAGAGTCAATTGTCGTAAGGACAATTTGTTGTTGGAACACCACTCCTTTATGAAACGAAGACGGAGCCACATCCCAAAGGAAGGAGTATTTCGGGGTAAGGGGTCTACGTAACCGATAGCCCCAAAGCAGTCTACAAGGGTTTCCCTTGGTTTGGGATGTGAGCCAATCCACATTATGAATGAAGCCTCCTGTCATGTAATACAATTAATAATAATAGTCAGATGAGCCATGATAAAATCGGATTGAAGCAGGTGGAAAGAGGGAGAATGCATTAAGTGGAGGTATGAAAGGGGATCAATCTTCTTAGTCATGAGAGTCTAGCAGCGAAGTCAATATTCAGTATACTGTTTAATTATATACAAAGTTATTTATAATTTCTTTTTATTTTCTTTAATATTGCATTTAAAACCATGGCATTAAAAAAAATAATAGTAAAAATGAAAATTTAAAGTTTTGTTAGTTTTTCAATTTTTTTTTACCTTTGTTACCTTTGACACTGTTGATTATGTTCTCCTTCTGCAAATACCTCTATCACTCAGTCTCTGATACTCTCCTCTTGTGATTTTCCTCCTATCTCTCCCAACGCTCATTCAGTGTCTCCTTTCCTAATGATACCTCCTCCCTTCTTCCTGTCTCGGTTGGAGTCCTCCAAGGCTCTGTACTTTTACACATTTTTCTTTATTCTGCCTCTCTTGGCAAACTTATTACCTAATTTGGATTCCACTACTACCTGTACACTGATGACACCCAGATATATCTCTCCCCCTGCTGTCCTACAACGTGTCACTGCTTGCCTTTCTTCCATCTCTGATTGGATGTCCTCCTGCTTCCTGAAACTAAATCTCTCTAGAACTGAGCGTCTCGTCTTTTCTCCTCTTAATACTGATCCTCTGCTTTTGCTCTCCCTTCAAGTTAGTAGTACCCACATAAGCCCATCCTTGCAAGCTCACTGTCTTGGTTTTATATTTGATTCTGGTCTCACCGTTGAGCCTCACATCTAGTCTGTTACCAAATCCTGTTGATTCCACCTTAAAAACTTTGCTTGCATCCGCCCCTTTCTTATGCAAAATGCTACTAAGTAGCTTGTCCATGCTCTATTAATCTCTTGCATGGATTATTATAACCCTCTCCTAATTGGTCTTCTCCGAAGCTGTATTGCCCCCCTACAGTCTATAATGAATGCTGCCGCCAGACTGATTTTCTTCTCCAGTCACTTCTCTCACACCTCACCCCTCTGTCAGTCCTTACACTGGCTTCCTGTATCCTATAGGAGTCAATTCAAAGTACTAATCCATACTTTTAAATCACTGAACAATTCTAGTCCCTCTTATGCCTCTTCACTGATCCATAGGTATGCCCCTTCTCTGTCTCTCCGCTCTGCCCATGAACTTCTCCTGTCCGCTGCTCACACCTGAATGACCAACTCACACTTGCGTGGCTCCTTTCCTTTGGAATAACACCATTAGATCCTCCCCTAGACTTAAAATCTATCTCTTCATGAAAGCGTACAACCTTCCAGAGTAACTTCTATCTCACATACCTGTCCCTTGCTCTCTTCTAAAGGGCAGCACTTTTCTTTCTTCTCCAGCTCTGCTTCACTCCCACCTTGTTTAAATCCCATCTCCTGTCCTCTTGTGGTTCTATACCCTACCTCCTCTAGACTGTTAGCTCATATGAGCAAGGTCCTCTTCAATCTATTGTTCCTGTAATTTTTTTTTTTTTTAATTGCCTCATGTATTGTTGGATCTCCCCCTCTTGGAATATTGTAAAGCACTACAAAATGTGTTGGCGCTATATAAATGCCAATAATAATAATTAAATATAAAAAGCTTACCAGATTATTCTAAAACATCTTTCTCTATTCAAAATACAGTTCTTATCTCACACATGGTGCACAAACAAAAATATTGGCCCACTGGCATTTAGAACACCACTTATGTCCTTTCCATTGATAGGGCATAATTATTGCTTGTAAAAAATTAAGTTGTTTGGAGGAAGCTTTTCGTGAGGACACCATATATATTCTGGGAGAAATGGGACGATCAGTGTAATTCAAAATACAAACCAAAATTATGAGAAAATGGGCCAATCAATGTAGAGCAGTGTAAATAAAATAAAAATTATGTATATATTTTGCAGTATACGGGTAGGAACATTGCCACCATTTTATTCACAGATCAAGCCCAGATTTATGTATGATTTATGTAATTATATATTTTATATTTATTAAATATACATTATACACATTATACATACATCTAGATTTTTTTGACTGCTCCTTTTTTTTTCTCTATTGCTCAATTTTACTTGATCAGTGAATAAAATCAATATTTAGTGACTGTCTTCTAGCCATTGTTTTATCCCATCACTCCTAATTTTTGGCCACACAGGTGGAATTCAGAATCATCAACCAAAATGTACATGTTAAATCTTTGTGCATTTCAATTGGTTCTTGATTTGGGTACATTTCGGCTCGGAGTTCAGGAATTTTGACGCTCTGCATGGAGGCACTGCATTTTACCCATAGAGATTCATTGAGTGTTTTGCCTTGAAAGCATTGGATTGGCTGAGATTTTACAGTTTTGATGATCTTAGCTAAATTAGTGGAGAGTGGTAAGAATAAAGATACAATTTCTTTCTTTTTAAGGGATGTAAGGGGGGTGAAGGGTTAAAATGTGTTTTTAACATGATATGGTCAGGAATACATGTATATAGCTCTATCTATCTATTTTTCTTGAAAGCAGATTTCCTCTAAAAATTACTAATATCATTAATGCGTCAAGAAGATGTAATATGAAACATCTCTAGTGGCTTTTGTCAAGATGCCTTCCCTATTCATTGTGGTGCATCTCAAATTTCAGTCCATAGTGTTGAAAAGATGTATGGCATTAAAGGCAAAACTTCCAAACAATTTAGAAAAATAGAATGTTGAGATTTGGACAAATACCTAAGAATTATGAGTAGTAACAGTGGTGATGTTGGGTATTTTGATAGTGGTGGTTTTAATTTAGGGGTTACTCTATGAATTTAGCATCCAACAATTACCACCAAGATCTCTCGGTGAGTGACAAAGATTTTGTACTATACTGATCTAAATATATGTCTTATTTTATGTATCTATTCCTAATGCTTAATTGCAGGATTAAAAATATTTCAAATTATCATTAATACATCATTGTAATATTGTTTTAACAATGTTTTGCATATTTCTTGCACATAAAAAAGCAGTTTGTATATATTTTAACTTTTTTGTGGGAATTTCAAGAAACAGATTTTCACATTTGACTTTTTTTAAATAAAATATTTTGCTGCATTTATTTGGGGATTTTTTGTTAATTGAATTAAAGTACTTTGCAAATGCATCTCAATAGTACATTCAAAGTAACCATCTTATATAATATTAAATTAGAAAAAGAAAACCTTCTTGAAAGTATTTTATGTCAGGTGATTTTGTATATTTTTAACATTTTGAGTTTGAATATTTATTTTGAAATATGTGTCAGCATCAGCGTTCACCCACTTAAATGTTAAATTGTTTTCTGCATGCAGTTATGTTTGGGGAAAAAAAGGACGGATGTCAGATACATTTGTAAAATATCCAGGACAAACATATAAAACTTTGAAGTCAAAAAAAACAAAACTATGCTGCAACTCATAGGTTAAATAAGTGAAATGTCTGCTTTTCATCTAACTGTATTCTGCATGACCTGTAACCAGAAAGATATACAGTGTCACACTTGCTCAGCTGAATAGGACATTCAGATGTCCTACATATGTCACCTGCTCTTCGCATGATTCAACGCAGTCTTTAGAATTCCAACAGCAAATCATAAATTACTTATACTGCATATTAACCAGGGCTATAAATAAGCAATAAGCTGATGTAAAATGCTGATTTACCACTGAGCAAAAAGAATACTAGGCAAGGTCAGAAAGATGGAGCTATCCCTTTGACTGTTCAATTCCTCTTTGAAGAAGAACTGCATTGCAAATCCTGTGAGATTTATAGGAAAATTGTATTCGTAGCATAAACAGAGGGTCAACACTAGAACTTCTAAATACAAGTTCTATGTCTTATTTTATTTTATTTTGCAAACTCAAGCTTGGTGCTATGATGAAAAAATTACTTTATTGCTATTGTATCCTTGCAACCATTTATGAGTCGTGTATTTCATAATTCATGGTTTCTGTTTTATCTTACCTTTTTTTTTTATCATAAAATGTGAGGTTATACAAGATGCACTTTTCATGGTTTACCATCACCTTCTTCCGATAACTTGGCTTGTGTCAATTTTATTACAAATATAATGGCACTAAAATGCTAAAATACACAAGATGCAGTGCCCTCACTCACTAAAATTCTAGGGAGAGGCTGCAGATTGGGGAATTTTAAGATTTTGGCTTTGCCATAAAAATTATCTGAAATATATTTTACTCATTGCAAACACAAAATAAAGCACCAAGCTTACAGCAACAGTGGCTTAGTATCTAACAGCTCAAAATACATAGTAAAAACAAAGAGAACGTAACCTGCACTCTGCTCCAAATCCCTATGTACATTTAAACACAATGGAGGCACTTTAGTTTCATTCCAATGGCCATTTGAATATAAGCTCACCTGCCACGTCAAGGCAAGCCCCAAAAGGTGAGTCCTACACGAGCCATTAGATTTTGCTGATATCAGCCAAGAATCTCCAATGAGACAGGAAGGGGTATTTTATAAACCCTTTCACATTTAACCCTTTATAGGGCTTCTGCACATACAATAAACTTTGCTGGTATCAGACAAAGGTAAACGTCTCTAATGAGACATTAAGGGTTGTTATATAAACCCCTACATACTTAGTGACCCTAGGTAGGGCTATAACACATACAAATCACCTGTCAGAACTTCCCAAAACTCTGTTCCCTCTGGGTTACTTCCGCATTCGACATTTTGACTCCTCCCACCTGAATGATGCACGGCTCACCTGTCTTATAGGGAAGCCGTGCCAAAATCAAAGTGATTAGTGGTTTTGTCTCTTCCACGAGAACACCGAACTGAGCTATTTGATTTCTCCTCCTGTGCATCGACCTGGACCTGTTAAAACGATATTTGCTGCCTTCTCCTTCTCAAGACTGTTAAACGCAATACCTCAATCACTTTGGACTAACCAAGAATCTTCATTCCTACTACAGCTGAACTTCTATCAATCTGAGCCAGCCAAGAACCTCTCCTTCAGAGTCTGAATACCTGGAAAACTATAAGTACCAACTTATTCTTATTTAACTCTGCTACATCGCTACTAGTCGAAAATTATGTTACTAAATTTCCTTGTCAATACTTTGTTTCATTTTCTTGCTGCAATTGTTACAAATCTTCAATCAAATCAATTCCTTTTGTTTTATACTTCATGCTGAATTGATATTACAAGCTTCTACCAGTTATCAATTAATTTAATTCATTTTGAAGATATTGAAGACACAAATAAAATAATTCAAGGATCTTAGGAAATCTTCTCAAATTCTTTTAAAGGTACAGTTCCAAATATATTTCTGCAGTTGTGTACCCTTAATTGCATAATTTAATTTGAAGCATAACACCACCTTGCTGGTATCAGCTAAAAGGCAAACTTCTCTGTTGAGACAGGAAGGGGTGTAGCTGTGTGATACAAAAATCATAAACACAAAATAAAGCACTACGCTTACAGCAGCAGTGGCTTAGTATCCAACAGCTCAAAATACATAGAAAAAAACAAAAAGAATGTTACATGCGCTCTGGCCCAAATCCCTATGTACATTTAAACAAAATGGAGGCTCTTTAGTTTCATTCCAATGGCCATTTGAATATAAGCTCACCTGCCACGTCAAGGCAAGCCCCAAAAGGCAAGTCCTACACGAGCCATTAGATTTTCTAATATCAGCCAAGAATCTCCAATAAGACAGGAAGGGGTGTTTTATAAACCCTTTCACATTTAACCCTTAATAGGGTTTATACACATACAATAAACTTTGCTGGTATCAGACAAAGGTAAACGTCTCTAATGAGACACAAAGGGGTGGTTTATAAAACATTACATACTTATTAACCCTAACTAGGGCTATAAAACATACAAATCACCTTGCTGATATCAGCTAAAAGGCAAATTTCTCTGTTGAGACATATATATATATATATATATATATATCTATATATACACTCCTAAAGTGAAAGTTAGGCTTCATGAAAAGCAAAAAGTATTCTTTTATGCAAAACTCTTTTTTTTACTCTCCCTTATGTTCATGTGTTTTGGAAAAATTACAGTTATCAGGTTTCTCTAGTTCAGAATAATACCTAAATAAACCATATGTATCATGAGGAACACACTGGTATTTTGGCCGTATTAGAGACATAATGGAGTTCATCAAATAGTACATTAAATAAGTTATAGAAGTATAGTAATATTGTTATTAAACCACATAGTTGTCTCACTATAAAAGACTAAATTCACATTTTCTTTCAGCAGGATAGAAATGGTAATATCCAGCCTATTCAAATATAAATTAAACAAAAAGAGAACCAAATGACTAAGCAGCCCCCAAAAAAACCCAACAAAAACAAAAACAAACAACATTGAAAGCATTTGTCATAGAACTGGCTAAAAAATTTTAATAGATTTTAAATTTAAAGAGGTAAATAGGAGGGGTAAGAGGTAGAGTCTCAAATAAATACATACTGGGACGAACTACCCTTCGCCACTGGCTTCTGGAGGGGCCTGATTGCCAGCCTCCTGCCCCAAGACTATGGGCCCTGCAAAAAGACATGCTAAAAAGTGACTTCCATGAGAAAATGTGCCTCTTCCCCTCCCCCTTTTTCCTGTCCTATTGTTTCTCCAGCAGGGCGTTGTCCCAGGGACACTGCCAGACCAGTTTAAACTGGCTGCTTTGTCTCTCCTCAATCTCCCATCAACCCTTGCTATTTTCTGACCCCACCCTTATTTGTACTATAGGACACTTTTAACATTGGACATATTGAGAGCTCAGATCCAAGCTATCTGGGGATATGTTGGACATATAGGTTAAACATTGTATTATTAAGAGTTATGTATTTTTATGTGGTTTTTGTAACAGTTTTTGACTTAGAGATATTTCCTGTACCTGGAGATCATTAAGTTACCACAGCAACTTAAGCCAATTATCTCCAGGATAGAGGAGAAGATAGACCGGCTGCACAGCCTAAAGCTGTGGAACTATTTTGGGCATGAAAGCCATGCTTGCGGTCGGTCAAATGTGACTTCCATAAAACCTTTGAACCCTTGCTCTGATCCGGGTGATTTTTGGATATGTTATTCACCCAGATCAGGGCTTTCCAGGGATGTAGTGGGGATATGTGGTGTTTTAGGGTGTTTTCTTTGTTTTGTGAAAAATGTGTGTTTTCTGCCTGTGGGTAATTGAGTTAGTCCATTGTGTTTGGTAATTGTATCACAGGCAGAGAGGAGGGTTTGTGTACATTATCTGGGAGAGCCTAACTGTACAGGAGTATTTTGATTGGCTTTGTAACTTTGTGTCCTGTGCTCCACAAGGTCCACATGGGTGGTAACCTTGTGGGAAAACTTGTATGAAAGAGACAATAAACCCTTAGTTCATTCTGATCTGCTTAACCCTCAATACATAGCCTTGTCTACCTACTATTTATACATCTCTTTTTGCATCTCTTTTATTACATACATTTATGATGTTCCATTAAAACAACCTGTTTTTCCTAATTTTAACAAATATGTTCAAAAACATATAAGGGTTAAAAATTATATATAAAAAATATTTGAATATTTGGTAGGAAAGTTATGTACTACTATTTGTGATATACACATCTCCTAGGGCACACAAAAATACATGTCTCAATACAACAGGTTTCTCAGTCACCTTAATGTCTCACAATCATTCCAAAGTTTTAGTTATCCTAATGCCCTCCCATTTCTCTCTCTCTCTCTCTTATATGTATACTATTCCCTTCCCTCTATCCTGCTTGACAGGTTTCCTCTAAGGTTTATAAATAGTAGTCCAGTGAATGAAGACCAAGATTTGACTATAATGCTCACTCACTTCGTTCCTATGACTTTTCAGTTGCCTCTTGTGTACGGAATTCCAAAAAATGTTCCCTGAGATATGGCATAATTTAGTAAAACCCACATAGCATACATACTTAGTATCATAACTGAATTATCAAACAAACATAGTATCATAACTGAATTGTGAATTTGCACCATGAAAATCCATAAAAGGTGGAAGATGGTTAACTCAAATGGACAGAAATGGAGGAGACTAAAATAATAATATTCGGGGGAGTTTAAATAGAATGAAAATAATGATTAACTACAAAAGTAAATAAAGGAATTAACATTTATGCCCAAGCTCTTAAAGAGACTAGAAATGGTGGCAGAATTTAAGTATATATATTTTTTGTAATAAGATATAATTCCTATTTAGAAGACCAAGTGTTTGTGAAAAACTAGATTAGTTGTTCTAATATATAAATAAGCATCTTTAATATAATAGCAATAACAGTTTTTGCTTTATATTGATCCTTTAACATGCATTATATATTATAGTAGAGGTTCTCTTTATAAAGCATTGAAATGTTATTTCCGTTAGAAGTCAGGTATACATTTTCTTGAAAGACAAAGCTAATTATTTTACCAGTTGCTACAATTAGGCTTCCAAAAGATTCCAATGCAGAGAAAATCCATTTAAACAACCGGGGAAATGGTAGAAAACCCAATTTCGAAGGTTAATAAAACTGTTATAATTTTTGTGAATCAAATAACGGGCACGTTTATTACTGTGAAGGCATCTTCATGAATTTAAGACAAACTTAATCTGCTCTACACAACAGCTGCAGGGCTTACTCTGTGTGATCGAGATGGATGCCTCTAAGGTATGGTTTTCATTAGATGACTAATTCAAAATAAGGTTTACTCTAGTTGATTTTGATTTAAAGCAACATAAGCTTGCAGTGCATGCATGTCGTTCTATCCTATAACCTGCTTTTGGTGTATAATGTTAAATGTTATAAAGGAATAATGCATCTTCTGTTCTTATATTTTAACCATAAGATGTTTGCATTTTTTTTACTGTCATGAAAAGATAAGCAACAGTGTTTTGGTATGACGGTGCAACAGTTTTTATAACTATTTTCCCTTTAGTCCGATCTAGCTAAACACTTTAAATATCATTGTTCAGTCTTAGTTGAGTTCACTAATAGAGCAATTTTTAGAAGAAATCTACTAAAAAAGGGAAGCAGTGTTTTTGTAGGGTGCACAGGACTAACTCTCTTAACTCTCTCCTTACTCAACATACCTCCATGATGGGAGACTTAAAGGCTGGAATACCTATAGATGTAGATTTTGCAGGTTTGTTTCTTCTTACACACCTTATTTTGATTTATAACCATTACAAAAACACTTAATTAATACCTGGATAGATTTTCACTTTAACAAAGAACAGAGATAACATGTACACATCACACATTAATTGTACAGTTTTTATCTATCGATAAAAAGCAAAACATTCTGTAGAAAGCAGATATATACATGATGTTTTTATCTTCTTTAATTTACATGTTGTATTTGTGTTCTTATTTCTAAAATAGAGCTAGGGTTAGAGTTATTTATATGTTTATAAAGTTACGGCTAGGAGTAGAGTTTAGGCCAAGTTTAGAGATAGGGTTATGGTTAGGAATAGGGTAGGTATACAGTTGTGCTAAAAGGTTTGCATACCCTGGCAGAAATTGTAAAATTTTGGCAATGATTTTGAAAATATGACTGCTCATGGAAAAAAATGAATTTTGTGGAAGGATAGTGATCATATGAAGCCATTTATTAGAACATGGTTGTTTCGCCTCTTTTTAAAAAAAATAATAATAATGATAACAGAAATCACTCAAATGACCCTGATCAAATGTTTACATACCCTTGAGTGTTTGGCCTTGTTACAGACACAAGGTGAAAAACACAGGTTAAAATGGCAATTAAAGGTTAATTTCCCACACCTATGGCTTTTTAAAATGCAATTAGTGTCTGTGTATAAATAGTCAATGAGTTGTTAGCTCACACGTGGATGCACTGAGCAAACTAGATACTGAGCCACCAGGAGCAGAAAAGAACTGTCAAAAGACCTGCGTAACAAGGTAATGAAACTTTATAAAGATGGAAAAAGATATAAAAAGATATCCAAAGCCTTGAAAATGCCAGTCAGTTCTTTTCAATCACTTATTAAGAAGCGGAAAATTTGAGGATCTCTTTATACCAAGCCAAGACCTGACCTTGGCTTGGTATCAAGAGATCCTCAAATTTTCCGCTTCTTAATACCAAGGAAGATTTCAGCCACAACTGCCAGAAGAATTGTTTGGGATACAAAGAAAAACCCACAGGTAACCTTAGAAGAAATACAGACTGCTATGGAAAAAGATGGTGTGGTTTGTTTCAAGGAGCACAATTTGATGATACTTTAACAAAAATGAGCTTCATGGTTGAGTTGTCAGAAAGAAGCCTTTACTGCACCAAAGCCACAAAAAAAGCCTGTTTACAACATGCATAAAAACACCTTGACTTGCCTTACAACGTCTGGCCTGGAGTGACGAGGCCAAAATAGAGCTTTATGGTCACAATCATAAGCGCTATGTTTGAAGAGGGGTCAACAAGGTTCCTTTAAGAGACTAGAGATGGTGGAAAAAATAAAGTATATATATATATATATATATATATATATATTATAGTAATATATCATTCCTATCAAGAAGACCAAGTGTTTGTGAAAAACTAGATTAGTTCTAATATAAATAAGCATCTCTAATATAATAGCAATGAGAGTTTTGTTTTTTATTGATCCTTTAACATACAGTATATGTTGTAGTAGAGGTTCTCTATACAAAGCAAGCATTGAAATTGTATTTCTAAAGTTTTCTTTATTGTATTTTTAGAAGTCAGGTATACATTATCACGAAAGGCAAAGCTAATTATTTTATGATTAGGCTTCCAAAAGATTCTTATGCAGAGAAAATCCATTTAAACAACCGGGGAAATGGTAGAAAACCCAATTTGTAAGGTTAATAAAACTGTTATAATTTTTGTACATCGAATAACTAGCATATCATTATTGTGAAGCAAGATGGTTGATCACTGATGGTTTTTTTGGGGGGGCAGGGGTGGGTGAGCTCTAAAGGCACGGGGAATCTTGTGAAAATGGATGGCAAGATGAATGCAGCATGTTATCAGAAAATACTGGCAGACAATTTGCATTTTTCTTATCTGACGTCACATTCTATGTTTCCAGGTTTAGCATTCAATGTATATTTGACACTTGGAGTAGAGCTATGTTTAGGGCTAAAGTTCTGGCAATGATTAGAGTTGAGGTTATTACTAGGGTTATTTCTTGGGCTGGGAGGAGATTTAGAGCTAGTGAGCTCTAAATAAAAAGGTTCACACAATGGAAACAAGACCCACAGCTGATACATAAACTAGGGGATAAAGCTAAATGGCACAACTAATTCAAAAATGTTATTAAACAAAAATTAAATCATAGGTGTGTGCATGGGGTGCTGGCTTCATCAAAAAAACTGGCAGAGAGATAAAAAGATCTCCCTGACTGGCCTTGTACTGTTTCTTTTTATTTTAGCAAGGCTTGATCTGATCGGGCCAGCACAACTGGCAGGGAGATAAATTCTCCCCGCCAGCTCCTTCCCTGGAAGCGCGAGGTGCAGCCACACATCTTTATGGTTCCGGCGTTCTGTCAGGGAGTCGGAGCACAGGCACCTGGTTTCTCAGTGTGTGTGCTGTGATGCCATCACTGAGCAACTGACTGGGGAGGATTGCAGCTGCATAAACAGCCCACTGGACCATCAGGGAGCGCATCAGCAGCCTGGAGGTCCACCAGTGCCAAATTATGTCACCTGATATTATTGCTCCCAGGAGGTAACAGGAGGGGGACAAATGTAATGAGAAAAAAAAAATATAAAACTAAAAGGCATCACAATGCAGAGAGACCGTGTTTAAGTCAGCTTCCTCAGGTACTGTCACTCCCCTTACACACACTGTCACATCCTTACTCACCCTGCCACTACCACTCACCCCCAAGCTTATAACCCTTACCATCCTGTCACAACCACTCCCCCTGTCTCACACTCACACCACCAACTTTGTCACACTAACCACCATGCCACACTAACCCTGTTACACCCACCACCTCTCACCCTGCCACACTCACTGCCTACATTCTGTCACACTAACCACCCCTCACCTCCAACTCTTACACTAGCCCTGCTAAAATTGTCACTGTCACCCCCTCACCCCACTCTTTTACACTCACCCTTTTAAAGTCACCCCCTGAAGATAGTCATCATCATGAAACATAGCCTTACCATAATAACAACACAGAAAGACCACAAGCAGGTCGCCTTACAAACCTTACAAGCAACAATCCCACACACATACACTCTCAGACACAAGCACACATATTTACATCCAAGGATGCTCAAGCACATACACAGGTGCACAATGCCAGAGACACACAGTCAGAATTGCACTTACGCACTCTCAGGCACACACACAGGTGCATTATATACCTTACACCCTCAGCCTCTCATACAGTTCTCAGCCTCCTCCACATACAACACTCAGCCACTACACACACTCTTATACACATACACACGGGTCACTGAAACAGAGCCTAGGGCTCTAGAAGAAGGCCTCAACCTGATCCTTGCCTATGTCTCAGGGCAATGTTAATACAGCACTGATTATTGTGCATCCCCTACTACACCACCAGTGGTAGGCAGCAATGTTTTTAATTAAATTTGTGCTAATATGTATTAAAACAATACACAGAGCTCCACAGTTCTAAAACACTTTTTATGTGGATCTCCTCCTATTGCGCCCACCATGTCACAAATTCCTCTCTGCTTTTCCTTTCACCATGTCCTCCCATTATTCTCACCCAACCACCCTCCCTCACCCACATGACTCCCACCCATCACTTCTTCACTTCCACCTATTCCTTCCTGATTTCCCATCACTGCATCTCTTCCCATACTTCTATCATTCCCACTACACCTCAGTCTTTCAAACCCCAGTATCACTCCCTCTCCCAGCATCTTCCAATCACTCCCATATATCCATTGTTCTCCCTATATTGCTCCCATCCATACCATTCCTTACCTATGCTTCTGTCACCTCCACCCATGCCTTCCCACATTACTTCCAACTGCTTTCTTTTTATAAAGAACCATTTTCTCTTTACTGCACTGCTGTGCACATCACACACAGCTACCCCACATATTACATACAGCCAAAACACACAAATCACTCACAGCCACATCACTCACAGTCAGCTGCAACACTTACCGACAACCTGCACCTACACAAAACACAGCTCACCCCCAACACATACAGAGTTTTATATACAATTAAAAAACAGCAGGAATAATAGGAGCTGTCCGATTTATGATGGACTGTTCCTATTTTGTGGTCCTGACGTACAATCACCTGTTGGGCTGATGCCTGGTGGGATAGATGAGGTGTCCAGTGTCAGGCTCTGTCCCCCTCAGGCCCCTACCCCTCACCATCTGTGCCGGTAGAGGTATGGTTAAATCCTAGCCAGTTTTGTGAATGAAAAGTCACTGATTGGCTGAAGCTTGGATGTCGCCTGGGGGGATTTGAGATCAGCACTGGGAGTTAAAATGTCTGAGAAAGGCTAACCCCTCAAGGGAAGAGTGTGCCTGAGAATCCTCTAGCACCATAACAATTTAATTTAGATTAAGTTATGGTGCCTGGAGCGTTCCTTTAAGACCACACAGCAATAGTCCTTAAGTATATATAGTATATAAGTATATATAGTTATCAAAGATTGGTCACGGACATAAAAGTAACCTGCATGGGGGGCGGGGCCTGACCGCCGGCCGGATCAGACATGCTTTGTCGGAACTCCTGCTTCTGAGCTGGAAAATCGGAGCTAACTGCAGGCCAAAAGTAGACACCGACCTGAAATTACAGCATTACCCAGGCGATGGTGATCCAGGTGATAGCCAACAGGACCCCCACTGGCACCAAAGTAACCCGATCGAGGCCTGAGGCCTACAAGCTTGAGCTCGGGTGTGAAGGCCGCTCTCCCGGTTCTCCAACCGGCGCTCTGCCACCCCCCCCCCCGGACCGGGCGACCACCACTGCATACCGCAACACCTCCACTCCGGTCCTGCCGAGCATTGATCTCCGTGCGGTGTACCCCAAGATGGCCGACCAACATCTATCCAGTGCACGACACGACATGGACACCGAGCAGCGCAGAAGTGAGCTTGGGTACTAGCTCATGGTGGAGACCTGCAGCGGCCCCCACAACAAGCCCTACGCACGCCTAACAACGTCCGCAACAACGGCGGAGGGGAGTATGGAGACAGAGGGAGAGTGGGGGAAGAGCGGGACTTCCCTGGGTGCTCTTTTTCAGACATCGATGCTGATGGGCCCACCTGGGCTGAAGACCACAGAGGAAGCAATCCCGGAGCACCAGCTGCCTACGCTGGGAATCCGACGCCGCAGATGGTTAACCACCAGGAACAACAGCAGTCCCCCACAGGGGAAGAACTAAGCCTCCCAAGTGAGCAACCTGGTTCACGGCCATGAGGTGCAGGCCTTCACACTACCCCGGGGCTATAGGGGAGACTTGCCATGACCCTGCCCCGCATCACCACACCACCCGCCACGCCAGAACCAAGGCATAAGCTAGACTGGGACTTTAAACCCTAAAAGCGCAAAAGATGGCAGGACTACCCACATGCTGGACTAAGCACTTTACCATGTAAGGCCAACCTATCTTGCCGCTCCTGCGCGGATAGCCGCATGGAGAACTCCCTACGAGGTAGTGACTTAAAGTACTGCCCATGCCTACACGATGCACTATAGATGACTATACGTCCGCACAAACATAGAAACTGGACAGACGGCAAACCGAAACAGGCTGAACAGGCTGGCCACACACGAGGCATACACCTAACATAGGTACACACCAGCCAGCTGACCACACACACACGAGTTGCACCCACTACCATGCTGACAAGGGGGACACTGGACCGGCCTGTACTCCACATTAGTCTAAGCAGAGACGGGGGGACCGCGGTCTTCTAGGCATATCACCTTACTAGGACAACACACTCCCACGCACCTAACACGCAATGCTTGGTACATGACATACACCAACTCAGTGGCCCGTCCGAGGACCCCTAACGTAATAACTGCAACTAACACACACTACTCAGAACAAGCATAGATATTTAATGACACAAGCCGGGTGATACCATTATGACTATCGACGTTAGTTATACTAATCCGGCTGGCGCCGTGTCGCAAATAGCATGTTCACTTCATTATGTATATATGGTGTTAAAAACACGGCAAACAAACCTTACTTCACTGTTTTTTCATTAGTTTACAAACCAGTTGATATCACCGTGACGCCTCAAGCTAGTTATACCAACTTAGCTTATACCGTATTGCCAATAGCTTGTTTACTTTATCGTTACCTTTTTCATTTAAAAATGTATGCATACCCAACATGCCACAATACAGTTATGTTATGACTATGAAAATCGAGCCTGCTAATGCGGTTGTGGCGATACAGGCACTGCATACCAAAAAAAAAAAAGAATAAAAAAAAAAAGTAACTTGCACGTGTCCATTTCACTACACTTATATCAATACTAACAGTTGTTCATTAAAATGAGAATTCAAGGTGAATTCAAAGTAAGTTTTAAATATAAGGTCAAAATAGCCAAATTGGAAAAATTCTCTAAATCAGCTATGCTTTCCATTCACCTGCTCTGGTCTTAAATTTGAAATTCACTTTGAACTTACTTTGAATTCTCACTTTAGTAAATAACCCTCTTAAACTCAAACCTAGCCCAAGATTATAGAAAAGTGATGTAGTCTGGTGAAACTGGGGCATAATTTAGGCTTACATACAGGGTTATTTAATTCATCTTTAATTCTCACTTTAGAGGAAAACGCTAATAGACTGATGCAGTGTTATAAGTTACAAGCTTTCTTTCATGTTTGTCCACATAATTTCTAAGTTTATGGAGTTTATTTACTAACCCAAGGCAGAGATGGAATTCAAAGGAATTGAAATTTAGAAGCCAGAATATAGCTGGGGAAGTGATGTACTGGAGAATGTTTTGGTTCTGGTTGTATTGCCCTAAACTTTTAATCATATGAACAATGTTTGGCTTAGTGAATTAACACGTACATGTAATATGTCTCCAACCTACTAAGTGTTGGGTACAGCAGTGGTATGAACAGTGGCACACACTATACCTATACCTTTTTATTAAAATTCTCTATATTTAAGTTTATACTTGCATGGTGATGGAACATTCAGACCTTAACTGAAATGAAACTAGTTTAAGGATACTGAAAGCTGCATAAGTATCTCAATGATGTATGCCTTCTAGCTACAATCAGAGAAACAGGTAGTCTCTCCATCTTCAAACCATTTGCATAATAGTATTCAGAAATGACAGGCCCTTACATCAGAGCACCAGAGATACAGCACCCTGCAGTTTTATATTATACCGTCCTACTTTGTATCAAACCACTAATAGAGTATTCACCCATAATGCATGGAATATTATAAATAGAGAATAGCATTTTTTCTTTTAATAGCTCTTCCAGATGATGTAGTGAAGACATTAAGCAGTGATATAGTTGCAGATAGGGAACTTTATTTACACTATTAAAATGTTCACACTTTCAAAATGTTATTTCTACAGCATCACGTTGAAACAATCCTCCCCAAGATCAACCTGCAAGTCAATGCCATGCAGATTCTAAAGTTTAAACTAATTAGACATCTATATATTTAGATTTGCATTAGTTGGGATAATGTTATAGGTACACTCAAAACACATAGGGCACTTTAGCTTGTTGAAATGCTACACGTGTGAAAAGTTTCCTCTATTTCCATTTTATAAAAGTGACAAATTTAATAGAAATCAACACTTTTACAAATAATCCTTGTTACACCTTTCTGTCTGTCAATCAGACAGCTGGTCCTATTACTTCCTGTTAATTTAGCTATTGTAGAGCAGTCAGTGATTGGTTAGCCACAGAAATGTATTGATGGGGAAGGAATAAAGGTGCTTGCAGTACCTCAAGACACTAGATCTGAAGCAATTGCAAGTCAAGAGTTTAAAAACATGCAAAACAAATAACATGCATATTTTCTTTGGGGTAAACCTCATATTTTTTTTTATGTATTTATTTTTGTTTGAATGGGGGTTCCTATAAAGGACCACTATAAGGCCATGAAAACAAACTCCCTCTCCCCCACCTTCTGGGTCCCCCTCCCACCGGGCTGAAGGGGAAGGGGTTAAATTCTTACCTTTCTCCAGTGCCGGGTTCCCTCAGTGCTGGGGACTCTCCTCCCTCTTCCGACGTCATCTGCCGAATGTGCATGTGCACAGTCCATAGGTAAACATTTCTCACTGTGAAAATCACAGTGAGAAGCATGGAAGCGCCTCTAGTGGCTGTCAATGAGACAGCCACTAGAGGCTGAATTAACCCTAATGTTAACATAGCAGTTTCTCTGAAACTGCTATGTTTACAGCTGCAGGGTTAGCTCTAGATGGACCTGGCACCCAGACCACTTCATTGAGCTGAAGTGGTCTGGGTGCCTATAGTGGTCCCTTAATGATTAAAGACCATAACCAATAATCTAAGACAAAAACATAATTTCAGTTAAAAAATACCTCTCACTAAGCCAGTTACGTGAGTGAAATGGTATATCCCTGTGATTATAGTTTTAACATTAAATTTGAGAAAATTAAAAATATATTTATATGTTTATTATAATTATCACATAGGCTTTTCTGATGTAAAAAGGTAGCAAAAAAGTCAGAAATTGAATTTTTTGGTAGCAATATGCTAAAAGGGAACATACAGCAGGTTGCAAAATGTAATATGTCTTCAGACCTGGAATGAAAGGTTAGATAGCAAAGGAATTCATATTTTGCTGTAATTGTCAACATGAAGCTATTTCCTATATAAAAGAAGCAAAATGACCCAACAAGGCCTAGGGCTGAATTACATTTTTTTTTCAGTTGTAGGAATACATTTCTGCCAAAGAAACAAGATTATGTATTAAGATGGATTGCCAACATCTCTTGTGTATAAGACTTGTATCACTATGATTTACAGTCAGGGGAAACATGCATTAGTGAAACATATAGTTAGCTTTATTTTAGTAAAAGATAGACAGATAAACAAACAATGTAGATAGTTATATAAACAGACAGACAGAGTAAATAGGTGGATGTACAGCCAGAAGACAGAAGGGTAGCTAGAGACAGATGATAAATGGATGAACAGACAAATAGAGTAGTCAAATGTATAGACAGGCAGGATTGATAGATGATTGTCCGACAGACAGATGCAAAATCATGAGATATTACAGTTTCTTTTAGTATCTGTTTTATTGAACTTACAGATTTATGGGCACATAGATAGATTTTCATTTAGACAACTAGACAATGATATACATCAAGAAAGTCATAGTCTACAACTTCCCCAATCACTCTCAGGCCCATTCACATGCTCTTAGTGCAACAAGGTAGCTAGTTTTTTTGTAGCTGGCACAGATACACTGGCCATGTCCATCTATTATACTTGTACCAAGAGGGAATTGCCCCAGTGACATCTTCTGCTACTTACCTCTGCTGACTATAAATTAGGTTTATTCTAGACATAAGATAATGAAGGGATTTAGAAAATTGGGCAGACTAGATGGGCCAAGCAGTTCTTATCTGCAGTCACATTTTATAAATACCTTTTGATGAATGCAATCAATAACATTATTTTTTAACAGACTTTTATGAATGTGCATTTTTCATAACTCTGCTTCTCCAACAGCAAAACTGCTAGATAGATAGATAGATAGATAGATATACAGACTACAGACAAGCAAGGAAGCAGGCTGACAGGTGCAGAGGTTTATTGATATACAATGAATTGTCGAGAATTTATTCAGCAAATGAATAGCTGTGCCTGTGCTTGTGATTTGTTCTGGTTCATCAACCATTCTCATAGACTTCTCATTTCCCTTGTCAATGAATAACAATTCAGGTTTTGTGAATAAACCTGTTTGGGCTCCAGAAATCATCAAAGTAGAATGCTATGGTACACACACTTTGACATACTCACTGCCATGACTAGGGATCATGTTGCAACACCTAGTTTTCTAAAAAATGATAAGAAAAGAGTAAACAGCACTACAAAACATTGCTGATTTTATCACAGTAGATACAGAAAATGCTCTCCTCTCTGTGCTTCTAGATATTTTTCAGTTCGCATTGAATATTGATATACATTAAGCATGCAGTGAAAATGAAGTAATCTTGTGAAAGCCACACACCATGGATCCCTACTTCCATTTGGGCTGCTATGCTGTCACTAGCCAAAAATACTACATCCTTTAACCCCTTAAGGACACATGACATGTGTGACATGTCATGATTCCCTTTTATTCCAGAAGTTTGGTCCTTAAGGGGTTAAACACAACTGATTTGTTTTGGGATGTGGTTAGAATTGGAATTTGGGAGAAATTGCATGAAAGTTTGTTCTGTTTGTAACATCCCCTCCTTTCTCAGTTTTCAGAGATTAAGGTTCACAGGAGAGTGGGAGAGAATTTAAATTGATGTATAAATTTGGAAGTGACAATAGAAAATGTGTCATGTCTATTGAATATATAATCTGCATTTATTTAAACCAAAATTATGCTGAACAAAGAGAACAAAATGCATGCAGCTCAGCAGAACATAGTATGTAAGTAATGTAAATATAAATGATGATATTAAAGATGTATCTCCTTCAGTATATCAATATCCAGAAATATGAATACATATATGATCAAACGGTCCTATATCACCTGTTATATAAATAATATTTCCTGTTAAGCATTAAAATTTTATTGTGCCATTTTAAGAATTTTCTTGTAAGCAGAATTCCGTCTCTTAGAATTTTAGACAACCTTGCATTCTTCTTTAGGAATGACTGATCCATTTCAAAATACTTAATGTTGTTTTGATTTTCATGCTTAAACTGCATTTTGTATTATTTAAAGGGAATATAATTCTTGAAAACATCTTCATATACGTGTGTGAAACACATATTTTGGACGTATCAATCTACATGTTTGTAGATAGATATTTGGGTGTTGCTGTTATTTTCTTGATATCAGCATTTTTTACATTCTATAAAATCTTGCAAAGGTATCGTATCAAGCCTGTTACTTGGGAAACATGTGATATAATGAAAACCTTTGAGCAATATTCTCAAGAGCACACTGGTGAAATGACTAACTCATGTAGTCAGGTCAAAGGGAGAATGTTCATGGATATTGAATGAACGATAGGCTAGAAATGAAGAACATGATGGGTTAAGGGAGAAGATGAGATGATCATATGGAGGGGGTGTATTGTGAGGTAGATATATGTTTTCATTATGATGAATGTGGATGCTTGACAATATTTTTAACAATACAAATAATATTTAAACAATACATATATTGAATGCAAATTCATTTAATGACTTGGCAAGTTGGCCATTCATTGCCAAAATAGGATTCTGCTGCATATAAAAATATATATATTAATATATTATGCTTTATTTTTCTATATATTAGTTTCTTACAAAAGAGACATTTTGTTTATTTCATGATTAACAATCCCAAAAATAAATAAAAAAATAAATAATCTAAAAATAAAGAAATGACTCTCGATCCACTTTATGATGGCTCTTAAAAGCTCAGTTGCTAAAAACCCCAAATCATCTAAAGTGGACTTTTGACCCCAAATTAAAGATGTGTCAAATGCCAATGTAAAATGGAACATTCAATGGCATCCAATTTTTGTATTAATCGAGGAAGATAAAATATATGGGATAAATTGATATTGGTCTTGGATAAGATGCCAGGCCCTGAGACGATCTTCATGTGGAAGGTTATTCTATCTTTTGCCTCCTTACGTTTGATCTAATCTTTGCTGCTCTAACTGAATCTATGTTTATTGTATTTATTGTTATGCTGTATGTTGTGTATCATGCATCATTTTTTTCAGGGGTCAAGTCCTGGGGAGAAAAGTGTGGGAACTCACCCAAGATTCCTGCCTCCCTCCCATCCCCTTAAAAAAAAAAAAAAATTACACTTCTATGCATATAGTGCAGTTCAGGGTGTGTATAATGAATGTAGTGTGTTTGTAGTGAATGCAGAGTATAAATAATAAATGTAGTGTGTTTGTAGTGAGTGCAGTGTGTATAGTGAATGTAGTGTTTTTGTAGTGAGTGCAGAGTGTGTATAATAAATGCAGAGTGTGTATAATGAATGTAGTGTGTTTGTAGTAAGTGCAAATTGTGTATAATGAATTTAGTTTGTTTGTAGTGAGTGCAGAATGTGTACAATGAATGCAGTGTATGTAGTGTGTTTGTAGTGAATGCAGAGTGTGTATAGTGAATGTAGTGTGTAGTGAGTGCAGAATGTGTATAATGAATGCAGAGGGTGTATAGTGAATGTAGTGTGTTTGTAGTGAGTGTATAGTGAATGTAGTGTGTTTGTAGTGAGTGAAGAGTGTGTATAATGAATGCAGTGTGTGCGTGTGCTGGATGATGTGTGTGAGTGCGCTGGATGATGTGTGTGTGAGTGCAGGATGATGTGTGTGTGTGAGTGCTGGATGATGTGTGTGTGAGTGCTGGATGATGTGTGTGTGTGAGTGCTGGATGATGTGTGTGTGTGAGTGCTGGATGATGGGTGTGTGCTGGATGATGTGTGTGTGCTGGATGATGTGTGTGTGTGTGCTGGATGATGGGTGTGTGAGTGCTGGATGATGTGTGTGTGTGTGTGTGCTGGATGATGGGTGTGTGCTGGATGATGGGTGTGTGAGTGCTGGATGATGTGTGTGTGTGTGTGCTGGATGATGGGTGTGTGAGTGCTGGATGGTGTGTGTGGGGGGGGAAGCATTTTTTTACTTTATGTATAATTTGTATTTATCCCCCCTCCCTGCTTCTTACCTTGTCAGGGAGGGGGGAGATCGCCTGGTGGTCCGGGTGGAGGGAGCCAGCCGCTGCACAGAGGGGCCATCACACGCTGTGTTCCCTCTCCAGCTCTAACTCTCGCGAGACTCGCCTGTGCGGAGCGTTGCCATGGTAACAGCCGCGGGTCTCGCGAGAGTTATAGCTGGAAAGGGAACACAGCGTGTGATGGCCCCTCAGTGCAGGTAGCAGGGCCGGTCCTGCAGGACAGGTAACGGGAACGGCGTTCCTGCTTTGGAAAAAGTGCAGGAACGCCGTTCCCATGCATTCCTGCAGGACTCGAGCCCTGATTTTTTTTCCATAATTTAAGACATTGTTGTATTCATGTATTTAAAAATGAAAATCAGTAAAGAATGCATTTGAAAACAAATTCCAAATATTTTCCTGTTAGAAGAACAAGTAGCCAGTGGGCAAATAGTTACAAGAAAACCTCTGTAGCACAAGGGTTAATCATGTGGACAGATGCTAATGTTTAATTGCAGTGAGCAGCTATTGGTTTTTCACGGTTTAGAAGACATACTCCCAACCATGGCATGGCAGGTGTGAACACAATATGGGTTTTACATTTACCTGATAGGCTTTTTTTTTTTACACTTCAAGTTTATTTAAATAATTTCACATAGATGAAATTCATCCATACTAAACCCACATGGATGGAATTCATCCTTCTGAACCAAAAATTTTATTGGGACAAATCAATTCAGACATTTTTTTACTATGCACAAGTTTCTTACAATCTAAAAGTTTACAAAACTTAGATGGCAGAATGGAAAAGTTAACTTGATGCCTGATTTTTAAAATCATTTTCTGTGCATCCGATGGTCAGATTGTGATCATTTAACTAGAGCAAGGAGCACACGATGCTTGTAGGTGTGTAGTCCATCTTGTCTCAGTTATCATTTCATCAAGACATTTAATTGCTTTGTTATATAGATGCTTATTCTTCAAAGATGCTTGCTTTTCAAGGATGACCACTGAACTTTTAAACCACAATAAGGACTTTGTGAAAGAACTATGTTGAAGGTGCAGAAGATGTTGGGAGAAGATAAACTATCTGATGTTTAGAAATAAGAAATTTATTGGAGGTGAGGAAAGGGCATAATGCAGCTGCAGGGGATTGTGACAAAGAGACTTTGACATTGTGTTTATAAGGGTTTGAATACATAGTGTAAGGATTTGAATGTATTTTTGTGAATTTACGAGCACCTAAACCGAGGGTATTTGCTAAGAAGAGACCTCAAGGGGAGCCCACCCGGGTGAAACATATAGCAGAGATTTGATATGTAATTTATTTTACTTGCCCTACTTTTATTCTATAGCTCTGCTTGTAAGTTAAATGTATAAAGAAGTGAAGAGTCTGAATAAGTGTGTGTCTAAAGATAACTGGGATAAGGGCTTTGTGGTTAAATTGATAAGAATATTAGAACTGTTCATCTTTGATTGATTATTAAATTGAGTGTTTTGCTTGAAGGAACACTATAGTGTTAGGAATACAAAGCTGCAGGAATACAAATCTGTATTCCTTACACTATGCCACTACTCCCCAGTCCCCACTCCCTCATACCCCCTGCTCTCCCCAGGTGATATATATATTAACACTTACTTTATTCCAGTGCCCTCAGTGCTGTTTTGGGCTTCTCCGCATTCCTCATAGAAAAGCATTGACTAAATTTCCATGATGGGAATCCTACCCTATGGGGTATTTCAACACGCTGGAGGTACTCATAGAAAGTGAGGAGGTTCAGCATTGTTTAATGGAGTTTAATCAAACTCTGCAGGAAGCACCTTTAGTGGCTGGTAGACAGACTAGAGACGTTTTACATTGCAGTTGTTCAAAAAGAACAGAGACACTACACGCAAACCACTTTAGTGTGATGAAGTGGTTTGGGTGTCTATATTGTCCCTTGGAAATGGCTCTGTCATTGGGCAGGTTTTTTTTTAATATTTATCATTTTTATTTTATTTTTCAATTACAACAACATTGCCAAGAAAATATATAAAGTACAATTAAATCTAATACTGCATTGCAGTTCGGCAAGAAATTAATATATATCGAATACAGCAGTATAGCAGATTTTGCGGCAATATACATAAGCTATATATAAAAGAAAAATAAACATATAAAAAGAAGGACTGCAACCATTGAGGTTCGATCATTGTTTCCAAGGGATCCCTTATTGTCCTGGAAGATCGATGAAACAGTCCCGATTATCCCAACCCTCTACCCCGTCCTTAAGCTAAACCAGATTAGGTTTTATTTCTATATAACAACCAAGGGAGCCATGAGTCACAATATGAAATATTTTTGCCAGATGATGTAATAAAATTACATTCCATTGTATACTGATAATCTATTTGATTTAACATTTCTTGCCATTTTGGAGGATGGCTGGATTCCCAATTACAAGCAATATAGATCTTAGAAGTGTAAAGAATATGTTTAATAAGATATTTATGTTTTTTCTCCATTATCGTGAAATCTAAATTGAATAGGAAAAGAGAAGGTGTGAGTATTATAGTATCCTGAGTTAGGTCTGATATCAAAGAAGAAACATATATCTTAATATCATTTAATACCTCGCAATTATACCATATATGTAGTATTGTGCCAATAGTTTTATGACATCTCTAGCATAAGAGTGAATAGGCTTCATAAATTTTATGTAGTTTAGAAGGAACCTGGTTCCATCTATATAGAATCTTTAGATGTAATTCTAAAAAGATATACAGTGGATAATTGTTTTTAATTGAATAGCAGTTTGATACCATTCATAGGGGGTATAGTTTACGTTAAGATCCTTCTCCCATTTCTCTATTGTTGAAATTTTTCCTGCCTCAACCTCAGCTTCCAATAGTTTAGAAGATCTGGTTATTAAGCCCTTTGTTCCTATTCTATGTAAATAACTTAAAGTAGGGTGTGCAAAAATATTTTTTTTGAATTTAGATAGTGTTTAATCCTTAAATAACAAAAATTATCGCTAGAGGGTATTTTATATTTATTTTGCAAACATGGAAAACTAATCAATATATTATTTTCAAAAAGGCCTGCAATTTTATTTATCCTCATTAACTTCCAGTTATACATATCCATATCAATCATGTTATATTGAAAAATTTCTATTGGAGCTTGGATAAGTATGGAGTCTGAGAGGTTAAGCTTAATTTTCAGCATTTTTAATACATCCACTTTATCGGCTATCAATTGATTTTAAGCATTTCTTTGATTAATTAAATTTGAATTATTTGACCAGAATACAGTATTTAAATTAATGTATGGGTAATTTTCTTGTTCTATCTGAAACCAGGCAGTATTTTGGATATTTAGTTTAGTCCATACCATTAAATTCGCAACTAAACATGTTTGATGTAACTTTGCGATATCCAGGAATGAAATGCCACCTTTGTCATATTTGTTTTGTAAGATCTTCTGGGATATTCTTGAGCGTTTATTACCCCAGATAAAGTTTGAGAATAGTCTTTGGAATTGTAGGATCCTATCTTTGCCTAGTCTAAAGGGTAAGGATCTGAATAAAAATAGCAGTTTCGGAATAGAGTAGCATTCACTATATTCAATTGCTCGACCCACTTTGTCAATTGCTTATGAATTAAAGTGTATAAATCTTCATAATTTTGGTGTATTATATTCTGAATATTAAAGGATAATTTGATACCTGAATACTCAATATATTTCAGGGTCCAATTAAATAGAAATTTAGATTTGAGTAAAGATAATTCAGTCTCAGATAAATATAACACAAAAAATTTAGTTTTCTTTATGTTTATTTTATAATTTGAAACATTTCCAGATATTTCAATACCTTTTAAAACCTCTGGAATAGAGATTGAGGGCTTCACCAGGGACAGAAGTACATCGTCAGCAAAAAGGAAGATTTTATAATTACCATCGGCTGATTTAATCCTATAAATTTCTTTATTCTCCCTAATAATGATAGCCAGTGGCTCAATAGACAAGATATATAGTAATGGAGCCAATGGGCAAACTTGCCCGGTGCCATTTTTTATTGGAAATATGGATTATTCAGAGAAGGGATTTAAAATTTTCGCCAATGGCTCTGTGTATAATGACATAATATTATCTTTAAAGGGACCCTGAAATCCAAATGTATTTAATACAATCTTCAAAGAACCCTATCTAATGCTTTTTCTGTATCAAGGGCCAAGATAACCATTTCAAAATTCATAAGATTACTTTTAATTATCAAGCTAAGTATTCTGCAGATATTATCCGTTGTACCTCTGTCCCTGATGAAGCCCGACTAATCCACCAAAATCAAATCGGAAATAGCTAGTTTCAATCTGTTTGCTAAAATATGAGAATACATTTTTATATCAAGATTTATTAAAGAAATCATTCTATAGTTTAAAGTTTTTGTAGGATCTTTTCCTGGTTTAAGGTTTGGGATGATAGATGCTAACAACAACTCTTTAGGGAAAGGATTTGTAGTAGCGACTTCAAGAAATACTTTTAATAGTATGGGGGCCAAGATGTCAGCAAAAGTTTTATAAAACATCGCTGAGAAGCCATCTGGTCCAGGGGCTTTGTTCGTTTTAAGATTTTTTTATTGCGTTACTTATTTCCGAAATGCTAATTGAAGCATTCAGCTAAGTTTTTCAAGTGATAACTTTGGGATATGTATTTTTTTCAAAAACTCATCAATTTCCGAACTTGGCACCTTAGAATCTGGTAAGTTTTATAAAGAAGTATAGGAATCTACAAAAGTCTGATATATATCTTAAGGACTTAAAAAACACTTATCTCCTACTATTTTCTTTTTTTTATTGCTTTATCCTTAGAAGTATTTTTCAGTCTGTTCGTAAGCACTTTACTAACCTTATTGATGTTGTGATATCATTTTTGCTTAAGAAATGTTATAGATTTATTCACCTCATCCTCAATCTTTTTATTTATATTGTGTTTCAGGTGTGTAATTTCATTAGTAGTGTTTTGAGTTGTTTGTGTCTTACTTAATCTTTCTAACAGAGCCAACTTAGATGCTTTCTTCTTTGTTTTGTTTTTTTGTCTTGAGCCTGCTTTTATTAGAACCCCTCTAGCAAAACATTTTTGAGTAGACCAAACTATAGATGTAGAGACTACCCTATTATCATTATTTTGAATAAAGTAGTCTTATTCCTTAACTAACACAGTGGTTACCTCATCTATTCATAAGAGGATTTCATTCAGTCTCCATCTATTTCTAATTTTGAAGAAGGTTGGGAATTTAAATGTTAAAAATAGTGGGGCATGATCTGATAGAATAATTGAGCTAGTCTTAGAGTCAATAATCTGATCCAGAAGATCAGGCTTAACTAAAAAAAAAATCTATACGGGAGTAGGTCTGATAAATATGAGAGAAATATGAATAATGTCTCGAACCTGGATTGAGAATTCTCTAACAATCATAAACTGATGGATGTTTTAATTTTTGGGTCCCAATCATTCTTATTTTTGCTTTTGTCTAATTTTAAGTTGGGAACACAATTAAAATCACCTTCAACAATTAGATTTCCACACTTAACCTTATCAATTCTGGAAATACAATCATCCAGGAAACCCATTGAGAAATAGTTTGAGGCATATATATTCACCAGAGTAAACTGTATCATTTATCTTAGCAATTAGAAGAATAAATCTACCATTAGGATCACTTTCTGAATGCATACTTTTGAATTTGAGTTTTCTTGACAAAACAATAGATACTTCACTTTTTTTTACGATTACCTTCAAGATTGGTGTAATAAAATGTAGGAATATTATTAAAATGTCATATTTTAATAGGAGAGGATATCCAATGGGTTTCCTGGATAAAATCTATATCCAGGTTATTGTCTTTTAAGAATTTTCACATAGCCCCCCGTTTTTGGGGTGAATTAAGCCCTTGGATATTCCACGAAATGCACCTGTCATGAAAAACCATCCTATCCCCTATAATCGAGTTCAAATAGTGCAGTCCTTCAACATTAACAAACAAAAAAACATATAATTATCTGTCTATACCATTTGTAGAGAGTTTTCATTCTTAAACAAAAAGTTGAACAAAACATCATGTTCAACTAATACCTGCTACTTTTTTGGCGCAGGTAGTGGGGCTTGGATAATAACTAGGAGATTTACTATACTTGGAAACCGGGAGAAAAATAAATAAATAATAAATATGTAATAATACCAGAGTATCTTTTTGCTGCATCTCGATTATCTTTTTGCTGCCTCTAGATATGTATCAAATCTTTGGGCAATTCTCTGTACTAGTTATACATATATTGATGGCTGCAAAAATATTGGTGGCAAGAAACTGGCGATCTACTAAGGTTCCATGTTGGGACTTAGTTAAAGAACAACTGGCATATCAATTAAAGATGGAAATGGGAATAATATCAGCAGATAGGAAAAGGGTGACGGGATGGCTGTGTAAGATACAACAGAGGGAATTTCTTTTCGTTTTCTTTTTTTTTAATCTAATCCCTTGAACACAAAGTATAATATAGCCTAAAAAGAGCAGACAGGCAACATGATAGTCCTAGCTATCTTGTTCCCTTTCACAGGAATCATTAAATAGAGTTTTAGAACATTAAATTATGATTTGTGTTGATGTGTCGGTTATGTGATGTAATATTTAAATTTTGAATATGAGCAATGTGTTAAAATAATGGATATAGATGAAGATATAACACTATGTTATATATATATATATATATATATAAACACATAACTGTGTGTATGTTGTATTGTATGGTCTTGTGATTGTGTATTTTTATAAAATATTTTTCTGAAATAAAGATTAGATATGGGGAAAAAAATAATAATATGTAATAATAAGTATGGATTCATCCATATAGTAATGTAAACAAATTAAGACAATCGGTCAAATAGTATTTAGTGGATCAGAGAATATTATCTCATGAATTAAGAAACATATTCCTATGTCATAGAATTTCTCTAAAATGATGAATTTTCTACTGTATGTGAATTATCAAAATAGCACTTGTGCATTATATTTTATATTGGGATTTTCAAACTTATTAGTGCTTCCAAAATACAGTCTAATAATATCAATTAATACCAAAGTTAACTGCCCAGCATTGGGCTAGTAATTGTTATTTGTGAAAATGCAAGTACTATCAAATTAATTTAGGCACAAAAAAAAAGCAATAAAAGTCAAATTAATTAGTGATAGAAGAATATAATCACATACTTATAAGTGTCTCATAATTAATGACGCAAAGAATATTATCTCATTCTCAATATTGTGGGGCACTTTCCCCTTGTAACTAAGAAATACTCTTAATGATATATAAATTGTACTTTAGATGGTTTAAAAATGCTCTGTGTTACCTTTCATATGTAATGAAAACGTATCATTCCCACTACTTACATCCAAAGTAAACTCTAAGTGATTTATATAATATATCCCTCATTGGGTAGAACTTTAAGTTTCTTTAAGGAAAAAAATAAAAAATTCCTTACTATCAATTGTATTAGATAATAAAGTTTTAAATGAATTATTTTGCAGATGATGAATCTTTAAGTACATATGACTGGTCTTGAATATTACTAACACTGCTGGAAAGTTCCATTTGTATCTCATGTTGTTTGTTCTGAGAATAGCTGTAATTTCATAACATTTTCTTCTCACCTGTCGAGTAGCTGGTGACAGATCAGGAAATAATTTAATGTCCTTAAACTGAGGATCAGTGAGAGGAGATTTCTGGATGGCTTGCATTACCAGATTTTTGAAATAGCCATTTGTAAATTTAACAATTGTATTTCTAGATGAAGTTGAAGAGATATTTTGTGGTTTGAAGAGGCGGTGGAATTTCTCAAATGGGTGATTTTCCAGTTGTTGAGATAGTATTAGTGATGAGAAAAGGGATCTCAGATATTATTCTAGATGGTCTTGAGAAATTGACTTAGGTATTACTCTGATTTTGATGTTATTTATTCTGGATCGGTCTTGTATTTCCATTAATTTAGTCACTAATTTATAAATTCTATTTTCTAGTAATTTATTTAATGAAAACAAGTTTTTATTTTCTTCTTGCAGTTTCTGGATTATTTGTGTTTGTTCTGTTAGAGTACTAGTTAATTGAGTCAGATCCACTTTAAGCGTAGAAATACTTGAGTCGAGATCTTGCTTTATTTTGATGTAGACTTTGTTTAAAGACTCATCCAGTGTCTGTTGCATTATAGCTAGAGGAGGATTTAGCTTTATATCTTGGTACTGTGTGGAGTCTATAGAAAGGTACAGTTCTTCTCTCCATTCATGTGAAATAGATCTTCTATTTTCCGCACTGGCTCTTTGGGAGTAGAAGGTATTAATACATTTGTTTTTTTCTGAGATTGTTATTTTCTCTTTGTCTTTTTTTGGCACCATTTTTTTCCCTTTTCCTTTTTCCTCTTTATTCTCTTTTTTGCCCCTTTCCACCTTTCTTTTATCTCTCTCTTTATCTTTTCCTTTTTTCCTCAATATATATATATTTGTTCTTCTCTTTTCCCTCTCTTTTCTTCCTTTTTCCTTTTTTCTTTCTTTACTTTTCTTGTCTTTCTTCTTTTCCTTTATTTTTTCTCGTTCTTTTTAATGTAACTTTTTTCTACTTTCTTTTTCCTTTTACCCTTTCTATTCTTCTATTCCTTTGTTCCTTTAATCTTGTCAGTCTTTTTAAATTAAAGTCCAAAGTCAATCTTTAACTTTAAGTTTAACTTGAAATATATGATTTTAACCCTTTATTAGATCGATTGTATTAATTTATTATAAATCTTAGCTCTTGGCTTCTTAGCTTCAAATTAAGGCCTTTCTCAACTCCAATATCAACTTCTTACTTATTCTTACATATTCAGCATCCTGGGAAAAACTTTTTTAGCAAAGAATTAATGAATTCATATATATGATAATTAGCATCAAAAAAGGGTAGGGAGATAGGATAACAGAATTTCTTCACTCTCTTCTTATTTTTCCCCTCTTTCATACAAAAGTAGAGAAGGAGGGATATTGTCTAGTCCCTTTTGCAATAATAACGCTGCCAGAATGTTTTTAAAATAACTTTGTGGCACCAGCCAGAATATACCCAGGATACATCCAGGAAGAGTTTCCCTTAGCAAGGTAGCACCACGCTACTCTCAGTATTGATGGTGCTTATTAACTGACAGCTAAGTAAGCTGGGGAAGGGTTCCCTTAGCAGGGGTGCCGCCTACACAATGGCCCACCTGCAAAAACTATATTGATGTCGGGAAGCCGTCCCTCATCGAATCGCTTAGTGCTTCCTTGAATGACCTTCTGTCCTCCCGTTCAATATTCACAACATTCAGCTTTCAGAATACCGTGTTCATCACCGAGCATTCAGCATTCAGCTTACTGCGTTCACCAGCGAGTACCATAGCACCAGGGCAAAAGCCCACTCATCTTAGCTACATCCGACACTTCCACTTCCAGTGGAAATGTGAGTGCTATGTCATGCTACGCCGCCCGCCGACGAACTCAAGTCAACTTTCCATTGTACAGGTTTTACATTAATCCTTTTTCAAAATTGATCTTAGTATTTTACTTATACATAACTAAAACTGTGGACTACTTTTTCTTATGGTATTGTGATCTTTGGCAAATTATGGTAATGGACAGAGCTTAAGCAGAGTTCCATTTCACTTGCTAAGCTAATTTACCCACAATCCATCTGTAAAAGGAATCCCACAAAGGGGCAAACTGTAGACACCATGTACAGTGGGGAACAAAATGGAAGCACACAGGGATTGAGGCGCAGGAATAAAAAATATTAAATAAAAAAAAAGGAATGTGAAAGAAAAAACATACAGCCAATAAAATGTATACATTTTGTTATGTTATGTAATTGTGTAACCATGTATACGGCCATAAGAACCGTCCTTTTGTAAGAGATTCTGTTGTTTATCACGGTTTGACTTCATGCCTTACCTAAGTTGGAAGAACGATAACAGGGAGATTGGAAGGAAAATTAAAAAAAATTCTGTGTTACATGACACTGATCTTCTATCTCTGTTTTCTTCTGAACACCTTTATCTGAATGTCAGTTGTTTATTTTGTTTTGGTTTACTACCTCTAAATACTCTGAAAAGCTGATGATTTTTTGAGCAATCTACCGAAATCTAGATTGTTACAGTTTGTCACAAACACAAACTCAGGCTATTTCTAGATAACTAACAGGAATACATCTATACAGCATATGCAAAAATCTTAAGGCAAAATCTTTACTTTTTAGAATATGCAAGCTAAGTGTCTATTTATGCCTTAAGTATAGTGCTCTGTTATCGGAGTCCACCAGTCACCAAAATGTTGTTTCTGTTACAACTGTCACCTCAAAACTATTTCTTAATTTAAAAATCCTTTTATCAAACGTTGAAATGAAATAGATAATTTGCTAAATGAAGTATATGTCAAACTATGAGAAAAACTCTTCTACATCTTATGACATATATATGACAGGATCCTTCATCTATATACATGCACCTTGGGTGTTTGAAAACTGACAAATAGTCTCTGTGGTGTTCCCTACTAATTTTATGTTCATTCCCCATCCATTGCACTTCTTGCATTCTTTGTTTAGCCTTATTGTATGCTCATACAAGCTTTTGTGTGTTTAATGGTGGCAGATTTGATTTGGAATATTAACTCACACTTTACTTACACAATAATCCTAATTTGTTTCAGTGTAGACTTCTAGTATTCCTGGCACTAACTCTTAAATCTTCTACAAAAAAGGGTACATATCTTGATTTATTACACTATTTTCCAGCAAGACTGGTGACTAGTTATTTTTTTTTTACTTTTCACCCTCCCTGTTCCTGTTTGCCAAGTATCTACAGTGCTTAGACAGCGTATAGCTTTCTAAAGTATTCAATATACTGCTAGCGCCACTGAATGTATGATCTAAGGTTTAAAACCGGAAGTGCTACTGTGGAAACATTGATTGTGTGTAGTTATGGTGTTATAAATAAGTACCTTCACAGTCTTTGTCAAGTTTGATACTTTTTAGCATCCTACATTGTACATCTTCA
>OW240912.1:120069244-120082720 GCA_933207985.1 Pelobates cultripes
TCACATTTACACATAACACACAGACATTTCACATATCCCTAGATAGCTGGGATCTGAGTGCACATTATTAGATGAATGGCACTCAGATCACACAAATAAGCCTTTCTGCAGGGGAAATAAACAGTTTAACCTGCAGGGCCATAGTCCAAAGGGAGCAGGCGAGCAACCAGGCTTCTCCAGTTCACAGTGGCGAGGTTGGTTTCGCCACACAGTGTTTATATTAAAAGGCCCAACAGAGGCCTAGGACTAAATTAATCCAACTGCTATTTTAAAAGGCCCAGCAGAGGCCTAGGAATAAGTAATCCAGTGGATATATTAAAAGACACAGAGGCCTTGGAATACGACCCAGAAGCCTAGGAATAAGTTTGATTGAAATTCAGATTAGCAGGAATCTCTTACCGTTTAGATGAAACCGATGAAGGATAAAAGGGGTTATATCCATATATATGCTCTGTATGTACCTGCCCAGCCTGCTACTCCTTGGTCACTGCAGAAAATAGGCTTATGACAAAGTCTTGCTACTTCTAAGGTCACAGCAAGTAAATCCATGGGAAAGTACAAGATAGTGTGTTGCTTTAACCCTTTCAGTGATGGAATGCTAGTCCATCTCACATTAACTCTTTTAGTGATGAAATGTTAGTTAATCTCATAGAATCTTTGCAATCCGTGTGTATGTCCGGCCTGCTACTCATTGGTCACTGCAGGAAATAGGCTGATGGCATAATCTTGCCACCCCTAGGTTCACAGCAAGTAAATCCATGGCAAAGTCTAAGATAGTGAGTTGTACTTTAACCCTTTCAGCGATGGAATGCTAGTCTGTCTCACATTAACTTCTCCAGCGATGGAATGTTAGTCAATGTCATATTAATCCTTGCAATTCATGTGCTCTGTATGTGCATGCCCGGCCTGCTACCCCTTGGTCACTGCAGGAGACAGGATGATGGCATAATCTTGCTACCCCTAGGATTACAGCAGGTAAATCCATATGCTCTGTATGTGCATGCCCAGCCTGCTACCTCTTGGTCACTGCAGGAATCATGGTGATGGCATGATCTTGCTACCCATAGGGTCACAGCAGGTAAATCCATATGCTCTGTATGTGCATTCCCAGCCTGCTACTCTTGGTCACTGCAGGAATCATGGTGATGGCATGATCTTGCTACCCATAGGGTCACAGCAAGTTAGAACCCCCGGTCACTAAAGGGGTCTCTCCATGGGATCACCTTTGCACAGGTCTGTGTACTGGAGACTGCCCAAGGGAGAGAGGCTGAACTCCCTTGAGGGAGATGGTAACAACCCTCAGGTAAGCCAAAAAGAAAAAAAAATCTCTAGTGTTAGAATGACTAAGTCTGTCCTAAGGATAGGACAGGCTGAGGGTGGGAGAGGTAGCTACCCCACTAAAAAAATGTGACGTTTCAGCTCAAATTATTTTATATATCTATATATATATATAGATATATATATATATATTTGTGTAAGGGGCAAATAGCCGTATATGGAGTAAGGATCCAGCATAAGCGTAGGATAATATAAAGGGAGCAAGTCGGTTGTGGTGTGCCGAGACCGACGATACGGTAGGCCTGTAAATAAAGAGGGCCCACCAAGGAGTAAGAAAGTAAAGTAAATGGAAAGAAAAGAGAAAGTGTTGAAATGAGGAGTGGGTGGGAGGGTCATTCTGATGCTGACCTCAAGCGATATGAGTCAGGTAAAGGGTGTCCCTTATATAGGGGAGTGAATTAATTTAAGCCCCTCCCACAAATACAGGCCAAACGGCCTTAATACTTGTGTAAGGGGCAAATAGCCGTATATGGAGTAAGGATCCAGCATAAGCGTAGGATAGTATAAAGGGAGCAAGTCGGTTGTGGTGTGCCGAGACCGACGATACGGTAGGCCTGTAAATAAAGAGGGCAAAAATGAATAATCAAAGATTTAATACAGTCAACAAATATATACAAATTAACCAGACATTTCCTTAAAAGCATTACAGTATTTAATTCCTGAAAGGATTTTGAAGGTTGGAATCTAGGACCGAAAGTGGACACCATTTGTTGTGGTAAACACAAAAAGAATTCAGCGCTAGTAATCACAAAATTAGTCAAGGTAGGCAGCAACCCAAATGAAGGAAAACCCCTCGGGTCCTTCGGTGGATAGATACAAAAAGATATGGAAGGGCTGCGCCAAATAAGGGTAGATAGTCCAGTAAAGTATTGCTAGGGTGCCAATAGATGGTCTAGGATACTTGATAGAGTTCCTCTGTGGATGCGTCTGGTGTAGACCGTTCGTATATGTAAATACAAGAGAGGTAGAGGCGACTAATGGTATAGTATGAAAGTTCAGGGTGTGATAGGTAACAAAAAGTAAAGAACTCACATTCAGGAGAGCTATGGCCAGCTCTGGTGTGGATTGCGTACAGCGGTATAATCCCCGCTTATGGGATATGTAGGGAGGGGTCTCCGTCAGCACCGTCTGGTAGTCCAGAGCTCGAAAAAGAAAGACAGAAAGCAACAATAGTGCTCTCAATTTTGATGTGGTTCAATGTGCAGATAAGAAGAGGTAAAAAACTCACATTTGAGGGAGCTATGGCCAGCTCTGGTGTGGATAGCGTACAGCGGTATAATCCCCGCTTATAGGATATGTAGCGGCGATACGTCCGTCAGCACCGTCTGGTGATCCAAGACTCCAATATAGAAGAATAAAAAGCAGCAATAGTGCTCTCAATTGTGATAGGTTAAGAGAGTAGTAGAGAAAATAAAATAATACTCACAAAGATAGAGCAGAGGTACTGCTCTATGGATAGGCGCCGGTGGTATGATCCCCACCTAGGATTTCTTGGAGTACTGGAACTTTAAAATTGCCAATGGAAGTAAAAGTAACCAGGAAAGGTTAAAATGCCAGGAATAGGTAAAAACAAAAGTTGTTTAAAGTGCATAAAGAGTGCAATAAAAAGAGGATTGGTACAATAAAGTAGCCAAAAAACTTTTATTGATCTAAAATACACAGTAAAATACAGAATTAATAACCATAAACGCGTTTCACCATAAGTGGCTTCTTCAGAATGGGATAAAAGTAGTAACCTGGCAGGGGTTGTTTAAATAGGGCTATGTTAATTTGAAAATTGCGCCAAAAGTGTAATTGGCCAATCAGAGACAATTTTTAAAATCACTTTTCAAAATTAGGATTCAAGAGTATGGGAGTGATGTTATAAAGGTGATGAGTCCATTTAAATTATTTAAATGTGAAAACTAGAGTGAGAAAGTTGTTTTTAAAGAGAAAGAAAGGAAGAAAAAAAAAAAGTTGTTTGATTAAAGTTCAAAAAAAAAAAATAAAAAAATTAAAAAAGTTTGATTAAAGTTCATTAAAAGAACAAAAAAAATAAAAATAAAAGGGTTTGATTAAAGTTCATTAAAAGAACAAAAAAAAAAGGGTTTGATTAAAGTTCATTAAAAGAACAAAAAAAATAAAATAAAAGGTTTGATTTAAGTTCATTAAAAGAACAAAAAAAAATAGATGGTTTAAAGGTACAGAGATACAGAGATATATGTAAATGGAGTATGCATGAAAAGGGGGTAATATAATTCCAAACATAATGATTTAAATAGGGGTTATATTATACCCCAGAGTAATAATACAGATGTTAAATGAAAATAATAGATAAAATAAAATAAAAATAAAATTAAATAAAAGATAACACAGAATACAAGATACATAAATGGAAAGGCATAGATGAAAAAATAAAACTTAAAAGATTATTATTATTATGAGGGTTGGTTAGGTCCAGACATAAAGAATAAAAGCATGTAGATAAGGGTTGTATATAGGAATTTAAATAAAATTAAACAGGTCAAAATCAACATTTAAACCAGATGGGGTAAGAGTTTTGAGATTAAAAACCCATTCCATCTCAGCTTTACCTAATATGTTCTTAATGTTACCACCTCTCCATGGTATTATACATTTTTTTATGCCGATGCATTTAAGGTGTCTTATGTCGTTGTTATGTGTACAAAAGTGTTTGGAGACTGAGTGATTCAGGTAGCCTTTTTTGATATTTCTACAGTGTTCACTCAGTCTCACTTTAAGACTTCTTGTGGTCATCCCTACATACTGGAGACCACAAGGGCACTCCAACAAGTAGATGACATTTTTGGTATCGCAACTGATAAAATCTTTAATTTTATAGGTTTTGTTGGTGATATTAGATTTAAAACTGGTGGTTTTGGAAGGGACGGAGGGGTCTGTGTTTTTGCATACAATGCATCTTTTACATTTATAAAAGCCACTGGCATTGGGCATAAAAGAATTAAAAGTAGGTTTGGTTTCTTTTGTAAAATTGGTGGTTAAAATGGATTTGAAGTTTGGGGCACCTCTAAAGACAACATTAGGCTTGTCAGGTATAATATTTTTAAGTATTTCGTCTTCTTTTAAGAGGTGCCAATGTTTTTTGATAATTTTTTTGACATGGCCACTTTTGTTATTAAAATTGAAAATAACAGGAAGGGGCATGGTGTTGGTGGTGGGTTGGGTATTGTAAGTTAGGAGGTCTGCTCTATCTTTTTTGGTGATGGTATTTATAATGGTGTTGAGGCGGGTTGGTGAGTAATTTTTCTCAATAAATTTTTCTTTTAGATAATTTGATTGTTTGTTAAAATCTTCTATTTGGGAGCAATTCCTTCTGAGACGAAGGAATTGCCTTTGAGGGGCACTTTCCAACCAAGGTTTGTAATGGCAGCTAGATCTTTCGATAGCTGTGTTCACGCAGACTTTTTTAAAAAATGTTTTGGTGTGGATGGTGTTGTCTGTAATGAAGATGTTGAGGTCTAAAAAATTAATAGATTCCTTACTTGTTTCATGGGTTAGGGTAATGCCTCTATTGTTGATGTTGAGGTGGTGGATAAAAGAGTTAAAAAGAGCTTCTGTGCCATCCCAGATAAAAAACAAATCATCTATATATCTAAAATATGTTACAAGATTCGTACACCAAGCGTGCCTTCCCCATATGGCCGTGGATTCCCAGTCGGCCATAAAGAGGTTGGCATAGCTTGGCGCGAACCTTGTACCCATCGCAGTGCCTTGTTTTTGTAGGTAAAAGGAGTCAAAAAACCAAAAATAGTTGTTGGTTAAAATGATATTAATACCTTCTAAAATAAAATCTATTTGGGCAGGGGGGATTCTGTTTTCTTTAGTTAAAATTTCTCTGATTGCCTGGCATCCTATATGGTGGGGTATAATAGTGTATAGGGATTGGACATCACAAGTAGCTAAAATGTAATTAGTTTGCCATTTGAATTTGTCTAAAAAACGTAGTAGTGACATAGAGTCTTTTAGGTAAGAGCGCATTAATTTAACGGATGGTTGGAGGAGTATGTCAATGTATTCTGACAGATTGCAGAGTAGGGAATTTATCCCTGACACGATGGGTCTGCCAGGGGGGTTATTAATATTTTTATGTATCTTTGGTAAAAAGTATATGACAGGGAGTTTAGGGTATTTGATGTTAAGATAGTTGTATTCGTTTTTGGTTAGGATGCCAGAATCCAAGCCTTTTTGTAAAAAAGTGGATAGGGTGATTTGGATGGTAGGGGTGGGGTCAGAGGGTAGTTTGTTATATGTTTCTGTATCATGTAGTTGTCTATGTGCCTCATCTATGTACATCTTGCTAGATAGGATAACGATCCCACCTCCTTTATCTGCCGGCTTTATGACAATATCTTTGTCTTCTTGTAGTTGTTTCAGTGTGTTGCACTCGGCATGGGTGAGGTTGTGTGAGTCATATTTGTTATATTTAATTTTTTCAAAGTCTTTTAACACAAGTTTTTCGAACATGATGAGGGGTGCAGATTTGCAGTAGGAAGGGTAAAATTTGGATTTTTCTTTCAAATAAGTGTTGATGTTATTGGGGTTATTGATACTAGGCATGGGGGGTGGAGATTTGGTTGTGGTGGGTAATTTGTCATTAAAAAATCTCTTTAGTGTAGCTTTGCGAACAAATTTGTTGATGTCTAAAAAGGCTTCGAAAGATTTAAAAGGGTTAGTCGGTGCAAATTTCATACCTTTATTAAGGACGGATATTTGGGTGGCGGATAAGATTTTGTTGGACAGATTAAAAATACCGTTGAAGGAAGTGTTTAAAGGGTTTACGGTCTGTCTAGCCTTTCTCTTTTGTGCTCTTCCGCCGCTGCGTTTACCTCTGGGCTTAAAATTCTTTTTTTTGTTCGTGGAGGGTAAGGTGTATTGGCTGTTAAATTTGGGTGGGTGCGAATCTCTAAAAAATTATCTTCGTTTTCTATTTCTGAGTCAAGTGACAGTAATTGGAAACGATTTGGGTGATTGGGAATAGTAGGTGATTGGGTGAAATTGGAATATTGTTGGTGACTATTTGCGTATTGGGGTCTTTGGGGTTTGGGTGAGTGTTCAGGTACATTGTGGACTCATCACCTTTATAACATCACTCCCATACTCTTGAATCCTAATTTTGAAAAGTGATTTTAAAAATTGTCTCTGATTGGCCAATTACACTTTTGGCGCAATTTTCAAATTAACATAGCCCTATTTAAACAACCCCTGCCAGGTTACTACTTTTATCCCATTCTGAAGAAGCCACTTATGGTGAAACGCGTTTATGGTTATTAATTCTGTATTTTACTGTGTATTTTAGATCAATAAAAGTTTTTTGGCTACCTTATTGTACCAATCCTCTTTTTATTGCACTCTTTATGCACTTTAAACAACTTTTGTTTTTACCTATTCCTGGCATTTTAACCTTTCCTGGTTACTTTTACTTCCATTGGCAATTTTAAAGTTCCAGTACTCCAAGAAATCCTAGGTGGGGATCATACCACCGGTGCCTATCCATAGAGCAGTACCTCTGCTCTATCTTTGTGAGTATTATTTTATTTTCTCTACTACTCTCTTAACCTATCACAATTGAGAGCACTATTGCTGCTTTTTATTCTTCTATATTGGAGCCTTGGATCACCAGACGGTGCTGACGGACGTATCGCCGCTACATATCCTATAAGCGGGGATTATACCGCTGTACGCTATCCACACCAGAGCTGGCCATAGCTCCCTCAAATGTGAGTTTTTTACCTCTTCTTATCTGCACATTGAACCACATCAAAATTGAGAGCACTATTGTTGCTTTCTGTCTTTCTTTTCCGAGTTCTGGACTACCAGACGGTGTTGACGGAGACCCCCTCCCTACATATCCCATAAGCGGGGATTATACCGCTGTACGCAATCCACACCAGAGCTGGCCATAGCTCTCTTGAATGTGAGTTCTTTACTTTTTGTTACCTATCACACCCTGAACTTTCATACTATACCATTAGTCGCCTCTACCTCTCTTGTATTTACATATACGGAACGGTCTACACCAGACGCATCCACAGAGGAACTCTATCAAGTATCCTAGACCATCTATTGGCACCCTAGCAATACTTTACTGGACTATCTACCCTTATTTGGCGCAGCCCTTCCATATCCATTTGTTGTGGGTAGGATAGTATGTTATCTCTACTGTTGGTGCGTGTTGATTCGTTTCAGAATGTGGTAGAGCCAATAGGTAATGATATATGTGTTTACATACGTGGGATCATTGAAGACAATGATCTGTCTGAGTGGTGGTGATGGTAGTGGATATAGAAAGGAATAAGAGATGCAGGGATGTAGGGTCGAAACATTGATGAGATGATGTAACCTTTGTTTTAATAAATACCAATGGATTTATTGTAAAGTCCTGAGAGTGCATCTCTTATTCCTTTCTATATACCTTATAACGTGGGATTGCACCAAGGCATCAAGATATTAATTGAATTGGAGATAGGGTGAGTGCCAAGCTATCTATTTTTGTATATATATATATATATATATATATATATATATATACACACACACACACACACACTCACACACACACACACACAAGATCCAGCACGCTAACTAATCTCAAAGCTCACAGAATGTAATAGCTTTTTCAAAAACACCTCACCTAACAGGAGTTTAGTTATAGTATATGATCCTAAATTGCATTAGCCTGCCAAATAATATATATATATATATATATATATATATATATATATATATATATACACACCTGTGTATATATAGTACTATTTCTTCTTTTTACCCTATATTAGATCTGTGAATAAGATGAACATTTAGGGCTATGCACTAAACATCAATCATTTTTTTTACCATGAATCATCTTTTTTTGGCACCACTGAACTCTGAATCACAAATCAAATGAACATGCTCGTCCATTGCACAAATTGTTTGTTCGGTTATATGTCAATATGGCAATCCGCCAAAGTTTTAATGAATTGCAATTTGTCTGAAAATGAATGTACTATGAAGTCTACTTTCCATCAAGTACTTGTACAAGTCACATATAAACTGCAGTTTTAAAATATGATTTCATTGTTGGCATGCCCTTAAATACAAAAAGTCACTACTAATGTATGTTAGAGGGAATATTTCCTTCATATATGAATCTAGTAGGGCTTGGATATGTTTCAGTTGTTTTGTGTCTTTAATGTAATGTTGATATTGTCATTGTACTAATTTCCCTAGTATGCACGCTTTAAAAATACTTTTGTTACACCATTCTTTTTGAGGCAGTGTATCCCTACTACAACTATTATTATTTGCATGTTTCAGTTCAGCAATATTCTTGGGATGTCTCGTGTGAATCGCTTTCTTGAGGTCATGCCACAGCATCTCAATCAGGTTGAGGTTAGGACTCTGACTGGGCCACTTCAGAAGGCGTATTTTCTTCTGTTTAAGCCATTCTGTTGTTGATTTACTTCTATGCTTTGGGTCATTGTCCTGTTGCAACACCTATCTTCTGTTGAGCTTCAGCTTGTAGACAGATGGCCTTAAGTTCTCCTGCAAAATGTCTTGATAAACTTGGACATTCTTTTTTCCTTCGATGATAGCAATCCATCCGGGCCCTGATGCAGAAAAGCAGCCCCAAACCATGATGCCCCCACCACCATACCTCACAGTTGGGATGAGGTTTTGATGTTGGTGTGCTGTGCCTTTTTTTCGCCACATATAGTGTCGTGTGTTTCTTCCAAACAACTCAACTTTGGTTTCATCTGTCCACAGAATATTTTGACAGTACTGCTGTGGAACATCCAGGTGCTCTTGTGCAAACTGTAAACGTGCAGCAATGTTTTGTTTGGACAGCAGTGGCTTCCTCTGTGGTATCCTCCCATGAAATCCATTCTTGTTTAGTGTTTTACGTGTTGTAGATTCACTAACAGGGATGTTAGCATTTGCCAGTGACTTTTGTAAGTCTTTAGCTGACACTCTAGGATTCTTCTTCAGCTCATTGAGCAGTCTGCGCTATGCTCTTGCAGTCATCTTTACAGGACGCAAAAGAATAATAAGCGCTCTCTTCTCAGGGGTGAGCAGCAGTTCACCAACAAGGTGTTCCTCTACCTTGTGATAAATGGACAGATAAAATAGAAAGGTGAACAGCGCTAAAAATCAGAAAATGTACATACGTTTTGTAGAAATACTGGCCAGCAGAGTAGCTTAAAAAAAAGAGAAACAAAAATACAAATAATGGTACAGTATGTATGAACGATATAATTCCACAAGAACAAAGGTGTTATATTCACACTCACACTTTGAGGAGCTATATCAGCTCGGTGTTAAGAGCCTGGACGGAATAATCCCCGTCTATGGATTTCTTGAGGTTCAAGACCGTTGGTGAATTTATAGGTGTAAATATTCGTTACATGAAAAACAAGAGTAAAATACACCACATGGTATAGTATGTAAATATAAAATATTGTGAAAAAAAAAAAAAGTGGATGATCCTACTTACATATGCATGAGCAACGACCTGCTCTAGTTTTGGTTTTATAGTTTATTATTCACTTTTCACTTATTGTATTAAAGTATATATATTTTTTAAACTATCCAGTCATTCCTTTTGTCCTCCTTCCTATCCAATACTGCTTTGCTGCTATACCTGGGTCTACTATATCCCAAGGTGGGGATTATTCAACCTGAAATTCTCCAAACTAGAGCAGGTCGTTGCTCTAGTATATGTAAGTAGGATCATCCACTTTTTTTTTTTCACAATATTTTATATTTACGTACTATACCATGTGGTGTATTTTACTCTTGTTTTTCATGTAACGAATATTTACACCTATAAATTCACCAACGGTCTTGAACCTCAAGAAATCCATAGACGGGGATTATTCCGTCCAGGCTCTTAACACCGAGCTGATATAGCTCCTCAAAGTGTGAGTGTGAATATAACACTTTTGTTCTTGTGGAATTATATCGTTCATACATACTGTACCATTATTTGTATTTTTGTTTCTCTTTTTTTTAAGCTACTCTGCTGGCCAGTATTTCTACAAAACGTATGTACATTTTCTGATTTTTAGCGCTGTTCACCTTTCTATTTTATCCATCTTTACAGGACGGCCACTCCTAGGGAGATAGCAGCAGTGCTGAACTTTCTTCATTTATAGACAATTTGTCTTACCGTGGGCTGATGAACAGCAAAGCTTTTGGAGATACTTTTATAACCCTTTCCAGCTTTATGCAAGTCAACAATTCTTAATTGTAGGTCTTCTGAGAGCTCTTTTGTGCGAGGCATCATTCATATCAGGCAATGCTTCTTGTGAAAAGCAAACCCAGAACTGGTGTGTGTTTTTTATAGGGCAGGGCAGCTGTAACCAACACCTCCAATCTCATCTCATTGATTGGACTCCAGTTGGCTGACATCTCACTCCAATTAGCTCTTGGAGATGTCATTAGTCTAGGGGTTCACATACTTTTTCCACCTGCACTGTGAATGTTTACATGGTGTGTTCAATAAAAACATGGCAACATTTCATTCTTTGTGTGTTATTAGTTTAAGCAGACTGTGATTGTCTATTGTTGTGACTTAGATGATGATCAGATCACATTTTATGACCAATTTGTGCAGAAATCCATATCATTCCAAAGGGTTCACATACTTTTTCTTGCAACTGTATACAGCACTGTTTACATTTGTAGGGGGAGTCAATCAATGATATTGATGGAGACCTGAGAGATTTGAGAGAGAACAGAAAGTGATACGTAACTTATTAGGACTGAGCAGTTGCAGAAAAATGCAGCTGGCCAGTTAAAGAAAAATAAGGATAGCACCATACTGTCAGGTTCATTGAGTTAAAAATAAAGAGGCTAGAAAATAAGTTTAAGCAGTCCTTTAACTGCCAAGTGGCTAAGGTGCAGGTCCATGCCACTATCATCTCTCCCTTTGAATACTGTAATCAACTTCTCAGTGGTCTTGCATGTTCCCAGCTTGCCCTGTTACAGTCTATAATGAATGCAGTAGTGAGGCTCATCTTCTTGTCTGCCAAAAAAACTCCCATATTGACCTGTTATGTAAGTCCTTACAGTGGCTTCCCCTAATATATAGGACTGAGCTCAATTTAAATTTCTGATGCTTGCTTACAAATCTCTACTTCATGCAGCATCTACCTACCTATCTTCACTAATACATAAGTATGTCCCATCCAGGCCCCTGTGCTCTGCCAAAGATATGTGGCCATTCTCAATTTGTACTAGCACCTCTGACTCTCACCTCAAGACTTCTTTATGACTCCAGTGTCACTATGGAACTCTCTTCCCTGCTCTGTTAGACTCTCATCCAGTGTCCATTACTTCACAAGATCATTAAAAACTCACTTCTTTAGAAAAACATATCAATTAAACTGGTAATAGCTTTCTCTCCCCACACGTTGGTAACCCACCCTTCTTCCTCTCCTGCAACTGTGTCATCCAAAAAAACTAGTCTTTGTAAACTATTCTAGTAACCAACTTTTTCCCCATACATGAAATACATCCTGACAAACGTCTTGGACCACTTTACCACACTCCCTCTAGAATGTAAGCTTGTTTGAGCAGAGCCTTCAACACCATCTGTTTCCTGTTTGTCCAACTTGTTTTGATGCAAATACATGCATGTTATTCCATCTATTGTACAGCACTGAGGAGCTTGTTGACACTTTATAAAAAAAGTCAACCAGAATGCTAAAATAATGCCTGTACTGTATGTCATCTAATGAATTGTCTCTCTGTTCGACCACACATACCAGAAAGCTAGATCTTTATTGGGTTTAAGATTAAGTGCTACATGGATAAAATTCTAGTCTAGCTATTTTTCCTTTGAGACTTAACTCTCAAAGCATTTGCCTCTGTCCAATGTGGTTTCTCTTGCATACATATATACTGTCTATGAAAAATATATGTTTATCTTAGTTATCCTGTTTTAACTTGGTTTGTTCAACTTCAAATTGTAATCTTGTCAATTTGCATTGTAAATACCTTGTGAATGTTATATCATATTTAAGCTTACCTGTGTTTGGAAGAGGTCAACAGCTAAAATAACAAAATAAAACAATCCAAAACAGAAGGGTGGTGGTAAGTAGTGATGTCGCGAACCCGAAATTTTCGGTTCGCGAACGGCGAACGCGAACTTCCGCAAATGTTCGCGAACCGGCGAACCGGGCGAACCGCCATAGACTTCAATGGGCAGGCGAATTTTAAAACACACAGGGACTCTTTCTGGCCACAATAGTGATGGAAAAGTTGTTTCAAGGGGACTAACACCTGGACTGTGGCATGCCGGAGGGGGATCCATGGCAAAACTCCCATGGAAAATTACACAGTTGATACAGAGTCTGGTTTTAATCCATAAAGGCAGAAATCACCTAACATTCCTAAATCACAATCAATATGGATTGACACCTGACATATGACATATTGACACCTTGACATATGGATTGACACCTGTCCTCAGAGCCCCTGATGCACACGGACACAGAGCAGAATAGAGACTGGTCCCCTACATAGGGTCACTTGGCAGATATGGATTGACACCTGTCCTAAGTGATCCTGATACACACTGACACAGAGCAGAATAGGGACTGTTCCTCTGCATAGGGTCACTTGGCAGATATGGATTGACACCTTGTTACAAACTGTTATTATTTGTAACCGTCCCTTTAAATGGCAAATTGCCCTGCTTCCCTGGGTTGTGGAGAAACCTATTTGCCAGCCTCCTCCCGCATGACTATGGCCCCTGGGAGATTGTGAAAATGTATGCACTTTTATTTGGTGTGTATGGCCCTTTAAGACTGTCGGTGGGCATATTGGGACTTATGGACTCTTTATGTGACTGGTGCTGGCCCTTTAAACACCTTTTTTGGGACATCAGGAAGATTTGGACACTGCCCCTTTAAGGCCGTGTCCCCAGACTTGTTGGGGACACGGCCCCTTTAAGACGGTGTCTCCTGTGTCCCCAGACCTGGTGCAAACCCTTTGTGCCTGCCTTGCTATTTCCCACTTGGTTCAGTAAATGGGAAATTATTTCAGCTGCAGAGACTAAGTCCCATTCGGCGATGGGACTTAGTCTTTATTTCAGCCGTTTTTTTCAGCCTTATTTCAGCTGCAGAGACT
>OW240912.1:120082820-120104214 GCA_933207985.1 Pelobates cultripes
CAAGCTATTGTGACACCAGATGTAATTGGTGGCACTGACTGGGGAAATGGGCACAGTATGCACTGTGAGCCTGACACAGAAGCTGGCAGCAGTGGCAGACAACTGGCTGCTATTCAATCTATAACAGTGAAAAAAGTTTTTTGTTTTTAAATCCAAGCTATTGTGACACCAGATGTAATTGGTGGCACTGACTGGGGAAATGGGCACTGTGAGCCTGACACAGAAGCTGGCAGCAGTGGCAGACAACTAAGTGCATTTACATTACATAGAAAAAATAAATAAAAAAAAGCATACCCTTATCCCTAACCTAGCTATGCTTTTCCCTATCTTATGAACAGCAGCTACACTTTCCCTCCTCTTACTAAGCATGCAGCTTGAGAATGAATCTAAAATGGATGCTGTCCAGTAGGTGGGAGGGTCTGCTAGGGAGGCTGTGCTGCTAATTGGCTGGAATGTGTCTGCTGACTGTGAGGTACAGGGTCAAAGTTTACTCAATGATGACGAATAGGGGGCGGGTCGAACCGCGCATATGTTCGCCCGCCGTGGCGAACGCGAACATGCTATGTTCGCCAGGAACCGTTCGCCGGCGAACCGTTCGGTACATCACTAGTGGTAAGGTGGAACACACAATTTGAAGAGGAAGTATAGGCATATTCCATGAAGTTAAAAGGTATATATTAAATTCTAGCCAATATAATGAAAAACACTGTAATACCAATCCAGATTGCTCCAGTGTTATGTTTTCGCAAAAATTAGGCTATTTTATTTATTTTCTGGATCATTTTTAGTGACATCTCATTTACAAGGAAAAGCAAGACATTCAGTTTCTATAAGCAAACTTCAATGAATTCTGCCTGGCGGTGGAATATACAGGTTGCTAACTTATTAAAAAGGTTGACCTTGTATTCTGCAAATTCAATTTCTTTTACATTACATGGATTTTGTCATTATTTTCTGATGATATTTCTGTGAATGCCTGAGAATCGTCGTAAATGTGACCAATGCCTAATGTCAATATATTTATTTTTAGATTAATTTTGATAGATCAATGATAGAAGTAGTGGCACAGGCATACAAATGGCTTATGCGACTGCTGATGACTTTTATTTTTCAGGGGACCTTAAATAAAAATGTAACTTACTAAACATTGTACAAGAATTATAAGAAAATGAAAAATAGTATGTTTAAACATTAAGACTAGATGAGAACCTAAAGAAAATATTACCTGAAAAACCTATTGTTACTTTTCAGGGATTTTAAGACAAATCTAGTGAAGGAGAGTTAAGAATTTTAAATGCATAGCATATATACAATATTAGAATGTGAATTGAAAGACCATAGTGTCTCAGAACATTTTAAGAAGATTCACAATCTTAAAGTTTGTAGGTATCAAAAAGATTTGTAAGCATTGCAGAGGGAAGATTTCATTAGAAAAATCAATCAGGTAGACATGCAGTGGATCTATTATTTTGAAAATGCTGACACGAACTGACACTTCGAACTTTGCAATTTTTTTATAATTTGTTTTCTCGAAAAAATACATATTTTGGATATATATATATTTACCTTCTGGATTTTATTTATATATATATACATATATATATATATATCTATATATATATATAGATATATATATATATATATATATGTATATATGTATATACAGGGAGTGCAGAATTATTAGGCAAGTTGTATTTTTGAGGATTAATTTTATTATTGAACAACAACCATGTTCTCAATGAACCCAAAAAACTCATTAATATCAAAGCTGAATATTTTTGGAAGTAGTTTTTAGTTTGTTTTTAGTTATAGCTATGTTAGGGGGATATCTGTGTGTGCAGGTGACTATTACTGTGCATAATTATTAGGCAACTTAACAAAAAACAAATATATACCCATTTCAATTATTTATTATTACCAGTGAAACCAATATAACATCTCAACATTCACAAATATACCTTTCTGACATTCAAAAACAAAACAAAAACAAATCAGTGACCAATATAGCCACCTTTCTTTGCAAGGACACTCAAAAGCCTGCCATCCATGGATTCTGTCAGTGTTTTGATCTGTTCACCATCAACATTGCGTGCAGCAGCAACCACAGCCTCCCAGACACTGTTCAGAGAGGTGTACTGTTTTCCCTCCTTGTAAATCTCACATTTGATGATGGACCACAGGTTCTCAATGGGGTTCAGATCAGGTGAACAAGGAGGCCATGTCATTAGATTCTCTTCTTTTATACCCTTTCTTGCCAGCCACGCTGTGGAGTACTTGGACGCGTGTGATGGAGCATTGTCCTGCATGAAAATCATGTTTTTCTTGAAGGATGCAGACTTCTTCCTGTACCACTGCTTGAAGAAGGTGTCTTCCAGGAACTGGCAGTAGGACTGGGAGTTGAGCTTGACTCCATCCTCAACCCGAAAAGGCCCCACAAGCTCATCTTTGATGATACCAGCCCAAACCAGTACTCCACCTCCACCTTGCTGGCGTCTGAGTCGGACTGGAGCTCTCTGCCCTTTACCAATCCAGCCACGGGCCCATCCATCTGGCCCATCAAGACTCACTCTCATTTCATCAGTCCATAAAACCTTAGAAAAATCAGTCTTGAGATATTTCTTGGCCCAGTCTTGACGTTTCAGCTTGTGTGTCTTGTTCAGTGGTGGTCGTCTTTCAGCCTTTCTTACCTTGGCCATGTCTCTGAGTATTGCACACCTTGTGCTTTTGGGCACTCCAGTGATGTTGCAGCTCTGAAATATGGCCAAACTGGTGGCAAGTGGCATCGTGGCAGCTGCATGCTTGACTTTTCTCAGTTCATGGGCTGTTATTTTGCGCCTTGGTTTTTCCACACGCTTCTTGCGACCCTGTTGACTATTTTGAATGAAACGCTTGATTGTTCGATGATCACGCTTCAGAAGCTTTGCAATTTTAAGAGTGCTGCATCCCTCTGCAAGATATCTCACTATTTTTGACTTTTCTGAGCCTGTCAAGTCCTTCTTTTGACCCATTTTGCCAAAGGAAAGGAAGTTGCCTAATAATTATGCACACCTGATATAGGGTGTTGATGTCATTAGACCACACCCCTTCTCATTACAGAGATGCACATCACCTAATATGCTTAATTGGTAGTAGGCTTTTGAGCCTATACAGCTTGGAGTAAGACAACATGCATAAAGAGGATGATGTGGTCAAAATACTCATTTGCCTAATAATTCTGCACTCCCTGTATATATATATATATATATATATATACATTTTTGGTCCTAGTTTGGACAGTTTTGGCTATCTGTGAGTATTTATATTTTTATATTTTTAGATTGTACCTGCTTTGCTCCATTTTTTAGAACATTTAGTGATTGCTTTTATGCTCCTGTTTTAGATGGTGAATGGTCTACATATTTAAATATTATAAATTTATGTTCCACTGTTTAATTGCTTAGGCTATCTGCCCCATTAGCCTTTTTTGAATATTTATAGAATAATATCCCTTTTTCCCTTACTTCTGTATACTACCTTACTTGTTTTATGTTATGTTATTTTTCAAAGTGCAGGAAGATGATGAGGTATGGTTCTCAACATTTATATTTGTTGTTTGTTCTATTTTATGTGCATTGTGTCTTCCTTTATGTAGATTTTATTGAAATTTGTATTTACGTTGTGTCTTTTTCATATTTATTTTTTATTTTTACTATGGTGTTTAAGATATCTCTTTTACAAAGTTACCATTATATATTTTTTAAATATTTTTTAGATGGACTATCTGGCATTGTGCCAACCAAGAAGGCAAAAAAAAAATAGTTACAGTGTGTATATAAGTGTCTGTGAAGATGAAAGACAGAATTTGTTTGACAAAACATTAGGAAGAGGGGCGAAACACATCGCTTGACATGACATCACGTTGAACGTTGAGCAAAATTGGACAGCAAACTTTCTACTGTTTATTATGAACATTAGAGTCATTGGCCAGTTTTTACTTCTGCTTTACTTAATTTTACTTCTTGGAATGAGTGGCAAATAGAAATAGTTTATTTGCCATTGTTCCACATCGGATTTCATTTATTGGAGAGGATGAGACTCGTAAGATTTGGAATCCAAGGATACCCATGGTTCCCTATGGACATGATCCTGCCAAGTTGTAACAGTGTTAAGTGTCACTTCATTCCACTATCTGTTTGTGAATTTTATTCCTTCAGGAAATTGCTTGATTTGAGTGTATTTTAATTAATTTAAGAGTTATATTGATCTCCATTATATATATATATATATTCCACAGATTCCTTGAACTCCAAAGTTTCAAAATATAATTACCGGGTGCTTGCAATCTGGGGGAAGGAATATAAGCAGAACAGAGGGATGATCAGCACTCACGGTTTTCTGAAGTTTAAAAATTGTAGACTTTAATGAAAATTCATTTAAAAATGGGACCGACATTTCAGTTCACGTTCGGGACTTTCAACAGGATCAGGTGGTCCTGATCCTGATAAAAGTCCTGAATGTGGACTGAAAGGATTTTAATCCACCTACTCCTGTGAGAGGACATATATCCAAGAGTGGGGATGATACCCCTTCAAACCTTATAAAATAGTTTTTTGCATTTTTCACACACAAACAAATATTAACACTAACTTTGGCCAGTGTTTGTGACCAAGTGGCTACTAAAAAAGACTGGACATACTCCATTTGCAATACCTTGGGTTGTCTACTAGTGCAAATGGTATGCCATCATGGGGGTAATTCTCATTCCTGGGCTACCATACGGTCTCAAAGGCAACATAATCAATCTGGCGAATTTCAATGTGAAAAAACTAAAAAATGTAAATGCTATATTTTACCCTATAACTTCCCAAAACACCATAAAACCTGTTCATTGGGGGTACTGTTTTACATGTGAGACATTGCTGAATACAAATATGTGTATTTTATTGCAGTAAAAGCAAACAGTATTATGACATTCACATTTAAAATGTCATGTAGATCTAAAAAAATAACATTTCTTATTTTCTACCATTTGTTTTCCTATTTTGTTCATATTAAAATATGTTTCATAGCTAAATATTTGATGTTAAATGAAAGCCCTATTTCCCCTGAATAAAATGATATATAATAAGTGTGGGTAAACATAATATGAAAGAGGCGAAGTACGCCTGAATAGACATATAGTCAAATTCCAGGTTTTGTTTACGTTTTGTTTTGATCACAACGTGTACATTTAGCTCAGTCCTTAACCCCTTAATGCCTCTATGGCGTTCTATGCCATCCCCATTTAAATGGGCTTTAAAGCCATTGCGGCGGCTTTCTGCCCCAGGAGCTAGGAGGTACTTACCTCCGCCACGATCCTCTTCGGGAGGACTGCCTGACAGCCCAGACAGCCCTCCCCCGGCACATCAGGCAACCAGGGGCCATGTGATCGCTCTCCAAGAGTGATCACATGGCCCCCTATAGCTGGCTGTGGATCTGCCAGCAGTGGGACTGTCTGAAATGTCAGACAGTCTCCCTGCTGGTGGGAAATGTAAAAATAAAATTATAGAAACAGGTTTAAAATAAAAAAAAATGTATTTACATATATATATATATATATATATATATATAAAATATATATTATATATAATATATATATACATCTTATATATATGTCACGTCATACGTAGTGTATTTTAATGTTAATATAAGTACATATATTAGTATTAAAATACACTTAGAATGATGTTACATATATATAAGATACATATATATATATTACATATAATACATCTATATATATTTTATATTTATATATACACATATAATTACAATAATAAATAAAATAATAAAATAAATAAAATATTTTAAAAAAAATATTTAAATAAATTATATATACATATGTAAGTTCATTCTAACTGTATTTTGGTATTAATATATATATTAGTAACAAAATACACTTAGAATGACATTCTATATCTATCTATATATAAAATACAAATAACCGCAAATAAATATATATATATATATATATATATATATATATATATACAGATAAATATATATAATTACATAAATAACTACATAAGTGTACACGTAGACTTTAAATACATATATATGTATATATATTAAAATTCTATTTGTATATTTAAGTAATATTTTAACATAATTATGTGATTTAAGTAATTAAAATTTGATTGAGATGCCTGACAACCCAGGCAGAAAGTGCAGAGAATTTCAATTGTAAGCACTATATTTAACCCTGTAACTTTCCAAGACACCATAAAACCTGTACATGGAGGGTACTGTTTTGCTCGGGAGACTTCGCTGAACACAAATATTAGTGTTTCAAAATGGTAATTTGTATTACAACAATGATATTTTTAGTAAAATTGAAGTTTTTTGCATTTTTCACACACAAACTGCACTTTTACTGACGATATTATTGTTGTAATATGTTTTACTGTTTTAAAACACTTATTTTTGTGTTCAGTGAAGTCTCCCAAGTATAACAGTATCTGCCATGTACAGTTTTTATGGTGTTTTGGAAAGTTAGAGAGTCAAATATAAGGCTTGCATTTCATTTTTTTCACATTGAAATTTGCCAGATTGGTTATGTTGCCTTTGAGACCGTATGGTAGCCCAGGAATGAGAATTACCCCCATGATGACATACCATTTGCAAAAGTAGACAACCCAAGGTATTGCAAATGGGGTATGTCCAGTCATTTTTAGTAGCCACTTAGTCAGAGGTGAATTACGGTTGAACAAACATATAGCACAAATTCCAGGTTTTGTGTACATTTTGTTTTGATCAGAACGTGTACTATTGACTCCGTCCTGAAGGGGTTAAGGGGTTAAAAATAGTAATCCAGACTATTTCATCTCAGTGAAGTGGTCAGCGTGCAGTGGTTCTGTCATTTTAACCCTACAATGTAAAACACCACAGTTATTTTTTTAGAAATTGAAATATTGATATTACAGTGTTAAATTGACCTCCAGTGGCTATTTTCCAAATTAAATGTTGCTGATAGCAGCATTTGATTGGAGGAATGCAAAATTTGACTGCGCATGTGTACCTTCAATCCAATGTTCTTTATGAGAATGACATGTTGACATCTTTGAAAGTGAAGGGGTGGCTGCAGCAGAGGAGTCCTGTCACTGGAAACAAGGTGAATAATCTTTATTACTCTTAACTTTTTTAATAGCAAAGAGGGGGTCGACTTAATGGAGGTGGACAGAAAGGACAACATAGGGACAGTTATTATGTGGGACTGTAGATTCATTTTAATGTACTTCAGGTATGCAAAACAGTATATGTTATTAAATGTCAATGTTGCTGTTAATGTTTCTATCCTAATTAGAAACATATTTTTACATCTATCTGTGTATGGGATGGGGATAGATGATTTCCTGGTCTTTGCAATACACATACATAGAGTTGCATTGACCCTAAAGATCAATTTGTGTGCTGAATTGGGGAATGCTTCCTGTGATTACTCCTGAATGTTCAGACTACTTAAAATAACTTTGACTTCCCAACAATTCTCACTGTGAATAACCCTGAAAGAGAAGCGTAGAAACCCATGATTTTCTATGAGTGACACTCGTTTCTTTTTTTGAACAAACAGTTCAAAGCAAGTGAGGTAGGAAATGTCACAATTGTCAGAAGCTTTGATACCGAGAATGTTACTCACCCAGCCATGGCCAACGTCTGAGGTTTCTGAGATTAGAATGCTATGTGTACTCTGTGTGTTGACACCAGACGCAGAAGTTGCACAAAATGGATACTGCCAACCAGGAAGATAATGTTTCAGCAGTTTAATTGGCAGCCCTTGAAGTCAGCCATTCACACGAGAAAAAAAAAATTTATTACCAGAATAGAACATTTCTACAATAAAAAGGCTGTAGTGGTAGTAAGATTAAGTGCTTATGGTGCTTAAAGAAACCCTTTAGATTCTCATTGTTTTTTTATTGAAACATTAACTGCTTTGACCCTTGACCTTTTAACCGGGAAGGGTATATATTTCATGATACACTATGAATAAATAAGCCCCCCAAGGTTGTGTTTGAAAAGAGAAAACAGCTAGCTTACCTCTTTTGTTCCATTTTATGCATAATAGCACTCATAAACAGATTCCTATACCAGAGCAATCATAGTTACATAAATTAAAAATACTATTAAATAAAAAATGCTCATTCATGGTACCTGATAAATGACACATTTTTAGCTAAAGTAAAAATTAATATAGAGCAGAAAATGTGAATTATATCCTATTTGTAGAAATGTCACTCTATTGTTTTTTTTTATTTCCTAATAATTGTAAATTCAGTTCATTCTGAGATATATCTCTTTATACAAAAATATGCACTTGTGTATAATGTTAAATATGTGATCATGTACTTCATTTTTGTAATTTTCCAATTTCAGAATCTTCTGATCTCACTATCAACTGAGTTGTCAAGAATCTTTTAAATTCTGTACTTAATGACTCATTTTGCTTTCAAAGCATTCTTGTGTGTACATTCATTTCTTATCTGAAATAGTCTTTTTTTCCTTTGCTGAAATAAAATGTACAAGGAGTCTCTTGTTCTCTTCATCTCGAGGGTTATATTTTAACGGAGAAGTCACAAAAGAATCAGTTTTTCTTTAATGAAGTACGTTTGCTGCTAATCTCTCCACAACTCAAAACCCAACATTAATGTCAAAGCAGCCTTTTTTTGCCTTTCTCGATAAGTCCAGACAAACTTAACTTTCTTTACAGAAATAGAATTTTTCTTCACATCTAAATAAAAAGCTGTTCTGTCTCTGCATTCACTTAGCTAATGATCTCTTCAAGAAAAGCTAAAGTTCTAATTAGCAATGACTCTAACAGAAACTACACTTATTTAGATGCTAATCAAGTTGAAATAAGAGACGGCATTCATGTCTAAATGGGTATTGACCTATTTAGACAGGAAAAAAGTTCTGTCCTGATATTTTTTTCTCAGCTCCTGTATGTACATTAGTGTCATCTGCTCATTAACATGCAGTCCAGATATAGAAAGCCTATTTAAAACTATGTACTTATTTATAAGATGATAACTTATGTAAAACAAATGGAGCTAATGGAACATATATATTTTATTAAGTGCAGTGTAAATCTGCCAGACAATACACTGATGATTCAAGACACCTTAAACTTTCAGGTCTTTGTTTATAGGTAATTAATTTGCCCCTAGGTGGTAAAATGTAGGTGAAACTGCAAGACTGGATTAAAAAAATATAATCCAAGTATTTGTTGAAGGTCATTTGTGATAAAGATTATGAAAAAACATTTTGTTTTACTTATTTATGCACATGTGATAAATGGATTTGAGTCTACTTATAAAAAAAAAAACCAGTGGAATGTTCAATCCTAAATGCAGGAATGTGCCTGCTCTTTAACAGCTGCATTTGAATTTAAATGCTCCATAATGTGTTAAATCAGACAAAAGTAGACTGAGCACTATGCAGCATCTGAGCACTGTTGGGCCACTAGTCCACAATAGAAGCTGAGTTCCATTTTCAGGCATTCAAGTTTGCACAGGTTTTTACATTGCATGGCGAGGAGAGCCTTCCCTTTAATATTTAGCCACATCCTCTCCCTCCCTTTAACTATTTAACACCCCTCCACTCTATAGTTCCCATTCCTTAGCTTCCTTCCCCTTCAATCTTTAGCCCCACTCCCCTCCACTCTATAACCCCTCTCCCTCCACTCTTTAGCCTCCATCCCCTTCAATCATTACCCCCTCCCCATCCACTTTTTAGCCACCCTCTCATTCAATCTTTAGCCCCCTCCCTTCCACTCTTTAGCCCCCTCCCCTTCAATCTTTAGCCCCCTCATCTCCACTCTTTGACCACCCCCTCTGTCTGCTCAGTCAGCATTGGAGGAGCCTCTGCTTCCTGTAACCAGTCTGAAAGGAAGCAGTTCTGTGCTCTCTGTGAGCACTTCCTGTCAGATTGGGTAGGGAAACAAAGGTTCCTCTACCGCGATCTGCCTGCTCGGTCACGCTACATTTTGTGACCAGCAGGAAGGGAGCGCTGTGCAGTATGCTTCCCTCCTGCAGATCACCCTAATAAGTGCCCCCCCCGGCTTAGTACATCACTGCACCAAGCATATATCTGTATTAACATACATATGGCACACTACTGTACGCACATACAGTGACATGCATTACTAACACTCCCCTGCATTCACAAACTCCACACTTATACACTCCTGTTTTCACAAGTTCTAACTGACAGTCTGCATTTATGCATATTGGTATAATACAAAATATATACTTGTATTTACATACCTACAGATACATTCCTAAATATAAAATGACAATCCTCAAAAATACTAATGTGTTCACATATACAAATTAAATGCATATAAAAAACATGCATTCAAAAACACACACACTATACATAAATACACCCATATGAATTTTGAATCTATATGTATACACACTTCATTCAACCTTGCACACAAATGCACCCACCATTTGCAAACCCAGACATTACACTAAGGAAATCATTTTTAAACAACCATGTTCTCTTGATGCATTATGACTATTTAAGAGCTGTTATAGAGGACTAGGGCCTCAATTACATTCCAGCTGATAATGTTATAGATTATTGGCTCCCAATAAGCCTTTTATAGGTTCAAAAAAATGGCAGCTAAAAATAATGGTTCTAATAATATTGATTTTCTAAAAAATATCTCAAATCAATAATATACTTATTGTGGCGAAACCAACCTCGCCACTGTACACTGGAGAAGCCTGGTTGCTCGCCTGCTGCCTTTGGACTATGGCCCCATGTTAAAAGACATATTTTTCCCTGCAGAAAAGACTTATTCGTGCTTTTCTGCCGGGTGTTCGGTAGATTTGTTTGAGTGTGTTGTACCCCAGATAGGAATCCCATGGAGCCCATTCGCATGAAACTGACTGTGTAAAGACTTTGGCTCCATGGCGTTTAAACTGTATTCGTGTGGTCTGAGCACCATTCGCTTAATAATGTGCGCTCAGACCTGAGCTATCTGGGGATATGTAGAACGTATATGTTTTATGTACTGAATGTAACTTTAGGTAATTCTATGTATTTTACTGTTTGTTTTCTGCCATGTGGTTAATGGAGTTTTGCCTCTGTCTTTGGAGATAATTGAATTACTTCTCAATTATCTCCAGAGCAGAGAGGAGGGATTGTGATGCATTGTGGGATGGTTGAAATGTGTAAGTCTGTGATTGGTCATTTTACCCTTTGTGTCCCAGTCTCCCATTTGGTCCCCTAGGGGAGTGTCCACCAGGTGGGAGACCTGCATAAAAGCCAGGCAGTTAGCCCCAGTAAATGAGTTCCTGCTTAACCCTCAAAGTGAAGTGTCGTCTCATTATTGGGGGAGGATTTACTGTATGCTGTTAGAGACTGATTGCCAGGAGTGTAAGCCGCTTGGGGGCTTTTCCTGTTCGTCTGCTAGCAGCTATTCGTGTGTCTCCAGTTCGGGAGTTTCGAGTATTCCCTTGGTTGCAGTTCAGGAGTTGGTGAATTCGTGGGTTTGCAGTTCAGGAGATTGGTGCTTGCAGTAGCTGTCGGTGCAGCTGAAAAAGGGGAATATCATCTAAACGGTTTTTAACCTCTTTTGGGCAAAACGGTCCGTTACACTTATTAATTTATACTTAACTCCATGGGTGAACTGTAGCCATGTGGGAGTTTCTAGATTTAATGGAAGCCCCCATTCACCTCTATTGAGTGGGGGGGTGGGGGGGGACAAAATGGAGGTAAACAGTGAACTGTCTACTTTTGTTCTTTAATTTAAAATCCCCACCCAATACTCAGGTGGGGTCATGGGACTCCTCCCCCAAGTCATTCAAAAATGGTGATCAATGTGCTTCCAAAGCACGTTTCTCAGATGACTTTAATCGAGCAGCCTACCTGTTCCAGAATTTCATCTGGCATTAAGTCAATTCAAGATTTGGTAAAAATATCACTCAAAAAAATAACATTTTTAAATGGGTTTTGCCAAAAGAATGTCTTAGAGAGGATTAGGTGAGAAACAAAAGTGAATTAAAAAAGAAAATAATGTGAGCCATTAAAAAAATAAGCAAGTCTTAAATCATGACCCAGGGAGTGTTTCCCTGCTTTTAACAGAATAACCTAAACCCAAGTATCACTCAATACCAGAGGCTCACCTCTGTCAGCTAGGGTCAGAATTAGTGGCCCCACTCTGACAAATAAGCTGTGTGGGGAGCTCCAAGTGAGCACTGCAGCTAGCTGTTAAAAAAGGGCATTTAAATTCCCTACTTAAAAGTCTGGTGTGAGCAGAGATACGTATCTGTTTACTGTCTATTAATTGATACCTGGTTCTCCGCTCTGTCAGATAGGGCTATATTTAGTTGTCCCAGACTAACCAATCAGTTGTATGCAGCTCTCAAAGTGAGAGATGCATACAGCTTTTTAAATTGGGGATTAAATTCCATGGCTTCAAATTCTGGTGTAAGCAGACATATCCCTGCTCACAACATGGATACCCAGGTATCAATAAATATTATATGATTAGTGGAGCCAAACCGACAGATGAGCTGCATGCAACACTCAAAGTGAGCCCTGCATACAGCAATTTAAAGCCTTTTAATCTATCAGCAACCTCTGCTGGTAATATGTCATTATTACACTTTGGAAAGGGGAAGTAACTTTAAATATTATTTAGAAATTGTGATAGAATTTGATATATATTTATAAGTTGTCATTACAACTATTATCAATACATCTCAGGCTGTTTTGGACCATTAATCAATAGCTGGCATATTAAAAGCTTACATTTTAGAATTATAGAGTTTTTTTTATATGTTTCAATAAAACTTATGTTTTATATTGATGATTATCACAACAATTAAAATAGGGATCTGTGATAGGATGTGGATTAGGATGAGTATCAGAAGGGAATGCTAACATCAACACAGGGATTTTTCCTAACACAACTACTAGAGTGAAGTTTAGGATTAGGGTTAGGATAAGCTAACCCAACCTTGACCCAAACTCCCCGTCCAACTACCGTCCTATCTCGCTACTGCCTTTTGCATCCAAGATCCTTGAAAGAGTTATGTATGTGAGATTGACAGATTTCCTCAAGTCCAATTCTCTGCTAGACCCACTTCAGTCGGGTTTCCATGCTAAGCACTGGAAATGGCACTGACCAAAATATCCAATGATCTACTCACTGCAAAATCTCATGGTCACTACTCTATCCTAATTCTCCTTGACCTTTCTGCGGCTTTTGACACTGTTGATCATCAACAGCTTCTTCTCATCCTCAGCAATATCGGCCTACAAGATATTGCTCTATCCTGATGCTCCTACCTCTCCCAGTGCTCTTTCAATGTTTCTTTCTCTGGCTCTACTTCTTCTCTTCAACTCCTCCTTGTTGGTGTCCCCAAGGTTTAGTCCTTGGTCCCCTACTGTTCTCCATCTATACTGCCTCCCTTGGTAAAGCTCCTTTGGCTTCCAATATCATTTCTATGCGGATGACACACAAATCTTTCTGTCCTCTCCTGATCTCTCCCCTTCCATCTTGACTAGTGTCTCTGACTGCCTCTCTGCTATTTCTAACTGGATTGCTGCCCTCTTCCTTAAACTCAACCTGACCAAAACTGAAATTCTGGTCTTTCCTCCCTCAAGTGTTGCTACTCCTGTGACAACGGTGCTACCATCAGCTCCACCATGCCAGCTCACTTCTTAGATGTTCTTTTTGACTCCGACCTCTCCTTCATACCTCATGTTCAATTTATCGCCAAATCCTGTCGCTTCCATCTCAAAAACATTGCGCGCTTCTGACTCTACTTAACTCCAGATGCGACTAAAGTGCTGGTCCATTCCACTGTCTTTTCTCGCCTTTACTACTGTTATCTCAGTGGTCTTACGTGCTCCCAACTTGCACTGTTACAGTCCATAATGAATGCAGCGGTGAGGCTCATCTTCCTGTCGGCCCGCACCGCCCACGCCTCACCCTTCTGTCAGTGCCTACATTGGCTTCCTGTAAGATATAGGGCTCAATTTAAAATTCTGGCTCTTGCTTTCAAATCTCCACATAATGCTGCTCCCTCCTATCTATCCTCCCTAATACTTAAGTATGTCCCTTCTAGGCCCTTACGCTCTGCTGAAGACTTGCGTCTATCTTCTGTCCAAACTCCCACCACTGATGCTTGCCTTCAAGACTTTCTGATGCCTGCCTTCAAGAGTTCTCGAGGGCTGCACCATTCCTGTGGAACTCCTTCAAAAAATCATTAAAATCCCACTTCATAAAAGTGTATCAATTAAACTGTTAATTGCGCCCGACTGATTCCTCTCTTGCAACTGTCATTAGTCTACTTACCTTTTGTGTCATTTTACCCCACTCCCTCTAGCATGTAAGTTCATTGAGCAGGGCCCTCAACCCCTCTGTTCATGTGTGTCCAACTTGTTTGGTTACAACTACATGTTTGTTCGTCCACCCACTGTGAAGTGCTTTGTTGGCGCTACATAAATAATAACATAATAATAATATTGTTTAGGATAAAGATTTGTTAGTAAGCAAAGTTATACATAGGGGGTATTGTTGTACATTGCAGTTTAGGGAAGTTTATTATAGTGTTACACATGAGATTTAAAAAAAAAAAAATAGCAAAAACACAATGTGTATGTAAAAATGTAAAATGAGTACCACAACAAAATTGCACCTCAATAAAGTTTGCAATATATAATGAGAAAGCTCCTGTGGTATCCATATTTGCAAATGTCTTACATTTATTGAGTAATTTAAATATGTGGTCAACTAAATTACCTTAAAATGTAGCATAGATCCATCTTCAATTTGTGATTTTCTTAAAAATTGCACTGGATGATATAGCTGAGCACAATTTATTGATTTTTTTTTTTTAGAAGCATACAATAAACAACACATTACTGTCTACTTTCACAAATGATAGGCCTTTGCAGGGTAATTTGACCAGTGAAACTGCTGAAATACACCCAATTCAGACATACACCCATCAAATCTGTCTATTAAAATTCTAACTGTAAAAACTGAAATGGTCAGATATGTTAAATAGCCCTGTAACTTAATAGGATAGTGGCAAATGCATACATTAGGGGTATTACTGTACTCATAAGATGCAGCTGAACACAATATGAGGTTTTGAACAGCAAAGGCACACATTAGGTTTATAAAATACCCATTAAAAACCCTTGTTATATGTTTGGCTTGTATGTGAAAAACTAAGCAGAAGAAAAACAATTTTGCTACATTTTTTTTTAACAGAAACTGCAGTTATTTGACTACATAGAAAGTATACAAATACCCTTAGGTAAATATTCTGGAATTTGTACTTTATAAAAGTATTGACTTTTTTTGTGGCAATTTTGTTTTCTGTGATGGCTATTAAACTTAGAAGATAAACATTCTAAAATCATTCCACATTGAAACTTCATTTTACTCCTAGTTAGTGACATGTAACTATCTAAAATAATCTGAAATCCTAGACATATAATGTACTCTGTAAATAAAACAAATTAATATTTATTTTGAGTAACTCTTCTTAATCTGCACTAATTATGTGACAAAACATTTTTTCTGGTGGGGGTTTGCATTTTTTGGGGGTATTTATTTTTACATTTATATATGTATATGTCATGTCAGATTACATATCTTTTTGTCCTTTTAAAACAGTATATATGTGTTGATGCAATAAATGAGAAAGTTTGACATCGCTATTGAACACACACAGTGTATCCTTAAGGAGTTAAACAATAGACCAGGGAGTCTCATATTCCCTGTGTTATTGAGGGGCCATTTATTTCATAAGAGTCCCATAAGGATGCCCTGCTTAAATCTAAACACCCAAGTAAGCTTCCTGGGTCAGATCAAAGTCAGTCCTTTGCAAAAGTTGTCTTGCAATACTGGTGTCATTTTAACTATAATTGCCTTGACCCACTGGGCATTGTGAGTCTTTTGCAAGTATTTGACTTTGTAACTGACTCACTATTAGTTAATCATAAAGCAGTATTCAGATTGGGTCTGTTTTGATCTCTGCAGATATATCTTCCTGAATTGCTGTGGGCTCTTAAACAATCAGATTGAAAAAGATATTAACATTATTTTTTATTCATGTGTTTCTCCATAAAGATGTATTTCTGGCTTTTCTTGACATAGGCCTTCCCCCATTAGTCTGTAAATGTGTTTTTGGTATCTGGTGGCTAAGTCTGGTACGTAACTTTGCGGAAGGATGTCAAGAATCTTGAATTATTGTATTTCCCACCCAGGTTACGTTAAAAAGAAAACAGATACCCAGGGAATAGTGATGTCCGAACGGTTTCGCCGAACGGTTCGCCACAGATGGTGAACATATGTGGTAAACGTTGACCCTGTACCTCACAGTCAGCAGACACATTCCAGCCAATCAGCAGCACGAGGTGGGAGGGTCTGGGAGGGAGGGTCTGCTGCTGTTTTGCTTGAATGTGTCTGCTGACTGTGAGGTACAGGGTCAAAGTTTACCGCATATGTTTGCCGTCCGTGGCGAACCGTTCGGCGAACCGTTCGGGACATCACTACCAGGGAACATTTTATCCAAAGTACTTATCAATGAGTTTACATAAAGCAAACAAAAGAGTAGTTCTTCCACGGCCTCATTTATTAATAACTCAATTTTTATTTACATTCACATAGATCTCCCTGTAAAAAGTATGATCAGATTATGAAATAAATAAAAGGTAAATTTTAAAGAAGACTTATTTAGCTAAAGTATTTGAGTTAAGTATTAGTATTTAGTATTGTTTTATTTTTCTCTAAATGCATCTGTAATGCCTTTTCGTGTATAACTTCTGAGTAATGATTTGGAAGCTCAGGTTTAAATCCACTCATGATGTAAATCACACATCACATCCATGATGATATACATCACACAAAACAGCAAATCCTACTTTGTAGGTAATGTTTTGGGAGTATTTTTTTTCTTTTTTTACATCATATAACTTCTTAATATTTTGCACTGGAAGGTTTATATGACTATGACTATGTTACCATAATGTGGTACAAGTGACTCGCTCTTGGAGCACCTTCCCAGGGGAGGCACAATGCCCAGTTGACTGGCAAGAGAAGTACAGCTCTTACTCCATGCATTATGGCCTTTTGGACTGAGGCAGATAATCTTATTTGTCCTAGGAGCAGTGAACAGCATCCAGTCAGACTGGGTAGAGGATAAAGAAGATCCTCTACCATGGTCTGCAGGGCCATACTACCACAGGATGTAAGCAAACAAACAAGAGGGTAAGAGACACTCAAATGGGCTAGGGAGATGAAACAGACACAGGATTGTAAGAGACACATTAGGTGTAAGACACAAAAGGGGGGTAATATACATTAAATGTGGGTGTAAGACACACAAAAGGGGAATAAGGGGAGTAAGACATTCAAAATATAGGTTTATAGACACATAAGGGGCTAAAGGGGGTAAGAAATTAAAAACAGGCACACGGATGAAGATGAAAAAAATCTAGCCAAAAATCTTTGCATCAGCCCTGAGAGTATATATTAATTCAGATATTTTAAGTATTCATGATTGTATTTGCATGACAGTGTTTAAATGCATACAGTATCTAGGTGTGTGGAATGACAGTGTATGAAAGCAAGTGTGAATGCAGAGGTGTACCGATGTATAAGGAATGACAATGCTCACACGTGTGTGGGTGAAGAAGTGTATGTGCACTCATTTCCATATCCCGTTTACCCATTCACATTGCCAAGTTGCTTTCAACTCCCTAACCATTTCAAATTTGTCAAAGCCACCATCCTGTTGACACCACTCTTCATGCCTTTTCCTCACCTCATCTAAACCATGTCCAATACTTTTTGTATCCATGCCCTCTCTTCACACCCTATACATGCAAACATTCACTCTCTATCAATGTCTCTTTCACGTTCTATAAATGTCCTGTTTGACAGAATTATGTACTGGCTAACCAGTCAGCAAACTTAAATGATTAACCACTGGTAAACAGCAGCTGCCATACAACATCTTGGAAGACACCTCCCTGTATAATACTGCAAACCTGCTTTGGTTGGGTTTCTGTGCAAGGGAAATGCTACCTAACAAGCTGAATCATTTATTAAACAAATACCAAGCGTTGGACTGCTAGGTTAAGTCATATAGCATAAATCTCATGCAGAAATAAAAACAAGAAAAAGTAGCTGTTATCCTGTAGTCACATTGGAACTAAAGGAAACAAATCAAATATAATGTATTGGTGGTAGAATGAAGATCTGAATGATTCACTATAATGAGAGATTAAACAAAAATGTGCATATGTAATTGTACGCAAATACAGGCAACAATGCTACGTATTACATTTAGATATGGACTCTGTCTTGAAGGTGAGCTTGTTAAAAAGTGTGACTTAATGCCCACAAGTTTATCATTTTACAGTAGAATGAATCTGGTAGACAACACTAAACTCAAAAGAATCCTAGAGGTTATGGGATATCATGTTTCAACAGATGAACAGATGTGCTGATAGTTTGCTTATACTGAGCATATCACATCTGGATAAATGTGGGCAAGATCTAAGAATAGATCAGAAAACTAAATAATACTGATCAGATCAACCACAGAAAAAGTTCTGAGAAGCACCCAAGTTAGGTACTTGACTTGTGTTCCATTGACAGATAATCTCTTTTCTCTCATCTGGAATATTTCATATTTGGTTTTCATATTCTGCTAATGTGTGTTAATCAAAAAACAATACGTGAGTAATGGGCAGTGGGTAATACACAGAATAGGGACACAAAGTGATTTGATACACAGAAGGGTGATGTGCAGTGTGATAATACATACATGAGTTGATGACCATTGGGATAATACACAGAGGGGTGATAAACAGTAAAGTAATACATAGAAGGATAAAAAGCCGTGGGTGATACACAAAGTGGATGATGGCTGTTGGTAATGCAGAGAGGCATTGTTAGCAGTGTTAAAGTACATTATAGGATCTTAGGAAGAGGAGTAATACTCAAAGGAGTGATAATCAGTGGGATAAAATACACAGTTTATCAGCAGTGGGTAATACACAGACAGGTTGTGATCAGTGGGGTACTTCAAACTTAATTAATCACACAAAGCAGCATTTGCTCTGGAAGGACAGCCACTTCTTTGCCAAACAATAGTAGTTTAGCTCAATTAATTATTCCTTCTTCCCTTTCATTTTCTTTTCAGCCTTCTCACTGTCCCTTTTCTCTCTTTTATTTTTCTTTATTGCTTTTTTCATTTCTTTCCTCTAATTCTTTTTTTTTTCTTTTGGTTGTTGTTTTTAATGTTTTTTTTCTATCTCCGTTTTTTTCTTTCTTGCTTTTATCCTTTTCTTTCTCGTCTGCTTTTTCTATCTCTTTTCTTTGTTTCTTTTCATTTTCTCCCTACATTTTCTCTCTCTTTTCTCTTACTTTTTTGCTTCCTTCCTCATGTCCTTCTTTTGATTTTCACTCTTTGCTTCATTACTCCTATTCCAAATCCATCCAAAGAGACAATTAAATTGACAAAGGACTATTCCCTCCACCTCTTCATCTTCACGTCTTTTCTTTTTTGACTTTTCTATTTTGTTATTTATTTTTTTACTTTTATTTATTTCTTTCTCTCTCTGTCAAATACTGATATTCACAGTGGTACCTGCCAGTGTACGGAATGCTAGGCTGCTAGGCAACAGCATCAACAAAATAACAAAAGTAACCATGGTAAATAAACCAACTGAATCTCTCTCCTAACCTCTGCAGGTATTGTCCACTGAGCTGAACTAAGCATTGAGGGCTTTAATAGTCAGTGTGAAAATGTACAGTTTCATGTATGGATTAAATTACTGGAGATGCAGAGCAACTTTTAGGTGAAGTCCTTCTTTGTGAATGAAAGAAGGACATCCCCACTAATTTCTCTATTAAATTGTTTTAATGTTATATTGAAATATAAATGTATTGTCTGATAATCCTACTCAGTATCCAAGTATGGGATATAACATTTTAAAGGGACTCTCCAGGCAGAGGATTTTAGTCACCTGGTTCCAACGCCGGGAGCCTCGTGAAGCTGTGCCCCCTATTTTGTCAAAATGGCGAAATTGGCGGGCGCGAGTAGGGAGCAACCAGACGCTTCCATTTGGAAGCGTCATCGCTCCCTTGTGCACATGCGCGGCTTCGCCGCACATGCGCACATACTTCACATACTTCATACTTCATACTTCATTCATGCCGCCCTCTGAAGTCCTGAGCGCACTACCGCTCAGGACTTTGCCCGCCCGTCTCCTCTGCTGACAGGCAGGAGATAGAAGGCGCGCACACAGTGCCTTCTCTCTCCTGCACACGTCAGACGTATTTTAATACGTCGGACATGTACAAGGCCTTTTTACGGCCTTACATGATAGTAAGTCCCTCTGGTGGCCGTCTGAGTGATGGCCACTGGCGGTATTCCTATCAATCAATGTAAACACTGTATTTTCTCTGATTAAGCTGTAGTTGTTCAGGTGACTATAGTGTCCCTTTAAATAAAACATTTTTTTTTTCAATTAGTGTTTTTGTTTTTATTTTATAAAATAGAGAATTATGGAGAACTGAGTGAGCAACCAGAACCATTCAGTCATTCCAAAATAAAGTGCTCTACCGCAAATTTAACTTTAAAGGACCACTATAGGCACCAAGACCACTTCAGCTTAATGGTCCATCTTGGATTAACCCTGCCTGCTGTAAACATAGCAGTTTCAGAGAAATTGCTATGTTTACATTAGGGTTAATCCAGCCTCTAGTGGCTGTCTCATTGACAGCCGCTAGAGGCGCTTCTGCGCTTTTCACTGTGATTTTCACAGTGAGAAGACGCCAGCATGCATAGGAAAGCATTAAGAATTAAGAATGCTTTCCTATGGACTGACTGAATGCACGCCCGGCTCTTGCCGCGCATGCGCATTCAGCCGATGACGACCGAATGAGGAGGAGAGTCCCCATCGCTGAGGGAGCCTGACGCTGGAGAAAGGTGAGTGTTTAACCCACTTCCTCCCCCTTCAGCCTGGAAGAAGTGGGGGCACCCTCAGGGCACTATAGTGCCATGAAAACGAGTTTGTTTTCCTGGCACTATAGTGGTCCTTTAAATTAAAAGGTTACTTACCTAGAGCATGCAAGCAATGGATGACATTTTTAACCCAAGAAAGGAAATTAGAAAATTGGCAATCTGGATATATATCTAAACTGGAGAATACTTCTAGCTCAGTCATTTCTGTCTACTGTGTGCAGATTTCTGATTAAGTCTTCATAATTGATAGACAGATTGTAATTGTCATTTTTTTCATAACCTTTTACTGGTTTTTGGTATTCATGCAAAACTCCCTACACATTAACATCTGTTAAAGGTTTAATGTTGTCTTTTCTCAAATATAAAGG
>OW240912.1:120104314-120116422 GCA_933207985.1 Pelobates cultripes
TTAGCAATGACTCTAACAGAAACTACACTTATTTAGATGCTAATCAAGTTGAAATAAGACGGCATTCATGTCTAAATGGGTATTGACCTATTTAGACAGGAAAAAAGTTCTGTCCTGATATTTTTTTCTCAGCTCCTGTATGTACATTAGTGTCATCTGCTCATTAACATGCAGTCCAGATATAGAAAGCCTATTTAAAACTATGTACTTATTTATAAGATGATAACTTATGTAAAACAAATGGAGCTAATGGAACATATATATTTTATTAAGTGCAGTGCAAATCTGCCAGACAATACACTGATGATTCAAGACACCTTAAACTTTCAGGTCTTTGTTTATAGGTAATTAATTTGCCCCTAGGTGGTAAAATGTAGGTGAAACTGCAAGACTGGATTAAAAAAATATAATCCAAGTATTTGTTGAAGGTCATTTGTGATAAAGATTATGAAAAAACATTTTGTTTTACTTATTTTGAGCTGTGCTATTAACTCCTAATATGCACATGTGATAAATGGATTCGAGTCTACTTATAAAAAAAAAAAACAGTGGAATTTTCAATCCTAAATGCAGGAATGTGCCTGCTCTTTAACAGCTGCATTTGAATTTAAATGCTCCATAATGTGTTAAATCAGACAAAAGTAGACTGAGCACTATGCAGCATCTGAGCACTGTTGGGCCACTAGTCCACAATAGAAGCTGAGTTCCATTTTCAGGCATTCAAGTTTGCACAGGTTTTTACATTGCATGGCGAGGAGAGCCTTCCCTTTAATATTTAGCCACATCCTCTCCCTCCCTTTAACTATTTAACACCCCTCCACTCTACAGTTCCCATTCCTTAGCTTCCTTCCCCTTCAATCTTTAGCCCCACTCCCCTCCACTCTATAACCCCTCTCCCTCCACTCTTTAGCCTCCATCCCCTTCAATCATTACCCCCTCCCCATCCACTTTTTAGCCACCCTCTCATTCAATCTTTAGCCCCCTCCCTTCCACTCTTTAGCCCCCTCCCCTTCAATCTTTAGCCCCCTCATCTCCACTCTTTGACCCCCCCCTCTGTCTGCTCAGTCAGCATTGGAGGAGCCTCTGCTTCCTGTAACCAGTCTGAAAGGAAGCAGTTCTGTGCTCTCTGTGAGCACTTCCTGTCAGATTGGGTAGGGAAACAAAGGTTCCTCTACCGCGATCTGCCTGCTCGGTCACGCTACATTTTGTGACCAGCAGGAAGGGAGCGCTGTGCAGTATGCTTCCCTCCTGCAGATCACCCTAATAAGTGCCCCCCCCGGCTTAGTACATCACTGCACCAAGCATATATCTGTATTAACATACATATGGCACACTACTGTACGCACATACAGTGACATGCATTACTAACACTCCCCTGCATTCACAAACTCCACACTTATACACTCCTGTTTTCACAAGTTCTAACTGACAGTCTGCATTTATGCATATTGGTATAATACAAAATATATACTTGTATTTACATACCTACAGATACATTCCTAAATATAAAATGACAATCCTCAAAAATACTAATGTGTTCACATATACAAATTAAATGCATATAAAAAACATGCATTCAAAAACACACACACTATACATAAATACACCCATATGAATTTTGAATCTATATGTATACACACTTCATTCAACCTTGCACACAAATGCACCCACCATTTGCAAACCCAGACATTACACTAAGGAAATCATTTTTAAACAACCATGTTCTCTTGATGCATTATGACTATTTAAGAGCTGTTATAGAGGACTAGGGCCTCAATTACATTCCAGCTGATAATGTTATAGATTATTGGCTCCCAATAAGCCTTTTATAGGTTCAAAAAAATGGCAGCTAAAAATAATGGTTCTAATAATATTGATTTTCTAAAAAATATCTCAAATCAATAATATACTTATTGTGGCGAAACCAACCTCACCACTGTACACTGGAGAAGCCTGGTTGCTCGCCTGCTGCCTTTGGACTATGGCCCCATGTTAAAAGACATATTTTTCCCTGCAGAAAAGACTTATTCGTGCTTTTCTGCCGGGTGTTCGGTAGATTTGTTTGAGTGTGTTGTACCCCAGATAGGAATCCCATGGAGCCCATTCGCATGAAACTGACTGTGTAAAGACTTTGGCTCCATGGCGTTTAAACTGTATTCGTGTGGTCTGAGCACCATTCGCTTAATAATGTGCGCTCAGACCTGAGCTATCTGGGGATATGTAGAACGTATATGTTTTATGTACTGAATGTAACTTTAGGTAATTTTATGTATTTTACTGTTTGTTTTCTGCCATGTGGTTAATGGAGTTTTGCCTCTGTCTTTGGAGATAATTGAATTACTTCTCAATTATCTCCAGAGCAGAGAGGAGGGATTGTGATGCATTGTGGGATGGTTGAAATGTGTAAGTCTGTGATTGGTCATTTTACCCTTTGTGTCCCAGTCTCCCATTTGGTCCCCTAGGGGAGTGTCCACCAGGTGGGAGACCTGCATAAAAGCCGGGCAGTTAGCCCCAGTAAATGAGTTCCTGCTTAACCCTCAAAGTGAAGTGTCGTCTCATTATTGGGGGAGGATTTACTGTATGCTGTTAGAGACTGATTGCCAGGAGTGTAAGCCGCTTGGGGGCTTTTCCTGTTCGTCTGCTAGCAGCTATTCGTGTGTCTCCAGTTCGGGAGTTTCGAGTATTCCCTTGGTTGCAGTTCAGGAGTTGGTGAATTCGTGGGTTTGCAGTTCAGGAGATTGGTGCTTGCAGTAGCTGTCGGTGCAGCTGAAAAAGGGGAATATCATCTAAACGGTTTTTAACCTCTTTTGGGCAAAACGGTCCGTTACACTTATTAATTTATACTTAACTCCATGGGTGAACTGTAGCCATGTGGGAGTTTCTAGATTTAATGGAAGCCCCCATTCACCTCTATTGAGTGGGGGGGTGGGGGGGGACAAAATGGAGGTAAACAGTGAACTGTCTACTTTTGTTCTTTAATTTAAAATCCCCACCCAATACTCAGGTGGGGTCATGGGACTCCTCCCCCAAGTCATTCAAAAATGGTGATCAATGTGCTTCCAAAGCACGTTTCTCAGATGACTTTAATCGAGCAGCCTACCTGTTCCAGAATTTCATCTGGCATTAAGTCAATTCAAGATTTGGTAAAAATATCACTCAAAAAAATAACATTTTTAAATGGGTTTTGCCAAAAGAATGTCTTAGAGAGGATTAGGTGAGAAACAAAAGTGAATTAAAGAAGAAAATAATGTGAGCCATTAAAAAAATAAGCAAGTCTTAAATCATGACCCAGGGAGTGTTTCCCTGCTTTTAACAGAATAACCTAAACCCAAGTATCACTCAATACCAGAGGCTCACCTCTGTCAGCTAGGGTCAGAATTAGTGGCCCCACTCTGACAAATAAGCTGTGTGGGGAGCTCCAAGTGAGCACTGCAGCTAGCTGTTAAAAAAGGGCATTTAACCCCTTAAGGACCGAGGACGGTTCAGGACCGTCATCGGCATTTTTGCGTTGCCGACCGATGACGGTCCTGAACCGTCCTAACGGTCAGAGCTACTTACCTGATCGCCGTCGTTCCCCCGGCGGCGATCAGTGTTCCTCCGGTTGTGGGGAGACTGCCTGCAGCCCAGACAGTCTCCCCACGGCAGATTAGGACCCCTATGGCCATGTGATCGCTTAACACAGCGATCACATGGTCACAGTAGGTGTCCATGTGTCTGCCTGCAGGGGGACTGTCTGTGCTGACAGGCAGTCTCCCTGCTTGTGTAAAATCAGAAAAAAAAAATAAAGTTAGTGTTAATTAAAAAAAATAAAATAATTATATATGTGTATATATGATATATAGACATATATTATATCTATATAATATATGTCTATATATCATATATATATAATGTCATACTAAGTGTATTTTTATATTAATATGTACTTATATTAATATAAAAATACACTTATAATTAAATTACACACGTATATATATAATATATATAATAACTATATATATTGTATATATATATTATTATAAAATATAAATAATAAGTAATTTAAATTAAATTAAATTTTTTTTAAATAATAATAAAAAATTAAAAAAAAATTATATAGCTATATGAAATTTTATTCTAACTGTATTTTAAAATTAATATATATATATTTATATCAAAATACACTTAGAATGAATTTGTATATATATCTATGTATATAAAAATAAATAAAAATAATAAGAAATATACATACGTCCATATACAAAATTACATAAATAATTATATAAATATACACGTAGACTTCAAATATATAAATATGCATATATATTTAAATTCTACGTGCGTATTTATGTAATATTTTTACATAATTCAGTCATTTTATTGATTGCAATTTGAGGGACCTGCCTGCCAACCCAGGCCGAAATTCCAGAGAATTTAATTTGCTAGCACTGTATTTTACCCTGTAACGTTCTACGACACCCTAAAACCTGTACATGGGGGGTACTGTTTTACTCGGGAGACTTCGCTGAACACAAATATTAGTGATTCACAACAGTAAAACATATCACAGCGATGATATTGTCAGTGAAAGTTACTTTTTTTGCATTTTTCACACACAAACAGCACTTTTACTGATGATATAATTGTTGTGATACGTTTTCCAGTTTTTAAACACTAATATTTGTGTTCAGCGATGTCTCCCGAGTAAAACAGTACCCCCCATGTACAGGTTTTATAGCATTTTTGAAAGTTACAAGGTCAAATATATGGGTCAAATATTTTTACATTGAAAATGGCCAGGTTGGTTACGTTGCCTTTGAGAGCGTATGGTAGCCCAGGAATGAGAATTACCCCCATGATGGCATACCATTTGCAAAAGAAGACAACCCAAGGTATTGCAAATGGGGTATGTCCAGTCTTTTTTAGTAACCACTTGGTCACAAACACTGGCCAAAATTAGCGTTCAATTTCGTTTTTTTACTTTTTTCACACACAAACAAATATGAATGCTTACTTTGGCCAGTGTTTTCGACTAAGTGGCTACTAAAAAAGACTGGACATACCCCATATTGAATACCCTGGGTTGTCTACTTTAAAAAAAATATGTACATGTGGGGTGTTATTCAGAGATTTATGACAGATAATAGCGTTACAATGTCACTATTGATAAATTTTAAAAATGTATGTTTTGAAACCGCAATATCCTACTTGTACCTATAGCCCTATAACATGCAAAAAAAAGCAAAAAAGCACGTAAACACTAGGTATTTTTAAACTCAGGACAAAATTTTGAATCTATTTAGCAGTTTTTTTCATTCGCTTTTGTAGATGAGTAAAAGATTTTTCAAGTAAAAGTCAAAAAACATGTATTTTTTTCAATTTTTCATCATATTTTTTTATTTTTTTTAAATTAAAATACATGAGATTATATAAATAATGGTATGTAAAGAAAGCCCCTTTTGTCCTGAAAAAAACAATATATAATTTGTATGGGAACAGTAAATGAGAAAGCGGAAAATTACAGCCAAACACAAACACCACAAAAGTGTAAAAATATTCCTGGTCGCAAATGTACAACATCGCAAAAACAGTCCAGTCCTTAAGGGGTTAAATTCCCTACTTAAAAGTCTGGTGTGAGCAGAGATACGTATCTGTTTACTGTCTATTAATTGATACCTGGTTCTCCGCTCTGTCAGATAGGGCTATATTTAGTTGTCCCAGACTAACCAATCAGTTGTATGCAGCTCTCAAAGTGAGAGATGCATACAGCTTTTTAAATTGGGGTTTAAATTCCATGGCTTCAAATTCTGGTGTAAGCAGACATATCCCTGCTCACAACATGGATACCCAGGTATCAATAAATATTATATGATTAGTAGAGCCAAACCGACAGATGAGCTGCATGCAACACTCAAAGTGAGTCCTGCATACAGCAATTTAAAGCCTTTTAATCTATCAGCAACCTCTGCTGGTAATATGTCATTATTACACTTTGGAAAGGGGAAGTAACTTTAAATATTATTTAGAAATTGTGATAGAATTTGATATATATTTATAAGTTGTCATTACAACTATTATCAATACATCTCAGGCTGTTTTGGACCATTAATCAATAGCTGGCATATTAAAAGCTTACATTTTAGAATTATAGAGTTTTTTTTATATGTTTCAATAAAACTTATGTTTTATATTGATGATTATCACAACAATTAAAATAGGGATCTGTGATAGGATGTGGATTAGGATGAGTATCAGAAGGGAATGCTAACATCAACACAGGGATTTTTCCTAACACAACTACTAAAGTGAAGTTTAGGATTAGGGTTAGGATAAGCTAACCCAACCTTGACCCAAACTCCCCGTCCAACTACCGTCCTATCTCGCTACTGCCTTTTGCATCCAAGATCCTTGAAAGAGTTGTGTATGTGAGATTGACAGATTTCCTCAAGTCCAATTCTCTGCTAGACCCACTTCAGTCGGGTTTCCATGCTAAGCACTGGAAATGGCACTGACCAAAATATCCAATGATCTACTCACTGCAAAATCTCATGGTCACTACTCTATCCTAATTCTCCTTGACCTTTCTGCGGCTTTTGACACTGTTGATCATCAACAGCTTCTTCTCATCCTCAGCAATATCGGCCTACAAGATATTGCTCTATCCTGATGCTCCTACCTCTCCCAGTGCTCTTTCAATGTTTCTTTCTCTGGCTCTACTTCTTCTCTTCAACTCCTCCTTGTTGGTGTCCCCAAGGTTTAGTCCTTGGTCCCCTACTGTTCTCCATCTATACTGCCTCCCTTGGTAAAGCTCCTTTGGCTTCCAATATCATTTCTATGCGGATGACACACAAATCTTTCTGTCCTCTCCTGATCTCTCCCCTTCCATCTTGACTAGTGTCTCTGACTGCCTCTCTGCTATTTCTAACTGGATTGCTGCCCTCTTCCTTAAACTCAACCTGACCAAAACTGAAATTCTGGTCTTTCCTCCCTCAAGTGTTGCTACTCCTGTGACAACGGTGCTACCATCAGCTCCACCATGCCAGCTCGCTTCTTAGATGTTCTTTTTGACTCCGACCTCTCCTTCATACCTCATGTTCAATCTATCGCCAAATCCTGTCGCTTCCATCTCAAAAACATTGCGCGCATCTGACTCTACTTAACTCCAGATGCGACTAAGGTGCTGGTCCATTCCACTGTCTTTTCTCGCCTTTACTACTGTTATCTCAGTGGTCTTACGTGCTCCCAACTTGCACTGTTACAGTCCATAATGAATGCAGCGGTGAGGCTCATCTTCCTGTCGGCCCGCACCGCCCACGCCTCACCCTTCTGTCAGTGCCTACATTGGCTTCCTGTAAGATATAGGGCTCAATTTAAAATTCTGGCTCTTGCTTTCAAATCTCCACATAATGCTGCTCCCTCCTATCTATCCTCCCTAATACTTAAGTATGTCCCTTCTAGGCCCTTACGCTCTGCTGAAGACTTGCGTCTATCTTCTGTCCAAACTCCCACCACTGATGCTTGCCTTCAAGACTTTCTGATGCCTGCCTTCAAGAGTTCTCGAGGGCTGCACCATTCCTGTGGAACTCCTTCAAAAAATCATTAAAATCCCACTTCATAAAAGTGTATCAATTAAACTGTTAATTGCGCCCGACTGATTCCTCTCTTGCAACTGTCATTAGTCTACTTACCTTTTGTGTCATTTTACCCCACTCCCTCTAGCATGTAAGTTCATTGAGCAGGGCCCTCAACCCCTCTGTTCATGTGTGTCCAACTTGTTTGGTTACAACTACATGTTTGTTCGTCCACCCACTGTGAAGTGCTTTGTTGGCGCTACATAAATAATAACATAATAATAATATTGTTTAGGATAAAGATTTGTTAGTAAGCAAAGTTATACATAGGGGGTATTGTTGTACATTGCAGTTTAGGGAAGTTTATTATAGTGTTACACATGAGATTTAAAAAAAAAAAAATAGCAAAAACACAATGTGTATGTAAAAATGTAAAATGAGTACCACAACAAAATTGCACCTCAATAAAGTTTGCAATATATAATGAGAAAGCTCCTGTGGTATCCATATTTGCAAATGTCTTACATTTATTGAGTAATTTAAATATGTGGTCAACTAAATTACCTTAAAATGTAGCATAGATCCATCTTCAATTTGTGATTTTCTTAAAAATTGCACTGGATGATATAGCTGAGCACAATTTATTGATTTTTTTTTTTTTAGAAGCATACAATAAACACCACATTACTGTCTACTTTCACAAATGATAGGCCTTTGCAGGGTAATTTGACCAGTGAAACTGCTGAAATACACCCAATTCAGACATACACCCATCAAATCTGTCTATTAAAATTCTAACTGTAAAAACTGAAATGGTCAGATATGTTAAATAGCCCTGTAACTTAATAGGATAGTGGCAAATGCATACATTAGGGGTATTACTGTACTCATAAGATGCAGCTGAACACAATATGAGGTTTTGAACAGCAAAGGCACACATTAGGTTTATAAAATACCCATTAAAAACCCTTGTTATATGTTTGGCTTGTATGTGAAAAACTAAGCAGAAGAAAAACAATTTTGCTACATTTTTTTTTAACAGAAACTGCAGTTATTTGACTACATAGAAAGTATACAAATACCCTTAGGTAAATATTCTGGAATTTGTACTTTATAAAAGTATTGACTTTTTTTGTGGCAATTTTTTTTTCTGTGATGGCTATTAAACTTAGAAGATAAACATTCTAAAATCATTCCACATTGAAACTTCATTTTACTCCTAGTTAGTGACATGTAACTATCTAAAATAATCTGAAATCCTAGACATATAATGTACTCTGTAAATAAAACAAATTAATATTTATTTTGAGTAACTCTTCTTAAGCTGCACTAATTATGTGACAAAACATTTTTTCTGGTGGGGGTTTGCATTTTTTGGGGGTATTTATTTTTACATTTATATATGTATATGTCATGTCAGATTACATATCTTTTTGTCCTTTTAAAACAGTATATATGTGTTGATGCAATAAATGAGAAAGTTTGACATCGCTATTGAACACACACAGTGTATCCTTAAGGAGTTAAACAATAGACCAGGGAGTCTCATATTCCCTGTGTTATTGAGGGGCCATTTATTTCATAAGAGTCCCATAAGGATGCCCTGCTTAAATCTAAACACCCAAGTAAGCTTCCTGGGTCAGATCAAAGTCAGTCCTTTGCAAAAGTTGTCTTGCAATACTGGTGTCATTTTAACTATAATTGCCTTGACCCACTGGGCATTGTGAGTCTTTTGCAAGTATTTGACTTTGTAACTGACTCACTATTAGTTAATCATAAAGCAGTATTCAGATTGGGTCTGTTTTGATCTCTGCAGATATATCTTCCTGAATTGCTGTGGGCTCTTAAACAATCAGATTGAAAAAGATATTAACATTATTTTTTATTCATGTGTTTCTCCATAAAGATGTATTTCTGGCTTTTCTTGACATAGGCCTTCCCCCATTAGTCTGTAAATGTGTTTTTGATATCTGGTGGCTAAGTCTGGTACGTAACTTTGCGGAAGGATGTCAAGAATCTTTAATTATTGTATTTCCCACCCAGGTTACGTTAAAAAGAAAACAGATACCCAGGGAATAGTGATGTCCGAACGGTTTCGCCGAACGGTTCGCCACAGATGGTGAACATATGTGGTAAACGTTGACCCTGTACCTCACAGTCAGCAGACACATTCCAGCCAATCAGCAGCACGAGGTGGGAGGGTCTGGGAGGGAGGGTCTGCTGCTGTTTGGCTTGAATGTGTCTGCTGACTGTGAGGTACAGGGTCAAAGTTTACCGCATATGTTTGCCGTCCGTGGCGAACCGTTCGGCGAACCGTTCGGGACATCACTACCAGGGAACATTTTATCCAAAGTACTTATCAATGAGTTTACATAAAGCAAACAAAAGAGTAGTTCTTCCACGGCCTCATTTATTAATAACTCAATTTTTATTTACATTCACATAGATCTCCCTGTAAAAAGTATGATCAGATTATGAAATAAATAAAAGGTAAATTTTAAAGAAGACTTATTTAGCTAAAGTATTTGAGTTAAGTATTAGTATTTAGTATTGTTTTATTTTTCTCTAAATGCATCTGTAATGCCTTTTCGTGTATAACTTCTGAGTAATGATTTGGAAGCTCAGGTTTAAATCCACTCATGATGTAAATCACACATCACATCCATGATGATATACATCACACAAAACAGCAAATCCTACTTTGTAGGTAATGTTTTGGGAGTATTTTTTTTCTTTTTTTACATCATATAACTTCTTAATATTTTGCACTGGAAGGTTTATATGACTATGACTATGTTACCATAATGTGGTACAAGTGACTCGCTCTTGGAGCACCTTCCCAGGGGAGGCACAATGCCCAGTTGACTGGCAAGAGAAGTACAGCTCTTACTCCATGCATTATGGCCTTTTGGACTGAGGCAGATAATCTTATTTGTCCTAGGAGCAGTGAACAGCATCCAGTCAGACTGGGTAGAGGATAAAGAAGATCCTCTACCATGGTCTGCAGGGCCATACTACCACAGGATGTAAGCAAACAAACAAGAGGGTAAGAGACACTCAAATGGGCTAGGGAGATGAAACAGACACAGGATTGTAAGAGACACATTAGGTGTAAGACACAAAAGGGGGGTAATATACATTAAATGATAGTAAGTCCCTCTGGTGGCCGTCTGAGTGATGGCCACTGGCGGTATTCCTATCAATCAATGTAAACACTGTATTTTCTCTGATTAAGCTGTAGTTGTTCAGGTGACTATAGTGTCCCTTTAAATAAAACATTTTTTTTTTTCAATTAGTGTTTTTGTTTTTATTTTATAAATAGAGAATTATGGAGAACTGAGTGAGCAACCAGAACCATTCAGTCATTCCAAAATAAAGTGCTCTACCGCAAATTTAACTTTAAAGGACCACTATAGGCACCAAGACCACTTCAGCTTACTGGTCCATCTTGGATTAACCCTGCCTGCTGTAAACATAGCAGTTTCAGAGAAATTGCTATGTTTACATTAGGGTTAATCCAGCCTCTAGTGGCTGTCTCATTGACAGCCGCTAGAGGCGCTTCTGCGCTTTTCACTGTGATTTTCACAGTGAGAAGACGCCAGCGTGCATAGGAAAGCATTAAGAATACTTTCCTATGGACTGACTGAATGCACGCCCGGCTCTTGCCGCGCATGCGCATTCAGCCGATGACGACCGAATGAGGAGGAGAGTCCCCATCGCTGAGGGAGCCTGACGCTGGAGAAAGGTGAGTGTTTAACCCACTTCCTCCCCCTTCAGCCTGGAGGGAGTGGGGGCACCCTCAGGGCACTATAGTGCCATGAAAACGAGTTTGTTTTCCTGGCACTATAGTGGTCCTTTAAATTAAAAGGTTACTTACCTAGAGCATGCAAGCAATGGAGGACATTTTTAACCCGAGAAAGGAAATTAGAAAATTGGCAATCTGGATATATATCTAAACTGGAGAATACTTCTAGCTCAGTCATTTCTGTCTACTGTGTGCAGATTTCAGATTAAGTCTTCATAATTGATAGACAGATTGTAATTGTCATTTTTTTCATAACCTTTTATTGGTTTTTGGTATTCATGCAAAACTCCCTACACATTAACATCTGTTAAAGGTTTAATGTTGTCTTTTCTCAAATATAAAGGCATTTCCATGTAATATTTTGGATTAATATTCTGCCAGACATCATGCAGTCTACATGCTTCTTTTTATCCCTTATATGTATGATTATTACATATGAAATCACCAGTGTCACCTGTCTTGTAGGTATTGCACGCCGACGGTCTGCCATACCTGAGTTGATATTTTACGGTTGGCACAATTATTGATAGAAGGAACAATTAAAACTTTCGTTCAAATAACACGCGAGTATAGTCTTCCATCTAAAGAGCTGTTTAATTTTTTGAGACTTAAAAGTTACATGACTGCTCATCTAATTACACCAAAATCTAATTTGAATAATTTGATTGATTTATTATTTACCTCAAAAAGAATAAATAAACCACTTTCTAAAGCTTTAGTATTGAGTAAAGCAAGTGTTAAAGATATAATTCC
>OW240912.1:120116806-120177236 GCA_933207985.1 Pelobates cultripes
TGTATGTTGGAGATGTGGTTTTGCAAGGGGTAATCTTGGACATACATGGTGGGATTGCCATAAACTGAGAAATTTGTGGTTAGAAATACAAAAGTTTATATCCGTTGATCTGAAACTCGAGTTGAGAATTTCCCCGGAGGTCGTTTTGTTACATCTAAATTGGCCACCTATGTCGTATGAATCAAAATGAATTCTTACTCACTTTTTCTTGGCTGCTAAAATAGTGGTTGCGAGATGGTGGAAAAAATATTTAGACGTCCCCTGGAGGAAAGTTAAAAATCAACTCGAGTTTCAGATAAAAAAGTTAATGCTGAGTAAACAAAAACTAGGCAAAAAAGTATCTGTCTGGTTAAAATGTTTGGAATTAATCAATAGAAAAAATATGAGATAAGTAAAGGTCTCTATTAAGATGAAATAATATTAGTCAAATTGCGAATACTTTGGACATTGGTAATTTCAGAGCTTTATTTAGACTGCTTCTCCCACCCTACTGGGGGAAACTTTCTAAATTTCCAATTATGTTGCAATGTTGTGTATTGTTTTGTATTGTAAATTTGTACAGTGTATGGATGATTAGTAATGTAAATATATTATGTTTTGGTGTATGTTTTTATCTTCTATGTAAATAATTCATATGAATCAAAGATGGACTATATCTATTGAAGTACAAATTATTAATGGAAGTAAAATATGAGATAAGTAAAGGTCTCTATTAAGATGAAATAATATTAGTCAAATTGCGAATACTTTGGACATTGGTAATTTCAGAGCTTTATTTAGACTGCTTCTCCCACCCTACTGGGGGAAACTTTCTAAATTTCCAATTATGTTGCAATGTTGTGTATTGTTTTGTATTGTAAATTTGTACAGTGTATGGATCATTAGTAATGTAAATATATTATGTTTTGGTGTATGTTTTTATCTTCTATGTAAATAATTCATATGAATCAAAGATGGACTATATCTATTGAAGTACAAATTATTAATGGAAGTATTGTTATTTGTAAAAAGTTTAAATAAAATCAAAAAAAAAAAGAAAGAGAGCAAACCAACCCTAAAAACGTTTTAAGTACATACATTAAAAAACAAAAAAAGTGTATGTACACTGGTTGTAGTGGTTCCTATATTCACAAAGGGTTCAAGATTGTTGCCTGGAAATTATAGAAATGTGAACTTCCGTGGCTGGGAAACTGTTTGAAGGGATATTAAATAATAATAGTCAGAAATGAATTGGGAAGAACATTGTTATTAGCAATATCAGCATGGTTAAAGTCATGTTTCAGTGTTTGCAGACGACAGAAAACTATGTAAAATAATAAAATGTGAGCAGGATATTGCTTTGCTGCAGAGGGATTTAAATAAATTGGGGGAGTGGGCACTCAAATGGCAAATGACATTTAATATAAATAAATGTAAAGTTATGCATTTTGGGGTAAAGAATGTAAAAGCAACTTACACTTAAATGGTAGGATAACCACAAATGAGAAGTATTTGGGAATTGTTAAAGACAACAAACTAGCCAACAATATGCAATGTTAATCGGTAGTTGCTAAAGCCAGTAAGATATTGTAATGTATAAATAGGGGTATACATTCTTCGTATATAAATAAATTATTTTGCCTCTTTATAAATCACTGGTAAGACCATACCTTAATTATGCTGTGCAATATTGGGCACCTGTTCTAAAGAAGGATATTATGGCACAAGAAAATGTGCAGAGGCAGACTACAAAATTGATAAAAGGAATGGGTAGAATTTTAGTTATGAAGAAAGGTTAGCAAATTTAAATATCTTTAGTTTGAAAAAAATGGTACCTAAGAGTGTATATGATAGCAATATATTCCAGACTAATACAAACCATTATCGAAAAAGCTATTCATAAACAGTCTTATACATAGGACACAAGGACACACATTTAGACTAGAAGAAAATAGATTTAATCTACTAAGGCAATGAAAAGTGTTTTTTTTTTGCAGTAATACCAATAAGGATGTGGAATTCTCTGCCTGAAGAGATAGTTTTATCAGAGTCTATACCAGGGGTGGGGAACCTTTGGCCCTCCAGATTTTTTGGACTACATCCCATAATGATGCCAGCATTATGGCAGTAAGAGCATTATGGGAGATGTAGTCCAAAACATCTGGAGGGCCAAAGGTTCCCCACCCCTGGTTTATACTGATGTTTAAACATAAATTGGATAAATACTTGCAAAACATAGTATACAGGGACAATAGCTTAGTGGGGCAATAGCTTCTTGTTAAAAGGAGATATCTGACTGCCATTCTAGGGTCAATAATGCTTTTTTTTCCAAGTTGGTTACAAAATTGGAAGCACTTTTTGGGTCAACAGCAAAAACAAATTAGAGAAAGGCTGAACTTGATAAATGTACAAACACAATGGAAAGAAACACAGGTTGTGCCAAATACCATATAAAAGAAATAATAGTCTGACTTGTATAGACCACAATATTCTTGTGTCCAAATTCCAGTCAAATTGGGCTAGATCCTCACATACTTATAGAAAAGAAACAAAAAATAAAAACAATAGTGGTGATTGTCGGTACAAAGGGGCAATAGATAAGATTCCACATAATATATGCTCACTCACATTTGTTGGAACTTATGACCAGCTCTAGTATTATTAGTGTGCAGTAATATATATCCAATGACAGGTGGGTATCCCTTGTGTTTGCAAACCATTTAAGCTGTCAGTGGATAACACATAACTCGATAAATGAGCTTGTAAATCAAGCTCAGCGTTACAGGCGTCTGGTGGTATAATCACCACCATGTGGATATATGTAGATACTTAATCCCGCTGATACATGTAATTAAAAAGAAAACAACATAGCTTACTCCATACAATATTTTAAATGTTGTAGAAGTGAAATCTTACTCACAATTTTCTGAGCACAGTACAACAATAGTGTTGTGGTATGATCCCCACCAAGATTTGGGTAATTATCAAACTTGAAATTATGTCTTCTCCAAGTGTCAGGAACAGAAAACGAAAAATATATCGGCAAAGTATATGATAAAAACCAAAATAATAGCCAAAAATACTTCATTAGATATTTTGTAATAACAAATAAAAACCTGTAATATACACAACATGTTTTACTAGTAATGAATTTATCAAGTGTATTACAGAATTTACTAACAATGTGCACTATTGTATTTTATTTGTTTGTTTGTTTCTCTTCTATATATGTACATGGGGATCTAGCCCCATTTAACTGGAATTTTTGGACACAAGAATATAGTAGACTATACAAGTCATACTCTTATTTCTTTCATATGTGTTTCTTTTCGTTGTGTTTGGTTATACTCTTAAGAGGATACGGGCGTTTCTCACTCTCACACATGTTTTATATATTTATATATCCTTTGTTGCAAACATAGCGCTTATCCATAATCTTATAGATGCAGTTTTTTAATGTATATTTTTTATACTTGATTGATGCATGTGTCTTTTCAGCTATGTAACGCTGCTTGCAGGGCTCAAAATTTCCAGTCATAGTCTACTAACCAGGGCTAAAATGTAATTGTAATTTTATAACATACATGGTCAGTGTATTTGTGATATGTGACATGTGTACTGCATGTAGCGTTAGTGTGTGTGTATGCAGCGGTGTCTTTGTTTGGTGTAAGTCTTGGTCTCTCATCTCTGCCAGTGACCTTCTCTTGTGCGCTGCTTACTGCTAATTTGCACTTACAGGACTGCTCACAGGCAGATCCTTTCCTTTGGAACAGCCTGCATAACTCCATCAGACTCTCCCCAAGTTATCAATCATTTCCCTCAAAACCAATCTTTTTAGAAATGCTCCTCTCTCACCTCCAGTTCTGCTACTGTCCCACCTTTTTGCTGTTCTCATTGATGCCTTTCCTATTGTGTCTTTATACTCCACTCGTTTAGACTGTAAGCTCATTTAAGCAGGGTTCTCATCTATCTATTGTTCCTGTAACATTTTGTAATTGTCTAATTTTTTTGTTAAATTGCCTTTTTCATAATATTGTAAAGAGCTGAGGAATAAGTTGGAGCTATATAAATATGAATAATAATAATAATGTGAATTTAGGCATAGATTTGTGGAGTATACAGGGCCAGTGTACCGATAGGGGGGTGCAATCTCTGTGTTACCAGCAGGGGGGAGTGAATAGTAATTTCATGTAATGTGGCATTGCAGACTGTGGCAGAGAAGCTTATTTACCCTCTGCCTGATCTGACAGAAAGTGCACAAAAGCTGGGAGAGGTGGGGGAGACACACACAAAGGGACAGGGGGAGTAAGACACAAGCAAAGGGGTTGATGGGGGAAGTAAGAGACACACAAAAGGGATGAGGGTGTCTCTGGGGAAAGTAAGAGACACAAAAGGGGCTAATTAAGAGACACACAGCAGGGGATTTGTAAGAGACACACAAGAGGAATGTAAGAAACACAAAAGGGGGGATAAGATACACTATAGAGGTTATAAGAAACAAAAGTGGGATAATACATATTTGGGGGGGGGAAATGCATCTTTGACTTTGAAGCCAAAAATCCTTGCACTTGCCTTGTATCTGTGGAGTCATTAAAACTAGAAGCCCTTCCATAGCTTTGATGTTCAACTTACAATAGATCATTTTCTCCCAGGCGTTAAATGTTATCTCACAGAGTGGTCTGCTTCCAGTGACTTTCGTATGCATCTTGACTTGGTCCATCCTCCTTTCCACTTTTTTTTTCACAATATCTACATAGTTCACTGTATCCTCAATCTTCTATAATGCTTGTATCTTGCTATTTCACTTTATGTGTATAAAGCAGGACACGTTCATTATCTACAACAGTATTTACCATGGCAACGTTTTTAAGATAAGGCCAGGGATTAATGAAAGTATTTAGAAAATTGGGCAGACTAAATGGGCCTAATGGTTCTTATCTGCCGTCACATTCTATGTTTCTATGTTTGTTCAACAGCAAAATCAAACCATTCCCTACTTCTCAACAATGTTGGCTTGTGAGTGCCAAAACCCTACAATTGCTAACTGAAGCCTCCTTTACTTCTGACCACTCTGTCTAGTCCCATAATGTTCTCTCGCATATTTAATTTTTTCTCTTCTTGCCTCTACGCTATCTTACTTCATCTCATCGTGCCACAAAGACCTTACTTACTAATATTGAATCATATAGTCAATAACACTCAACTGCCAGTTAAACCTTGAGATTTTTAATCACAATACTCAAATGAAAAACAAACGTGTAATGTCTATACAAATAAAAGTTTGTCAGTCAATGTATATGCATGTAAATGTGTGTATATACAAAAAGAGTTTGTGTAATATGAACCTCTCTTCCAATGACCTCCATTGGAAGCACTGTAATCTAACTGAAAGAAGATTCTAACTGACATTCCTGGGCTTTATAAAGAAAGTGGGTTTTATATTATTTACAAAGCCTTATTATAAAAAAAAGGAAATATGATATTTCCAGGCACAAGGCTAAATTTATAAAATATAATGGTTAATATATAACAGGTATATAAATATAATGGTTAAAACATTAAAACCAACAGTTACTACATTGAGATTTATTTTTTGTGCATTGTTATACTTACTGGATTTTACAGTTTAGATTTTTGAGTTAAATAAATATATTTAGCATCAAAGAAGCTCAAACAAAGGTGTAAATAAATAAAAGAAAATCCATTGAGAATCTCTTGAGGCAGATTTCATGCAGGAAACTTGCCAAGCTTTCCAATTCTCAATAACCTTTTTCGCTATTGATTTTCTTGAAATATAATTATCAGAACATCTTGGAGACACTTAACTAAACAGAGCTTTTTAGTAAAACTCATCTCGTTACAAAGAGATTGTCGAGAAGGTGAGTTTGCACTGACCTTTTTGAAACGTGTATCTGCATTTCGCATCCAATGTATTGTCTGCCAGAGACCAGACTAAACTGGATTTCTGGCTGATTGTAAATCTGATCATTAGAAATACATTTGCTGCCACATTTTTAACACACAATAGTGGGCATTGAAGCTCATTTAAAATCAAGTTTGACTGTATCATTGTCTATTTAGCAATGGCCATTTAAAGAAACACTATGCTAATATACATCCATCAAGTATTGGTGGGTTTACAATAAGTTGTTCTAAATGCTAAATTATGTAGTGACTTTTCTCTGTTTTTTCCCCCCACGATGATTAAACTGGTAACTATGTAACACAATGTGAAACCATGCTAACTGACCGTGTACTACTATTGCTAGCATTTCTATTTAGGTGGAGTCCAATTAAATGGTTACACTATGCAAATAAAATATATCTTGTGTGTATGGGCACAGGAGTCCAAACATATTAGCGTTGAGTGTTTATAAGGTTAGCTTTATAAGAAGAAAACTCAAAAAAGATTATTCACTTAACTGTGTCTTACGGATTGTACATTTTAGGCCAAAAAATATATATAAAATAATTAGACAATGTGTCCACAGAAGAATATTTTTGCTTAAAAGGAAACTGTAAGCACTAGACCCACTACTGTGTAATGTAGTGGTTCTTGTGCAGAGACTGTGCTTGCAGTCTGTGATTTGTGGATACTACTTTTTCTGACAAAAGGTAGTGTTTTCATTGATCCCTAAAGACGTCTCTAGTGGCTGTCATTCAGACACTGTAACTTCCACACGAGCAGTAGCCTATTTGATCATTTTTATTTCCTTGCTTTTGTTACACCTACTGTGCATTGTGTAATTCCTTCTGCAGTGGCAAACTCGAGAACTGAGTCGGAGTCATGAGGTAGCACCGGTGATGTGAAATGCATCACTAGAGATGAAGACAAAGGGTGGGGTCACCAAGGAAAGGGGAAGTCTCATCTGACAAGGTGGCAGGCTACTAGCTATCATGACCATTCCGGGAGTGCTTCTAAAGCGCTCCCTGCATGGTCCAAGTGCACGCTGACAACATGAGCCTGTCTTATGATGGACTGCCTGAGGACAGTTTCCTGGTGACACCAGAGAACTAAAGTGGGATGGTGGGATGGAGGGACAGCACCCTAAAGTCGCAACTGTTCGGGTAGGTGGTAGGCATGCAATGGTGCATTACGGGCAGGCAATGATTCACATAAAGATCTGGTCTCATTTTAGAAGATGTAAACTTTATGGAGAGAATAGGAAATAAACACACATTAAAGTTATATTTTGAGAAATGAAACTGTGCCTGCTATCTGATATTGTCTTAGGGAATACATGTTTTTTTCTTTTTTGAATGATTAAGCTTACAATGTCCTTATCATTTGGCAAAACCAGAAATGTTTGACCCACTTTCATGATCATTTGTACAATATCTTCCACAAATATAATGTGCTATATTTTTTGTGTACCATTTCAAACACACACATTCACATGCTTGGATTCTGTAAGATGTGTGCAGCCATCCTATGGTGATGTGCGATAATGTATCACACCTCAGAACTGATGTTCCTCAATCCAAAATTAGATTTCAAATGACAAAATATTGAAATTAGAGATTCTGTAACAAGTAAATGGCAGGCACTGAAATTGTTGGGGGTTCCTGTGCATTTTGAAAGTAATTTCCACATAAAACACATATCAACAAAAGACTCAAATATTAACTCTTCAACTATTTTCTGATGAAGGAAAAATCCACAAATCTCAATGCTCTGGCAGTCATAATAGTAGCCCTTCTCATTGAGAATCAATCTGACAAATGACATGTGTCGCACAATCCTTTACAGCCTGTGCTTCAGACCTTAAAGAGCAATATCAAGATAAACGCCATCAATCTGTGCAGAAAATTACACCCAATGATATTGCAGTGAGAAGATTAATAGTGCTCACTTCCCCTCCTCTGCAAGAACTTTGCTTCAGCCAAGAATTCAATAGCATCTCTACCTGGAGAAATCCCAAAACAGACAAAACTTTATTATAGAATCAGCCCTGCAATTTCTGAGTGAAAGACAGCAAGTTATTAATACAAAATACCTCCTGAATATAGTATCAATATGTAGAAACACAACATACACACATCTATTGCCATCACTATAAAAAAAAGGAAAATGATTTGGTCACTAGAGGGAAATTACTTTTGTTTTACTAATAGATAAAGGTCGGGATAGAGGACTGCATCATCTATACGCGTTTTAACTATAGTGTCTAAACCAGCCACTAAAGTAGCAGAAGTCTACTCTACTGAGATGGTTTACAACAAAATGAAAACCCTCATTTTTAGACAGATTTACTTCCAATGCATCAAGACCCTTACTCACGGATGCATTTAGGCAAAATTATGCATGGGCTATCCCCATGGGCTATCCTGACATGTCAAGCACAGCTTTGTGGATTGCCATCAGCATCATCTATTAGAGCAGTTACCCCAGCATCCTATGCACCTACAGAGCAATTAGTACAATTTGTTGTGTAATCAGCCAAAAATATTTTGCAGTCATCCTGTGAATGGTTGATTTTCTCTGTGGTTGACATTTCAACCCATAATTCTGATGCCATACTGGTTCCAGTATTAGAATTATTAATTTTGGATTTTGGTTACTGTTACGTTATATTAGTTCTTAACTGTTCTTAGTCCAAACTGATTTGACATTTCAGGAAATCATTGCTTGTAGACAAATAGGGCCAAGAAGCCTCCAGCCTTTCTCTCAAACCTGAGCAAGCAAGAAAGGGTATTCTAGGACATAAGGCAAAATAAAGATCTGTATCCTGAAATACAGAATATCATGTCCCTCTGATATATGGACAGGTAGTGGAATAAATATGGAGTATGAATACAGAGAACAGACATGGCATTGCAGGAAAATGGGAATACAAACACTAATATTCACTAAAGTTAGAATTTAAAGTGAATTTGAAGTGAATTTCAAAGCCAATGAGAAAATAGCCAAACTGGAAACATTCTCTAAGAATGCTTCCAGATTGGCTACTTTGGCCTCAAATTTTAAATTCACTTTGAGTTTCCACTTTAATGACTAATCCAGACTATTAGGGCTTCTCTTCTTTTTTTTTTACCAGGGTGACACTTTTATTTATGCTACAGCCTTGTGACAAACTCCCCTCTCCAAGTGAGTTTGCCACGAGCTCCTGGAGGAGCCTGCTTGCCAGCCTACTGCCTACAGACTATGGGCCCTGCAGGGAAACCTGTAAAAGACTACCAAACTTGACTGACTGTTAGCACTGATTTCCCTGGAACTGTTTTGGGCATAGGACCATGTGCACGGTCGGTCAAAATTATGACTTCCAGGAAATTCCTGAACTGATCTGGGTGATTTTTGGATATGTTTTTCACTTCGATCGTGGCTATTATGGGATGTTTTCTGGGGTTTTATGTGTTTTTAAGGTACTTTTTGGGGTTTCATAAAATTGTATGTTTTTCTGTGCTTGGAAAAATTGGGTTAGATTAGTACAGTTCCTGATGCAATTATCTCCCAAGCACAGAGGAGGGATTCTATTGTTTGTGTATGAAAGTGTCTCACTGTATGACACTGTTTTTATTGGTTTATTCACTTTGTGTCCCTGTGCCCAACAAGGTCCACCTGGGTGTCACCCTTGTTGGGAAACTTGCATAAAAGGCCAGTGTTCCTCCATTAAAATTCTATTCCAGCTTACACTTCAAAACTGTGTGTCGTCCTGTTATTGGAGGAAAAGAAGATTTACTCCTTTGTCTGCTGTTCCAGCTTGCAGGGGATTCAATAGGGAAAGTCCTTGTAAGAACCATTCGGCTCCAGGAAGGAGGGGTTCCAAGGCTCCAGTCAAACAACGGCCAGGGGTACAGGGAGCTCTGTTACAAGCCTCTTCCAGGATTATCCTGGACTGACAAGGAAGAGGAGGCATGACTGATGCCCATAGTAAGGGGTGGGTTAAATAGGGATGCAATGTTGCAAAAAGGGGACAAAACAAAAGGGGATCAGATGGGAGGGTACTTACCACTTAAAATAAGGGGCTTAATAATTAGGAAGTTTTCTGTCCTTACTCTTTTTTTCAGATAGCCGGAAAAAAAAAGCAAAATTATTTTAAATATATTCTGTTGGGCTGTCCCTGTCAGTGAATATATGCCTGTCCCAATTGAGATCCTGCAGTTTAAAAAGATGCCCTAGTTGAAATTCTGCAGGCTTACCATGCCTCTCATGGATCAAGGTCACTGGCTAAAGTGCAGCAGGACATCGACGGGGCTGTGGGGTAGAAGCCTAATCTTCCTAGTGATGGCGGTAGGAGGCCCGGGCGGTCCAGTCCTCTTATGTACTTTTATCTGAGCCGGGTTCGGCGGAGTGGCCTGGGTCATAGCTAGAGTGCCTGGAGGATAGTTGGTGCTAATGGTAGCGTTGAGTCCAGGACATCTCAGGTCTTAAGGAGGCGGCCACAGGATGGTGGCCATCTGTGGGCCCAAGAAGGTGGAGCATGCCATGAGCGCTCTCACAGCCCTGGCTCTCAACTATGTGGACTTGCTTTCACTGGTTCCCCGGATAAGAGTTTGGTGGACAGGCCGCAGTGTTGTGATCTACTAGATGTGGAAAAAGGCAAGCAACTGCCATGTATATTTGGAAATTGGTTGCAGGGCTTCAATATTTTTGCTAGCATTTTGTCCCACCACTTCTCTAAGTGAACACCATCCTTGGATTTAATATGAGGGCTTATAAAGTCTATGAGGGCAGAGTTGGCTTAAATATGACCAGCAATTCCATCAGAAGATGGTGGCTTATTCTGATCTGGACTTTGGGACCCAGGAATGTTGCCTTTGGCTGCTGCTCATGACTCCTTGTCACCCGTCCCTGTTTCCAGGGCAGAAAAAGGTGCCTGTTGGGTCTTCAATGAGCCATTGTAGGTGGAATGCCTCCTGCATATTTCAACAGGAATGCTCCCATTGCGGGGCAGCTCATCAATCTTTGCAGTGCTTTATAAAGGCAAAACAACCAATGCCCCAGAAGGGAGTCAGAGATGATGAAGGGAGAGGATGCTTGTGAGCTTGGCAAGGCTGTGACTCTGTCTCTACCTTAAGCAATGGGAAGCAAGGACTTTGGTTGGATTTTGGATACTTGAGTGATGTGTGCTTTTCGGATAATTTGCGTTTGATTCGGGTTAAAGAACCGTTTTTTGAGGAAAAGTTGTCAAAGGAGACTGCCTTGGAGCAAATGGCTGGACACTTTTATGGTCCCCTCTTTTCCTAACCTGCGGGTTTCAATGTTTTAGGTCCAAAGAAGGAGTCATGTGCCTTCTGGTTAATTCATCACTTGTCCTACCAGGCTGGCTGTTCAGTGAATGATGATATTGCTAAGGAGTTTAGTAGGGTGCGGTATGCATAGCTTGACAGGGCTTTGAGACTAATTTGCAGAGTGGGTGTGAGTTCATTATTGGCGAAGTCTGACATTGAATCAGTTTTTTGGTTATTGCTGGTTCACCCAGAATGTTTTCACATTCTGGGATGTAATTTTTAGGAATTGTTTTACTATGACGTGTTTTCCCATGGGTTGTTCTATTTCTTGTTAGTATTTTGAAATATTTGCATTATTTTTTGAGTGGGTGGTCCTTCAATCTTCTGTAACTCACTACCTAGACAATTTTGTGTTCAGTGGTTCTTGGCATAGTGACGTGTGTGCACAGCTGCTGTGTTTTCGCCTGATGATGTCTGACTTTGGGATTCCAGTAGTGGAGCAGAAGTGCTGGTTTTATACATACTATTAATCCAATTATGATTTTTTATGAATAGTTATCAATTTTCATATTCATAATAATGTGTTTTAGTTATTTATTTAAACTGTACATTTTGGAACCAATTATGCTACAAATGCCAAATAAATTGATGTGTATGTTGTTTTTATTTTATATATAACCATTTTTTTATATCTGTGTATATCTACCTCTTTTAGAGGTCCTTCTAGTGAATAGTACTGGAATTCCCTTTATAAAAATTGAGGCACGGACATATGTGAGTAGTATGACTGTAATAAGCAAGAAATTACATGGCTGTCCTGATAGTGATGCGGCGGTTGTATAGCCGCGTCACGGAATTTAGCCCAACATTGCCCCGATCAAAGATAGAGGCCAACACCTCGGAAGTGACACGACGCGGGTGTTGCCACGTCACTTCCCTAATTACTGAACACAGGACAGCTATTAATCTTACACACCGTTCCAATTCTTGAATATGATAGGATGGCCCATGGACTGATCCACCAATGAAGGGAAAGGATGAGAAATTTAAACCAGGACAGGAGAAGGAGCAGGTCACAGACTGAGGAAGCTGAAAATTTGGAGATCAGGATAGTCTGTGGACATTATTTTATTGTGGTACTTTAGCATGTTTTATTTACTTTTGTTTTAAACTTATTTTATTTTGTGAAATAAAATTGTAGATGCCATACTGTAGTTCTATAGATTCCTGACAGACTGGCTTTTTCCAGCTTATTTGTGGTTATACTAAGAGCCCAGTCTTTTGGCTCTCAATAAGGTGAGCATTACTGCATAATTTGTATATATAGATATTACTATATCACACTAGGAGTTTGACTCCCATTCTACTTTATTCCCCTTTCTGAAACCCTCCTGGATCAAAGAAAGAAGAGGTTTGGATATTACCCAATATACCCTCACTGTTGTGATTTGAGCCTATACCTATTTGACTCTGTACTATATTATGAGTGCATCCATCATCTACTATACACATATCTCATGGTTGTTTAATATAATGCACAATATTATATTTACCTTAATAAATATGTTTTTACTCAAAGTAAATTTGTAGCCACTAGGAGTCAAAAAGGATGAAATATATCACGCTCCACTGGGTTTACATGAGTGGCAATATACCACACAGCTAACTTTGTTTTTTCGCATGTTTGTGTTGTGATAAAGTGAAGGCAGATAGGCCTACAACATTTAACCCCAGGGGAAGTATGTGTCATATGTGTTGTAGGCAACACAAACCAAAGTTTAGTTATGGGCCCCTGGGGTGGAGCATTTGGAGAGCAGGGTGGGCCAATGCTCCACTCCGCAGTTTGCATACAACTGGGAGAAATAAGTTCCAGGCCAGAGTTTTGATCTGTCTCCAACCCACTGCTCAGCTGCAGATAATCAGCTGCAGCAGTCGGAATAAACCCCTCCCTGCTAGGCAGGTAAAGGGGGATTGCTGGCTTCCTCCCTGGAAGCAGGAAGGAGAGACACTGTTCTCTCCTGTGAGTTAGTCAAGGAGACTGGGCACTGGGAGTGCAGAAGGAAGCAGTTAAGGCTGACTTGGAGCACTGGGAGTGCAGAAAGGCAAGCAGTTAAGGCTGGCTTGGAGCACTGGGAGTGCAGAAAGGAAAGCAGCAGGCTATCTGAGAACACTGGAGTGCAGAAAGGAGAGAGAATTTTGTTTCTTTCTAGAAGGAATGGAAGCCACATGCTAACTGAGTGTGGAGTGCAGAGTGTTGCTATCTAATAAGGTTGGTGCAGCCCAATGATATGTTTTTGTTAGTTTAACCCTGATAGAGAGGGATATTAAAAGTGAGTCAGGTTTTTGTTTAAAGGGGAAACCTGTTATATTTATGTTTTAGTTGTGTTACTGTGTGGACTTGTCAATAAAATTGCCTGGATTATATGAAAACCAAAGGATTGTGCCTGTTGTTTACCCTAGTGGACCGTGCTAACTGCAAACAAGGATCACAGTGTGTACAGTTTGAGGGCACAGACACATTTCACTGTATAAGCACAGAGCACTTTTTGAATTTGGGACACGTTTCTCATCCATGTTGGAGAAAGGTTCCTCACACTAAAGGTGAAAAACAAAGTACTGAGTGTTAAGGTGACAAACCCCTAAATCACAAAGTATATTTAGGTGCATATATGGTACAAAACAGGTCCTTACCCCTCAATAATTAAGGTAAAGTGAAGGACACATGTAATAAAAATCAGAAGAAATATATAGTGCAAAACTAATGTAGTTTTGAGATCTGTTACGATGTATAAAAACAAACTCACATGGTATAGAGCCTTTAGGCTATAGGTGTGACTGACAGCCTGGCACCCCGACTGGATACCTCCGTCAATCACTGTTTCCAAGTGCTTGCGAGCACCATAATCACTGTACTGGAACACCATAACCTCCGTAGACCCCACAAACCACTGCAGCTTGGTTGGGGTCTCGCTGTCCTCCACCCACCATGGAACCAAGACCAGGATCCAGCTTCCAGTGGGTAAAACTCTCCTAGTCCAGAGAGCATAGCATTAACAGCTCTTATAGGAGCCAGTGATAATACTCAGGGGAGTATTGTGATATAGCAATCCCCAGAGTGATTGTAGTTCTCCAATCCCCCAAACATGAGCCAAGACTTCATGAAGGGGTAAACGACTCTCAATTTCATGGGAACCACACTTGGCCTTAAATGACAATCCCCATGCAAGGGGTATGCCCACAGGGACCTTGTGGAAGACTGATTTGCAACTTCACAGACCAATAACAATAAGGTTACAAGGCACAACACTCCCACTCACAGCACACAATCCCTCCCCTCTGCCTGGGAGATAATTGGATCAGTAACTGTACTAATTCTTATCCAATTATCTCCAAGCACAGAAATAAACATACTTTTTTTAAACATCCCAAAAGTACCCTAAAAATACATAAAACCACACAAACAGCCTCTGGTAGCTCTGATCTGGGTGACCAACATATCCAAAAATCACCCAGATCAGTTCAAGGGTTCAGGAATTTCCTGGAAGTTATTTATTTGAACGACCGCAGGCATGAATAGTTCCATAGAATCGTGGCTGGAGGACTGACCAGAAACTGCAAAGTTTTCATGCCGAAAATAATTCCAGGGCATTCGCGGCTAAATCCCCTTGAAGTCTATTTGCAGGTTTTGGTCCATGCGAACAAGATGGCCGCCACCCCATGGTCGTCCATAGGAATTGCGACCACCCACATGAACACTTAGACCACTGCGGTGGAAATTGCAACAATGTATCAATTAAGCTTAACAAGCTCCAGGGTGGTCTCCAGTTTGTGCGGCTGTTCGGTAAACTAACCACATAGTCCCAATTGCATGAACCGAGCCTGTTTAAAGTATTTTAGCCAGGTCTATTGCAGAGGCCATAGTCACAGGGTAGGAGGCTGGCAAACAGGCCCCTCAGAAAACCAGTGGTTAGGTTACTTTCACCACAATAGGCTCTAAACGTTATAGCTTGTGTACCTCAAGGTGGCATGCAGGGCCGCCATCAGGGGGTGACAACGATGAAGGTTGTCACGGGCCCGGCTGCCCTGTGTGTAGCGGCGGAATTGCCGCCAGTGCAGTTGCACCGGGGCCCGCACACTGATGGGGCTCATCGGGTGGCCCATGCACTTAGGGCCACCCGATGGGCCCTATATCTTCAGGGGCCCCTTTAAAAAAATAAAATAAAACGCAGCCGCAATGCAAGTGCTGCTAGGAGGAAGTGGTCACTTCCTCCCAGCTCACTCCGCGCGGGAGGAGAGCCAGCTTGGAGGCCAATGAAGAGGGAGAGCTGCGCCGACTCCTATCAGCCCCAGGCACCCTCCTGCAAAGAACAGGAGGGCGGCTGAAAAATGAGCTGTGTGTGTATGTCTGTATACATGCAAAACAAAAATAGTAATGCACTCCACCTTCCTTGATGTACTCTCCCGGTGCTCATCAGCAAACAGATACAGCCAAAAGTACAAGATAGCACTCCAGGGACTTCCAAGTCAAATGAATAAAACTTAGCTTTTATTAGCTCAAAATAAAAATCAACGTTTCAGTCTGTATCACAGACTTTCATCAGGATGGTCTGTATGCATGCATGTATGTCTGTCAGTATGTATGTATATATGTCAGTATCAATGTATGTCTGTATGAATGTATGGATGTCAGTGTATGTCTGTCTGTATGGATGTGTGTATGGATGTCAGTGTCTGTATGCATGTATGAATGTATATATGTGTGTATGTCATTATGAATGTATGTCTGTGTATGGATGTCAGTGTCTGTATGTCTGTCACTATGTATGTATGTATTCCAGTATCAATGTATGTCTGTATGTCATTATGAATGTATGTCTATATGTATGTCAGTATGAATGCATGTCATTATGTATGTATGTTTGTGTGTATGGATGTCAGTATATGCATGCATGTCTGTCAGTATGTGTGTATGGATGTCAGTATATGCATGCATGTCTGTCAGTATGTCTATATGTATGCCAGTATCAATGTATGTCAGTGTGTGTATGGATGTCAGGGTCTGAATGCATGTGTGTATGTATGTCGGTGTCTGTATGTCCTTATGCATGTGTGTCTGTATGTATGTTAGTATGTGTCTGTCTGTCACTATGTATGCCTGTGTGTCTGTATATGTGTGTATGTCTCAGTATGTGTATGTCAGTATATTTGCCTATATGCGTATATGTTTGTTTTAGTATGTGTGTCTGTTAGTATGTATCTGTGTCCTTTTGTATCAGTGTGTGTGTGTTTGTGTGTGTGTATTCCTGTGGGTGGGATTTGGAGGCAGACCCTGTGGGTGGGCTTGGAGGCGGGCCCCGACCCTGAGCTGAGTTAGGGGCCCCAAAATTTCTGGTGGCGGCCCTGGTGGCACGCACTTCACTTTACCCTACTTATTGAGGGGTAAGTCCCTGTTTTGTACTGTATATGCACTTTTAAGCGCTGCACTGAATATACGTTCTGATTTAGGGGTTTGTCACCTAAACACTCAGTACTTTGTTTTTCACCTTTGTTTTGGTGGGTGAATTTTGGTGCACCCACACAGTATTTTCTCAGCCACTACACCTATAAAACTACTACAGAAGCGCCTATATCACACAAATTCGTTTTATAGATTTTTTGTATTCCTCACACTAAAGGTCTACAGCATAGTAGGCGTAAGCTAAATATGACAATTTTCCAATGCCTGGGTGGCGTGGCAGCTCACCACATGGAGTTAGAAAGGGATCATTTGAATTTGATAAGGGCTGATGGGGTTAATTTGAATCACATTGGGCTGGATATCCTTAAAGTGGGGTTACAGGCGAGCATAGAAGAGGCGCTGTCTGGGGGGGAAGAGTGGCGTCAGTAAGGAAGGAGGTCCAAGGCCAAGTTGGCTTGGGGAGTTGCAGCCTGCTAGAGCTGATGGTGAAAGGCAGGCAGTTTAGGACTCTGGAGAACATGTAGGTTATCTGTCTGTCGGGCAATCACCCCTACAACTGTCAGGTGGAGGGAATGCTGGTGCATTATTTGATTTAAATAAAGCTGTGACCGTTGCCCTTATCCGGTTGTCTTGTCGTTATTGGGGTAACAATATCTGTGTCAGCAGTCATGTATTCCAGTGAGGTCTGGCCACAGCCTCAAGCACTTGGGGAGCAAAAAACTCTGACAGACACAAAGTAAGCTGAATAAGCACTCCAGTTTATTATAACAAAGCAAGAGTTTATATAAGCATGCTAACAGAAGGTTCCAAACTTTAAAAAGGTGTACATAATTAAGTAATGGGTGTGCATAGTATAGAAAACAGGTTGAGATGTTTTGTGTAATCATATTTGTTATATCTCGGCATGCTATCATACAAAATCACACAACCAAAGAAGCAAAGATGATGCATGCCAAGGTAGAAGAAAAATTGTGCATGCCAAAATCTAGCAAACTTTTAACATTTTGGGATATGAAAGCAATTTCAACAAGTGTTAACCAACATACTAAAATATTACCAGCTTACATTTTTCATTATATATAAGGGTTCTATGTTTTGTACAGATTTGGATGTAGAAAAAAGAAAATAATTTCTGCCTTTGTAGGTAGTTTAATGAAAACCAGAAACCAGTCTCGTATTAAATTAATCTTGGCCACTCAGCACATTTCTTCTTTATGGAATGAATACTTGAAAAATATTGGTTTGATAAATGCATGGTCCTTTCTCAAAATAAGTGTAGGTTAAAAAGGTGATGTGGGTGAATAATCTATTAAGTCTAACTCCACTAGAGCTCAATCAAAAAGTGAAATACCTACTTTTATCGATTAGGAAGAAAATCATACTCTTGTGTTTGTCATCCAAGTGTCATCCAAGTGTCTGTAGTGTCAGTGATAAAAGACAGGTGACAAACAAAGCACTAATAAAGTGGTAAATTGTATAGCAAGTATTTTATCGGTGTTAGTGTTAGCGATAATTTACACAAACATTAATAATGTTAAAATGTTTAGTATCCCAAATCAGTTCATATCTAGATGAACATGCAATGTCCTTTTTTAATCAGAACTAGAATTCAATTTTTGCAATGGTTGGAATGATTAAATTCAATGCTGAAAGAAATTATTTAATTGTATTCATAACCAAAGCACTTGAATAATAAAAAGCTGAGATCTCTAGTGATTCATCTAAATCACAGTTTTTAAAAATAATATAGGTAAACCATACATTGAACAACTTTAGCATTTTACAGTATGTCAGCAGGGATTTAATAAATCTTAGAACTAAAAAGGATGATTGAGTTAATTCAACAAACTACCCAAGCAGGATTCGACATTTAATATAAATAAAGTAGTATCCTCTAAGTTGCCCAAGGCATTTATCAGTTATTCCAAGAAGGAGCTTCTAACACTTGATTTATGTTTGCATCCCTGGATGTTCATGGTCAAAGATACTTAATTACTTCTACTGAAATCTTCTGAAGAACCCTCACATATAACAAAGATTGGGGAAATAGGTAAAGATTTTAATAAACTAGTTTATATTGAACATACGTCATGTGTTTTAACTGTGTTATTGAAGAGTTGGGTATTACACAGTGATTCAATGAAATTGCTATACTGTGATCAAGGTTTTACCGAAGTCTGACATTTCTACAAATTCCTGGATGTAACTAACAATTGCCCTTACATACTGACACTATTGAAATGTCCCCTGCCCCTCCACCAGTTTCACTAAATATAATTGTGCATATGAATTGTGTTCTATAACCTATAGAGTAAAAAAAAATTATATATATAATAGCTTCGGGGAGAACCTATACGCCCTTTATGATTCTCTATGTGCGATTTCAATGTACATTTTTTTTATGTTTGTCTTTGCATCTTCGAATATCTATACGTCTTTTATATTCAATAAAAAAAAAAAACCCTAACCAGCATTGTTTCACATTGTTCATGTATTGTCTTTTTATACATAGTAATGGACATACTAAAAAATACACAACCTATTAAATGCTTGACACAACATAAAAAAACATGTTCAGACAGCCCAAAGGCAAGTTTTAAAAATTATGTAACTCCTGCATCATAGCTGCAAGGCCAACATACGTGCATTTTCAGCACATTTGCACACATTAAATGAGTGGAATGGTACTCTAGTAGAGAAATGCATTCCTGTACTGGCTGTTAATCATTCCTGGAGTACAAATGAAGGGACGTGAGGCTATATGGACTATATGTAGTGACTTAGTTTCTCTAAGGATATCTCAGGCCTCTCAATTTTTTGTCAGGACAGTCCGTATTTCAGGATCCTTGAGTTTGTATTATGGTATTCCACTTTTGAGGAAATCAGAGAACTGTCTCAAGAAAGAGTAACACAAGTGCATCATTAGATTAAGGCTCTAGGGCCGTGAGAGTGCCTTCTACGTTGTCTGCCCTTAGTGCACTGGTCTGCATAATTGGCAGTCAGCCTTCCCTAACAGACCTGCCTATGCTTTAGGCAACCCACACACTTACCTAAACAGTGTAATGTGGCTTGTTTCACTGGTGCATTCCCTTTACCTCACTCAATGGAATCCCATTTAACAGGACTCAATGTTGTGGGCACAGTGGTTTCCAAACCAGTCCTCATAGCCCACCAACAGTATCTCAGTTGGAATAAAAAAATAAAATACATAAATCCTGAAATGTTGGTGGGCCATGAGGACTTATTTGGGGATCACTGCTCAAGAATGTCTGTAAGTGTTACTTCTTTCAAATTCAGCAAACGGCCAAGACAAAATGTGAACTATTAGGACAACCAATAATATTTTCCCACAACACAGCTTCTTGTGAAAAACACTGTAAATAGAACTAAAATGGAAAAAATAAATAAATATCTAGACATGTAATATGTTAATACAATTCACAAATCTCTTTCCACTTGTAGTATACTAGTACTAACATGTAATTCCCATGATATTGTGACATCTAAAAAGTCTACATAGACTCAAATATTATTACATTGTCAAGAATCTATGCTATCAATCATCAACATCAACATTACATTCTCGCTTGTTGCCTGGGAAATCAGTGTTTTTCAGAGAGAAAAGAGATTGCACAGTCATTTCAACTCTTTCTATATAAAGATGGTGTAACTTCTGGGAAATATAAAACAAAAACCTGCCGAGCTGTTGTCCTATATTGCAGTGCACTGATAATTTACAGTTTAGAAGTGTTGCTTGGAAGTAAGAAGTAATTTAATCAATACTGTAACACATTTTTTACTCATTTGTATATATTTAAAACAAGCGGAGGACCATTTGGTCCTCGACTGCCAGGAGAATAAGATTATCACTTTTATAGACAGGCCACCAGAATCCAATTTAACTTTCAGATACTGATTTAAAGAAAGTTCATTTAAAGTTTTGGAACATTACTACTATATATTTTTCCCACTCAAGAGTGTTTTATTTAATAGCCCAAAGATATAGAAAGACAAGACCATGTATACCTGGAAGGCACCTCTTACAGACATAACTATGAGATAATGCATTTCTCCTTAGAGATTCATTGCTTGTGTATACATTTTAAAACATGTTTGCACATTTAGCAATGTGAATAAAAATGGAACACATTGTTAACCAAGACTCATGATGTCAGAATGTTACCTTTAATAGTAAAGAATATGCTGGAATCTATAACATAATTCGTTTTCTGAACAAATTAGGTGTTTTAACAAGTCATGTTTCTTGTATATATTCATTTGAGAGAATATAAGATACTGTAATGGGTGAAAGCAGAATCATTGTTTTTGAAATCTATTTAACCAGTGAATTGATGGATGGGAATGGAAATGCTTATTGCTATATATATATATTCGGTTCGGCTGAAATGTGTCAGAAAACTGAAAATAACTGAAATCGGACTTTGCTTGCTAGCCAGTCACCACAATAAAAAAAAAATCGGATGTATAGATCACTCTCCTCTCAATGTACACCCACAGTGAGGCTGTTAATTAAATAAATAAAGTGGTGCATAATAATGTCCCCCCCCCCATGAATTCTTGTTGGGAATCTAATTAAATTGTAATGTGGGAGGACATAGTGTCCCTTGATGACCCCTCATGTCCCCAGCCGTGGATAGCTCATGGGATCTCTAATTAATAAACTGAGGGGAACCTAATTTAATATAGTGGGGGTGCACATGCTATCTACCCCCTTACCCTTTAAGGCTTTTTCTATGCTAAGCAATTTAATTTGTTATATCGGCTGCCAAGCTATGCAAGCTCATTTTAAAGAATTGTTTTTACGTCTTGGAATTTTATTTTTTCGCTGCTATTTTAATTTGTAAATTAGGTCTTTAAAAAAAAAAAAAAGATTTTTATTTAGAAACATTGTTGATACATTAGTCAGCTCAGTAGGATTGTTGCATTCTTAGGTATAACTTTATACACAAGTAAACAGATTTACAATCATTTGTGGTTAGCATAAAGCGTATCATGCAGTCAGACTATCTATTTTACCCATTCCGTGAGGTAACATCCAAGGTGAATGTCCTAATGTATGTGCAGGAAGCCAAGTCAGCACGTGTTCTCTACTATTTTTAGAGCTTATGTAGGTATATTTGTGCTTACATATTAACCAGACACAATGTGAGCGACTGATTATTTTCTCTTAATGGTGGATGGTAGCAGAAAGAAAAACAGAATACAATAACTAACTTTAAAATAACTAAAATATCTAAGGAACAAATGGAGCAGATTGTGTTCTTCTTTATGGTGGATACTACTTATTTCCAATAAGACGTTATCAAGGGGCATTGCCACCATATATGTAGTAGTGTGCCTCTAGCATTCCCACACCTCCACCATGTGTTATTCCATTTGTGAAGTTTCGAGGGTGTATGATACCATCTAGTTATTAGCTTAACATACCAACCACAATGCTGGCAATAAGTAAAGGGTGATGCCGGTGGGTGGTTTGTGACTCAAACACTGTGATTCAGAATCGCATCAAGCATCAGATTCCAACCCCAGTGGCCCGTGGGAGCCCAAACGACCCTCCGGGCACCCCCCACCCCCTCAGGGCCAATGAGGGCCAATGAGGCGGCCCAAGTCCATACAAAGGAAATTAATTAAATCAACCCCCCCCCCACGAGACACATATACCCTCCGGTCCCTCCAAACCCATCTAGGGGCCTCAGAGTAGTAAACAAAATACAGTTGGGTGACTATGCTGAACAGTATTATAAACGCAACACTTGTTTTTGCCCTTGTTTTTCATAAGCTGAACTCAATGATCTAAGACTTTTTTATGTACACAAAAGGCCTATTTCTCTCAAATATTGTTCACAAATCTGTTTAAATCTGTGTTAGTGAGCACTTCTCCTTTGCCAAGATAATCCTTCTACCTCCCATGTGTGGCATATCAAGATGCTGATTAGACAGCATGATTATTGCAAAGGTGTGCCTAATGTGTACAAAAGTCTTAGATCATGAAAACATGGGGGCAAAAACAAAAGTGTTGTGCTTATAATTTTGTTCAGTGTATATGATGATAGTCACAAGACTGGGGATTGCCAACAGTTCCAGTGTGCGGAAAGAAATTGTCCCATACACGGAACTGATGATAGGCCTCCCTCAGGGGCCGGTAGTGGATACCCTTCAGGAGCTGCAATCCTAAACTGTCAGACGGGGGTGAGCAGTTAGTCTGGCTGGAGATAGGTGGTTAAAGGGTCTTATGTGAGATAGAGAGTTCTGGGCAGGGGCTAGAGGCCAAGGGTAGGTGAATCTTACAAATGGATTTTCTACTCAGTGAGCGCTGGATATAAGTATAGGGGATAGTATTGCAGTCACCTACCTGGCTCCATAGTGAATTTCCTGGGTGTCATCTGATGCTGTCCTCGCTTGTGGGTGACCATTGTCCATTGATTTCTTTGAGGACATGGCTGCTGCGTCACTGGTGTTAATTTTCCATGCCATGGGGGTATATCGGGTATTTGTGTCCCCAGTAATTTTGCCAATCCTGGTATGTCTTCCAGAAAGGTGATTGTGTGTATTATCCCTTTGTAGGTGAAGGATAGGCTAAGGGGAGATCCCCATCTGTATTTCAACCTTTCACCATAAGTGCCACTGTCACTGGTTTAAGGTTGCAGGGTGCTTGCAAGGTTGACAAGGACAGGTCTTGGTAAATGTGGATGATATCATTTTTATATGTTACAGGAGAATTGGTTCTTGGCTTTTTTAGCAGGCCTTCCTTGAAGGCGTAGTAGTGTAGCCTACAAATTGTACCTCTTGGGTTGCCACCATTGCCATTTTAAGTATCAAGGCTCTATGGGCCCAGTCAAATGCAACTGCAGTGTCCTCTGGCCTGCCCATTATCTGGTTGAAAATCAGTGTTAGCGTGTGGATTAGATTCTCTGGGCCCTCAGAGTCAGGTACTCCTCTGATATGCAGATCATTTTGCCGACCCCTGTTGTTGATGTCTTCCACGTATCTGTAGATATGTGCAAGCTGTTCTTGCTGATGAGCCACTTGTTGCTTTAGCTGCATGACTTCTGTCAGCATCATGACCCGCTCCTCTTCTAGCCCAGATACTCTTGCTCCAATCTGTTCCACTTTGCTTATAATGGAGGTGATATCATTGTGGATGGTCATCTCCAGGTCCCTGAGCATGTCAGTTATGTCTGGCTTACTCTGGAGCTGCTGAATGAGGGTGCGGAAGTTGTCGGCAGGTTCTGAGTCCCTTGAGTCTTGGGATAGTGTTGACATTGCATCTTCCTCCTGTTCACTGTCAAGATGTGCGGCTGTCATTTTAGGGCTCAGGGTAGACCCAACGGGATTCTCTCTATCCTTTGCCCCTCTAAGCAGTAATACCTCCATCCCTCTTACTTAGGCCTCACTTCACACATTCAGCTCCTAGCACTTCCTGCCCCACCCCCTTTAGAAGGGTCCATCTAAATTCATTCCATTGCTCTCCAGCTGTTTGAGCTCTTAATTAGTTAACTCTTCATCCCCTTTACATTTTACCAGTAACTGCAACTGTTTTTGTATTTCCTCTGGTTATCACTTCCAAATCCCCCCTGCTGTCTCAACTCCTCATTTTATCCTTTAGAATGTAAGCTCATGGGCTACCTAACTAAGCACTTTGAATGAAAGAGCTTAAATGAATAGATCACAGCTCACAGACAAGGGCCTCTTAACCTTTTGTATTGGTCTGTGTATTTTGTATGCTCTCCTCCCCCCCTCCCCCTTATTGTACAGCGCTGCAGAATATGTTGGCATTTTCTAAATGTCAGTAATAATAATAATTACTTAGAGAATGTTTCCAATTCAGCTACTTTGGCCTTAAATCTACTATTCACTTTGAAAATACTTTGAATTTCAGACATTTCTCACTTTCATGAAACAAGGGAGGGGTGCATTTCTGATGCTTAAAAAAAACCCTATTGCAATGATATCTTACATTCTGACACATTGTAACATGATATAGAATAATTATGAGATATGTAGGTTTTTTTGCCACCAAATTGTATGTGCATTGGGCATTTACAATCAGGTTACAGACAGAAAAACAAATCACCACACAACACTAAGAAAAAGATCAATTGAAGGTGCTTATATCACAGCTAACATTGATTTCTTACTTGAATTATGGCTGCACTAGAGATGCAATTCTCAGCAAACATAAGTCAATCAAAAAACAAAAATCTTATTGGTTGCAATGTTGTCCTTTTAAGATACATAGGATAATGCACATGCTCATTAATTGGATCACTTTTTCTTGATGCATTGACTCTATAAAAATCTACTTTGGTTCAAAGGGACTAAATCTATCAAGATAAGAAACACATATTGATCTTCTTGCATTTCTTCTTGTCCTGTTGTCCTATTTCTTGCAAGCAGTAATAAAGAAGAGAGAAAGACACTAAAATATTACTGCTTTAATGATATTTTACCTAGGTTTGCTTAAGCATCCTATATTTGTCATTTGGCAATAAAAATCTAAATGGAAACATTGCAGAAGGCAAAAGAAATTGATGAATAAACCAGAATTTGTCTCCATGAACGTAATATCATAAAAGGATCCAATAATGTAAATTACAATGGTGCTTACCTAAGAGTGCAATAATATAAACACATCGTTTTAATGTTCAACCGACCTGCCTCATCTCCTTTACAGACAGAGGATCAATGCGTATTTCATTAGCTCCCTTACACAAGAACTAATCGCTCGAATCAAGCTTGGAAGGATTTAGAACTCTGTGCAGTTTATGGTCGTTGCTTTCACTTGCTTCTAGCAAAATAAGAAGATGTACAGAATTAAGATTTACAGTGACCACACATTACTTGTACTGCTTACATATCATCAGGGAACAATATTTCCTAGACAGTATTTCATATACAATGGTACTACGATGGTACTAAGATATTTTTTATTAGTTTTATATATTCACAATAATAATAAAAAATATATAGTATTGCATGTTTTAATATAAAAAAAAAGGTTTTATCACTGTGCATTGATTCATGTGAACCTGTTATTACAAATACAAAATTTGGTGTATTCAAATAAAAATATTAAGAGAGCGGTGCAGCGCTGCCATATCTTCTTTGTGGTAGTTAAACTATTGTAACACCTACCGCCAGGCAGTCTATGCTTTGCTGGCTCTCCTATTTGATTTGCCTTGCCTGGGAACACTTCCTGTTCCATGTATGTACGTAGCGGGGAATGTGATGCATCTACGAGAAAATAACTTACCCCAATTCTCCCCCCAATAACGACAGACACCGAATATTGGATGAAACAGGCCACAGCATTAATTAAACATACAACTGTAGGACTCATCTGAACTTTATTAAAGGACCACTCTAGGCACCCAGACCACTTAAGCTTAATGAAGTGGTCTGGGTGCCAGGTCCAGCTAGGATTAACCCATTTTTTTTAATAAACATAGCAGTTTCAGAGAAACTGCTATGTTTACAAATGGGTTAATCCTTCCTCCAATTCCTCTAGTGGCTGTCTCATTGACAGCCGCTAGAGGCGCTTGCATGATTCTCACTGTGAAAATCACAGTGAGAGCACGCAAGCGTCCATAGGAAAGCATTGTAAATGCTTTCCTATGCGACCGGCTAAATGCGTGCGCAGCTCTTGCCGCGCGTGCGCATTCAGCCGAATGGGAGGAACGGAGGAGGATCGGAGGAGGAGAGCTCCCCACCCAGCGCTGGAAAAAGGTAAGTTTTTACCCCTTTCCTCTCCCCAGAGCCGGGCGGGAGGGGGACCCTGATGGTGGGGGCACCCTCAGGGCACTATAGTGCCAGGAAAACAAGTATGTTTTCCTGGCACTATAGTGGTCCTTTAACCTTCAATTTAATTATAAATAAGCACATAAATATATATATACATAAATCATAACTTATCATATAAATTATTAAAGAGAGTGACAACGGGGGAGAAGAGAGTGACAAGGGAGGGGGGAGAAGAGAGTGACAAGGGAGGGGAGAGAAGAGAGGGACAAGCAGGGGAGAAGAGAGTGACAAGGGAGGGGGGAGAAGAGAGGGACAAGGGGGGGAGAAGAGAGGGACAAGTGAGAGAGAGGGGGGAGAAGAGATTAACATCCATCACACATACACACACACAATGCACCCCTTACACACATAGACAATGCACCCCTTGCACACAGAAAAACACACAATGCATTACACACACAAACACACACAAGCAATGCAACCCTTACACACAATGCATCCCTTACACACACAGAAACACACAATGCATTCCTTACACTCACTCAATGCACCCCTTACACACACTCAATGCACCCCTTACAGACGCACACACTGCATTCTGTACATACACAGAAACACACCTTGCAGCCCTTACACATACAAACACAGATTCACACAATGCATTCCTTACACACATATCAGGACATCCCCCTACTCCACCCCCTGTGAACAAACTCATTGGTGGAACATGAAGGTGGACCCTGGGACCCAGACCTTGAGCTGTGTAAAGGGCCTTTAAAAAATGGAGCTGCGTCCCGTTCTCCAAGAACATTGATTTTTGTGACCACAGTTACAAACAGCCTCCAGAGAGCCTGTTCTACACCAGACCAGTGGAGTCAGACTGCAGCTAGAGCCCATCATCATCCTCATCTGGTTGTAAGTAAGCAATCTAGTATATTATTCATGGCACTAATCTCTAGTCCCCAGAACCACTTCAGCTTAATGTAGTGGTTCTGGTGTCCATAGCCTGTCCCTGCAGGCCTTTTAATGTAAACACGGTGGCACTGCAGCACTGGCGTTAGTTAACATGGAAGATCATATGGGTGGGGCATTGTGATGTCACATGGGGGGGGGCGGCAAACTTTACTTTTGCCTAGGGCGGCAAAAATCCTTGCACCGGCCCTGTGTATCATGACAGGTACACTTAAGGTTGGAAGAAATTTTGAACATAACTTTTGACAATCAAGTATTTACATGTTGCCTTTGATGATTATCAGCATAACGGTGTCTGCATGCTACAGAGTAAGCCGACAAATTTAAGGACTATTCTTTGCTGATGTTATTTTACAACTGCGTTGTTTTGACCAGTCTTGACCAGACTGTGACTTGACTAACAAGACCTGGACATGAAAACCAACATTAAACAACCCATTTCGAACCTCATGCAATCCCCCCAAACTGAAACGATCTCTTCACACTCTTCACTACCCTCATAAACTCATTGTGGCCAATTCACCCTGAAAGGTTTGAAAGTTTGAGTTACTAAGTCAAAGAATAACATAAGAATAACACGTATACAGGTAAGGTCAGAGGTGGGACCTGTTTTAATTTTATACATTCACTATGTCAGCAAAGCATTGTATATTTATATCAATTTTGTGTTTTTTTCTTAAGTGAAATCCACTATTGTACAGGTTACAAAAGTCTGCGTCATCTTTCTCATTCAACCAAACTGTATTTCTTCCTTAAAGGATCACTATAGGATCAGGAACACAAACATGTATTCCTGACCCCACCATCTAGCCCCCCTGGGCCCCTCATGCCTCCATAAATATAGAAAAATCTTACTGTATTCAAGCCTGAAGCTGTAAATCTGCATGCTGTTAGACTCAGAAAAACAAGCAGTCTGCTGACATGTGGTAGCCTGATCCAATCACAGTGCTTTCCCATAGGATTGGCTGAGACTGACAAAGAGGCAGATCGGGGGCAGAGCCAGCATGATTCAAACACAGCCCTGGCCAATCAGCATCTCCTCATAGAGATGAACTGAATCAATGAATCTCTATGAGGAAAGTTCAGCAGAGGGAGGAGATACTGAATCACAGGATGCTGTGCACAGTGCTGCCCTGTGCTCTGCTGACAGCAGATCTGAGTGGATGGAGGCACATTATGCCTCCATCAACTCCAAAGTCCCTCTGGTTCACTCTGAGTGACTGCAACTGGAGGTGTTCCTAGCTTTCAATGTAAACACTGTATTTTCTCAGAAAATACAATGTTTACATGAGAAAGGCTGCAGGGAGCTATAGTTCTCACCTGAACAATCTCATTAAGCTGAAGTTGTTCAAGTGACTATAATGTCCCTTTAACCACCTGTATGCTTCCACTAACCAGCCTCCATTAAAACTATATTTGATCCTTGCTCTGCTTTATTCACTCAGTGTTATACCCCCACCAGTTATATTCTTTTACCTTTGCCCAGTATGTCTTCAGAGAGGGTTCAGAGAAGGGCTACTAAACTGGTTCATGGATTGCGGGATAAAACTTACCAGGAAAGGTTAAAGGATCTTAACATGTATAGCTTGGAGGAAAGACGAGACTGGGGGGATATGATAGAAACATTTAAATATATAAAGGGAATCAACACAGTAAAGGAGGAGACTATATTTAAAAGAAGGAAAACTACCACAACAAGAGGACATAGTCTTAAATTAGAGGGACAAAGGTTTAAAAATAATATCAGGAAGTATTACTTTACTGAGAGGGTAGTGGATGCATGGAATAGCCTTCCAACTGAAGTGGTAGAGGTTAACACAGTAAAGGAGTTTAAGCATGCGTGGGATAGGCATAAGGCTATCCTAACTATAAGATAAGGCTAGGGACTAATGAAAGTATTTAGAAAATTGGGCAGACTAGATGGGCCGAATGGTTCTTATCTGCCGTCACATTCTATGTTTCTATGTTTCATCTAAAACTACATTAATTAGGTTGCTAGAATAGGACCTGCCACAACTGGGGTACATTGGCATTGTGACAGGCTTATTCACCACAAAGATATATACATATCCCACCACAAATAAAAAAAATACTTAACTGGTGTGTGGCATCTGTGCCAGCTTCTCCAAATGAACCTCCCAGTAAGTATCCATGTACATTCAAAAAAATACAAAAAATATACAGGGAATCAGCTGTTTCCTAGAATACAGATACATATAGTATAATACTACAAATAGCATAATGTAATGCAGTAAATGTATAATAAATTCCGCTAAATAGGATTGCAATCACAAGATATTGAGATATTAATGTGTACAACAGGTGCCTCCCCTTCTATTTGGGGGGCTAATGGCCTTCCTGGTGTGTCCAATCTGCTCAAATCAGGTCCAATGCCAATAACCCACTCCACAAAGTCCCTCTTTATTTGCCGCTTTCTTTGCTCTATTACAGTTACATAGTTACATTGCTGAAAAGAGACTTGCGTCCATCAAGTTCAGCCTTCCACACAGATGTTTTTGCTGTTGCTCCAAAAGAAGGCAAAAAACCTAGTCTGAAGCGCTTCCAATTTTTGCAACAAACTAGGAAAAAATTCCTTCTTGACCCCAAAATAGCAGTCCATTGTCTCCTTGGATCAAGCAGCTATTACCCCACTAATTAGAAATTATATCCCTGTATGTTATGTTTTTGCAAGTATTTATCCAATTGCAGTTTAGGCATCTGTATGGACTCTGATAAAACCACCTCTTCAAGCAGAGAATTCCATATCCTTATTGCTCTTACAGTAAAAAAAACCTTTTCTTTGCCTTAGTTGAAATCTCCTTTCCTCCAGCCTAAACGTGTGACCTTGTGCCATATGTATAGCCCTGTTTATGGTCCAAAGGTGTGCAGGCCTTTTCCTCCTTCCTTCATATTGAAAAGATGGTCTCTTTGGCTGATCATCTGCCGCGACCCTACAAAATTGTTGTAAAAATATTAAAATTCTTTCCCTAGAAGGTCAGGTGAAGGTCAGGTGACCTGTCTCTGTCCTGCCCTGTCTCCCTGAGGAGAATTGAAACACTTGCAGAAGCCAGATAAGGATTGCAGCACCACTTAGACTGTGCACTATCAGCTCTTACTAGAATATGCCAAGTTTGAAGTTACTGCAGAGATACTGTAAAGTGATGCATTTTAACACTGGCAGAAGTAATTGAATATCTAGTGCAAAAATTGAATGGAGTGTTTGGACTGCAATCTCTGCATGTGCCTTTGAATCAATTGTGTTTCTTCCATCACACAGCTGGTAGACTGCTCACTGTCACAGTTTAACCTGTTTATCCAGCTCACATAGGTGTGTATGCTCTGTTTTGCTGAATATTATATTATTCTGCTGCCAATGTGTTTAGAAACATGTCAAAAAATCACTTGACGTCAGAAATAGCATTTTGAGAACTTTGGTGCTCGTAGAAAGCTATTTAAATGAAATCCTTTAACAAACTCAATGAATTTCAGATGGACCATATCCTCTTGCTGTTTTCTTACATCATGATTAATGGTAGGTAGTGAGAAAAGCTGCACAGAATTAAATATAATACCAGTGACCAGTACTTTTTCTGTTTCTTCCCACAGTAATACAGACTTCTGGTATGTTTTCAGATGTAGGCTCATACTGGCACTAGTGATATGACTCATCGCTCTCCCTCAGCTCACTTCCTTCCTGTACAGTTTGCACTTTGCAAATCACTCTTTTTGGAGGCACCAAGTGATCCCCAACATTACCTCAGTGTCAAACATTAACCTCAACCCTTCCCCTTGTAGTTGAGGAAGATGCGCATGGATTTGCTATGGTGGCAATGAAAGCTGTCACAACACTATCCTCTACAATAGCAGTTGAGTAATGATAATGGAAATAGTGATGGTGGTGGTAGTGGTGGTGGTGTTGGTGATGGTAGCATAGACAGTGGTTGTGCTACTTGTGGCACTAGTAGCAGATGAGGTAATTCAACAGAAGATAGAGATGATCTTTGACAAGTTGGAGAAGATGAAGTTTGAGAAAAACGCCACCTATTCTCTCCAGACTCTCCTCTTCTCTGGTGCATAGCTGAGTTTATCCTGGGCCAGAGGTAATTAAGCTATGCTTACAGTGGTTGGGGAAAGAGCAATATCATAGCCAGATTCATCACGTTCAAGACTGTAGCCCATGGAGTAGCATAGCTAAGAGAAATGGGCCATGACATTGCTAGGAGACAGTCATAGAATGTGGGTAATGTTTGTGATTGACTAGGAGAAATTTGGATGGGTAGCAGGAAAGGAGTGGGTCCCCAGTGTCCCCTCCCACGCAGGCATCAGGGGTGACTTTGCAGTACAAGGGCTACACACTGCAGGAGTACCATGCAGAGTTTGGAGACGCACACTAGAGGATCCCAACTTAGAACAGACAGCGGGGGACAGCCCGATATGATTTCACTGTAAGTGGGTGGATATTCCTGCACTCAGCACTCAGACATCAGGTCGGCTTGGGATGCTGATTGATTGGGTTCTAGGTATTGATCTAGGAGTGTACTTTGGGGTCAGAGGCACAGAGACAGCAGGGGGTCACCTGGAGACAGAACTCATGGCCAATGCTTGGGTTTCCCTGTTAGAATAGAAAGTAAGACACTGGATTTGCTATGGTGGCAATGAAAGCTGTCACAACACTATCCTCTACAATAGCAGTTGAGTAATGATAATGGAAATAGTGATGGTGGTGGTAGTGGTGGTGGTGTTGGTGATGGTAGCATAGACAGTGGTTGTGCTACTTGTGGCACTAGTAGCAGATGAGGTAATTCAACAGAAGATAGAGATGATCTTTGACAAGTTGGAGAAGATGAAGTTTGAGAAAAACGCCACCTATTCTCTCCAGACTTTCCTCTTCTCTGGTGCATAGCTGAGTTTATCCTGGGCCAGAGGTAATTAAGCTATGCTTGCAGTGGTTGGAGAAAGAGCAATATCATAGCCAGATTCATCACGTTCAAGACTGTAGCCCATGGAGTAGCATAGCTAAGAGAAATGGGCCATGACATTGCTAGGAGACAGTCATAGAATGTGGGTAATGTTTGTGATTGACTAGGAGAAATTTGGATAGGTAGCAGGAAAGGAGTGGATCCCCAGTGTCCCCTCCCACGCAGACATCAGGGGTGACTTTGCAGTACAAGGGCTACACACGGCAGGAGTACCATGCAGAGTTTGGAGACGCACACTAGAGGATCCCAACTTAGAACAGACAGCGGGGGACAGCCCGATATGATTTCACTGTAAGTGGGTGGATATTCCTGCACTCAGCACTCAGACATCAGGTCGGCTTGGGATGCTGATGGATTGGGTTCTAGGTATTGATCTAGGAGTGTACTTTGGGGTCAGAGGCACAGAGACAGCAGGGGGTCACCTGGAGACAGAACTCATGCTTGGGTTTCCCTGTTAGAATATAAAGTAAGACACTGGGGTTCTCGATCTTCTAGCAGGAGTTTTCAAGGACGGGACAATTTTCCGAACGTCCTGGTGCCGGCACCAGGATGACGGTACTCAGGATGCAGCCTCAGAGCCTTCAGCGGCAACAGGTTGGGAGGGGGAGTCCACTACTAAACAAACTTCTAGTTATCTTTTTGATGTTTTGAAGTAATTATTAGACTATTGGAGTAGAGGTTCGGATAAGAGTGTGGATTTTAGTCAGGTTTAGGTGCCTAGATGGGAGAGTCAGGGAATGGGAATGGTTAGGGTTCCGGTAGTGGGGGGGAGCGCGGCAAGCTTGGGAAGTGAAAGGGCTGATTTGATAGGGGGTGTCCCCGGAGGTGGGATGCCAAAATGTGCATGTTTCTTTTGGGGTGTCACATTAAGCATCAAGTGAGGAGAGAATTTGGAAAGGCGGATTTCTGGAGATCTTTTTGCTTCTCCTTTTAAAGGAGTACATTGATCTCAAACATGAGGACAAAAAGGACAGTAAGAAGGAAGAAGAAGAAAAGAGGAGAGGTTATCGAAAAATCCTAAAGTCATTTGGTAATTGGCTTTGGGCTTTTTGCATCCTGGCCAGCGTCATGGGGGAGAAATCCCATGATCGTTGTTCCCAATTATTTTGCTATCTGGATGGTATTTGGGAGGCATATAAGACATATGGAGACTTGGCTTGGTGGTTTTATGACGAACAATTTTGTCAGCGCCTCTCGGTTAATCCTGGGATGAGGTGGGATCAGATGGAACTACCTCTTTGTATGAAGTTAATGATGGCACAGAAGGCATCCCACTTTCAGTCAGAGGCCGGTGCAGGATCCTTCTCCACCTCATCAGCTGTCCATAGAAAATGTTTCTGCTGGCTCTTCAATGAGGACCAGTGCAAGTGGGGAGCTACTTTCCCCTTCCAGCACGAATACTCAGGATGTGATGGGGCACATGGCTACAGCAGATGTTTTAAGCAGTGTAAGTTATCTTCGGCGGGAGTAGTACAAGGGACAGCAGTCGCATTCTCTGCCACTGGGGTTGTCAGCAGTGAGGGTAGGTGCATGTTACCATAGCTAAACAACTACCATAATCAGGTGGATGCAGCCATGGCTAAACAGCTACCGTAATCAGGTGGATGTAGCGCTGCTGCGGGTTGGTTAGTTGAGGGTTTTGTTCATTGAGGGTTTTCCATTCAAGGAGAGGGAGGTGGTCCAGAGTTTTGCTTGTTGCCAATACACCCCGATTGTCATCATTTATTGGGCTGCTTTTTTGAAGGGCAGTACTTTGGGGATTTGTGCTTGCCTATGGGTTGTTCCATCTCTTGCGCCTACTGAACTGTACATTTCTGAAAACTGAAAATTTTAATTCCTTTCTGGAGTGGATGGACAGGGTGGAGGTGGGCATTAATTTTGTAGTCCACTATCGAGATGATTTTCTTTGTGTTGGGCCAGCGAGTTCAGATGTGTGCCGGGTGGAATTGTGTATGTTGAAATTGGTTGTGCAAGTTTTTGGAGTTCCGTTGGCTATTGACAAGACAGTGAGTCCCACAACTTGGTTGTCTTTCCTGGGCTTGGAGATCTATTTAATGCAGGGAGAATGTTTCTTGCCAGAGGACAAGCTGATTGCTCTTTGGAATGCGGTATTGGAGGTCTGAGGGTCTAGGAAGGTTACGTTAGGGGGTTTACAGTGGTTGATTGGCTGTTTGAATTTTGCTTGCCGTGTGATTCCAGTGGGTCGGGTATTTTATAGGTTACTAGGTAGGGCAATGAGTGGTGTTGCGTTCCCTCACCAATTTTTTCAGGTCTTAGCTTCCATGAGTGCTGATTTGGATGTATGGGTGTTTTTTCTGCAGGATTTTAATGGACAGGTGTTTTTTCGGTCGGGAAGCAGCAGTTTCATTTCAAATTTGTGAATTTTCACAGACGTGACAAAACTCAGACACATACACACTCACTGGCAGACACATATACACTCACTGACAGACAACATACACACTCACTAACACATACACAAAGACTCTCACTAACAGACACACACAGTCACTAACAGACACACACTCAATAACAGACACACATACACTCTCACTAACAGACCCACATGCTAACACATTCACTAACAGACACACACATAGTAACACACTCAGTAACAGACACACACACACTAACAAACACACTAACAAACACACACACACTCTCTAACAGACACACACTCCCTAACAGACACGCACACACTCTGACTAACAGACACGCATACCCTCTCACTGACACGAATACACACTCACTAACAGACATACATATACACTAACAGACACACACATAGTAACACACTCCCAGACACACACACTAACAGACACAAACATAGTAACACACTCCCTAACACACACACACACACACACACACACACACACTAACAGACACACACACACACTCACTAACAAACTAAGAAACACACTCAATTTTTTTTAAATTCCATCCCCCCATCCTCCCTGGCTTTGGGAGTGCTGTGTGGTTTCTCACTTTCCCTGGGGTCCAGTGGGGCTGCTGGGTGGCCGGCCGGTCACTGCAGTCGGTGATGGAGCACTTATCCTCCTGTTCAGCTTCCTTGCGCACTACGTAGTGATGCCGGGGCTGTAACGATGTCATATTCCGGCTCCGGCATCACTGCGGTGCGCGTGAGGGAGCTGAACAGGAGGATCAGTGCTCCCTTGCCGCCCGCACGGAAAGTGCCGCCTCTGCCAGCCCAAGTGGCTTTTTTGCCACCCCCCCAGAAAGTGACGCCCAAGGCAAATGCCTTGCCAGCCGCGGGGGTAAATACACCCCTGCGTGTCAGGGAGTATTGGGTTGGGAGCTCATTTTGAATGACAGTGGTGTGCGGAACCTTGACCGGAGCCAGCTCATTAGCAATTTAGTCTTTTTGGAATGTTTTCCTTTATTGGTAGCATTGTCTTTGTGGGGTCACAAGTTGGAGACAGGAAGGTAATCTTTTTCACTGACAACATGTCAGTAGTGGACACTGTGAATGGTTTATCTGCTACTTCTATCCCCGTTCAACTCCTTCAATGTTTTGTCTTATATTGCATGAAGTTGAATGTAGTTTTTAGGGCACGACATGTGCCTGTTTTTTTTTTTAATGTTGTTGCTGATTCGCTCTCTCGTTTTCAGTACGTGAGGTTTCGTTCAGTGGCTCCGGGCACATTGTTGGGAGTTTCGTGTCCGACAAACGTGTGGAAGCTCAGGACCTCTTGCTTGGCGGACTCATATTGCTTGGCATTGTCAACATGGCCTACGGAAGCTCCTTTTAAAACATTTTTGTGGGTCCGGGTGAGCGAACTGGTTAGCAGCAATAAAGTTGGCGGTGGGGGTTTGCAACGTTCTGATTTTAAATTTTGGGAAGATTGTGTGGGTTTTACATTTAAGTCTTTCTAAGACTGACATTTTTGGAAAGGGTTGCTCTGTTGTGCAATTTTCATTGCCAGGTGTCAAGGTTTGTCCGGTATATTCTGCTTTTGCCTTTACTGTGGTATGTGCTGGGTTTAATGGTTCATTCCTGTCTCACGCTGATCGGTCTTCCTTATCTAAGTTCCAATTCCTGAGGGTCTTTCGGTTGGCTTTGGAGCCTATGGGCTTGGTTCTGTCGCAGTTTGGAACATACTCTTTCCGGGCTGCAATTTTGCTGGGAATAAAGTATGATTTGGGTAAGAATATTGTTACATAGTTACATAGCTGAAAAGAGTTCAAGTTCAGCCTTTCTCAAATTAGTATTTTGCTGCTGATCCGAAAGAAGGCAAAAAAAAAAAAAACAGTTTGAAGCACTTCCAATTTTTGAACAAGCTAGGAAAAATATTCCTTCTTGACCCCAGAATGGCAGTCAGATTTATCCTCGGATCAAGCAGTTATTACCCTACATTGAAAGATTATATCCTTGAATATTGTGTTTTTGCAAGTATGCATCTAGTAGCTGTTTGAACATCTGTATGGACTCTGATGAAACCACTTCTTCAGGCAGTGAATTCCACATCCTTATTGTTCTTATAGTAAAAAAAGCCTTTCCCGTGCCTTTGACAAAATCTTCTTTCTTCCAGTCTAAACGCATGATCTTGTGTCCTATGTAAAGTCCGGTTTGTGAATAGATTTCCACACAATGATTTGTATTGGCCCCGAATATATTTGTATAATGTTATATCCCCTCTCAGGCAACGTTTTTCTAAACTAAATAGGTTTACATTTGTTAACCTTTCTTCATAGCTGATATGTTCCATTCCTTTTAATAATTTTGTAGCCCGTCTCTGCACTTTTTCTAGTGCCATAATGTCCTTCTTTAGAACAGGTGCCCAAAATTGCACCGCATATTCAATATGTGGTCTTACCAGTGATTTATAAAAAGGCAAAATGATATTCTCATCCCGAGAATGAATGCCCTTTTTCATGCATGACAATACCTTACTGGCCTTAACAGTTTGAAGCACTTTTTCATGCATGACAATACCTTACTGGCCTTAACAGTTTGCTGATTGACATTGCACATTGTTGCATAGTTTGTTGTCTATTACAATTCCCAAGTCCTTTTCGTGTGTTGTTATCCCTAATTCGCTTCCATCAAGGGTATACGTTGCTTTGTATTCTTTACGCCAAAGTGCATAACTTTGCGTTTTTCAACATTAAATTTAATTTGCCATTTGAGTGCCCAGTCCCTCTGCAGCAAAGTAATATCTTGCTCACATTGTATTATTTTACAGAGTTCAGGTTTGGAATCTGTGCATTTTAAATCCTATGTGAGACGTTATCGTTTAGTTTAGTTCAGGTAGGGGTTGGCTGTTCCTGTACATGTTGTTAATACTTTTTTCTCCCATAGGTTAAATTGCTTGGTGGATTGGACACTAGTTTGTGTTCTGGGCACAACTAAGGGCCACAGTTGCATGCAGCTGGGCTTTCCTCTTTCAGTAGCTAAAGTTCTGTGGTTTGGCTTTCGGGATATCAGTTGAAAAGAAGTTTGTTTTGAGTTTTTTAAATGGGTTTGGGAGGGTCAGGTACCGAATGTTGTGTTGATCCACGCTGAGAGGAACAATTTGGGGCTTGTTCCACAGCGTGAATTGATTACACGGATAAAGAGAAACATTGATAAATTGAGGCAGCTGGTCCCAGGTGTGGTGGTAGGCTGGTCCAAGCTGGTTCCCCGTTTGCAATGGGATTATGCTAGGGATCTTTTGGCATTGGCAAAAAGCAGGGGTAAGATAAATAAAATAATAGCGAACTATGTTTGGTGTGTGTGAGTGGGGGGGTTGTTATACGATCAGGACTTGGAAACTAAGCTTCCTGGATACTACCGGCTGGATGGTGTTCATCTTTTGGATGTCGGTACAGATTTTATGTTGCTAGATTTTCAGGAAGGTTTACAGAAGCTGTTATTTCTGTTGAGGGGGCACTCAGGTAGCTTAAGGAGTCCAACTCTGAGCTGTGGCAGCATAGGCGTGCGCAGCCTATTGCATTAGGGTGTGCACCCTAAAGCACAAACACACTACGCGTGTATATGTATGTATATATATATATATATATATATATATACACACACACATGCAAGTAGAATGGCTGCACTCACGGATATCCAATAAAAAATAACTTTTATTAAGTTTCCATAAAATAAATCGACGTTTCAGTCCAACTTGTGGACTTTCATCAGAAATCCTGATGAAAGTCCACAAGTTGGACTGAAACGTCGATTTATTTTATGGAAACTTAATAAAAGTTATTTTTTATTGGATATCCGTGAGTGCAGCTATTCTACTTGCTTATATCGATATTAAAGCCCAGGCTATGCACCCGGTCTTGGAAATTACAGGAGCCTGTGTGCAAGGTACAGTTTGATTTTTTAATATATATATATATATATATATATATATACACACACACACACATACATACACTGCTGTGTGTGTGTGTGTGTGTGCTGCATGAGGGTGGTTTGAGGGTGTTGTGTGTGTAAGGGTGCTGTGTCTGTGTGTGTGTGAGGGTCCTGTTAGTGTGATGTGTGTGTGAGGGTGCTGTTTGTTTGCTGTGTGTGTGTGAGGGTGTTTGTGTGTGTGTGTGTGTGTTTGTTAGGGTCCTGTTAGTGTGCTGTATGTGTGAGGGTGCTGTGTGTGTGTGTTTGTGAGGGTGCTGTTTGTGTGCTGTGTGTGAGAGGGTGCTGTGTGTTTGAGGGTTCTGTATGTGTGTGAGGGTGCTGTGTGTGTGTGTGGGTGCTGTATGTGTGTGTGGGTGCTGTATGTGTGAAGGTGCTGTATGTGTGTGCTGTATGTGTGTGTGTGTGTGTGTGTGGTGTATGTGTGTGAGTGGGTGCTGCGTGTGTGAGGGTGCTGTATGTGTGTGTGAGGGTGCTGTATGTGTGTGTGTGTGTGTGTGCTGTATGTGTGTTTTGTGTGTGTGTGCTGTATGTGTGTGGGTGGGTGATTGTGGGGGTGGAGGTGGGGGTACATTACTTAATATCCCCCCTCCCTTCTTACCTTATGTAGGGAGGGGGATTCTTGTTCCTGCTGCCATACCTGGTGGTCCAGTGGAGAGTGAACTCTAGCCCCTGTGGGGCTAGAGTTCACTCTCATGAGATATGAGCGTTGTAAAGAATATGCCAAGAAGGTGAATATGAATCTGTCAAATATTTTGTGGAAACTGCTTTAGTACTCTGCTGTACCTCTTCAGTAAAGGTTGTCTCTGATGGCACCAACAAACTAGACTCTCTCTTAGTGGTTTCTTGGGTGGTTTAGAAGAACTAGTACGAGTTTTACTAGTCCTACTGCTGCCTCTGCTACCTTAAAGCAGTATGTGTTTTTGGAAGCCCTGCATGCATTACATATGTGCTGCTACTGCTTTGGAAGCTAGCTGACTTTTCTACTGCAACTACAGATTCTTTTGTTACCAATTGCAGCATAAAAAGGCAAAGAGAAATCCATTCTCTTCCTGTGTGATAAATGAGATATAATGGACATGCTACACGCTACTGCTATCCTGAGGCTGAATACAATTATTTATAATATATAATTCTCAATTTGGTGAACAACCATGTCAGTAGCTTTTGCAAGTTGGTTCCAAAACGAATCTCCAAGTCTGTTCTACATACACTTATCAGCCACAACATTAAAACTACTGACTGGAAAAAAGTTAATAACTTTGATTATATCATTGCAATGGCACCTATCAATGGGTGGGATGTATTAGACAGCAGGTGAAAAGTCAATTCTTGAGTTTCATGTGTTGGAAGCAGGAAAAAGTCTGCACAATTTTCAAAATACTGTCATTGGTCCCTGGCTTTATCTTATAGCTAGGATAGCCTTATGCCTATCCCATGCATGCTTAAACTCCTTCACTGTGTTAAGCTCTACTACTTCAGCTAAACAGGCTACTTCCTGATATTATTTATAAACTTTTGCCCATCTGGTCTGATCACACAAAAGAGCTATTGTAGCTCAAATTGCTGAAAAGCTTAATGAGTAATGCCATGACAGAAAGGTGTGAGAACATACAGTGCATTACAATTTGCTGCATCAAAACTAGACCATGGAGCAATGGAAGAAGGATGAATCACATTGCACTTAGATCAGAAGGGTGCCCAAATGCATGTGCATTGTTTACCTGGGGAAGAAATTGCAGCAGGATGCACTATGGGAAGAAGGCATGCTAGCAGAGACAGTGTTATGCCCAGGACAATGTTCTGTTGGGGAGCCTTGGGTCCTGGCATTCATGTGGATGTTACTTTGACATGTACCAAAAGAAAGGAAATCAATTTGACATGTACCACCTACCTAGAGATTGTTGCAGACCACATACATCCCTTCATGGACTGGTATTCGGTGATGGCAATTGTTCAAGAATGGATTAAGGAACATGACAAATTGTTCTAGATTTTGCCATGACCTCCAAATTCCCCAGATCTCAATTCAAATGGGAGTCTGTGGGATGTGCATTAAAAACAAATCCAATCAATGTAGGCCCCACCTCAGAACTTGCAGGACTTAAGGGATCCACTGCTAATTTCTTTGTAACAGATATCACAGGACACATTCAGAGTTCTTGTTGAGCCTATGACATAATGCATCAGAGGTGTGTTGGCACAAAGGGATCTACACGATATTAGACATGTGGTTTTAATGTTGTGGCTCATCAGAGTACAGTAACATAGATAGATTTATATAAATATTCACCTATCAAAACCTTTTACCCTACCTTGCACTGTCACTACAGGTAATTTTATAGTAACTGACCAACAAATATATTGTAATACAAATGTGAGGAAGCAGTAGCACAAACTGTTGTTTCTATAGAAGTAAAATATCATTTAGATAAATTATTTGCTTAAATAGTGATGTTTTATTTCCACAATTTTACAGATAGAAAACTTTGATAAATAGCTTGCTTAATATTTTACTTTAGGGAATGAAAGAGGGAAGGACAAGGACATTCTTCATTTCTACTTTACGAGTAGATATGACAGAACGCAGAAGTTAAATATTGCTAACTCAAAGGGAAATACAGGCAACGTCTCGATTGTGACAAATCTGCACATTAAAATTTGAATATTGCCAAAAAAGATATACAGTCATTGCCTGTCATGATTTTAATGTCACATTCAATTCTACATCCTCCCTCTGTTATTACAAGAGGATAGCCTCAAGAGGTCTGTCTGTCATACAGTCCTACCCACCTCTCGATCCACAGCACTGATTTATACATTCATTACAGTGCCTGATACTTGGAATTGCCAGTAAGAATTTCATTATAAGAAGTATAATTCCAGGCTTTCATTATAACCACTCCTCTTCTAGACTGAGCAGCTAAACATTGATTACACTATTTTCTTCATAATCAGAGGACCTTAATTTACAATGTGCTGGAGCAGCCATCAGTTATACTTTGGAATCCTGTTCCTGAATCTCTGGAAAATATTACATCCCTAGCCTTTGCAGAATAATTATCCTCAGACATCAGTGATTGCTAGGTTCATGATGTTGAACCTTACCAGAACATTAAATGCAATAGCCATATTAATATAGCCATAAGGAGCTTAAAGGGGAACCATCACTTTTTGGAAATCACACTACTGAATAAAATAGTGAAATTTACCTAAACTTGTGTGAAGCATTATAGTTTTATACTTTTGTGTGATGCTCCTTTTTAAAGAATTTAAATTAAATATTTAGCAGATAGCATCACAAAACAGTACTGTCCAGACGCAGCCAAGAAATTGTCAGGATTACTAATTGATCCAGCACGTAAAATTGTATCACACCTAGGACTAGAAGTTAACATCTTACTGGGCCTTAGAATGGCCGGACTTAAGGTACCAAAGAATAGTCAGAATACTTGCTGAGGTCAGAGACACAGAATGGGACACGACGATAAGGGAAAGCCAAAAGACAGGGATACTAGAATATAAGGAAGTCAAAACAAAGCCAAAGTCAATAACCAGAAGTAAATGCTCAGAAACACACTCTCGGACAACCACTAAGGGAAACCACAACAGAGCAATGAGTAAAAGGGAAAAAAGGAGTTTAAATAAGCCTCCTTCAGATCCAATTGGCCGTACCTGGCCTTTGACCCCCGAAGGTGCGTGCGGGTCCTTTACGTGACGTCACATGCACGTTAACGTCATCAGTAGCATGGACGGACGTGGGGCTACATATTGGTGTAAATCCGCAGGGGCCGGCGGCCACCAAGATGCCGCAGGAGTCAGATATATTGCAGCATGACCGCTTAACGGCACTTCCTCATTTTGCAGGAAGGCAACTACTGCAAATACCGCAAGGTGCGGCTGAACACGTTACAGAAACACACTGGAAATGAAGAGGAGAAATAAAAAATGTGTTTACCTTCTTCTCTCTATGCTTTCTCTATGCTGATTGCAATGTACATGTCAGGTCCCTCTCCACTGCCTCCTTGGTCCCACGCCGCATCTGCCTCTCTCCTCACAGAGATGCTGTGCCAGGGCTCCTCCACTGCATTACAGCCGACCCATTATCCACCAACAACTGGTCGCAGCATCCCAGACGCAGCACTGCAGATCTGCACGGAACTCCGTATCCTCGGGGCGGAGCAACAGGAATGAACTAGGGCACTCGTGTGCCGAAACGATGCCTTCTTAAAGGTACAGAAGGCTGTCCATACCAAAGGGGGCGGGGTAAAGGTAAATGGGCATACCACTTTGCTGAGATATACTGTGCTCCTGTTGTGTTAAGACCTTCGGTGACTACTATGTTGTATCCTGCTATTGACCTTTGCCTGACTTATTGCTTCTGAACCTATGCTGCCTGTCCTGACCTTTTGGCTTTTCTAACTAATCTCCATCTGACCCTTCTATACTGCGAATCTGGTTCACGTTCTTTCAGCGCTTTTCTGCATCGCAGGCTTCATCTACTAAACAATGATTCCCAAAAATACGAAAGACGGAGCTTATAACAATGATGGACAGGAAGCACCCAGTTCTAGAATAAAGACATAATTTCAACTTTTATTTTTTACGCCTCAGAAACACGTATCATTCAATACAGATGACAAATAATATAATTTTTTTTGGAAATGACAGGTTCCTTTTAAGATGTTATCCTTGTAGTTACAGCAGCAACACATTACCAGAAGGATACTACAGTGTGATATGTGCATTAGCATTGATGTATTGTAGAGAAGCTTGGTACATACCGCAGAGTGTCAGTGTACTTGTATTTATATCAGACAAACTACTTGCATGTGCGTGACACAAATTAACAGGGATTGAGAGCGAAATATTAGTACTGGCAAGAGTCAAAAACAATCTGTAAATGCAAATAATTTTCTACAATCCATGCAAGGTATAAAAAACTGAGTGAACGGTTTTTGATGTAAACTGATATAATAAGCATCAGGGAAAGCCACGTAACATGAAAACATGATGGGAAATAAGAAAAACTATTTACTGGCTGAATCACTTCTGTTGAAATGTTTTTCAGGACAGCCGAATTTTGGCCATATGGTGGTTCCCTCATCTTAGTTTCGTTAATGAAAAAAGATTTGGGAAAATGAATCAGATAAATCAAAATGGGCCAATTACTGTATTGCTAAATATAAACATAATTTAAAAATATATGTACATATTGTACAGTACATTTATAGGTGCATTTTCCCAACATGTTGATGTATACAACATATAAATATATATTTTTTTACTGCTCCTCCTTTTTTCCCTCTAATGGTCACTTCTCACTTGATCTGAGAACAAAATTAACATTTTGTGACTGGTCCCAGCCTTTATCTTTTTTTTCCCATTATTCACCTCTATTTTTGGATGGGCAGGTGGAATTCAAAAATCACAAATCAAAACAATCATGCTCGTCCTTTGATACAGCTACATTTTCGCTTGGAGCTTAAGAATATAGTCACCTGAATGGTCCAAATTTGGACAAATTACAGTTTGTAACGAAAGAAATCCCCAAGTCTATTGACTTCTAAATATAACAAATCAGCTGAGCATATGGTTTTTCTCTACATAAGTATTAAATTCATTTAACACTAGTAGAGTTACTCACTAAAGAGTGGATAGTCAGGTGAATTTCAAATTTTAGTTAAAAATATGTATTGTATTAATGCATTTTTGTAAAGGGCTTCAAGAGTTCTGATAGCAGCCCTAGCCACGTAATTAAGGCAATGCAATGTCAATTATTTAAAGTCTCAATCTCAATAAAAAAGTCTCTGTTATCTCAGACTGGCCTAGTGAGATCATGAATGTACAGCAACAGGATTACAAAGTGAGTGATCAGCAACAATGGGGAACAAAGAGGTGTGTGTTTTTGCGACATAAATGATATATTTTTAAAAAATAAGTTGTTGCGAGAATATTATTCTTTTAATAATAACTTTTATATATTGCCCGATTTTGTAGGATATTTTCTATAAAAAAAAGAAATAAAACAGTTGTTTCTTCTAAACAGCCTTTCATGAGGATTAATGTAAATGTAATTAAACTTACTACTCAAACTTTACAACAAGGATGTAATGAAGCCAAATTTAGCACTGGCTATAACATGCTAGAATATGCAATGCAAATATTGATAAACATAAACAATGGTACATAACAAAGTGCTTTAATAAAGCCAGTAGTTTAAATAATGTATTTAAATGTGAGATAACAATAATAATGTATAATAACAGCATTTCATTTTTATAAAGTGAATTTCATTACATGGCATAGTAGGATACATGCTCAGAAAATATTGTAATGTTACTTAGACATATGCACTGTCATATAAACATATATATATATATAAACATTTCCCCTGTTATGGTTGCAAAATAAAAGAAAGCATTGCTCTTTAGTACACTAACAGTTTTTATCCTACGCTTATGCTGGATCCTTACTCCATATACGGCTATTTGCCCCTTACACAAATATATATATATATATATATATATATATATATATATATATATATAAACCAAGTGAAAATTCTGGATATGTTAGTGTACTAAAGAGCAATGATTTATTTTATTTTGCATATAATAAAAGAATTACAAAAACATTGCCTCTGTTAGGGTTGCAAAATAAAAGAAAGCATTGCTCTTTTACATGTTAGTGTACTAAAGAGCAATGCTTTTTTTTTTTTTGCAACCATAACAGGGGAAATGTTTATGTGACAACAACAATCTGCACACCAGTCAATCCATTCACTAGACTTGCTTTTCCAACATAAGTCACAAATTTGCAGTGATGTTACTACTGCAAAGGATTCTGGGTGGGCATATGCAAATTAGCAAGTGTTATGGCTTGACTGGTGTGCGGATCTTTGTTTAACGTTGTAACATTGTAGTGACTATCCACTGACTTCAGGTGGAAGGGGTTTTCAATCACAATTTTTTCCCCACCATAACTTTCTTGGTTTTTGCTTTGCAAGTACTGCCAAGCTTCAATAACAAGCCAATAACCACCCTCATGCTGGTGAGTTGCATTAACAACGAAGCAGCTGTCCATCAGTGGTTCACTGGCTTTGTATCTCTTCCTGAGTTGTGTATTAAAAGCTGTTGTATACAGTAAAAAAAAAAAAAATCTCTAACGAGACAGAGAGGGGTCATTTTCAGGGATGTATTAGCCCAGAGGCAAAAGAGGCATTTGCCTTGGGCGGCATTTTCCAGGGGGCAGCAAAAAAAGCCGCCCCCAAATGCCCAGGGTAAATGTCTTGTTAGCCTTGCGGCTAACTGACATGCCAGGCGGGTGTGCAGGCAGGCGGGCGGGCAGTCGTCATATTCCGGCTCCCAGCATCACTCTGCGTCGCGCGAGGGAGCTGAGCAGACAGCTCAGAGGAAAGTGCTCCCTCGCCAGCGCCGCACGCCCGCCCGCCCGCCCCACTCGGCCGACCGAACAACCAGCAGCCCCACTAGACACCAGGGAGAGGAAGAACCCCCCAGCATTCCCAGAGGTAAGGAGGCTGGGGGGGTTAAAGTAAAAAAATAAAGTGTGCGTGTCTGTTAGTGTGTGTGTCTGTGTGTGTCTGTTAGTGAGTGTGTGTTTGTCTGTTAGTGTGTGTCTGTTAGTGTGTGTCTGTGTTTCTTAGTGTGTGTGTGTCTGTTAGTGTGTGTCTGTTAGTGTGTGTATGTTTGTCTGTTAATGTGTGTCTGTTAATGTGTGTCTGTTGGTGTGTGTGTGTGTGTCTGTTAGTGAGTGTGTTTGTGTCTGTTAGTGAGTGTGTGTGTCTGTTAGTATGTGTGTGTGTCTGTTAGTGAGTGTGTATGTCTGTTAGCTAGTGTATGTGTATCTGTCAGTGAATGTGTGTGTGTGTGTGTGTGTATTTAGAAGGTGGGGCAGGGGGGAAGGGCGGGGGGGGGGGATATCTGAGATTTGTCCTTCCTAGGGCAGCACAAAACCAGGATACACCACTGGTCATTTGCAAAACCCCTATGTACTTGTTAACCCTTAATAGGTAACACACTTTAGTAAATGGCTATAACCTTGTCTAAATTCAAATGGAAAGTTGTTGGATACTCATATACAATGTCGGGGATCTAATGATGTATAAGGAAGACAATTTTAGGTAGGTATAACGTTAAATATTTAAATGTATTGAAAGTTGCACAGGACAATTTAACTGATTGTATATGGCAAGTTAACTTTGAACTCCTAAAACAACTCCCCAAACATATTACCTCTTCACATATAAATGTTGAATATTTTCTTAACCAATAAATATTTATATTTGATCTTTATTAATGTATGTCTAGAACAAGACTTAAGAAAATTTATGGCAAAACATTTGAATGACAACTAATGTTTTTATGGTAATGGAGTTTTGTTCTTTGAGTGCATTTTTGCAAGTTATGGTATGGCTTTAATAAGTGAATCCAATCTGAACTCTTCCGTGAACAGAAAATCTTTATCTTAACAGAAGCAACACTTCTGACAAAACAAAATGTGTAAACATTGCTTAATGACTTGATACATTTCAGATGCTTTAGGCAATGATATAATGACAGTAAGTCATTTTAGTATGACTAAATAATAAAAAACTGTTAAATGAAATGCACTGCAGCATTTTACATAAACTATTTTTATTTTTTATCAACAGCATCAATGATAACATAGTGTTTTTGTTTTAGATTCAAATTTGTAATTGAACATTCATATTTCATCAGTTTGTTCCCTGGCATAAAAAAAAAACTTATTTTATAGTAAAAAAAATATTAAAAAGCTCACTCCTTTGCCATTTTCAAATGTTCCACCCAGCCACCAAGCACAGTTTTTCTGCAGCCACTTTGATGATGCAGAGGATACACATTCACATTAATTGTCCAAATCTGTCCAACCTTAATTGCCAACAATAGACTACAAACGCTGGCAGAATTTGGCATAGCCTTATGCTCTCAGTCTTTCTTAAAGGGACTCTCCATTGCCAGGAAAACAAACCCATTTTCCTGGTACTGCAGAATCCCCTTCAGTGACTTACCTGAATCCAGCGCTGATGTCCCTCGGAATTGGGTCAGGCTCCGCCCACACTCCACGGGGGACCACAGGAGACCTAATAATTATATTTCTTTGTGTGTTAAAAATGCAAAAAAACAATTATGAACGCTAACTTTGGCCAGTGTGTGTGAAAAAGACTAAACACGCCCTATTTGCAATACTTTGGGTTGTCTTCTTTTGCAAACGGTATGCCATCATGGGGGTTAATTCTCATTCCTGGGCTACTGGGCTATCATACGCTCTCAAAGGCAACATAACCAATCTGGCAAATTTCAATGTGAAAAAACCGAAAATTAAGCCTTATATTTAACCGTGTAACCAGAGGCGCCATCAGAGGGTGACAATCATGACCGGGCACCATGTGTATCGGTGGAACTGGCGCCGGTGCAGCTGCACCAAGGCCTGCACTCTGATAGGGCCCATCGGGTGGCCCAAGCATTGAGGACCACCTAAACTTTCAGCGCTGCGGCCGTGTAATAGCGCAACTGGGCCCCTTTAAAAATGCCAGCCACACCGCAAGAAGTGCTGGGAGGAAGTGACGGGTGGTCACTTCCTCACAGCTCACTCTGCGTGGAATGGGAGGGGAGAGACAGCCGACTCCCATCAGCCCCAGCAACACTCTTGCACTGAAAAGGTAAGAAACAGGAGGGTGGCTGAAAAATTAGATCTGTGCGTGTGAGAGTGTTAGTGGGTATGTCAGAATGTTTGTATGTGTCTGTCATTATGTATGTCAGTATGTCTGTATGTGTATGTCAGTATGTCTGTATTTGTGTCAGTATGTCTGTCTGTCAGTATGTGTATATCAGTATGTATGTCTGTATGTATGTGTATTTCAGTATGCAGGGCCGGCGCTACCTGTTAGGCGGACTAGGCAGCCGCCTAGGGCGCCCCTTGGGAGGGGGCGCCGCCAGGAGCGCCGGCCCCGCTCATACTGCAGCCGCCCGAGCGCTCTGTAAAGAGCCTCAGGCGGCTGCAGCTTTGCCCGGGCGGTGCATCCATGAGGGCGGACCGCACCGCCCGGGCGCAGCCTGAGGAGAGAGGCTGACAGGAGGGAGCGCTGAGCGCTCCCTCCTGTCAGCTTCCTCTATGTAGCGTGGCCGAGCCCTGTATAGCCGGCGGGTACAGGGAGCATCTGTCTCCTGTACCCGGCCGGACTAACAGGAAGTGCACACATTGTGTGCACTTCCTGTTAGTCCGGCCGGGTACAGGAGACAGATGCTCTCTGTACCCGCCGACTATACTGGGCTCGGCCACGCTACAGAGAGGTAGGGAGGGAGGGGGGGGAGAAGGAAGGAGGGAGTGGAGGGAGAAGAAAAGAAACAGGGAGGGGGGGGGAAGGAACAGGAGGGGGAGAAGGAAACAGGGAGGGAGGAGGTGGGGGGGGGAGAAGAAAGAAACAGGGAGGGAGGGGGGGAGAAGGAAACAGGGAGGGAGGGGGAGAAGGAAACAGGGAGGGAGGGGGAGAAGGAAACAGGGAAGGAGGGGGAAGAAAGAAACAGGGAGGGGGAAGAAAGAAACAGGGAGGGGAGGGGGGAAGAAAGAAACTGACAGGGGAGGGGGGAAGAAAGAAACTGACAGGGGAGGGGGGAGAAAAGAAACTGACAGGGGAGGGGGGAGAAAGAAACTAACAGGGGGGGAGACATTGACGGGGAGAGAGAAATTGACAGGGAGGGGGGAGTGACAGGGGAGGGAGGGGAAATGAGAGTAACAAGGGAGGGGGGGAGAAGAGAGTGACAAGGGAGGGGGGAGAGATTGACATCCATCACACACACACACAATCCCACACAATGCACCCCTTACACACAAAGACAATGAACCCCTTGCACACAGAAAAACACACAATGCATTACACACACACACACATCAAAGAATGCAACCCCATACACAATGTATCCCGTACATACACAGAAACACACCTTGCAGCCCTTACACATGCAAACACAATTTCACACAATGCATTCCTTACACACATATCAGGACATCCCCTACACACTCCACCCCCTGTGAACAAACTCATTGGTGGAACATGAAGGTGGACCCTGGGACCCAGACCTTGAGCTGTGTAAAGGACCCCCAAAAAATGGAGCTGCTTCCCGTTCTCCCAGAACATTGATTTTTGTGACCACAGTTACAAACCGCCTCCAGAGAGCCTGTTCTGCACCAGACCAGTGGAGCCAGACTGCAGCTAGAGCCCATCATCATCCTCATCTGGTTGTAAGTAGGCAATCTAGTATATTATTCGTGGCACTAATCTCTAATTTACCTCACATTAAAACACTATAGTCCCCAGAACCACAGCAGCTTAATGTAGTGGTCCTGGTGTCTAGCCTGTCCCTGCAGGCCTTTTAATGTAAACACAGCGGCACTGCAGCACTAGCGTTAGTTAACATGGCAGGTCATATGGGTGGGGCATTGTGATGTCGGGGGCGGCAAACTTTACTTTTGCCTAGGGCGGCAAAAATCCTTGCACCGGCCCTGTCAGTATGTATGTATATTTCAGTATGTATGTGTATTTCAGTATGTATGCATGTATGTGTATGTCAGAATGTATGTGTATGTCAGTATGTCTGTCTATGTTAGTATGCCTGTCTGTCAGTATGCATGTCTGTCTGGCTGTCAGTATGTCTGTCTGTCAGTATGTATCTCAGTATGAATGTGTGTGTCTTTTTGTATTAGTGTGTGTGTTTGTGTGTGTGTATATCTGTGGGTGGGCTTGGAGGCGGTCCCCCAGGTGGCCCAAACCTTGGGCTGTTTTAGGGGCCCCCAAATTTCTGATGGTGACCCTGACTGTAACTTTCAAAAACACTATTCAACATGTATACGTGGGAGACTTTCCTGAACACAAATATTAGTATTTCAAAACAGTAAAATATATCACAACAATATCATCAGTGAAAGTGCAGTTTGTGTGTGAAAAATGCAAAAAACATCACTTTTACTGACAATGTCATCGCTGTGATATGTTTTACTGTTTTAAAACACTAATATTTGTGTTTAGTGAAGTCTCCCAAGTAAAACAGTACGCCCTATGTACAGGTTTCAGGGTGTCATGGAAAGTTACAGGGTTAAATATTGTGCTAGCAAAATTACATTCTCTAGACTTTCGGTCTTGGTTGTCAGGCAGGTCCCTTAACTTGCAATCAATAAAATTACTTAATTATTTTAAAATATTACATAAATATGCATGTAGAATTTAAATATATATACATATTTATATATTTGAAGTCTACGTGTATATTTATGTAATTATGCATATTGAGATATATATATATATATATATATATATATATATACATAGATGTATATATAATTTCATTCTAAGTGTAATTTGATATATATATATTTATGTGTATATTAATATCAAAATACAGTTAGAATAAAATTACATATAATTACAATAATGTTTTTAATTATTTTTAACTTTTTTACATTATTTTATATATTTTTAATATATATATTGTTACTATATATATATTATATATATATATATATATATATACGTGTGTAATTTAAATATAAGTGTATTTTTATATTAATATGTGTATATATATATATATATATATATATATATATATATATATTTATATATATATTAATATAAAAATACACTTAGTATGAGATTATATGTAAATAAAAACTGAAATTTTTACTCACCATAAATTCTTTTTTTCTTAATATGGTGCAAAAAGCTGACCAAAAAGCAGCCACAAAGTGGCCATTGCCTTTGTGCAATGCGCTGAGAAAGATGCTGGTGAATCAAAACTACTGAAGCATAGGCCATTATGATTGAAGAAAAATTTAAATTGAATTACGAGAGGCTTCATTGCCCCTAAACTTCCCTAGAAGATGACAACAGGTGATCAGATCTTCTAAATTTTGCTGATATTGATAAGTACATCTGAAATGCCCTTTTTTAACTCTAGAATATGCCATCTAGTCCCAGAGAGGAGGTGACATAATTACAGAAGGATGAGCTGATTAACGGCTTTTAGGATGAAGCACAATTTTTACCCTGATGGAATATAAGAAATTTCACTGCTAAAGATATGTCCTGAAGCCCGCTTACTCTTAGATGCATGGACGGCTATTGCTGTCCTTTCAGAGTGATCACATGGCCCGCGGGGGCCTAATTTGCCGAGGTGGGAATGCCTGGGCTGTCAGGCAGTACCCCCCAGACCGAGCGCAACACGGATTGCTGGCGGGGGAATGGCGGCGATCTGGTAAGTAATAAGGAATGCCGCTGACATACTAGGTACGTCCGCGGTCCTTAAGGACCATTTTTTGTCAGACGTACATTGGTTATGTTGCCTTTGAGAGTCCTTAAGGAGTTAAATAAATAGTACTAGCTACTATAAAAAAAAGGCCTTAGCTAGTGTTCAGCAGGTTTACATGATATAAAAGGGATGTATGGAAATCTGTATGGTATAATCCAAATATCTAACTATGTCCATGTTCTGTGTATGTTCTTCTAGCCTCATGTAATTGGCTTTTAAATTGGCATAGACTCCATTATATATTTTCATGTTTTAATTCAAATGTAACTTCTGATTTATATTTGTAACGGCACCCCCAGGCATAAAAGGGTTAAACCGTCGTTTAGAAGATCTTCCCCTTACAGAAACAGGCAGCTACTGTAGACACCAATCCACCAAACCGGAGAAGCATATGAATGCGCTCAAACATACGAATACTGTAAACAGCCGAATAGGAAAAACCATACGAATAGGTTTACACTTCTAGCAGTCGAACTGGAACAGCATTCAATAAATCCCCCCAAGAGCGAGACAAGGCTCCGTTTTGAGGGTCAAGCAGGAACAGACAGAGCTGTGGGTTTATTGTTCTTATATACACATTCTTACACATTAGTACCACCCACAGGGTTTTGGAAAACAACCAATAAACACGTACAATACACTCAGACACTCCCACACAAAATTCTCCCCTCTGCCTGTGATACAATTACCTTACACAATGGGTAATGTAGTTATCACAGGCAGAGAAATACAGTTTTTCCACATTATTCATTAAAAGTATGCATCACATTCACATAAAACATTTTCAGAATCAGCATACTCCAAATACAAACATACGTCAAAATCATACAAATTGGTCCAGTGGTTCAAAAGATAGATCGTAGTCCTTTGTGACCAAATGAAGCATGGCTTTTCTGCCCAAAACCAGTTCCACAGAGTCTTCTATCCTGGAGATAATTGGGAAGTAATCCAATTATCTCCAAGGACAGAGGCAAAACTTAATTGAACACATGGCAGCAAAGGACAATAAAATACATAAAAATATATAACTGTGCAGCCATTGCATAAAACAGGTACATTCAACATATTCCCAGATAGCTCAGATCTGAGCGCACATTATTACTGAATGGCGCTCAGATCACACACATACAGTTCAATTGCCAGAGAGCCAAAATCTTTCCCATAGTCTTTCATTATACGAATGGGCTCCATGGCATAGCTATCTGGGGTATCACCGCTCAAACAGGGCAAGCACCGAATGACCCAGCTTTCGTGTCTTTGCAGGGGAAAATCAAGCGTTTCAACATGGGGCCATAGTTTAAAGGCAGCAGGCGGGCAACCAGGCTCCTCCAATGCACAGTGGCGAGATTGGTCTTGTCACATCATTGTTTTATTTATTTATTCCTGTAACCTAGAGACATATGTAGAATTTCACTAATCTTAAAATATGGATTTCTAGAGAAATAAAGTCTCTCAAAAGAAAAGCCATTTGTTGAAGAATTAAGAGGATGGTGTCCTAATCTCCCATTCTTAACAAAACAATTTACTTATTCTACTGAGACACCACATTCTGAAAGAATTGCTGATTTCTATATAAGGTGAAAAGGTCTATACCTATGAATTGAGTATTTGTGTCAATTGTATTATTAATTTTTGCACATTATGGTTAGTGTAGAATGATGTAGTAGATGATATAATTTGTATATTATATATGGTATATATATATATATATATATATATATATATATATAAAATACACAATCCAGCGCACTCGCTTATTCACTAAACAATGATTTCAACTCTTAGAGATTGTAATAGTTTTATTTAAAAACGCCTCACCTAGGCAAACAATAATGGGGGTTTAGTTACATTATATGATCATGTATTGCATATTCCAGTAAGGAAATATTCCCCAATTAAGTGGATTAAATAAAACTATCACAATCTCTAAGATTTAAAAAAAATTGTTTAGTGAATAAGCGATTGCGCTGGATTGTGTATTTTGTATATTTTGGCCCCAGCAGCACCCTATAATGTATGCATGTTCAGGTGAGTGCAGCCCTCTTGGTTTCATTTATATATATAATGTATAATAAACTTCTTGGATTTTATGAAGCCCGTGAGTGCAGCCTGATTTGTGGAATTCTATTTACATCAGCCCCAAGGCTTTGGCACCCAGCATTACTATTTTCAGTGTGAGTGCAAGGAATATTTAGTTTTTTGTATTTTAAGGGAGATTGGGCTATATCTACCTCCTTCCTAAGAACCAGCACTTTGCATAATTTAGTATATTTACTCCTTAAGCAATTTTTTTCTGCACCTTTCAATATATGTGGATTGAATTAATCTTTGAACAAGTATGGATGGTTTTTTTTCACAAGCTGGAGGGTACTTAGAGCAAGCAGAGACTCTACAATCCTTACAAGATGCCAAAAATATCATTTGGGAACAAACTGGTCTCCAATTACCCCACCATTTGACCTCCAGAGATGTTTATTTTAAGTTGCTTCAGTTACTCAAGAAAAGTATTGCTTTAGATTTGCACAACCTGTTCATCTCGGGCTATTATAAGGCCAAGAGAATACCACCCGGGTTTAGGATTTCCAATATTCCCACCATAGGACGTACAATTATTATCCAAGACATCAAAACTGACCTGGGAGACATCAATCAAAAGATTCGGAGCTTTGAAACCGAACATGCAGTGCTTTTAGCATCACCTGACGGCATGAAATTAAAACAGAAATTAAAGAAGGAACTACTGAAATATAAAAACAAACTTATTAAGTTCAAAAAACAGAAGTTCAAAAAAGTTCAGTTAGACTATCAAAGCCACAGAGTCTACAGATGGGTCTCAGGGGATAATCCACGCAGACCCAGGAGACAGCGTAAATGCATTGTGCATCCTAAAATAAACACTATTTACATAACCTCAGCGGAGTCTGCTTCAGAAAGTGAGATTCGTCAAGCTCCTTTTTTAGAGAACAGAGACACAGGCACCATCACCAGGAGCAGAGCAACAAACCACAAAGGAGGAGAACCAGAAGAGGATACAAGGGCAAGGGCTGTCCAACGGGCCAACCATCTCTATCAAAATAGTCCCAATTTTCAACCTATCCCATTGACCACTGGATGAACAAGAGATAGATCTACTAAGCCGTGGTCTTTCTTTTGTACCTTCTGCACACCCCAATCAATTTTTGTGGAACATAGAGCTGTTCAAATTTGGCAGATCCATGCGACTAAAAGAATACTTTGACCGTCCTGAAGTCTCAAAGACCCGAGCCAACATGGAGACATATGATCAATTTTGGCTGAAGTCAGCATTTGACCCAAAGTCTAATAAAGCATCAATCAAAACTTTCTTGTCAACCACAAATGAAATAACCCAGATGAAATTGTCACAAAATAAGAACAAACCACATAACATCATGAAACAGCGGTGTCTTATTAAATAACTAGCAGATGACTCTTCTATAGTGATTCGCTCAGTAGACAAGGGAGGAGGAATCGTTGTCATGGATTATAAATATTATGCTGAAGAATTGAAACTACAACTCCAAGATCACAACACTTACCACCCATTTCAGGGGGACCCTACTAAAGAAATTCAACTCAGAGTCAACGAGACCCTTTTGATGGCGCTTAGGGCTGGATACATTGATATTCAATTATATTAATTTCTACACAAGGAACATCCACGTATACCAGTCATTGATAGTATCCCAAAGATATATAAGAACCCAGAGAGTCCACCAGAGAGTCCACCAGGATGTCCAATCGTGTCAGCAGTGGAAGGAGTACTCAAACCTATTGCAAAATGGCTAGACCATATATTTAAAGGCTCAGTTGAAGAACTACACACCTGTGTTAAAGACACCCTGACCCTGCTTGCTAAACTTACTCAACTGCAGTTTGGAGAGAAAAAAACTATTTTATTCACTATGGATGTGGCATGTATTTACACTGTGATACCCCACGAGGAGGGTTTGACTCTATGAGGTCGGTTCTTAAACAGTCTAATAATTATTGAGGTCCTCCCATAGAGTTTGTTCTCAAACTCCTGGCATTGTCTCTCTAAAACAACTATTTATGCTTTGAGGATCAGTGTTTTTTACAGGTGTCAGCCATTTCAATGGGGGCAGCAATGGCCCCATGTATTCAAATGCATACATGTGTGCATATATTTGAGGAAAAGTAAATATTGTCACAGTTTGGCCACAACATATTTGGGTACTTCTGTTACATTCAGGACCTGCTCCTTGTATGGACAGGTACGATGACAGAAGCAAAAGCTATAGTGGATTACTTGAATCAACTTCCCATGCCAATCAAGCCTATGGCCAATATCAGCCAGGAAAAAGTCCATTATCTGAATTTTGAACTTCAAGTGGGAGATAAACAGATCGAATATTCTTTATTCTCCAAGACTAGTGATGTCGCGAACCCGAAATTTTCGGTTCGCGAACGGCGAACGCGAACTTCCGCAAATGTTCGCGAACCGGCGAACCGCCCGAAACGCCATTGACTTCAATGGGGAGGCGAATTTTAAAACACACAGGGACTCTTCTGGCCACAATAGGGATGGAAAAGTTGTTTCAAGGGGACTAACACCTGGACTGTGGCATGCCGGAGGGGGATCCATGGCAAAACTCCCATGGAAAATTACACAGTTGATACAGAGTCTGGTTTTAATCCATAAAGGGCAGAAATCACCTAACATTCCTAAATCACAATCAATATGGATTGACACCTGACATATGACATGTTGACACCTTGACATATGGATTGACACCTGTCCTCAGAGCCCCTGATGCACACGGACACAGATCAGAATAGAGACTGTCCCCCAACATAGGGTCACTTGGCAGATATGGATTGACACCTGTCCTAAGGATCCCTGATACACACTGATACACACCTACTTGAATGGTATAGACATTTTTAGCAGCTCCTGGCCCGAACACCTGACCCACATAGGAGCCGTAATAGACCGGATTAGGGAGTCCGGACTGACCCTAAAGCCCAGTAAGTGCCATATAGGAACGTGTAAAAACCTCCCCAAGATAGTAGTATGGGCCCCAGAGTGTGAACAGGCCTTCCAACAGCTCAAGACGGCGCTCATTAAATCACCTGTACTTTCTTCTCCTGATCCAACTAAACACTTTCTCGGCCATACAGACGCTTCTATGCTTGGATTGGGAGCAGTATTGAGCCAAGTCGGAGCAGATGGTGGCTAGCAACCCGGGGCTTATCTAAGCCGTAAACTTTTGCACAGCGAAGTATATTCACTGCCATTGAAAAGGAGTGCATAGCGGTGGTGTGGGCCCTCAAAAAGCTGCAACCTACTTGTATGGATAACCGTTTACCTTACTCACAGATCACAACAAATTTGGGGCACTGCGCGTGCAATCTAATGTGCCACCAGATAGGAGTGGTGTGTTTAGTACTATTGTTATCAGTTTAATCACTGTTACGCCCCCTATCCGTTGATGTGGAGCAAGACGCAGCAGCAGAAGAGGACTAAGCCGAGGAGGTTATGGAAGAGGATGGAGTAGGAGGAGTAGAGGAGGTGGCAGCGTATGTACAGCTGTAGGGCTGACACACCTGCTTGAAGATAACTAACTGCTATTCAATCTATAACAGTGATTTAAATCCAAGCTAGACACCTAGTACTCAGCTCCATCCTCTTTTACCATGACATGTTCTATTCAAATCAGTGAAAAAAAATTTTTGTTTTTAAATCCAAGCTATTGTGAACCAGTGATGAGTGGTGTTTTAGTACTCCTGTTATCAGTTTAATTGTTAGTATCCGTGATGTGGAGCAGTGCAGCAGCACGCCTTTTGGCAGCAAGGGCTGTATGACACAGACTGATAACAGTATTTTTTTGAGCTATTGTGAACCATTAGTAATTGTTATCAGTTTAATCATTAGTATCTGTTAACGAGGTTTGCTAATTGGACTATAATATAATATCATATATTCCTATTTATAAATCAGGCATCTCTATGGTCTTCATTGGGAGTGTAAATATAACGTTTAATAGATAAATTGAAAAAAAAAAAAATCAACCTTTCATTCTGTATCCACAGATTTTCATCAGAATGATCCTTGATTTTAAATTTTTGAGCTAATAAAAATTGTATTTTACCTTTTAACTAAGACCTTGTACAGTGCTATCCTGGGATCGCTAGTCATTCCTAGTCATGGCTGATAAGCACTGGGCAGAAAATATTGTAGCTAGGAGTGCAGGATTACTTGTTTCTCATATATCATTATAATATATATATATATATATATATATATATATTACACAAGATCCAGCGCACTCACCTATCCACTAAACAGCAACTTCAATGTTGAAAGATTTTATTTTTGTTTTAAAAACACCTAATCTAGGCAAAAATAATGGGGGTTTAGTTACATTATATGATCATACATTGCATAAGCCTGCCACAACGTCAATGTACCCCATCTTTGGCAGGTCCTACACAAACAGCCTAATGTCTGCTCTTATGAGATTAACCTACTTGGGGAAAAAAATTCCATCTGGGGCTCTCTGCGGTACAAGGCTAAAAGGGCCCTGGGATGAGGCACCTGTGACAGGGAGGGGTGCAAAACCAAGGAGGTGGCTAGACTCCCAAATATATATAAAACAAGAGGGGTTGGCTGCACTCAACTCCTTGCAACATGCATGCTTGGGGGTAGCATACCCAATAATAGTGCATACCTGCCCTGACCAGCGCAACCAGGCATCAGTGGTCAGATGGACCCTTGCCCCAACACTGTGTGCCAGAGATACTATTAGTTTCCTTTTGCACTAATCTGAGTACAGGTAATGGGGATTGCCTTTTGCGAAAAGTAATTTCGGCCGGGTACCTTCCACTGCGGTGTCCCAATAGCTACCAATTTTTTGAACGCCTCAGACTCCACCAGCTTGTATGGTAAAAGCTGGCGGGCTAATAGTTCGGACAAGCCAGCAGTCAGACGCTGGGCAAGGGGGTGACTTTCTGGCGACTGTCTTCTTACGGCTCAAACATGTCCCTTGACAGACACATGACTGTGGGAAGATGGCGTGGGCTGCTCCAAAGCGGGCGAATTAGCAGATGGTTAAGAGAGGGACAGAGGACAGCAGTGGTTGGCGTGGCTGAAGATGCTGGACCAGGAGGAGGCTGGCGGCTTAAAGTAGGCGAGCTACTTGTACTCATGTGTTGATCCCATAGGCGTTTGTGATGTGAGATCATGTGCCTACGCAAAGCAGTTGTACCTAGGTGGGTGTTGGACTTCCCACGACTCAGTTTCTTTTGGCACATGTTGCAAATGGCATCGCTGTTGTCAGAGCAGACACACAAAAAAAATTCCACACTGCTGAGAGGAGGCTCTCTGCAATGGCGGCATTCTGGTGGTGGACACAGCATGCGTTGATTGGCGTGCTGTCCGGGCTGACCCAGTGTCGATGCATGCTGTCTGACTGTGCCACTAAAAGCTCCCTTCTGACGACCTCCCCTGCTTCTTCAGTCTCCTCCTCCCTGTCTCCCCCATCTGAACTCACCCTGTTCTAGCTTCTTCTTGGCGAGCGGGCACCCACGTGACATCCATGGACGCATCGTCATCATCAACCGCTTCACTTGTATCTGACAACTCAGCAAAGGAAGCAGCAGCGGGTACAACATCATCATCATCATCACACCGTACGTCCATGTGTGTATGCTGCCTGCCTGAGACATATCCCTGTTATCTACATCCTCTGGCAATAATGGTTGCGCATCACTCATTTCTTCAAACGGATGTGTGAATAACTCCTCTGACATACCAACCGAAGCGGCTGTGGTGCTAGTTTTGGTGGTGGCGGCAGGCGGGTGAGTGGTATCTTGAGAGGTGCCTGAAGCTAAGCTGGAGGAGGATGGTGCATCAAGGTTCTGGGCGGAGGCTGTAGAAGATTGGGTGTCCTGTGTTAGCCAGTCAACTATGTCCTCAGAACTTTTCAAGTTCAGGGTACGTGGCCTCTGAAAACTGGGCATTATTCTAGGGCCAAAGGGAATCACAGCACCACGACCGCTCGCGGACCTGGACTAGTGTGTCTTCGCTATTATATACGATGTGGAGTGGTGGTCTGTAGTGTGAGAAGGTCTTACTAGTCCTGCCTCAGAGGGTTAAGAGAGTGGTGGTGTGCTACCTTGACATCTCCTGCAGATTTGTAATAGCCTTGGCACTCATTAACCCCTGGGCACCAAAAGTGGGGGGGGGGCCATACTTTCAGGTACAGTGATGGGTGGGGTGCATTACTGTCTCGCTATATAGGAATTTTAACTAAAATCATCCACACAAAGCAGAAACTTACTTAAAGCAAAGAATGAACATAGAGTGCAAACGTGTGCCCGAGGAGGGCTCAGTCCAGTGGCTCAATCCTATCCAGGATAG
>OW240912.1:120177336-120260878 GCA_933207985.1 Pelobates cultripes
CCCTCCCTTAAATTTCTTTCCTCCCCCTCCCTCAAATTTCCTTCCTCTCCCCCTGACACCCGGTGCGCAAGGAAGCACTCTCCCTGGCTGAGTGCTTCCTCTTCAGCTCCCTCGCGCGCTGCGTACTGATGCCGGCGCCGGATGCTGTAACACCTAGGCACTCCCCCTGTGGCCAATTACCACGATCTGTAGGAGCCAGTCACTGTGATCACTGTTAGTATGTGTCAGCCAATGATCAGAAATCATTGGCTGACACATTGTCTCTGCCACTCTCTTCACCTCACTTCGATCTGAGAGAGAGGCAGAGAAATCGTTGCTTTTGCAGCTCCTGTGAAAAAGAAAGTTTCAAAAATTTTTAAAAGTTTTAAAAAATATATTTTATTTAACCCTTTCAGTGCTGAGTATATTACTGTCATCAGCCTGATTAGGGTATTTAGTACTTTTGTACTATATTTAATTTTTTTTGGGTGGGTCATTTTTTTTTACCCTTTGTGTTAGTCGCAGCAACTAAAATCTCCCTTAACCTTTTCCCCGCTGCCACGATGACTATACTGTACAGTATATCTGCTGTACAGTACTGTATCAGTGATCACTGTGATCAGAGGGCTCTCTGATCAGACTGCTGTACAGTACTGTATCAGAGTCAGGGCTGCCATCGGGTGGTGACAACCATGACGGTTGTCATGGGCCCGGTGGCCCTGGGGGGCCCGGCGGCCCGGGCCCCACGTGTAGCAGCAAATTGCCGCAGCGAAATGAGCTTTGTATGTGTGTGTGTGTCTGTATGCATGCATGTCTGTCTGTCATGTATGTATGTCAGTATGAATGTATGTATGTATGTTTGTCAGTATGTATGTATATATTTATGTATGCCAGTATGAATGTATGTATGTTTGTATGTCATTATGTATGTATGCCTGTGTGTATTTATGTATGTGTGTATGTATGTTGGTGTCTGTATGTATGTCAGTGTGTATGTATGTATGTGTCTGTATGTCCTCATGCATGTGTGTCTGTATGTATGTTAGTATGTGTCTGTCTGTCACTATGTATACCTGTGTGTCTGTATATGTGTGTATGTCTCAGTATGTGTGTGTCAGTATGTATGCCTATATGTGTGTATGTTGTTTTAGTATGTGTGTCTGTTAGTATGTATCTGTGTGTGTGTATCTGTGTCCTTTTGTATCAGTGTGTGTGTTTGTGTCTGTGTGTGTGTATTCCTGTGGGCGGCATTTGGAGGCGGACCCTGTGGGTGGGATTGGAGGCAGGCCCCACGGCTTGCTGAGCTGAGCTGAGTTAGGGGCCCCAAAATTTCTGGTGGCGGCCCTGTCAGTGATCACTGATTGCAGATGCCTATACTGTGATCAGTATATTTATATTATTTTTTGAGGGCGGGTAGTAGGTGTTAGGCAGGTAGATTATAATTAATTACCCCCTTAGTATATAAATTAATTAATTTGTCCCCCTAGAATGGCATGTCGCTACTCAGCCAAGGAGGAGTGGGCGGGATTGGAGGCAGGCCCCAAGGGGCCCAGACCCTGAGCTGAGTTAGGGGCCCCAAAATTTCTGGTGCCGGCCCTGTCAGTGATCACTGATTGCAGCTGCCTATACTGTGATCAGTACATTTATATTATTTTTTGAGGGAGGGTAGTAGGTGTTAGGCAGGTAGATTATAATTAATTACCCCCTTAGTATATAAATTAATTAATTTGTCACCCTAGAATGGCATGTCGCTACTCAGCCAAGGAGGAGTGGGCGGGATTGGAGGCAGGCCCCAGGGGGCCCAGACCCTGAGCTGAGTTAGGGGCCCCAAAATTTCTGGTGCCGGCCCTGTCAGTGATCACTGATTGCAGCTGCCTATACTGTGATCAGTACATTTATATTATTTTTTGAGGGCGGGTAGTAGGTGTTAGGCAGGTAGATTATAATTAATTACCCCCTTAGTATATAAATTAATTAATTTGTCCCCCTAGAATGGCATGTCGCTACTCAGCCAAGGAGGCGTATGCCATTCTGGCAGGCAGTGATAGTGACACTCTGCAAGACAGTGACACTATCACTGCCTCTGACATTGAGCCTCTGAGTGAGACCTCAAGTGATAGTGCCCCACCACCACTCACAAGAGGACGCTCAGCAAGCCCAATGCCAGATGGAGACTGGGTGCCTCCAAACATGATGGCCCCAGTAATACCGCCGTTCACTGTTACACCTGGAATCATTGTAACAGTGGACGACTGCGAGCCAATTTGTTTTTTTTAGCTCTTTATGACGGACAATGTATTTTGTTTGCCATACAGTATCTCTCTGCACATCCGGGGTATCATTATAGTCGCAGGAATATGTGGAGACCCACGGATGTCGCAGAGACAAAGCAGTTTTGAGCTTTAACCCTAATGATGGTTATAGTTAAAAAGCCCAGTATCATGTCCTACTGGAGCAAGCAATGCATCCTGGCTACCCCTCTTTTCCCTGAGGTTATACAGAGGGATCGCTACCTGCAACTGCTGCGATTCCTTCATTTTAATGACGACTCACGGTGTCCCCCTAGAAACGATCCACTGTTTAACAGGCTCTATAAAATTCGGCCATTTATCCAACTCCTGTCAGACAAATTTTCTGAAAATTATGTCCCAGATTAAGATATTTCAATTGACGAGTCCCTTATGAAATTTAAAGGTCGACTGCTATTTAGGCAATATATTCCATCTAAGCAGTCCCGATATGGCGTTAAATTTTATAAATTATGCAAATCCTGTAGTGGTTACACATGGGCATTTCGCATTTACCAGGGGAATCTTGACCCACCAGGATGCCCTGATTCTGTGGGTACAAGTGGCAAGATTGTTTGGGATCTAATCCTTCCCTTGTTAAATAAGGGATACAGGCTATGGGTTGACAATTATTATACCAGTATACAATTATTCAAAAATTTATATTGCTTTGAAACCCTAGCCTATGACACAGTGAGGAAGAATCACAGGGGTTTCCCCCAAGCCCTGGCAAGAGGCAGAAACAGTAGAGGTTCCTCTTCAGCTCTCCGCCACTATGAGTTGCTTGCTCTTGACTTCAGAGATAGGAAAGATATATACATGTTGTCTACGATGCACAACGAAAGTATAGTGCCAGTGTGAGAGGTAGCACTGCGCATCTGGAAAAGCTGAAGTGCATTTTAGACTACAGCAAGTTTATGGGGGGAGTAGACTTGGCTGACCAATGCATACAGCCCTATCTGGTGAACAGAAAAACTAGGAACTGGTACAAGAAAATTGCAATCTACGTGAGCCAGATTGCAATTTTCAATGCCTATGTCCTCTATAAAAAAGAGTTCATATGTAAACCCTGCCCTTTCCTCGAATTCACGCTGAGCCTTTTGTCCCGTATGTTATTTACCCAGCCACCAATCCCACTTTGGAATCACTAGATCTCCAAAGACTTTGTGGAAAACACTTCCCTTCCCAAATCCCATCCCCAGTAAAAAAGCTCCTCAAAGAAAGTGCCGTGTTTGCTACAAGAAAGGAGTCCGAAAAGACTCCAGTTAATATTGCCCAACCTGCCCATCTCTACCCGCCCTCTGCATAACAGAGTCTACTATACATAGCTGAACTTCTGAATCACTCTGTATGGGACTTTGACAGTTTGCTTGATTTCTTTGGATTTCTGACCTCGGCTTGTCCTGACTAAGCTTTGTTAGCTGCCTGTACCGACCCATTGGCTTGTTTTACCGACTACTCTGACTTCTGTATTCCCCTGACCTTGGCCTGTCCCTGTTTGCATTAGCCATTCTAAAGTGGCTACACCAAACAACTCAAAATACTACATTTGTAGTAATTGAAATATGACTTCCCAATAAAAAACTAATCACAGGGTTAATGCTGCGATTAGTACTGAAAGGGTTAAAAACACATTTATTTTTTTAACTTCTCAAACTTTTCACACAGTAACTCTCTATGTGAGATCAAATATCTCTCTGCCTTCAGATCAAAGTGTATGTGGGGGTACTGTTCTATTCCTGTGATATAATAAAAACCTGGAAACATGGTACATGTGGGTATTGTTATATTTATTAGACAGTGTTAAATAAAAATACCACGTCTCTATTGCACTATCTAATATCAGGATTATGACATTTCCAGTGAAAATGCAATTTATCTGATTAAAACGACAAAAATAGAAATCGCTATATGGGCCCAGCATTTCTGTTAAAATGGCTAGACGAAACATCTCAAATTATGCCATTTGGAATACTCTGGGTTGCCTACTTTTGAAAATGGTATGCCATAACGGTGGAAATGTTATTACCCAGGCTGCAATGCTCTCTGAAAAGCCACATATGCCCAGAAAATCATTTTGACAAACTTACAAGCTGAAAGGGCATCTAATATTTTTGTCCCCTAGACTTCCCCAAAAAAACAGAAAATCTGGTACATGGGGGTACTGTTATATTCAGGAGACAATGTTAAATAAAAAATAGTGAGGCAATAACTCGTATCAGGAATATGAAATGTCCTGTGAAAAGTGAGTTCATGTGTGTGAAAAAGCACAAAAACAACTATAACCACTATGTGGGCCCTTCATTGCTGATAAAGTGGTTAGACCAAACATCCCAAATTATGCCATTTGGAATACTCTGGGTTGCCTACGTTTGAAAATGGTATGCCATAATAGTGGACATATTACCCAGGCTGCCATGCTCTCTCAAAGGTGAGATAGGCCCAGAAAATCACTTTACCAAATTACCAACTTTGAAATGGGCATCTTACATAGTTGCATAGTTACATAGTTACATAACTGAAAAGAGACTTGCGTCCATCAAGTTCAGCCTTCCTCACATTTGTTTTTTGCTGTTGATCCAAAAGAAGGCAAAAAAACCCAGTTTGAAGCACAATTTTGCAACAAGCTAGGAAAAAAATTCCTTCTTGACCCCAGAATGGCAGTCAGATTTATCCTTGGATCAAGCAGTTATTACCCTACATTGAAAGATTATATCCTTGAATATTCTGTTTTTGCAAGTATGCATCTAGTAGCTGTTTCAACATCTGTATGGACTCTGATAAAATCACTTCTTCATGCAGAGAATTCCACATCCTTATTGTTCTTACAGTAAAAAAAACCTTTCCCTTGCCTGAGACGAAATCTTTCTTCCAGCCTAAACGCATGACCTCGTGTCCTATGTAAAGTCCGGTTTGTGAATAGATTTCCACACAATGGTTTGTATTGGCCCCGAATATATTTGCATAATGTTATCATATCCCCTCTCAGGTGACAATTTTCTAAACTAAATAGGTTTAAATTTGTTAACCTTTCTCCATAGACCTTTTATTAATTTTGTAGCCCGCCTCTGCACTTTTTCTAGTGCCATAATATCCTTCTTTAGAACAGGTGCTCAAAAATTGCACAGCATATTCAATATGTGGTCTTACCAGTGATTTATAAAGAGGCAAAATGATATTCCCCTTACGAGAATGAATGCCCTTTTTCATGCATGACAATACCTTACTGGCCTTGGCCACTGCTGATTGACATTGCACATTGTTGCATAGTTTGTTGTCTATAACAATTCCCAAGTCCTTTTTGTGTGTTGTTATCCCTAATTCGCTTCCGTTAAGGGTATACGTTGATTGTGCATTCTTTACGCCAAAGTGCATAACTTTGCATTTTTCAACATTAAATTCCATCTGCCATTTGAGTGCCCAGTCCCCCAGTCTATCTAAATCCCTCTGCAGCAAAGTAATATCTTGCTCACATTGTATTATTTTACATAGTTTTGTGTCATCTGGAAACACTGAAACATGACTTTCAATGCTGTCTTCAAGATCATTTATAAACATGTTAAATAGAAGGGGTCCCAGAACAGACCACTGAGGGACACCACTTGCCACCTCTCTCCAGCTTGAAAATTTACCATTAATGACAACTCTTTGTACTCTGTTTTTAAGCCAATGTTCTACCCAAGAACAAGCATTTTCATCTAGACCGATTTCCTTGAGTTTGAACACAAATCTATTGTGTGGAACTGTATCAAATGCCTTGGCAAAATCCAAATAGATAACATCCACTGCAACACCCTGATCTAATATTTTTGTCCCTGTGACTTCCCCCAAAAAACAGAAAATCTGGTACATGGGGGTACTGTTATATTCAGGAGACAATGTTATATAAAAATAGTGAGGCTTTGTTGCAATAACTCATATCAGGAATATAAAATGTCCTGTGAAAAGTGAGTACATGTGTGTGAAAAGCACAAAACAAACTATAACCGCTATGTGGGCCCTTCATTTCTGATAAAGTGGTTTGACTAAACCTCTCAAATTATGCCATTTGTTATACTCTGGGTTGCCTACTTTTGAAAATGAAATGCCATAAGAGTGGAAATATTACCCAGGCTGCCATGCTCTCTCAAAGGCAAGATAGGCCCAGAAAATCACTTTGCCAAATTTCAATCTGAAAAAGCAAAAATGGATAAGCCGTATATATGACCTGGTAACTTGCCAAAACCCCATAAAACCTATACATGGAGGGTACCGTGTTGCTTGTGAGACATCACGGAACAGAAATTGGAGTGTTTCAGGGCAGTAAACTATATACTACCAATAATATTATCAGTGAAAGTACAGTTTTTATATGAAAAATGCAAAAAAAAAATACTGAACACTTTGGCTAGGGTTTGTGCCCAAGTGGCTACTACAAAAGACTGGGCATACCCCATTTTGAATACCCTGGGATGTCTACTTTTTCAAATGGTATCCCATGATGGAGGTAATTTTCATTTTTTGGCTGCCATGCGGTCTCAAAGGCAGCCTAGACATGGCAAACTAAACTGACAAATTTCAACGTGAAAATGCATAAATGGATAAGCCGTATATATGACCCTGTAACTATCCAAAACCCCATAAAACCTATACATGGGGGTACCGGGGCGCTTGTGAGACATCACTGAACAGAAATTGGAGTGTTTCAGGGCAGTAAACTATATACTAACAATAATATTATCAGTGAAAGTACAGTTTTTATGTGAAAAATGCAAAAAAAAACAAATCTGAGCACTAACTTTGGCTAGGGTCTGTGCCAAAGTGGCTACTACAAAAGACTGGGCATACACCATTTTGAATACTCTGGGATGTCTGTTTCCACATAGTATGCCACAATGGGGGTAATTTTAATTTCTGGGCTGCCATATGGTCTTAAAGTCAACCTATGCCCAGCAAACCAATCTGTCAAATTTTTATGTAGAAAAAAAAAAATTATGGACAAGCAGTATATTTGACCCTGTAACTTTCCAAAACCCCATAAAACCTATACATGGGGGTTACTGTTTTACTCGTGAGACATTACTGAATACAAATATGTATGGTTTAATGCAGGAAAACCGAACAGTATTCTGACATTAACAGTTAAATTGCCATGCAAAAATTGAAAAATAACAAATTTTCTTAATTTTTTAAAGTTTTTTAGATTTTATTCATATAAAACTGAGTTTCATATATTAATGTTTGATATGAAATGAAAGCTTTGCTTCCCCTTAACAAAATTATATATAATAAGCATGGGTGCACTTAGTATGAAAGAGGTAAATTATTGTTAAACAGACATATTGTCAAATTCTGTGGTTTGTTTACATTTTGTTTTTATCACAAATTGTACATTTGGCTCAGTCCTTAACCCGTTAACGCCGTTACGGCGTTCTATGCCGTCCCGCATTAAAAGGGCTTTAAAGCCGTTGCGGTGGCATAGAACGCTGTTACAGCTGCAGCCCCCAGAGCGCCTGGGATACTTACTTTCCCGGCGCTCCACTTCGGGAGGACTGCCTGACAGCCCAGGCAGCCCTCCCCCGGCAAAAGAAGCCCCCGAGGGCCATGTGATCGCTCTCAAAGAGCGATCACATGGCCCCCTATAGCTGGCTGGGGATCTGCCAGCAGGGGGACTGTCTGAAATGTCAGACAGTCCCCCCTGCTGGTGGGAGCTGTAAAATAAAAATATTAAACGTGTAAAATTAAAATAGAAATGTATTTATATATATAATATATGTATATATATATATATATATATATATATATATATATATAGTATATCAATAATAAGGATCTTGATCTTGAGGAAGATCTTGAGGAAGACCCGAACGGGTCGAAATGTCGATCAATGTGTTACACTATGTAACGGAATAAATACCTTTTGAAATATTTAAAAGACCGGAGAGTGCATCCTTATTATTGATATACTATATACCTCAGCGTGGGATTGCACCAGGGCATAAGATCTTTAATACATCAGCAAGGGTGAGTGCCATTATATCTATATTATATATATATATATATATATATATATATATATGTATATGTATATATATATATATATATATATATACGTAACGTCATACAAAGTGTATTTTAATAATAATATAAGTACATATATTAGTATTAAAATACACTTAGAATGACGTTACATATATAATATATATATATATATTATTGTAATTATACGTGTATACACACACATATACGTATAATTACAATAATAAATAAATAAAATAATAAAATTAATAATTAAAATATTGAAACAAAATGTAATATAAATTATATATTTATATGTAATTTCATTCTAACTGTATTTTGTTATTAATATATATATATATATTATATATATATGTAACAAAATACACTTAGAATGACATTCTATATCTATCTAACTATATATAAAATGCAAATAACCGCAAATAAATATATATATATACACATTTACATATAATTACATAAAAGATTACATTAGTATACACGTAGAATTTAAATACCTATAAATGCATATAGATTAAAATTCTACATGTATATTTAAGTAATCTTTTAACATAATTATGTGATTTGATTAATTAAAATTTGATTGACATGCCTGACAACACAGGGAGAAAGTGTAGAGAATTTAATTCGCAAGCACTATATTTGACCGTGTAACTCTCCAAGACACCATAAAACCTGTACATAGGGAGTACTGTTTTACTCGGGAGACTTCGCTAAACTCAAATATTAGTGTTTCAAACTGGTAAATTGTTCTTGAAATTCCATTACCATGTATTTTGCACATTAAGAGCAACTACTTTAAGGTGTATAATATATACCTTTTATCTACAGTTCTCCCTGTCCTGTGGGGCCTAATTCCTGCGTGTTGGGTAATGCATATCCTGACAGATTAATAAAACCTGTGATGAAAGATTTTATTGGTCCATGCATTAATTTCACTGCACAGGTGAAGGAGGGAAGAGAGGTTAGGTGCAATAGATGTTCACCTACTCTATTTTAACCTCTCATCTACATCATATTGGATAGGGTAGATGATGATCTTTGAGCAGATCTTCCCTGCAGGAATCTGAAGATCCTCTCAAAACCCTAAATTTATTTTACGTTCTCGTATTTAAATATATGTTTGGTGCCTAGCACCTGAACATGCATACATTATAAGGGTGCTGCTGGGGCCAAGTAATACAACATGCAAAGTTTAGCGCACAGACTCACTCACTAAACAACAACTTCAAAGCTAATGCGGATTTAGTTAGAGTATATGATCATACGTTGCATAAGCTTGCCACAACACCAGATACCTTTTTACTTCTGACACAAGAATAGAAAAACAAATTAAACTGTTTTTTTTTTTATTGCATGTTACACCTAAATAAAGGGAAAAAAGAAAATAGACAACCAATTGCAGGAATTAAAAAATAAACATGATATAAAAAAGTAACTGTAGTGAAAAAACTAAATCTCACATCAGAATCAACATAAATAACCCACTAGTTTGGGATTGTGGAAAAAAAAAAATACTCCCTTCATTGGAATCCTAGTTTTCTTCAATAACAGTATATCGCATACACATATATAAGTCAGAATGTCAGTAATTCAAAGTGAGTTTCAAATTTAATGCCAAAAAAGCTAAACTGGTAAACAATCTCCTAGTCAACTATGCTTCCAATTTGGACACTTTCGCCTTATGTTTGATATTCACCTTGAATTCCAGACAGTTCTCACTTTACTAAATAACCCTGATAGTCTAAATGCTTTGTTTCTTCCATGCCATTCCTTAACATATTACATACTGATAATATTAAAATATTTCTGCAGATAAAGTTTAAAAATGAGAGAGATTTGCTTCTTTTTGTAAACTATGTTATTTGACACAGTATGAAAATATTTTGAGAGGATTTCAAAATCTTTGACATGTTCCTTCATAAATTTAGTTCTGAAACAATCTGTCACTCAGATCTCATTGTTACCTAAAGTCAAATTAAATATCAAGCTTCAAATGCTACTCACTGTTTCTAATCCTTTTTGCGTTCTTTCGTTTTATGCTCGAGGCTAAACAGAACACAATAGCATGTTTTCCTCTGATGTGAGGAGGGAGGAGAGCTTAGTCTGTTCACTCACTCAGTCTTATTAGTTTCACTTTGATTTTTCTTTCTAATTAGTAAAACAGAGTCCTGTCTCAGAAGTATATTCACATCTGAAAAGGAATCACATTTAAACTTGTTGATAAGTATATTGTTAAGAAAAAGGCTGTCTAAAAAAACCATTCTATCTCGTTTTCTATTTGCGCACAAATGTAATATTTATGCTGATGAATATCTCTCTATTCCCCTCTCGGATACAGAGTGACAATCCCCATTTCTGATATCTTTATATGCAGGTATTAACTGTCATGATGGCTTATATGCTTATATGCTAAGGTACTGGTTCATGCTGTTGTTCTCTCTCGCCTTGACTACTGCAATCCCCTTCTCACCGGTCTTGTTCCCAGCTTGCACCGCTGCAATCTATAATGAATGCAGCTGCGAGGCTTATTTTCCTGTCCGGTCGCACCTCCCATGCCCCCACGCTCTGTCAGCCCCTGCATTGGCTTCCAGTTAGATATAGGGCCCAATTAAAAATTCTGGCGCTTGCTTACAAATCCCTATATAATGCTGCTCCAACATACCTATCCTCCCTCATACACAAGTATGTCCCATCAAGACCCTTGCGCTCAGGCCAAGTCCTACGTCTATCCTCTACCCGGATCCCCACCTCTGATGCTCGCTGTAAAGGATCCTTCTATTTGTGCAGTGCTGATCATTGTAGCTTCTCCCGAAATCCCGCTGAAACAGAGTGATTATAGCTTTCAATCCCCCAAACATGAGTCGAGACTTCATGAAGGGGTAAAACGATCTGATTTAATGGGGCTACCTGGCGGTATTTATGCAGGTCTCCCACCTGGTGGACACTCCCCTAGTGGACCAGATGGAAGACTGGGACAAAAGAATTGTAGTAGCCAATCGCAGTGGCTATAACATAAGCACTCCCCTTATACATAGGTCACTTCCTCCTTTCCATCCTGGAGATAATTAACTTAAGTTAGTAAAGAGAGCCTTAATTATCTCCAGGTAGAAAGAAACATGGCTTTTCCCATATTCACAAAACAGCATAAAAATCTATATCGTATATTTTACTGAACATAAACTTTAAGTCCCACATACCCCCAGATAGCTTGGATCTGATCGCACATTATAGGCGAATAGCGCTCAGATCCCACGAACACAGTTCTCAATATCGTCGAATGAAGTTTGGACTTCACCGGTGGTTCGCGTGTTTGTATCCGAGAAAGAGTTCCATAACTGTAGCTATCTGGGGTCGGTCTATTTCACATCGCATAAAAGTTCTAAACGGTGAAATGTTCCCAGCATTCGTGGGTTTCCAGCCGTATGAACGGGGACCTTGGTAGGTACCAGCGGTGTTCGGCGGAATAAGTGTCCGATAAGAGTTCCAGGGCATCGCCGCCATTTACCGCTGAGCATTCGACAATTTAAAATGGCGACCGCCACGTGTTCGGCAGACGAACGTGGCCCACCAAGCTGTTTCCCAATGACTCTGTGGTTAACCGCAGCTTCTGGGTGGTTAATAAGCAGCACACGCCACAGACCGGGTGGTCGGCCGTTCGGCAGTTTGTTCGTCTGTATGAACAGCCTTAGTCCAGCTGTAATGGAAGTTAAACTGCATGAACCAACATACGAATGTATTAGGGCAACTGTAAAAATCCACGCAAGTAAGGCATACGATGCAATCCAGGGACAAAGGGCTCTGTCCCAAGTGCCTTAAGACCCAATAACTTAAAGGGCCAGCATCCCAGGGTAAGAGGCTAGCAACCCAGCTTCTCCATAAGACAGGGGGGCAGGGCAGTTTGTAACATGAAACCCCCGTGACAAAAGGCATTTTGTCACACATCTCCCCTTTGGGGTGGAGACTAACCAGGTACTTGACCTATGGGTCAGTGCCTGAGTTAGTCGATTTAACCACTAACAATAAACCAGCACAGGAGTAGCCCACCCACAACACACAGTTACTGCACCTGGTGAGTCCTCCGGTGTTACTGTGCAAAACGCTTGCCAGCGCTTCTGTTGGGTGCTGGGTAGTGGTAGCAACCACCTCCACTCCCAGCAAGGCTGGCTGCTGCTGAGATGGGAGACTGACAGTCTCCTCTCCCTGTGCCACAAGCTGCCGCTGGGGCGAGAGTCCGTTTGTCTCTTCTCCCTTTACAATACACTGCCGCTGGGGAGAGGGACTGACTATCTTCTCTCCCGGTAATGCTGCTGGGTGCTGGGTAGTGGTAGCGACCACCTCCACTCCCAGTGATGCTGGCTGCTGCTGAGATGAGGGACCGATAGTCTCCTCTCCATGTGCCACAAGCTGCCACTGGGGAGAGAGACCGGTTGTCTCTTCTCCCTTTACAATACACTGCCACTGGAGAGAGGGACTGACTATCTTCTCTCCCGGTAACGCTGCTGGGTGCTGGGTAGTGGTAGCGACCACCTCCACTCCCAGTGATGTTGGCTGCTGCTGAGATGAGGGACCGACAGTCTCCTCTCCCTGTGCCACAAGCTGCCGCTGGGGAGAGAGACCGCTTGTCTCTTCTCCCTTTACAATACACTGCCGCTGGAGAGAGGGACTGAATATCCTCTCTCTCGGTAACGCTGCTGGGTGCTGGGTAGTGGTAGCGACCACCTCCACTCCCAGTGATGCTGGCTGCTGCTGGGGATCTGCACAGGTTGCCCAGAATCCCTGTAGGGCCGGTAGGGAGACCTCGGTCCCATCTCCACCTGCCGCTTGTGGGTTCTCCCAGGACCAGTTTATGAGGTCCCTTACCTCTGCAGTTGGTAGAGAATTAGCCGGGTCTTGCCAGTGGTAGTGCTGCAGGTTAGGCTGTGAGTGTATCACGCTGAACAGATGTTGGTAGTCCTGCTTCAGCTCCCACTCCCTTCTGACCAGGGATGCTAGATCTGCTCTCACCCCCCTTTCGGGAGGCCAATCATGTAGGTCTCTCCTGTAGTCCATAAGGTCCCAGAATTGGGACTCTCCTGTGCTCCCAAAATCCATTTTGTCAAAGGACTCCCATAATAGACGAGGGTCATTGTAATCCTCACCCTCCGGTCTGTGATACTCCTCTGTCTAGGGAGCCTGCCGCACTGTGTCCCACCATAGTGCCTGGTATGCATCCTCCAACCAGGTCTCCTGCCATACCAGTGTCTCAAGCTCTGACACCCACTCCTTCAGGGGCTGCTCTCCCAGTAGAGGCTTTTGCAGCGCCAATCGCATTCGCGACCTCTGCTCCTCACTGGGAAGACTCTCGCTCCGACGTCGCTGCACGTCCTCCATGGACTAAAACTGCCTCTGGTCGTCACATTACAGAAGTACAATAAATGCTTGATTGTCAACATTGCTTTATAACAGTGTAAAAAAAATAAAAGTTTAACAATAGTTTAACAATATTTTCGTATTTGTTACGGTACCCAATCATTATTTCCCCTGTTTCTCGTGTGCAGCAGGCTTCGTTAGTATCAAAAGACTTATGGTATGTTTGTTCTGGGTATCAATTTGTCCCAAACCCGTTGTGGCAAAGTAAATTAGCCATTGAGGATAGAAGAGTAAACCATGATTAGGTCTTCATTCTCCCACTTACCCCTTCACCGTGTCCCTCATCTCACTCGATCCCCATCTACAAACTCAATGTGTCTATGTTTGGCCTCAAGCCTGTCCTCCCCTCAGGAATTGTTTCCAGGGTTGCCATATGTCAGTGTATCTATGGTATTTGTCTATGGATCCCCATCTCAGTTGCTCCATCACATGGAAATGTTCTATTTTTAGATACCAAACTTTTTTAGAGGGCAGAGTTGTCGATTTCCAATTGTTCACTATTGTGCATTTTGCCGCTGTTAGCATAAAATAAATGAGGGTGTGTATGAATTTGTGGTGCAGTATTTTGAAGTGGTACAAGAGAAGTGCCTCTGGTTTGAAGAGTATAGACGTGTCTGTCACTAAGCTGACAGTATTCCAAACCTCTTTCCAGAAGCCTGATACTGCACTGCAATCCCACCATATGTGTTGGAAGGTACCTTTATCTGAATTGCATCTCCAACAGTTGGGAGAAGAGCTGGGGTCAAATATATGTATATCCACTGGGGTGGTATACCATTTGGAGACATATTTATAGTTAGTCTCCTATAGTGGTACACTTGAGTGTGCGTGAAAGATCGTTTTAAAGATATTCTCCCAGTCTCCCTCCTCCAAGTTCTTGTCTATGTGTTCCCTCCACAGTCTGGTGAAGTATGGCGGCTGTGTATATACTTGGCTAAGTAGAAGTTTGTAACATAAGGAGGTTGGCTTAGAGAGCATTTTTTCTCCTGAACATAGCAGTTCAAATTTGGTCATGTCTCTTGGAGTCCAATTTGATAGGCTGTGCGCGTTCAGGAAATGTCGCATTTGCTAATATTGAAATCGCTGCATAAGTGTTGTATCCTTCCCTTCTGTCAGTTGTGTAACTAATGTCAGTCCCCCTCTCTCACTACCACATTTAATGTTATATCTGCCTTCTATTTATCTCCTCCCGGTGGCGTTAGTTGAAAACCTCTCTTCCACGCTACGAAAATGGGATTTATTTGTTAGGGTATTTTTGAGATGGGGATGGTGCTATGTCTGGCAAAGTATATATTTTTTTCCAAAGTTGTATGGTTGGTGTCGCTGTCGGGTGTGGGGGGATCGTCCAGTCATTAATTGATGTCAATAACCATTGTATTGTCTTCAGTGATGCACCTATCTGAGCTTGTTTTATTGAAACCCATAGTTTGGAAGTGGCCTGATAGGACCAGTCTATAATACGGCCTAGGTGAATTGCCTGATAATATAGCCAGATGTCCGGCAAGCCCACCCCCCCTTCTCCCTAGGCCTAGTAAGTATGCTCTATCTTATTCTCGGGCGTCTTTTGGCTCATTTAAATTGTGTGAATAATGACTGAATCTTATTGAAGAAAGTTTGTGGGATTGTGATTGGGAGGGTGTTCAATAGATATAGCAGTCTGGGAAGTATGTTCATTTTAAGAATGTTTACCCTCCCGAACCATATAAAGTGCTGTGACAGAACCATCTGTCTGCTGGATTTTTGCCCGTTCGTCTGTTTGTCCCCGTTCGTATGAATGGCTGGTTTCTATAGCCCAGCCATTCGAATGACTCTTTTTTCCCGAACAAATCTGCCGAACGAACGGCCACCCAAGTGAGGAGTGTGCTGCAGGTTAACGAAGTGATCACCATTATAACGTTGTGGTTAACCGCAGACACTTCTCAATTAAACCGAACTCAGGGTGGTCGTCGTTCGTATGTCGACCACGAGGCAGCGGCCATTTTAAATCATGCGAACGCTCAGCGGTGTTTGGCTCTATTTCTATGGAACGGAAAACGGACACTTTTTCTGTCGAACACCGCTGAAACAAGGGAACGCCGGGCTGCCTCCACGAAAGCATGCGAACACCGGCTGTTCGGGAGATTGAGAGCATACAAAAGACTTAACCCAGATAGCCCTCCCATGGAGTCATTCGTATACCGAAAGACTGTAAGAACTTTGACTCCATGGCGATTGAACTATGTGTGTGGGATCTGAGCGCTATTCGCCAATAATATGCACTCAGATCCAGGCTATCTGGGGACATGTAATACGAATGGGAAATGTTCAGTTTTCATGTAGTTATGCATTTTTATGTCTTTTATTATTTTATGTTTAAAATGGCGACTGTCCTTGTCCTGGAGTTAATTGAGTTACTTGGTAATTAACTCCAGGACAGAGGGGAGGGAATCAGAATGCACTGTGGGTAAGATATGTGACTGTGTGTCAGAAATGTCCTTCTATCTGTCTGTAATTTAAGTCTTCCATTTGGTCCCCTAGGGGAGTGTCCACCAGGTGGGAGACCTGCATAAATACGGGCAGGTAGCCCACAGTAAAACCAGATCTTATTTGACCCTCAATGCGGAGCTTCTGTCTCGTTATTGGGGGGATTTCTTCTTCACGGTTAGAGACTGCTGGATGGAACGAAAGCCGCTTTGGGGATATTATTGTTCGACGGTTCCTAGCAGTTCGTATATTGCCGTTCGGGAGTTTGGAGCCGTTCGTGGATTTCGATCGGGAGATTGCCGCTTCCCCTGCATTTGGTTCGTGGGTTACAGAGTAAGCGAACAGAGACTGTACTGCAGCCGGGGAAGGTTTACTAAACGGCGGTTTGGCTTAAAGACACGGGAGGTGTCTTAACAATTGGTGGCAAGCGACGGGATGAATCCTACAGCATTGGAGGTCAGCTACGAGACATGCAGTACGAGGAATTAAGGCGTGCTACACTTAAGGACATATTGGAACGCCGAGGAAGGTCAGCAAGCAATTTAAAGAAACAGGAGATTATTGCTTTGCTAATGGAGATGGATGCAGCAACGGGAATGGAAAGAGTCAACGTGCCCAGTACCTTGGATTTAACACCCGAGGAAATACAATTCAACCGGGCAGTACAAATAAGGCTGGCACATTTTGGCCCCAACCCCTCAGCTGACATCGTGGTTCGTGTGCAGGCAGCAGTTGCAGCACAACAGGCGGCCCGGGAAAGAGGAGCTGCAGCAGCAGAGGTACCGTATGACAATAATGTGGTTGCCAGAAAGAAGGTACCTTTTGCTGCATTTAAAAATTTTGTGGAAACAGAGGGAGAGATTGATGGATTTTTGGCAGACTTTGAGAGGCAGTGTGCGCTACATCAGGTACCTGCAGATGAATGGGTCACCATCCTCTCTGGGAAATTATCTGGCCGGGCTAGTGAAGCTTTTCGGGCCATCCCAGAGGAGGAGATAACCAGCTACCGGGCTGTGAAAGAGGCGCTCCTAGCCAGGTATGCAGTGACCTCAGAGGCGTACAGGCGGAGGTTTAGAGAAACCAACAAGCTGGTTGGGGACTCTTACCGCAGCCCACTGGATGGCTGGATGCCAAGCGGTAACTGGGGAGGAGGTGTTACAAGTGTTCCTGCTGGAGCACTGCTTTGATAGACTACCTGCTGGGGTCCGGGAATGGGTCAGAGACAGAAAACCCTCTACCCTATCCGAGGCTGCCCGTCTGGCAGACGAATACACGGATGCCCGCAAGTTGGATGGTACAGCTGCTAAAGCCCCTGCCAGACTGGAGTATCGACCAGCAGTAACACCCGCTCCTGCAGTCTACCAACCCCCAGTACACCGTACCCCAGCCGCACCACCAGCTAACAATTATATGCAACCAGCCCGATTTAATGCCCGGGAGTACTCCCAACCCATCCGGTGCTATGGGTGCAAGCAGTTGGGGCACAAGCGTCCTGAGTGCCCACTGAACAGTGCCAACCAGGCTCAGTCCTGGAGGAGACCAGTTAATGGAAACCAGCGCCCACCTCAGCCTGCTGCTCACTGCCTAGAGCAGGAGGAATTTTGGGGCATTCTACACGAGGCAGACCCAGTGCAAGCAGCTCACCAGGATAATCGCCAGCAACATCGGCAAACTGTGAAGCTGAATGGCAGAGTGGTGAATGGGCTGAGAGACACAGGAGCCACGATGACACTGCTCCAAAAGAACTTGGTCTCAGAGCATCAGCACACTGGGGACACTGTGGCAGTAAGGGTAGCAGGGGGTGCTGTGTTTCGCTTACCTGTTGCCCGGTACATTTGGATTGGGGAGTGGGCGCTAGGCATGTGGATGTGGGGGTGATGAAGGACTTGCCCGCAGATGTTCTTTTGGGAAACGATTTGGCCCCTTTGGTTTCAGCCTATGCTCCGATGGGCCCTGCAGACGTGAACCCAGTGACCACCCGTGCCCAGACCCGTGCTGCCGGAACCAGCCCACTTGCTGACGAGACCCAGGTAAGATCTCCTTCCCCGACTGGTACCCCAGATCAGGTTCCCTTAAGCTGGGATTCCCCAGAGGAGTTTGGGAGGGAAACCCGGGCAGATCCGACCCTCCAAAGATACAAGGACAGGGCAGATGCTGGGGAGGAAGGAATAGATGGGGAACGGTATGAGTGGGTGGGGGACAGGTTGTATAGGATCCCTAAACCTTCCCAGAAGAGTGTTGCCACTCCGCCGAATCGCCAGTTAGTGGTACCTGCAAAGTACCGGCAGGAGATTCTGCGGATAGGGCATGATGTTCCTTTAGCTGGACATCTAGGGTCCCGCCGCACAGCCTATAGGATTTCACAGAACTTCTTTTGGCCAAACTTTAACCAGGCTGTGCGGATGTACTGCAGCACGTGTGACACATGTCAACGGGTAGGAAAGCGGGGGGACCACCCTAAGGCTAGGCTACTATCGATGCCTATTATAGGGGAGCCCTTTGCCCGCATAGCCGTTGACATTGTGGGTCCACTGGCCAGGGCTAGTCCATCCGGTAAGAAGTATGTTCTTACCGTGGTAGACTATGCCACCCGCTATCCAGAGGCAGTAGCGCTGTCTAACATAGAGGCAGAGACGGTTGCTGATGCCCTGGTTAGAATTTTTACTAGGGTCGGGTTCCCTAAGGAGATCCTCTCCGACCAGGGAACCCAATTCACCGCTGTGCTCACCCAGCAACTGTGGAAGGTGTGCGGCATTAAGCCGTTACTTAGCTCACCCTACCACCCACAGACTAACGGTCTCTGCGAGCGCTTTAACGGTACCCTCAAACAGATGCTGAGGACCTTTACAGACACTTGCAGAGACTGGGAGAGATTCCTGCCTCATCTATTATTTTCTTATAGAGAGGTGCCCCAGGAATCTACTGGGTTCTCCCCCTTTGAGTTGCTGTATGGGAGACGGGTCCGCGGACCCCTAGATCTCATCCGGGACCACTGGGAGGGGGAGACTGAGCAGGAGGGGACCCCCATAGTGCCATATTTTCTGGAACTCCGGGACCGCATGGAGAAACTGTCCCTGATGGTAAGGGAGAATCTCCAGGCGGCCCAGGGGAGACAGAAGAGATGGTACGATCAGGTTCCCGACAGCGGGTCTTCCAGGTTGGGCAAAAGGTATTGGTGCTTAAACCTGTGAAGGCCAACAAGATGCAGGCATCTTGGCAGGGCCCGTACAAGGTAGTGGCGCAGATCTGCGACACTACTTACTTGATAGCCAGCTGTGCAGATGAGAGGATCCAGCGGTCCTTTCATGTGAACATGCTGAAAGAGTACCAGGAGAGACCTGAGAATATTGCAGCAGTATGTGCCCCAGCTGCAGATGATTCTGAGAACTTACCCCTTCCAGATCTATTAGAAAGGGATTCCCAGACTGACCTTACTACCCTTGTACAGCTAGGGGACCGGTTGAACCCCACAGAAAGGGTACAGGCGCAGCAGTTGTTATGGGAGAAGCAGGCGACGTTCTCCCAGGAACCAGGTTATACCACCCTAGCTGTGCATAAGGTAGAGACCCCTGGACAGACCCCGTTACGACAGCCCCCCTACCGTATCCCTGAAGCAGTCCGTGAAGGAATGCGGAAGGAGATACAGGAGATGACCCAACTTGGGGTTATCGAGCACTCCGACAGCCCTTGGGCCTCGCCTGTAGTCCTGGTGCCAAAGAAAGATGGGACCACCCGGTTCTGTGTGGACTACAGGTGACTCAACGAGCGGACCACCACTGACGCCTACCCAATGCCCCGGGTAGACGAATTACTAGATCGTATTGCCAGGGGGCGATATCTGACCACCATAGACCTGTGTAAGGGCTACTGGCAGATCCCCCTGGCCGAGGATGCTATCCCCAAGTCGGCATTTGTCACCCCATTTGGCCTGTACCAATTTAAGGTCATGCCTTTTGGGATGAAAAATGCACCGGCTACCTTCCAACGGATGGTGGATAGACTCCTGGATGGCTTCCAAGAATTTGCCTGTGCATACTTGGACGACATTGCGATCTACAGTGGGTCCTGGGAGGAACACCTGGTACATGTAGGGGTAGTGCTGGATAAGATTAGGGCCGCTGGCCTGACATTGAAGCCAGAAAAGTGTCATCTAGGTATGGCTGAAGTACAGTACCTGGGTCACAGAGTGGGGTGTGGGAGCCAGAGACCGGAGCCAGCCAAGGTAGAGGCAGTGGCTAACTGGCCCACACCTACTACTAAGACCCAGGTATTGGCCTTCTTGGGGACGGCAGGGTACTACAGACGTTTTGTCCCTGACTACAGCGCTATCGCTAAGCCCCTGACAGATCTGACCAAGAAAAACTTGCCTAAGCAGGTCCTGTGGTCTCCGGCTTGTGAAGCTGCGTTCCAGGCACTGAAGCAGGCTCTTGTGAATGCCCCTGTCTTGGCTGCCCCAGTCCCTAACAAACGCTTTCTCGTCCATACAGATGCTTCCATGTATGGACTGGGGGCTGTGCTGAGCCAAGTCGGGGAAGATGGAGGAGAGCACCCTGTCGCATATCTCAGCAGAAAGTTGTTACCCAGAGAAGTGAGTTATGCGGCAGTGGAGAAGGAGTGTTTGGCTTTGGTCTGGGCATTGAAAAAGTTAAGTCCCTACTTGTATGGGCAAGAGTTTTCCCTTGTGACTGATCACAACCCACTCGTTTGGCTTAACCGGGTCTCAGGAGACAATGGGAGACTGCTGAGATGGAGCTTGGCACTACAGCCCTACAATTTTACTATCAGCTACAGACCCGGTAAGCTAAACGGAAATGCAGATGGGTTGTCACGACAAACAGACGTTTCCATCACCTCGTAGTCCGGTCATCCCCAAGTTGACCCGCCACAGGGTCAAGCCGGGTCTGCCGGAGTGTCCCACAAGGAGGGAGCCGTGTGACAGAACCATCTGTCTGCTGGATTTTTGCCCGTTCGTCTGTTTGTCCCCGTTCGTATGAATGGCTGGTTTCTATAGCCCAGCCATTCGAATGACTCTTTTTCCCGAACAAATCTGCCGAACGAACGGCCACCCAAGTGAGGAGTGTGCTGCAGGTTAACGAAGTGATCACCATTATAACGTTGTGGTTAACCGCAGACACTTCTCAATTAAACCGAACTCAGGGTGGTCGTCGTTCGTATGTCGACCACGAGGCAGCGGCCATTTTAAATCATGCGAACGCTCAGCGGTGTTTGGCTCTATTTCTATGGAACGGAAAACGGACACTTTTTCTGTCGAACACCGCTGAAACAAGGGAACGCCTGGCTGCCTCCACGAAAGCATGCGAACACCGGCTGTTCGGGAGATTGAGAGCATACGAAAGACTTAACCCAGATAGCCCTCCCATGGAGTCATTCGTATACCGAAAGACTGTAAGAACTTTGACTCCATGGCGATTGAACTATGTGTGTGGGATCTGAGCGCTATTCGCCAATAATATGCACTCAGATCCAGGCTATCTGGGGACATGTAATACGAATGGGAAATGTTCAGTTTTCATGTAGTTATGCATTTTTATGTCTTTTATTATTTTATGTTTAAAATGGCGACTGTCCTTGTCCTGGAGTGAATTGAGTTACTTGGTAATTAACTCCAGGACAGAGGGGAGGGAATCAGAATGCACTGTGGGTAAGATATGTGACTGTGTGTCAGAAATGTCCTTCTATCTGTCTGTAATTTAAGTCTTCCATTTGGTCCCCTAGGGGAGTGTCCACCAGGTGGGAGACCTGCATAAATACGGGCAGGTAGCCCACAGTAAAACCAGATCTTATTTGACCCTCAATGCGGAGCTTCTGTCTCGTTATTGGGGGGATTTCTTCTTCACGGTTAGAGACTGCTGGATGGAACGAAAGCCGCTTTGGGGATATTATTGTTCGACGGTTCCTAGCAGTTCGTATATTGCCGTTCGGGAGTTTGGAGCCGTTCGTGGATTTCGATCGGGAGATTGCCGCTTCCCCTGCATTTGGTTCGTGGGTTACAGAGTAAGCGAACAGAGACTGTACTGCAGCCGGGGAAGGTTTACTAAACGGCGGTTTGGCTTAAAGACACGGGAGGTGTCTTAACAAGTGCGGTTTGTTCCTTGTCTCCAGGTCAGCACTAATAGCTCCTAAAAGTTGTGGAAAATTAGCTCCATTTAATAGCTTATTATGGGGAGTTATGTTGACTCCTAGGTATTTGATAGACTTCGTTGCCCATTTGAAGGCGTATCGTGTTTGTACTTGTGCTTTATCCTTTTCTGGCAAGGTAAGGTTCAGTATTTCGCATTTGTCAACATTTATTTTAAAGTTGGATAGGGCACTGTATTCGTCCAAAAGGTCCATCAGTGCGGGGAGGGACGTAAGAGGGTTAGTGCAGAAAGTTAGTGGATCTGAATGGCAGAAATTACTCACACACATCTAGAGCTCACAACACCTCAACTAGAATTGATTTCTTCTTAATATTTCTTGAACTAGTACCCAAAGTAAAGCAGGCAGAAATCTATAATATTTTAGTCTCACGCACCTATTCATTTGGTTTTGAATTTAGGTCTACCTCTTCCCTTTACCCCATAATTGGATGTTTCCAAATTATCTAACGAGACAAGACTCGTTCAGGAATATGCTGGTAGGGGCTGGGCTAACTGTAGTAATGACAGTTTTGATCATTTAGATCAGGTGTGTCCATCCTGCAGGCAACATGTGGCCTGGAACCGCTAGAAATGCGGCCAGATTCCCATCCAGGCTGTCAGGCGCTGAGGGAGGCAGGGATCCATTTACATACTGTGCTCTTCTTGAACAGTTACCTTGCACACCCTGCAGTGAGCCGGCAGCCAGGATATGATATCATCACAGCATCAGCATCACTAGGGTGCTCGAGAGGGATCCCTGCAGGAAGAGGTACTAAATGTGTATGAATGTCATTTTTGTATATATGTGATTCTATGATTTTGTGTGTCATCTGTGTGTGTGTATGTATAGGTCTGCGATTGCATGTGAGTCTGTGTGTGTATCTGTGATTATGTGTGTGTATAGCTATGATTATGTGTTTGTATGTATGTGATTGTGTGTATAGGTCTGATTTTATTTGTGTGTGTGGGTCTGTGATTATGTGTGTATATTTGATGTTTGGCCTAGTTCCCCAAATATGTTTAAGGTCACCATCTGACTTACCTTGGACAACCTTACATTTTAAATATCTGGGAGAGCTCATTTAAAAAAAAATATGGCCACTTATATCAAATTAACATGACACCAATGTTAGTTGAGATAAAGGATCTATGCTCCTGCTGGGAACACTTCCCTTTTCCTTTATCTCACAGATCAACCCTTATAAAATCAGCCATAATACACAAACTTCTATATCCTCTACAAACCTTACCCGTCCTCGTCTCATGCTCAGGGCTGACTGACACACGTAGTGTTTTAGGTTTCATTCTTCATTTTGTTACTCTGTTTTATTATTTGTTTTTTTTGCATTTTTGCTGCTCATCCACCTTTTCTAGAAGGACTTTATCTAGTTTCCAGACCGAGGCAGAGTGAGATGCTTGATGTGCCTAGTTTACACATTAGTCTAGTGAGTGCAATATAAATAAAGCTGTTAAATTTATTTTTACTATTACACTATGTGCTTGTCCATTTCCTTTCCTGCCTTCAATCAACTTTTGTGAGTGCAATATACTCCCATTACATAGTGTGGTTCCATATAATATTACACTATTTGCGTTCCTTGTTTTATAGATTATAGATAGTATTTGTACATTCATGCTAAGATGAGAAACACCTGAAGATTGCGTAATAATTATCTCAATCCTGATTTAATTTAAGTCTCAATGTACCAAACCTAAAACTCTATACCTCAGCTGGACACTATTGCCATGCACTCGACTGGATCAGAGGATCTGAAGAATTCACTGTGGTATCTATAGAAATATAACTTTGCCCTGGAGAAGTACTTTCCCACTTGCTATCGAGAAGGCACGAGAAAATCCCCTATTGGCATCCACTATTTAGGCATTAGTAAGTGAGACAAATTCTAGGGCTTTAGTGGCAATTGACCAGCTTCATCCCATTTTTCATAACCATGTTGTCAGTACCCATGCTGTTCATGAGAAGCTGTAGACCATGCTAAAATAGATGACCATAAGAAATCACTCATTAAACAGAAATTTACTGACCTCAACATTCCTTTTTTCGCATACCTACTGTCAGGAATACAGAGAGACCCAACATGCAGTCTGTAATAATATACTAAGGATAAACATGTATATTACCTTAGAGTGGTAGGCATCCGAATGTCCAAATGGCATGAAATTCGTACGAATGTACATTTGGAACTGAATGAATTGCTTATGTCTATTGCTAATTTCATTGGACAGGAAATAGTGAAACCGGATTGGGCAAGCAAGCATTACATTGCACATAAGAAATTAGTTTATTGGTCAAGATTCCTGCCATCATTCATGTCATTTTCCCTCCCTCTCTCTTGTTTTGCCACCTAGGATTAGATTTTCCCTGAGGAGCTCCAGCACCATGCGACTGCTCCAGTTTGCTCCAGGTCCCCCCCCCCCCAGCAAATGTATTGACTTTGTGTATCATGCTGGCTATTTTTATGTCCAGATAGGTGGGCGAATCAGAAAGTTGTTACATTGCTTACCTTTATGCCACTGAGAGTGTTGGCCCCATAGTAAAAAGTAATCAGGCAAGATGTAAATCTCTTTGCAATAACAATCTCCTGAGTTAACCAGCTATTACAATGGGTGCCAGAATAAGTACAGGGCTATGTGTCACTGTCATTTCCTTAATGTTGCAATGCCTGCTTGTGAAGGATGGGTCTAAGGTGGTCATTTTCCCACATTGACTTACAATGTGATTATAACAACCATCAAGCTAATCAAAATAATTCCATTAGCTTCTCATCAAGAATTGCATTTCAAATTAGCACATCATGCCTATTAATCTTCTCAAAAAAATGTTTCTTTCAAAGGAAAGACTTAGCTAACTGTTTGAAGTGTGGGGCCCAAGGAGCAGACCTTTACCACTGTTTCTGGGGATTTGAGCATTCTGGAAACAAGTTAGAGACTACATAAGTAGATTACTGGGTAAACCATTTAGTATTTCTCCATTACTAACAAAACTGGGGGTGTCAGACACATCAAGCCACATTCCCAAATTAGCCAATGTGATTCTTATCTATTTAGTATAAATAGGATTGAAACCTTGACAAATAAAAGCAGTTTGACATATTTTTTTTTTATAATTTGGCAACCTTATATTGGCTCTTTGGATAGATCTTTCCAATCCATAATTAAATCTGCTTTTGAATTTATGGTCTAGTATTTTACCAGAGTAATAGTGGGCCAACACCTTTATAGTATAAACAAATCAACCCCATAAAAAAAAAAAATGAGAATAGTAAGGCACCCTAGTGACAGGTATGTGATTCAGGTCTTACCTTCAGTCTCTCCCATGCCCACTTGAGTGGACAATCTAGAGATGTATTGCATGATTAAGTCGGACTCATATTTTTCTATGGTTCGCTTTGGTTACTGCTGAGCATATTAACATTTTAGTTTTTTATTCAATCTGTTATTCTGATTGAGCTCCAGGGCTCTCCCCTTGAGACCCTTGAGACGCGTCTCTCTATTTAATTCCCGGGGACCATGGCTAGCTCCCTTCATTTCAGGAATTGGTGCAAATCTCATCTTCTATTGTCCTGACCTTCTCTCCATTGTAAAGGGAGTCCTAATACAAGAAAATACTTCACCATCATCGGAATTGCAAATAGTTATTCTGTGTACTTGTTTTTACACATTTACTACACTTATTCTATTTTTCGTTTCTTCACTTCCCTAATCTGAACACATTACTATGCACAGGGTTGTATCACTTTCATTTCTGCTAAGTTTATAAATATACAATCAACTACGCAGAGGGCCTCTTTACTTACATAGTACACTAAACTCCTCCATCTACTATGACATCTTTCCTGGTTTCTTTGAATGTTAGGGGGCTGAACATCCCGGAGAGGCACCTTCTTCTCACAGACCTGAAGAAGATGGGGACTGACATTGGGATGCTACAGGTGACTCACTTCCGTAAGGCTTCGCTGTCTCCTCTTCGGGCCGTAGTTACCTGTTGGGTTATTTCAGTGATTACAAGAGGGGTAAGGCTAGGGAAGTAGGGATACATTTTGCAGCCCACATCCTGTTTGTGTTCGGTGAACAAATATCCAACCCAGAGGGTAGGTTTCTTTTTGTCAGAGGTTAAATTCAGCTCCCAGCCTTATACTTTTGCAAATATCTACACCCCCAATACACATCAAGGTTACTTCCTTAGATGGACTTTGCTTAAACTTAACAACGTTACACAAGGGATATTGATCTGTGGAGGGGATTTCAATATACATTTGGATACCACTCATGCTCATGGCACCCCCAGCCCCCCACAAAGGGTGATTTGCCACAATACACATACTAATCAACTTATAGATTGCTGCAGACTAACAAGCCCAACCTCCAATGATTTCACCTTTTACCCCCACCCGCAACATTCCTACTCCAGACTTGATTCAATTTTCATCCACCATAGGTTCTTTCACCTCATTAAGAAATCCTGCATTGGCCCCGACCACGCCCCTGTTGAGGTGTGCATAACTTTACCCACAGTCCCAGTCCATTACTGGAACTGGAAATGACTCCCTCCTAGACAACAAACAAATAAAATTGAAACTCCAAGAAAAATTATTACAATAATTTAAGGACAACCCGGCTGATGATACCTCTCTCATGAACACCTGGGAAGCACACAAATGTGTCCTAAGAGGCTCCCTCATCCAGCTGGGCTCCTGAGCCAAAAAAGCTAGAGAAAGGCAGATTTCCACTCTTCTTACTGACATCCACACTCTGAAAATACACCATAAAACTACCAAAGACAATAATACACTATGCCAATTACACAAGCTGAGAGGAGATCTAACAGCCATACTAAATATAAAGGCTAGAAAATCCCTATTGCTCTCCCAACATTCATTCTTTGCCAATAGTAACAGGAGTGGAAAGATGCTTGCTAGGGCCCTTAAGCAGAACTTAAGGAACAAATTTTTATGCAACCCTGTACGGATTACATAAACTCTCCACATCTGATGCAGACAGACAGAGATACTTACTAACACATATCATACACGAACTCACATCAGACATCTGAGATTCCCTTGATAAACAATTCACATACAAGGAACTGCAAGATGTGGTTAAGAAAGCCCCCAATGGAAAAACCCCGGGCCCGATGTCTACACAAACAAATATTTTAAAGTTTTCTTCCCACAGCTAGGCTCCCATTTGTTACAAGCCTTCAATTATGTTCCTTTTGGTGCTACATTTGGTCCAAGGGCCCTTGAAATGACAATTACCCTTATTCCTAAGCCCAACAAAGACTCCACATCTATATGGTAATTATAGACCAATCTCACTTTTTAAGAATAATGTATAAATCTTCTCACAGATGCTGGCGAACAGATTAAAACCACATCTTTTAAGGGTGGTCCACCATGATCAGGCAGGTCTTGTCCCCGGCCTGGTGGCCAGGGACAACACCACAAAAATAAACCTCATACACAAAGAATTACTCATCGTACCCCGACATTACTAATAAGCATAGATGCTGAAAAAGCGTTTGATAGGGTGGACTGGTCTCTTCCCTTCGACACCATGCGAGTGATGAGCTTTGGGGATCAATGGCTGTCTTGGGTGCAGGCAGTATACACCGGCTCACAAGTAAGAGTCCAGGTTAACGGCACCTTATCAGATGCACTATACATTAAGAACGGCACACGACAGGGCTTCCCTCTCTTACTCTTCATCCTTACGTTAGAACACTTCCTTAATGCATTCAGGTCTAATCAACATGTCACGGGCACCTAGGCCCAATATAAAGTCTCTGCATATGCCGATGACCTCCTGTTCACCATCACTAACCCCAGCGAGTCCCTACCAAAATTACTCTCGGAACTATCCCTATACTTTAAAGTCAACTACAAAAAGAATGAGATACTCCCTTTGTCAATTCAGACAAATGTACTCAGTAAGCTGAAATTGGCCTATCCCTTCAAATTTACCAATTCACATGAAATACTTAGTAATTAACATTACACATAATCTAAAAGATCTTTTTAAAATCAACTACACGTCTCTGCTACACTCACTCACAAATGATATACACAAATGGAACAAGCCACAATTCTCGTGGATGGGTAGGGTAAATATTCTCAAAATGAATGCTCTCCCGTGCCTACTTTACATTTAGCAAACTCTCCCAATATCAGTACTACCCACTTGCTTTGCCTCAATAAGGAGACTTTTCCCTGAATTTATCTGGTTTGGCAGATGACAAGGTTGACATTCCATCTAATGACACAACCAAAACTTAAATGGGGTCTGGGACTTCCCGACCCGTAAAACTACTACTTGGCCACACAACTCACTAGGATCCTGGCTGTCACGTATTCATCCACTTATAAAAATGTGATTAATGGAATTTACTGTTCAGACAGGATAAGTTGTGCCAAACAACATTACTGTCCTAACAGGAAAAGTTGTGCTGAGCAGCAATCAAATCCACAGGAGGGTTTGTGCTGAGCAGCAATTATGCAAATGTAAACTTGATAACTGCCTTTGGGGTCAGAGGCCGATTACAGCCTATCAGATCCAGAGGAGGGGTATTTAGGCCCAGTCCTCATCCTGCTCAGTGCCCTGTCGTGGTTTCCCTGGTTATTTGACTTTGGCATTGTTTTTGACTTCCCTGTTTTCCGGCATCCCTGATTCCTGGCTTTTCCTTTCCTTTCTGTATCCCTTGACCTCGGCTATTCCTGACTATTCTTTGTGACGTTAGTCCGGCCATTCTAAGGTCTGGCATACGTTACCTATCAGTCCTCTGTGTTACACAATTCTATGTGCTGGATCATACTGTAATCTTGACACTGGCATGGTGCCACAAGGATAATCAGGCACAGTGGAAGAACCTAGAACAGAGTTGTATTGGGTTTCCACTTGCAATGTTCCCATGGCAAATAGCCTCTGTCTCCACGCTATGCCGACTTCCCACCACACTGTCAGCCCCCTACTATACACTTGGAGGAAATTTGCTGAATCTAATCAATTATCCATCTCCACTACTCCCTGTACCCTTGAACCCAGCCTATCCATCAGGGATGTCGGGAATCAGTTGGCCTTTATCCACCAGACTTCCCTTATGTAATGCTGAAAGACATTATATCTGATAAGATATAGCAAAACACCAAACAAACCTTTTTAGACAAATTCCACTACAACCAATTAACTAATAAACCTTGGTTCCCTGTATCCCTTTTGAAAACTGGTACTCTCACCCTCCCAAGAACAACAGGACCTTCTCCATGATTTACTCGCACCTATAAGAGCAGCTTGGCTCAACTCCACCTGCCTTTACTAAGGCATGGGAAACAGAGCTCAACACCACGCTACCACCTTCATCGTGTCAGAAGTCATTTCAGTTAACACATCTCAGTATGCTACACAAATAATCTGTTGAAATGAACTACTAACTTTTAACTAGATGGTACAAGACTCCAATAGCCCTACACTCCATGTTCCCCCAGGCTTCTGATAGAAGCTGGAGGTATGGATGCAGGCACATACAAGTGCCTCTGGTGGGAATGCCCTACCGGTCATCGCTGAATTAGCAGACCTTCCAAGCCCCACACCTTTGAGGAGATATTCCCCCATTTATTGCCCAAACCCAGAAACAGATACAAACACTCCTTGGAATACTATTTACTGAACGCAGCTAAATCACTCATACCCAAATATTGGAAACAACCTACCCCGCCTCCACTTGGAGAATGGTTCGCCAGGGTCGAATACATTAGATCAATGGAGGAAAGCAGATACTCCATGACATGCCACTCCACAACATTTATCCAGGTGTGGTCCCCATGGGCCACTTTTGCCAACAAGGCAGTCACAACCCCACCACCAACCAACTCTGGTTAAAGGGGGGCCCCGCCTTGATCCAGTAAGACCAACACATGTTGCTGCATTGTTTGTACAACACTCGGTTTAGGTAGCCCACATTCCACATCCTAGGCAGGTGTTAGCAAACTACACTGTTCATAAAAACACAGTATTCAGCACACCAACGGGTTGGCTCCTCAGGATTCCAACTAGTATTGGTATAAACAAGGTCAATATAAAGTATACTAGCCCAGAAATTGATAACTGTCCAAAATATGTTCACCCCCCCATCTTCTTGTTTCTATCCCTGTTTCTTCTTAGTTTAACTTACTTATAGAATTTGCACAAACAATCCCCAACTTATTCTTCTATAGTGGCAAAGGCATCTACAGCAAAACACTGGTCTCAATGTCTATGAACGTACATATTATATCTGTAACGGACTGTTTTGCACACAAGGGGTAAAAAACGTTTAGGTGATATTCCCCTTTTCATATGCACAGGCACAGCTACTGCAGAACACCAACCTCCCAAACTGAATACAGGGGAATGCTCCAAACTCCCGAACTGCATACAAGGGAATGCTCCAAACTCCCGAACTGCATAGAAGGGAATGCTTCAAACTCCCAAACTGCATACAAGGGAATGCTTCAAACTCCCAAACTGCACACAAAGTAGCACTCCAAAATCCCGAACTGGAACCTCACGAATAGCTGCTAGCAGACGAACAGGAAAAGATCCCAAGCGGCTTACACTCCTGGCAGTCAGTCTCTAACAGCATACAGTAAATCCCCCCAAAGATGAGACAGATCTCCGTGTTGAGGGTCAAGCAGTGGTCTGTTTAATTTAGGGCTACCTGCCCAGTATTTATGCAGGTCTCCCACCTGGTGGACACTCCCCTAGGGGACCAAATGGGAGACTGTGACAAAAGACAGACAATCAGCCAAACAGGACACACAGTCACATTATATTCCCACAATGCATCCTGGCTTCCTCCCCTCTGCCCTGGAGATAATTGAGAAGTAATTCAATTATCTCCCAGATCAAAGGCAAATCGCCATTATGCACGTGGGGATACTAAAATAAGAATTACTATTAAAATACATTATATGACATAACTTACAATAAAACTATACATTTAACATATCCCCAGATTGCTCAGGTCTGAGCGCACATTATTAAGCGAATGGCGCTCAGACCACACGAATACAGTTTAATCGCCATGGAGCCAAAGTCTTTACAAAGACAGTTCTCATGCGAATGAGCTCCATGGGATTCCTATCTGGGGTTAGTGCAGTCAGGTACAACTACCGAACACCGGGCCGTTCGTGCACTTTCACCGAACAAGAAGGGAGGTCGGCGGCTTCAGCAGTGTTGGCGCCAAACTGTGCCCGTTTTTAGTTCCATGAGTTAGGCATCGAACACCGCTGTGCGTTCGCGTGTTTAAAATGGCCGTGACCTCGTGTTCGTTATACGAATGGTGGCCACCCAGTATTCGGCAATTAAGCTGCAATTAACCGCAGCTTCTGGGAGGCTAATTGCCAGCACACTCCAGCTCCCAGGTGGTCTAGTCATTCGTGCGGTTGTTCGGTATATTGAATCTACTGAACACCGGGCAGAAAAGCACAAATAAGTATTTTCTGCAGGGGAAAAGAGGTCTTTTAACATGGGGCCATAATCCAAAGGCAGCAGGCGAGCAACCAGGCTTCTTCAATGCAATGTGGCGAGATTGCTCTCGTCACAATATCTCATACAGTTTAACAGTGCTTTATTAAGCGTACATGTTAAACCCTGATTGGGGACAGCTAGCCATAATATTAAGTGGTGTCTTGTCTATAGTTGTTTCAACATTGTACTGGTGTATTCTCTCTACACTACCGATAAGCACATTGTACCTTTGACTGTCACTTTTGGCTTATGCTCAAATATGTTCTAAATCATTTGATGTCAGTGCAATTATGCACTTATGTATTATGCACTTATCTATCATTCTAACCTTGAAAAACTAATAAAAAAACATAATAAACAAAAAAAATAATAATGAGCAAACCTGGTTGAATTCCCCCGAGCTGCTTTAATTTCAAATATGTTAGAGCCACATTTTGTCTACTTTGTCTTATTATAAATTATGTTTTATTTTGTTCTGTTTTTCACTTTTGTTATTCTTTTAACCAAATGTTGTGTCCACTAACAAGGCAACATCTTATATATGGACACCTTAATATGTACTGTTTGTGACTCCTATATTTGCCAATTTTGGACAATTCACAAGTTGGATCAAAAGTATGGAATATAATTAACTATTATGTTGTGATCTCTCTTAGTTCCCTGGTGGCCTTTTGATCTTTAGATTTTGCTTTGCAAGAAGACGAAGATTATTAGTTGCATGGTAAGGCTGGAAGGAAGTGTGCCGATTTCAGATAATGCTGGGCTGATACTCTCTATTTTGAAAAAAGAAAAAAAAGAGTCATACCATGTAGCAAAAAGGAGACTGCACTGCTGATTTCCACATTGTACCAGGCATGGAGAGCTGCCCCAGATTGGTACTTTAGGATAAGGGGCTGGCATGATCCCTGTAGTGGACCCCGGGTACCTCCCCTAATTCCTTCCCTCAGCCACTCTGGAACCGCTTACAGTATAAAGACACATGTGACGAGAGCAATCTCGCCACATTGCATTGGAGAAGCCTGGCTGCCCGCCTGCTGCCTTTGGACTATGGACCAGACTTTATGTAAATGTGTTAACCCAGATAGCTATGCCATGGAGCCCATTCGTGTAGTTAAAGACTTCGGCTCCATGGCAATTGAACTGTGTGAATAGGATCTGAGCGCTATTCGGTAGTTTTGTGCGCTCAGATCTCCGCTATCTGGGGATATGTGAAATGTCTGTGTGTTATGTGTAAAAGGTGACTTTATGTATTTAAAGTGTTTTATGTCTTTTTGCAACCATGTGCTCAATGGAGTCTGCCTCTATCCCTGGATAATTGGATTACTTTCTCCATTGTCTCCAGGACAGAGGGCTCTGTAAAACCTGTTTTAGCCAGATATCCATGTGCCAGCCAGGGCCCAAAAGATACTTTTACTAACTTTTGAACCCCTGGTCTGATTCATGCCATGTTTAGAATGGATTGATTGTGAATATGTAATTGTATGTGAATGTGATGTATGGTTTTAGAGTTATGAAAGTTGGGTAGAAAGTATTTTTTAACTGTATGTGTAATTGAGTTTCCTCTCAGGATAAGGGGATGGAATATGTGGGATGTAACTGATATGTGATTGGTTGTTTTATACCTCCCTATGGGCGGTCCTGTATTTGAAAAGACTAATAAAAACCAGGCTGGGTGTGCCAGCACCTCAGACCACTGCTTGACCCTCAACACGGAGCCTTGTCTCGTCTTTGGGGGGGGATTTACTGAATGCTGATAGAGACTGACTGCTAGGAGTGTAAGCCGCTAGGGTGCTTTTCCTATTCGTCTGCTAGCAGTGATTCGTATGGTTCCTATTCGTGTGTTTGGAGTGCTATATTGGATGCCGTTCGGGAGTTTGGAGCATTCACTTATTGGCGGTTCGTGTGTTTGATGTTCTGCAGTAGCTGTGCCTGCATCTCTGGAAAGGGGGCCGATCGCCTAAATGGTTTTTACCCCTTTTGTGCAAAACGGTCTGTTACAACACACATTCCCCCAGTAGCTGGATGAGACACAGCTCTGGGAGTACAACTTAACTGAGGTTTATTGGAACACACATGACTTTTATGCCCAATCCCCTACATATAGTTTAAAATACAAGACAACAGGGGTTTCAATCCCAGGATCCTCTACAGAAAAATATACAATATTCTGAGACACTCCAAAAATACATTTTCAAAGGGGGCCAATTTGAATGTGAAAGGAGAAAGACGGTTTACAACATGGCTTGATCCTTTGATTAATCAAAGGCTCTGCAAGGTGTGAAATTCTACACTTGAGATGCCTGGCTGTCCAGTTCCAATGTAAACCAACTGCCTTCAGTCATATGGCCTGTACCTCTTATTTGATGAGTTCATTTCTTTTAAATGTTAATGATCATTAGCCTTCCATAATTACATTGTATGATAGCATTCCATATCACAGTATGCTCTGTATTATACAGTATCACACTGTACTGTATTATAGTATTCACTATCGCTCTATATCACACTGTATGATATTATTCTGTATCACTCTGTATTACACTGTTATAGCATACTGTATCACACTGTATTATAGCACTCTGCATCACTATATTTCACACTGTATTATAGCATACTGCATCACATTGTATTATAGCATACTGTATCACACTGTATTGCAGCACTTCTATTATCATATCCCAAAGAGACACAAACACTTACCCACAGTTTAATAACTAAGCCTCATTTCTAGTAAATCCAGAATGGGACAAGCACAATCTTCTATTCAGCCCAAACATGATTTGCGAAGAAGGGGGGCACATGTGGGCATGGTACTCAGTCACAATCCCAAACTATATATGCTAACAAGAAGAAGATCCGGGCATTCAGAAAAACTTTTTTTTTGTGCAGACTTTTATTAGGATCTTCAAATTAAGATGTGATGTTAAGGCCAAGTAAAACTTTTGTCAAGTCATCGATAAAGAACTTACTTGGCCAAAACATAGTCACTTCTTAACCTGCAGTTTCTAATAAAGTCTGCACAAGAAAAGTTTTCAGTTTTCAGAGTGCCAGGATATTCTTCTACTTTGTAAGAGTCATACTTATTGTGCATGATTGCTCTGATAAGAGCAACGTACCTTAAAGAAGGTAAATTGTTAATTGGGTCCTCAAAGCAAAATTATTCTATGGCTGGAGGAGAGTTCAGCCTCTATAGCTTGGTCTTCTTGACTTACTCTGTCTTGACAGATATGCATAGATGTGCATAAAATAATTACCCAATTATAGTCTGTCATTCTGATTTGAAGAAATTATGATATACTAAGTGAAGGGAGACTAATATGGTTTGCCACAGATAGAGGACACAATGAAAGTATAGAAGCTGTAGTAGAATTACCATAAACTCATGCATGCGTTCAAGAGTAGAACTTATTTAAAACATTGACATAGAAAATAGGCACTCAATTCGCAACATTTTCAAGAAACTCAAGAATTATTTATGCATGAAGATATGCATTAAATGTATTATCGCACAAGTAGTATTTTAAATCATAGCATTCCAAGCACATTTTCAATTTGCAAGCAAGAAAATGTAGAACAAAAAGCAAGGTAGAACCAGAGAGTGAAATATAAGTATTATCTAACATGTGACAGATCAGGATATAGTGATGGCTAATTATAGATCACTGCTAAGAACCTGCTGCCATGTTCAATTTATCCAGGTGTATATATTGAGAGTGTGAAATGGCTTAATGAAAAGCTAGTTTCTCAATCTGTGTCACTTTATTCTCACAGTAATAAAACTGGATATCAACAATGAGGCCTCAGATTTATATCCAAAGTAAAGTGTGAAACAAATGTAAATATAAGCAAAGAAAGAATTACTACCAAAGCTAGTGTTACTAGGAAAATTCTAATGAAAACATGTTTCTATTAGGAAATTTTGACCTAAAGCATAGCTGAATTAGAGATATTTTTTTTTTCAGTTCAGCAATATTTACCTAAAATTTGAAATTTACTTTGAATTCACCTCGAATTCTCACTCTAGTGAATAACTAGATTATTGATTATTACTAGTGATTATTTTGCACTGCAATGTAAAATTGTTATTTTACTCTGGTTTGCACTTTGCAGATAAATAAATTCTTCTGCTAAGACTACACACATTGAATTCTTCACTGTATTGCAATATTTACTTGTCAAACATAACAGCCTCATTCTAGAAGCCAGTAAGAGGGAGACTGGAGGGATCTGATTACACTGCAGGGAATGTGTGCAGACTGAAATATTTGCAGACTGAAATTTGTGTTTTCAAGATACTTTATGTAACATACCTACTGTATGTGAGCAACAAGGCGTTATACAGATATTACCTTTACACTCAGATGTTTTTTAGGAAAACGCATTCTCAGATACAAATTAATATGCAAAAATGTATCAATGTTTACACCAAATTAGATAAAGAGTGGGAGAGATTTATAACATTGGTAATTGCAACAATTGATAATCTAAAGATTACAAATATTTGATGAGAACAAATTTTCTTTCTTTTCAGTATCCCTTTTCAGTGGAAACTAGCAAAGAATAACAAAAACAGCTAACAGAGGATAAGAATGGGCAAAAATGGAGAAGCTTGAATTTGGTTACTCAATAATAATTTCCATGCTGCCGATGATTTCCAACTCGGAGAACATATGGTGAAAGTTAGAACCTTATTATTGGCGCAGGATTATTATTCGTGTTTGCAATGCAGCTGACATACTAAAGTGGGTAGACTCTGATACCTGCAATGTCTTCAAAAGCTAATGATTGTTCAGTAATCAATACATTCATAAGCTACCCATCTAGCACATTCATAAGCTGCTCATCAATACATTCATAAACTGTGCATTGATGGTTGTAATTTACATCCAATTTTTAGTATTTGGAGATGTAGTCGTTGATGTGATGTAGTGAAAATAAGGAGCAATCTAGTTGAATAATTTTAAAATCATTTTTATTGAAGAACAGGTTTCACTTGAATTTTCTTGTTGTGATCAAATTTAAGAAAAGTATGAATTATTTTTGGACTCAAGTCTTGGTGGCTGAGTTTTCTATCAACATTCTGAAGTCAACCATAATGATATATTTGATGCTTATGACTTCATGGAAGACAAAGTGTGTGTTTGGTGATCCATTAATTAGTCTTATAGAACTAAAAATAATGTTGACATGGTGTTTTAAGTCACCAGTAGTCACAGTGCATGCATTTACTGATCTATAAAAAGTATTACTAAATACTTACGTATTTCTATTTTTATTATTGCTTCTCTTTAACCCCTTAAGGACACATGACATGTGTGACATGTCATGATTCCCTTTTATTCCAGAAGTTTGGTCCTTAAGGGGTTAAAGAAGATTTAGATTTGTTGAGTGTTAATTGTTCAATCTCTGCCATTTCTGGAATTCTTTGATGAGATTTTAGATATTAGTATTCTTTCATGTTTATGTGTGGTACAAGGATATGGTTTTAATGTGGATATGACAAGAGATGGTTAAATACTCTACCATATAGTACCTTTGTTTTTTCTTCATAATTAACAAAATAAAATTGCTAAAGGTTGCACAAAAACATGAAAATATTATGTGAAAAAATCTGAAGGTAATTTTTAAAATACCAATGAGACTAAAATTCTTCCCAATCCTTAGTTGTAGAAAAGGGTAAAACACATGTGAAAGATTAAGCTTAAAGAAAGAAGAAAATTATAGCATTTGTTATCATGCTCGAATTATACTTTTCTGACAAGTTGGATCAAAAGTATGGAATATAATGAACTATTATGCTGTGCTCCTATTTAGTTCTCTGGTGGCTTTGTGATCTTTAGATTTTGCTTGGCAAGAAGAGGAAGATTATTACTTGCATGGTAGGACTGAAAGGTAGTGTGCCAATTTCAGATAATGCAGGGCTGGTACTCTGTGTTGCTTCTGCAAGAATTTACTAAGCAGTTTTGGCTTGTTCATTTTTGATCTATCCTTCTGTTTGGTTACTTACTTTTACACTTTCGCATGAGATATTTCTTTATTTGTGTCTCTGTTTTGAGGTGTTTTGAGTAATCTAGTAACTCATCAACAAGGTCATATTTACCTTTGGTGACTTAACTAATAGAAATGTCTCTTTGTTTTGGATACCTAAGAACATATTTATTAATTTATTTATTTGTGTATATATATATATATATATATATATATATATATATATTTGTTTGTTTTTGTAGTTTAGACTTAGAAGTCATTTTCCCATTCCATCCCAAAGGAGTGAGACTACTCGCATGATGATGTATAATATTGTGGGAGTAATTAGCCCTAACTTTTAATTACAGACTAACAGATCAGAGCAAAGGTGAATCTGCAAAAAGGCCCCTGATAACTTTATCTAAGAAAATTTTAATTGCAATATTATAATAGTGTTTATTATTGTTGTTGTGTGGGCACTTGTAGTTGATCTCAGTTGCTCTCAAAAGTACTACTCAAGTTGGAAACAAAGAATATATTTTTTATGTCTTATGTAATTAGGTAAGGAAAAACCCTGAGAGACTTCCCATGTTTCTTAGAGATTGCTATTGCTGCACGGGTGAACTGATTTATTTGGAAAATAGTCCAGAAGTGTTAATACGGATAGTTTGGTAAAAAAATATCCCAATGCTATATCCCAATCAAAGCAGGGCTGTGCAATATTCATTTAGACCTAATGGTCGGAGGTTAGTCATTTGGCTTTTGTAATTCTCTATCTGTTTATGACTGTTTATTTTGGGAACACGTTTATATACCTATACCGTTCTATTTACTATCATTTATTAATCTGACATTTAATTTTCTATTATTTTCTATTTAGTTAGACTTCCAGTTGATACTCTTGTGTTTGGACAGCCATGATTTGCAATCAGTGGTAACCTTGAGAGATTGTGTTAATTTTGGAATATATTTATATGAAGACGACTTAAGCATTCTACAGTCTAATGGAGGGGGCTTAGTAACAGTGATCTTGGTTTAAGTGACTATTTGGCTTCTTAGCTTAAAGTTTGTATGCTTGTTACAAAGTTAGCCCCTATTTTGCAACTTTTGGCAATCTGGAGATATTGTGTCAATTCTGTAATATTTGAAACACACACTATCCAGTATATAGCCACATTGTGTGGTCCTTTTGATTTAAGGTTCCACACAATGCCTTTACTCCACTCACCCTTATAAGAAGACTGGTATTCCCAGACTAATAAGGTGGCGTTATTCTTCTAAGAAGACTTTACTGTGGCTACTTTTTTTCTGAGGATTCACAGTCATTACGGGTTCTAGTCAAGTTTTTGGGTCTATAGTTGTATATATTTATACACTTTATACTTTTTATTACTTTTCAGACATTGACCGTGCCTAATTGAATTAAAGTCTGGAGTCTGAGTTAGTAGTGATATTCATTTAGACCTAATGGTTGGAGGTTAGCCATTTGGCTTTTGTGATTCTCTATCTGTTTCTGACTGTTTATTTTGGGAACACGTTTATGTACCTATACCGTTCTATTTACTATCATTTATTAGTCTGACATATTATTTTCTATTTAGTTAGAGTTCCAATTGATACTCTTGTGTTTGGACTTATCATCTAGCAGTTTGAGGATATTTTTGTTGTGCAATCTCTGCATTTTTGCTAATGTTTTCCCAGATCACATGTCTATTAGATGGTGGCATCTGGAATGAGTAAAAAAGAGGAAGACCTAATAATTTCAGTTTTTTGTCCACCAGCACTGACATTTATCTTGGCAATTAAAGCTTATCTTTTTACACAACAAGACGACAGAATCCTCCACAGATCGCCTTGCTCATGTGCCTTTTTTGCTGCCAGTAATCTCTTGTGATAGCCAATCAAAAATTCTAAATAAAAATTCCAATAGTACTGCCATTTCAGTAGTTTCTTCTAAATTAAAGCAAGTAGTAAGGCACGCTTATGCTCTGAACATGCACAATGTAGAGGCAAGTACAATGAGCAGGGCTTTCTAGGTTCCTTTATAAACCTTGCGTAACATGGCTCGGCTTATTTTAGCTTTTTCCTTGCCTCTTCTCTGCATAGAGTGAAAGTACTGAAGAAAACAATATTATAAAAGTTCCCTACCCACCTCTATCTTGGTTCCATGTGTTAGGTGAACATACTAAAAGTGGAATAATGGAATCCTTTACCATGTCCTTGCATTCCTTGATATTCCTAGTGGTAGGCATATAATAATAACAAAGGACTATAGGGTTATAATCACTTGACCAAAAAGAATGTGCTCCATGTGTGTCTCCCCCTAACACAAACAGTAATGACAAACATTAATGAGGGGCACTTAACCTCTTGATTTAATATATATCTGCAAGCTAACTTAGCCCATATAGTTAGCACAAGGTTTCAGTTCTCTGGTCAAAATGATTAATGAATAATTCCATGATTACAAACCTTTAAATAAAATAATAAAATGTCACATCTAGGATGATGTATGTTAGGGTAATTTCACTAGCTGCCTTGCATAATAACATCTCCTATTGTTCTGACATCATCTAAGGAAATGCACGCTCCCCCTGCCACTTTTTTTTTTTTTATTCAAAATCCAACACGCATCAGAACTATGCCATATTGCTAAGACATAAATATACCACCATATACCACCACCGTTCCCACGTGCATAAGTATGAGACAGGCAAATAGCAACACACCTTATTCTATTTAAACCTCGCTTATACTCAGTCCGGTGCCCTTTTAATGAAGAACCAGTAGTGTGTTGCATATATCTCTTGTCTGTTCTAGTTTATTCTGGTTTATATTTTCATTTATTCTGACCTCTCTTTGATGTCGAATTGTCCTTTAACTATACTGATGTATCTATTCCCTGGTCTTGGCTTGGCACCAAACGTGTTATTGTTATCATGATGGTATCTTTTCCCTACTGCTGGTCCCAGTTACACTTTAATTACGAAGCAATAAAGGTGTGGTTTTTTTTTTAACCCCTTAAGGACCAAACTTCTGGAATAAAAGGGAATCATGACATGTGTCCTTAAGGGGTTAAACTCAATTGTGCACTGTTTGGACTCTTACTTTCTCGGTGATATGCAGATAACTTAAACAACTTTTATACTTTTAATGATAGCATGGACTGACTTGCTTTCTTTGTTTTCAAGGTTTTTCTTATGATTCAGGTTCCTTGGTTACCATGACATCTGTCATGTTAGACATTTAGACATTTAGACATTTTAGGTGTTTAATAATCTAACATACCATAAAACTAACACAGGATATTTTTTTTGTTTTACAGTACTGAATGTATATTGTTAAATTCCTTTATATGTATATTTTCACATTGCTTTATATGTTATATTCCAAAAGTTTACATTAGTGCATAGATGTTGGCATTTTATCTGTCAGGTTCAATCACAATGAAAAGTGGGTCCATGTTTAAGGTTTTTATCAGAAACTAAAACACAGAAATACACAATACATTTCTTTGGAGTCAGATGATATTCTTGAATCAATCTTTTCTGCTTCAAAGTCTGTCCAATCATTATAACGAAATATCATCTTTTACAGGTGTGAGTTACAGTCGCTGCTGCCAACTTTTTAGTTTTTATTTTTATCCTAATTTATTTGGTAGCTACAGCCAAGAATCTGTCAACGTAGGAAAACAGTGGAACAATGAGAGCCAGATGCATGTCTTCTATTTTGGAATCTGCTATGATTAAAAGTAAATGAAATGAGACCGAAATGGCTTAAACATGCATGTCTCTCTTGGTTACAAATGAACAGAGTTATCCTGGATTGTTAACTGGACATCTGTGTACATAATCCCACCTCCTAATCAAGTAAAATCAAGGTAGACTTAAAACAGTAATAACATTGCTAAACTGGACTGGCAAACTAAATACATCAATCATTCAGTTCAGGGGAAAAACATTTTCAAAGTGTTTTTATCTTGACAACTTTCACAATGAGTCAACATGTTTTAAGATATTATTAATAACATTTCCACTATTTGTCTATGTGTGCGTATTTCCTATATGATTGTATCTTATTATTTTCTATTTGCAGCTTAGTTGATAGTTATTTAGTATTGCTATTATTATTCTATATATGAAAACAGTGGCAAGTTGTTTTATAACTTTTATGGTGCAGATATTCAAAGAAAAACATAGGTAGAGGTATGCTTAATATTTCACTAGCATGAGCCTGTCAAATTTCAATACAGGAGTGGATGTACATAATTTAATGAACTCTGTTTTCTGGATTTGTAGTTCAGCTGTTATCATTCTATAGTAAAAAGTTGACAATAGAACTACAACAACCAGAAGCCTTTGTTATACCCATAAAGTGCTGCTTATGTGAAAAGTTCAATAGCACTACAGTTGATATATTAGGAATTAAAACCTACTTTTTTCCATGCATCTTACTCAGGGATGCATTTACCACAAGGCAAACAAGGCATTTGCCTAGGGTGGCACTTTCGGGGCTGAGTCCAGATCCTGGCATTGTTGTTCGATGGAGGATGTCCTGGCGGAGAGGTCTCTCACCTCTCTCCTGATTTGGTCTGTCGTTGATTTCCAAGTCTGTATTAATCTCGCTGACATATTTTCGATGGTTTGTTCAAAGTATTCTTTTGTGAGGCTCTCTGTTTTGTGTGGCTCATCGTGTGGAGCAGGGTTAGCATTGGGTTCATTGTCCTTGGTGCCATCGGAGACATTAGGATGCACCCACCCCTACTGAAAAGTCTACTCATCTGTATCCTATCAAGCATTGTTGCTCTAGTGAGACTCTTTTGAACTATTTTACGTTATTTTATTTCTTTTTCTGTTGGCGCAGCCCTACCCCTTCTCCTTCAGCATCCTTGCCCGACTCAGTGAGGGGGAGATTGGCCAATTTTGGATCTATTTTAAAGAGAATGGCTTTACGCCATTCTATAGACAAGGAGGTATTAACACTTCCCGCAATGCAGATGGCCCTCTGAACCCAGCCACGGAGTTCTTCAGGGTCAAGCTGTCTGTTCTCAGCTCTGGCACCTTCTGCTAGGTCAAAAAGCTTAACCAAGGGACCAAACATGTCCAAATGCTTATCTTGGCATGACTTAAGAACCGAATCCAAACCCTTACGAGGTTTCCATTCCAATTTGGTAAGAAATTGGGTCATTTTAGGGTCAACAACCGGGGTCTCACACACTTTATTGTGCACCACCGGGCTGCATTGCTGAGGGTGCACCTTACCCGGTTCTCCAGATAACATGCCACATGATCTGTTGGGAGCCATTCAGCTGACCTCGGGTGATGGAGATCATCTGGGTCGAACATAGGTTCTCCAGATGGATCCAGGAGAGTGGATCCCACTATAGCGGGGGAGCCACTTCGAGAACCACTCACTGCCACCCCTGACTGAGCAGAGGTCAATAGGTCAAGGCCCTGCACAAAGGATTCATCATCAGAGTCGGTCCAGGACTCCGCACCAGCCTCCTCACTAGACCCGATTTCTGAGTCGGAGTCGCTCTCAGGTTGTGCTCTAGCACATTTCCATCACCGCACCCATTCTCCCTGCCATGTGGCAGAGGGAGTTAAGTGCCTGTATTTGGCAGTAGCCTTCTTGGGTGCGTCCCCTGAAGGGTCTGAACCAGAACATGGCTTGCGCGCTGGTGGACCCGAACTTTCTGCATCCAGTGGGCATGAGAGTAAGGCCTGGGAGATGATCTGAGAGAGGATAGAGGACATAGAGCCCATAGCTGCCAAAGTGGTGTCAGTAACTGAGCGTCGCAACGCCAGGGACTGAGGCTCATCAGGGTGAGACATAGGGCCAACTACTGATGGAGGGGAACTAGAAACTGAAGAGGGGATCCCCAGGCCTTGAGACATATCCATCTCACCAAGGGAAGGGAGGCAAGCAGACACCTTAGGCTTGGGCATATTGCAAAATGAGACCCACAAAAAACCAGCACAATCCTATACCCTTTTACAAAATACTACAGCTGTAAACAAAATAATAATACAGACTAGTAGGGGTTAATCACCCAAACTAACTACACCAGAGAGGGAGATAGAGGGGAGTTAACCAGGGCCCAGACCAGCAGACAGGGTAGAGACCAGGCAAAGACAGAGCCAGAAGGATGGGTAAAATAAGAAAATGGTGGCCACCATTCTCATAAGACTGGTGGCAAAAAATCCAGCTAACGTGTCCAATTCGTGAACTGAAATGGGACAAATTCGTTGAACAAACTAGTGAACGGCAATTTGTGGCAAAAACTGTTGAGCAAGAAACCATTCGCGGTAAAAATAGTCGAACAAGATCATTCGCGGCAAAATTGCCGAATAATACCATTCAAAGGCAATCTCACAAAAGGCACAAATTTGCGGCAAAATTTAGGCGAAAGGCCCAAGTCTGTCGCGAAACAGCCGAACAGAAGGCGTGAAAAACGGGTACAAAATGGCAGCAAATAGCCAGGAAGAAGGGGGAGACCCACAAAAGACAGAAAACAAGGGAAAATAAAGAAAATTTAAGGGAACAAAAGGGAGGCAAACCCCAAGGAACCCCCCTATGGACAGGAGCAACAAGGCGAAGTCAAAAAAGAGGGGAGAAACACATGAAGGTAAATAACATTAACCAGAAACCATATAAAACAGTAGCATAAAATAGAATAACAGGATAGAATCAGCTATGAAAATAACCAAAGCATATAAAAGGCAATTAAAGATAGATAATGCTTATCTTGACTGTGGAGCAGCAAAGAAAGAGGAAGCTTTGGAGGTGCTTGCTGTTATACTAGGACTTGAATGGGGATTGGCTGGTGTCTCACAGTATATGTTTTTTCTATTTTTTTCTATTTGTGTTATTTGCTGCTATTGGTGGACAGTAAAGAAAGGGTTTAGCAATATGAGCCTCTGTGTCTTGACATAAAATACGTTTTTGGTGTGATTTGGATGGAAGATGGAATTGTGTAGGTAGCTGTATATGTCTGTAGGTTTTCTATATATAGACGAGTGAAGAATGCCCTTAGTGACTGTTATTGTGAAGTCCAAGAAAATCACACTATGATTTGAAAAGTTAATTTTAAGGTTCATTGACAGATGGAATGAATTATATGATATATGGAAGTCTATAAGACTTTCTTCTCCTTCTGTCCATATTCTGAAAATACCATCGATGTAACAATAATATGTATATGGTTTGTGAGGCTGTGTACATAAAAATCTGTTTTCTAGGTCAATCATGAAAAGATTAGCCTATTGGGGTGACATTTTTGTGCCCATTGCATAGAAAACCTGATGACTTCCAATCCTCAGGTGGGAACGTTCTAAATTCTGCCCAAAATACACAAGCCAGGAATCCCAGGATGGCTCATTATAACTGGCATGGGAACACTCAGTGAACAAATATCTGGCCTATTAGAAAACATTCTTAAGCCTCTAGAAAAAAAGAGTTTTATACAGGACACTACAGACGTCCTCAATAAACTTAACCATATAAATTAACTACCTGAAAACACTATACTAGTAACAATGGATGTGGAATCCTTATACAGCAACACACAAGGATGGTATTGAGGCCTGCATTAAATTTCTCTCATCCCACAAACCAACACACAAATAATTGCCCAGCTTATCGAATTCATACTCAAACAAAACTATTTCAGTTTTAATAACAATAACTACCTACAAATGACAGGGACAGCAATGGGCACAAAAAGGTCACCCCCAATACGCTAATCTTTTCATGGTTGACCTATAAAACAGAATTTTATGTACCTGAGACAGAGATTGGTCAGCAGCAAATTGACCACAGACCAGAAGCTCACACAGAATGGCACTGTACGATGCAACAAATCACTCTGCAAATTGTGTCAACATATATGTGGCAATACCACAGCAAGACACAATAACAAATCATACAACATTAAGAGATCACATTCGTGCACATCTGTACATGAGACAGTGTACAGTGTGTGACAAAGATTGCTACATTGGAGAAACTGCCTTAAGCTGCATCTCAGAATGAATATACACAGACACTCAATCAAGAACCACAAGGAAAATGGATAGTGTACCACTGTTGGTCATCACTACACCCAGACTGGTCACTCCATCCAAGACCTCAGGAATACAGTTCTTAAAATGAATTTAAAAGACTCTCATGAATGAAAGACATTTGAAATGAAAATTATCGCACATTTCAACACCAGAAATGAAAGACTCTGGCTTTCTCACACTCTACCAAAACCTTTTATAAACAAACATCTTAGTGTCTTATATAGTTCTTTTTCAATATTCTCGTTTCACCATTACTGGATCAATTTATACACATACACTAAACAAAATGATAAATGAAACTTTTTTGTTTTTGCCCCCATTTTTCATGAGCTAAACTCAAAGATCTAAGACTTTTTCTATGTACATTAAAGGCCTATTTCTCTCAAATATTGTTCACAAATCTGTCTAAATCTCTGTTAGTGAGCACTTCTCCTTTGCCGAGATAATTCATCCACCTCACAGGTGTGACATATCAAGATTCTGATTAGACAGCATGATTATTGCACAGGTGTGCCTTAGGCTGGCTATAATAAAATGCCACTCTGAAATGTGCGGTTTTAATGTATTTGAGGGTTCTGGGGGGTCCGAAAACCAGTCAGTATCTGGTGTGACCACCATATGCCTCACGCTGAGCAACACATCTCCTTTGCATAGAGTTGATCCGGCTGTTGATTGTGGCCTGTGGAATGTTGGACCACTTCACTTCAATGGCTGTGTGAAGTTGCTGGATATTGTCAGGAACTGGAAGACGCTGTCATATACATCGATCCAGAGCATCACAAACATGCTCAATGGGTGACATGTCCGGTGAATATGCTGGCCATGCAAGAACTGGGATGTTTTCAGCTTCCAGGAATTGTGTACAGATCTTTGCAACATGGGGCCATGCATTATCATTCAGCAACATGAGGTGATGGTCGTGGATGAATGGCACAACAATGGGCCTCAGGATCTCGTCACGGTATCTCTGTGCATTCAAAATGCCATCAATAAAATGCACCTGTGTTCATTGTCCATTAAATATGCCTGCCCATACCATAACCCCACTGCCACCATGGGCCACTTGATCCACAATGTTGACATTAGCAAACCACTTACCTACATGGCACCATACACGCTGTCTGCCATCTGCCCTGTACAGTACAGCGAACACCTCTCCAAAGTGCCAGACACCATCGTATGTGAGCATTTGCCCACTCAAGTTGGTTACGACAACGAACTGCTGTCAGGTCGAGCCCCCTATGAGGACGACGAGCATGCAGATGAGCTTCCTTGAGATGGTTTCTGACAGTTTGTGCACAAAAGACAGAAAACAAGGGAAAATAAAGAAAATTTAAGGGAACAAAAGGGAGGCAAACCCCAAGGAACCCCCCTATGGACAGGAGCAACAAGGCGAAGTCAAAAAAGAGGGGAGAAACACATGAAGGTAAATAACATTAACCAGAAACCATATAAAACAGTAGCATAAAATAGAATAACAGGATAGAATCAACTATGAAAATAACCAAAGCATATAAAAGGCAATTAAAGATAGATAATGCTTATCTTGACTGTGGAGCAGCAAAGAAAGAGGAAGCTTTGGAGGTGCTTGCTGTTATACTAGGACTTGAATGGGGATTGGCTGGTGTCTCACAGTATATGTTTTTTCTATTTTTTTCTATTTGTGTTATTTGCTGCTATTGGTGGACAGTAAAGAAAGGGTTTAGCAATATGAGCCTCTGTGTCTTGACATAAAATACGTTTTTGGTGTGATTTGGATGGAAGATGGAATTGTGTAGGTAGCTGTATATGTCTGTAGGTTTTCTATATATAGACGAGTGAAGAATGCCCTTAGTGACTGTTATTGTGCAGTCCAAGAAAATCACACTATGATTTGAAAAGTTAATTTTAAGGTTCATTGACAGATGGAATGAATTATATGATTTATGGAAGTCTATAAGACTTTCTTCTCCTTCTGTCCATATTCTGAAAATACCATCGATGTAACAATAATATGTATATGGTTTGTGAGGCTGTGTACATAAAAATCTGTTTTCTAGGTCAATCATGAAAAGATTAGCCTATTGGGGTGACATTTTTGTGCCCATTGCATAGAAAACCTGATGACTTCCAATCCTCAGGTGGGAACGTTCTAAATTCTGCCCAAAATACACAAGCCAGGAATCCCAGGATGGCTCATTATAACTGGCATGGGAACACTCAGTGAACAAATATCTGGCCTATTAGAAAACATTCTTAAGCCTCTAGAAAAAAAGAGTTTTATACAGGACACTACAGACGTCCTCAATAAACTTAACCATATAAATTAACTACCTGAAAACACTATACTAGTAACAATGGATGTGGAATCCTTATACAGCAACACACAAGGATGGTATTGAGGCCTGCATTAAATTTCTCTCATCCCACAAACCAACACACAAATAATTGCCCAGCTTATCGAATTCATACTCAAACAAAACTATTTCAGTTTTAATAACAATAACTACCTACAAATGACAGGGACAGCAATGGGCACAAAAAGGTCACCCCCAATACGCTAATCTTTTCATGGTTGACCTATAAAACAGAATTTTATGTACCTGAGACAGAGATTGGTCAGCAGCAAATTGACCACAGACCAGAAGCTCACACAGAATGGCACTGTACGATGCAACAAATCACTCTGCAAATTGTGTCAACATATATGTGGCAATACCACAGCAAGACACAATAACAAATCATACAACATTAAGAGATCACATTCGTGCACATCTGTACATGAGACAGTGTACAGTGTGTGACAAAGATTGCTACATTGGAGAAACTGCCTTAAGCTGCATCTCAGAATGAATATACACAGACACTCAATCAAGAACCACAAGGAAAATGGATAGTGTACCACTGTTGGTCATCACTACACCCAGACTGGTCACTCCATCCAAGACCTCAGGAATACAGTTCTTAAAATGAATTTAAAAGACTCTCATGAATGAAAGACATTTGAAATGAAAATTATCGCACATTTCAACACCAGAAATGAAAGACTCTGGCTTTCTCACACTCTACCAAAACCTTTTATAAACAAACATCTTAGTGTCTTATATAGTTCTTTTTCAATATTCTCGTTTCACCATTACTGGATCAATTTATACACATACACTAAACAAAATGATAAATGAAACTTTTTTGTTTTTGCCCCCATTTTTCATGAGCTAAACTCAAAGATCTAAGACTTTTTCTATGTACATTAAAGGCCTATTTCTCTCAAATATTGTTCACAAATCTGTCTAAATCTCTGTTAGTGAGCACTTCTCCTTTGCCGAGATAATTCATCCACCTCACAGGTGTGACATATCAAGATTCTGATTAGACAGCATGATTATTGCACAGGTGTGCCTTAGGCTGGCTATAATAAAATGCCACTCTGAAATGTGCGGTTTTAATGTATTTGAGGGTTCTGGGGGGTCCGAAAACCAGTCAGTATCTGGTGTGACCACCATATGCCTCACGCTGAGCAACACATCTCCTTTGCATAGAGTTGATCCGGCTGTTGATTGTGGCCTGTGGAATGTTGGACCACTTCACTTCAATGGCTGTGTGAAGTTGCTGGATATTGTCAGGAACTGGAAGACGCTGTCATATACATCGATCCAGAGCATCACAAACATGCTCAATGGGTGACATGTCCGGTGAATATGCTGGCCATGCAAGAACTGGGATGTTTTCAGCTTCCAGGAATTGTGTACAGATCTTTGCAACATGGGGCCATGCATTATCATTCAGCAACATGAGGTGATGGTCGTGGATGAATGGCACAACAATGGGCCTCAGGATCTCGTCACGGTATCTCTGTGCATTCAAAATGCCATCAATAAAATGCACCTGTGTTCATTGTCCATTAAATATGCCTGCCCATACCATAACCCCACTGCCACCATGGGCCACTTGATCCACAATGTTGACATTAGCAAACCACTTACCTACATGGCACCATACACGCTGTCTGCCATCTGCCCTGTACAGTACAGCGAACACCTCTCCAAAGTGCCAGACACCATCGTATGTGAGCATTTGCCCACTCAAGTTGGTTACGACAACGAACTGCTGTCAGGTCGAGCCCCCTATGAGGACGACGAGCATGCAGATGAGCTTCCTTGAGATGGTTTCTGACAGTTTGTGCAGAAATTCTTTGGTTATGCAAACTGATTGTTGCAGCAGCTGTCCAGGTGGCTGGTCTCAGACAATCTTGGAGGTGAAGATGCTGGATGTGGAGGTCCTGGGCTGGTGTGGTTACACGTGGTCTGCCATTGTGAGGCCAGTTGAATGTACTGCCAAATTCTCTGAAATGCCTTTCTAAACAGCTTATGGTAGAGACATGTATATTCAATTCTTGGGCTCTGGTGGACATTCCTGCAGTCAGCATGCCAATTGCATACTCCCTCAAAACGTGCAACATCTGTGGCATTATGCTGTGTGATAAAACTGCACATTTTAGAGTGGCCTTTTATTGTGGCCAGCCTAAGGCACACCTTTGCAACAATCATGCTGTCTAATTTGCATCTTGTTATGCCACACCTGTGAGGTGGATGGATTATCTCGGCAAAGGAGAAGTGCTCACTATCACAGATTTAGACAGATTTGTGAACAATATTTGAGAGAAATAGACCTTTTATATAGATAGATAAAGTCTTAGATCTTTGAGTTCAGCTCATAAAAAATGGGGGCAAAAACAAAAGTGTTGCGTTTATAATTTTGTTCACTGTACATATATGCAGCTATATACTTGCATGCCCTGCTCTGCTATTTTCTTTTTTTTTGTTTGTTTTGTTTTTTTAACTCGCTTATTGACTCTCCTCTGTTTATTTACGTTTTTACTATTCTCAGCCAACCTTGACCTTTCACTTTCAGGCACATCTTCTGCTATTTATGACACCCCACTCACCCCCCCACCTCCCCTAATCTAACATCAGTTGTTTTAAGTGTTAAGCTCTTTCAGATTGATCAGTATTGCTTCAGTCCTGAGGCAGATAGGAAACTCTCTAAAGCATGTCTTTGAAATATTATGTTAATCCTATAAAAAAGGTATCATTGCATACTGCAATACTCTGGTATTTTGGCATCATATAGATATAAAAATAATAATAATAATTATAAAAATAATTTTAATACAAAAATTATTTATATATATATATATATATATATGTGTGTATATATATATATATATATATATATATATATATAATATATATATATTTATTTATTTTTTAATTAGAAAAATATTAATAAATAAATAAACATATTTTTAAATCTGATACAAAATAATATATAAATAAAATAATATATATATATATATATATATATATATATATATATAACAAAATTACATTTTTATTTTTCAGTCCTTCCCCTTTTTTATATAAAAAGAAATCAACAATTTATAAAAAATGACATATTTCAAAGTATGAATTTAACCCATGGGGTATAAGAGTGCCCAATTCATAAATCCATCTTATTTCTGTTTTGCCGAGTTCTCTTAGATGATCACCTCCTGTCCAGTGTCTCTTTAACTTTGAATATTGCTAAAAAATTAAGTAATTTGGCATCTAAATTGTGGTGTGTTGAAAAATGAGTGGAAACACTGTTTTGCATTTATTTTTTCTTGATGTTCCACTTATGTTCTCTTGTCCTCACAGATAATCCCCTTGTGGTTCTTCCTATATATTTTAGTCCACATGGGCATTCTAGCATGTAGATTACATCAGTACTTTTATGTGTTAGAATATCTTTGAAGTTGTTACTTTTCTGTCTTTGTTGACTGTGCTCTCCTTACAAGTTACACATTCTTGGCACTTATAAAAGCCTTCCATTTTATTCTTTGGGATGATGCTAGAAGGGTCCTTACAGCTTTTGACCACATGGTTCCGAATGCTTGGGGCACCTCTGAATTCTATCCTAGGTTTTTCTGGCACAATCTCTCTTAATACTTTATCTTTCTTCAATAGATACCAATGCTTCCTTATAATATTCTTTAACTTCACATTTTACTTATTAACATGCTAGATGTGTATATTGTGGTTGCATGCTAGATGTGTATATTGTTCTTAAAAGTCTTCTCTTGCTTTCCAATAGGGTTGATCTTTCCACTGCTTCAGTTTTCTTGATTTGTTCCTCCAGTTCTGCATCATCATATTCTTTTTCTACACACCTAGCTTTAACCCCTTAGTGACCAGACCGCATTTCAATTTTCTTACCATTAAGGACCAGGGCTGTTTTTACATTTCTGCAATGTTTGTGTTTAGCTGTAATTTTCCTCTTACTCATTTACTGTACCCACACAAATTATATACTTGTTTTCTCATCATTAGATGGCCTTTCTAAAGATACCATTATTTTCATCATATCATATAATTTACTATAAAAAATTATAAAATTTGATGAAAACATTAAAAAAAAATTTTTTTCTAACTTTGACCCCCCCAAAATCTGTTACACATCTACAACCGCCAAAAAACACCCATGATAAAAAGTTTCAAAATTTTGTCCTGAGTTTGGAAATACCCTATGTTAACATGTTCTTAGTGTCAGGGTCTTACCTGAGGTGAGAGTCCGGTAGGCAGAGATTAATGCTCACCATTGCAGATAAACACAATCCAAGGTGATAGGGTTAGAAACCACCAGGACTGTGAATCTGTTCAAGGGGGCTGTGCAGGATATTGCTCCAAGTTGCAGTACAGACAAGGACACAAGCAAAAAAAATCATTGAGGATAAGCCAAAAGTCAGAGGGTGCCAGAAGTCAGGATAAACGAGGGTAAGCCAAAGTTAGAGGATGCCAGAGGTCAGGACACACGATAAGAATAAGCCAAGGTCAGGAGCCGACTGGAGAACACTGGATCACGAATACAAACACAGGAACCCATAGTCAATAAACTAACACTGCCCTCAGGGAAAGGCAGTGTCTTATACCTGGCTAATTGGGCATCAGCTTCAGGTGGGGTGAAATTGATAGGAGCAGCCCCAGGTAAAATCCAGCCCCCTAGTGCTGCAGCTAAGGCAGGATAGGACATCAGGCAGAAACATGAACTGAATTGTGGCTCAGAGACAAGACAGCAGGACTAAGGCAGCCAGAGTTCAAATTCCCTTTTTGGCACATGTGGAACGGCCACGCCTGGCAGTCTGAATGGCACTGTGCCAATCATGACACTTGTTTTTTTTTTTTTTGCAAGACTAGGGCAATAAATACAAGTAGAACTTTGCTATTTCCAAAACTTTTTTTTTCCTCAAAATTAACACAAGTTACATTGTAAGACTGATATTTGTAAGGAATCCCTGAATAACCCTTCACATATATATATTTTTGAAAAGAAGACAGCCTAAGGTATTAAACTCGGGGTATTTTGACTCTTTTCATGCAACCATGTTACCACCAATCTATGCCAAATTTAATTAGATTTTTCTGAGACACCTAGCAATTTAAGAATACATGTACTGAGAACGTTAAGGGTTACTGCTAAAGAACACCTCAATATGTGTTTAGCAAAATCTCCTGACTACAGTGATACCATCCATGTATAGGTGCATTGGGTTCTCGAGAGGCTAAAATACCTTATTTGGAGGGTGCGCATTTCAGTTTTCCAACTTGGAATTTTCACAGCTGGTCATCATGCACCCATCTCCTATTTGGGACATTGAAGCCGGCCAATGTAATTTACCCCCATCAAACCATATATATTTTTTAAAGTAGACACCATAGGGTATTACAAATGGTGGTATTTTAACACTTTCCATGCACTAATTCTAGCAACAGTCTTTGTTAAACTTTTGGGTAGTCATTGTTTTATGTTATTTTCCTCTCACATTGCACTTTAGGCATGGATTCTCAGTTCCTCATATGTGTTACTGACAAAGAACACCCCAATATGTTTTCAGCAACATCTCCTGAGTACAGTTATAGTACCCATGCATAGGTGTGTCAGGTTCTCTGAGGTCTAAAAGACCTTAATTGGAGGGTGCTCATTCCAGTTTTCCAACTTGGAATTTTCACAGCTGGTCATCTTGCACCCATCTCCTATTTGGGACATTTGTGAAGCCGGCCAATGTAATTTACCCCATCAAATCATATATTTTTTTAAAGTAGACACCATAGGATATTTCAAATGGTGTCTTTGTCAAACTTTTGGGTAGTAATTTTTAGTGTTATTTTTCACTCACATTGTATTTCAGGCATGGATTCTCGGTTCCTGTTATGTGTTACTGACAAAGAACACCCCAATATGTGTTCAGCGACATCTATTGAGTACAACAGTACACCACTTTACAGGTTTAATGGGTTTTTGCAAACTTACAGAGGTCAAATGTAGGGCTTTCTCCTTTTCCATGTTTGCAAATTGAAATTTGCAAGATTGGTTTGCTGGGCCTCTGTTGCCTTTGAGACCATATGGCAGCCCAGGAATGAGAACTAACCACATCATGATATACCATTTGTAAAAGTAGACAACCCATGGTATTCAAAATGGGATGTGTCCAGTCTTTTGTAGTAGCCACTTCATCACAAACCCTGGCCAAAATTATTTATTTATTTACAAAATATTTTATCAGGAAAGATACATTGAGATTTCTCTAGTTTTCAAGTATATCCTGGGTTACATTAGGGTACAATAAAATACAAAAACAATATTAATACACAATGTATACAAATTTAACATAGAACTGTCAGGAGATATTTAATCAACCATGACAGGTGCATTCTGTTTTGAGGTATGTAGAGAGGGATCTCTTAAAGGACTTAAGGCTTGGGGAAGATTTTAAAGTGTGCGGGTGGTCGTTCCACAATTGCGGCACTCTGTAGGAGGAGGAGGATCGGGCTGCTTTCTTTTTGTATTGAGGTAGACTAAATAAAGTGCTGGTACTGGATCAGAGGTTATAGGAGGTGGGAACAGCAGAGGAGAGCATTTTGCTCAGGTAGGGTGGGAGTTTCCTAGAAAAGCTCTTAAACACAAGGCTGGAAAGATGGATTCCAGCGACAGCCAGTTTAGTTCTTTTAGCATGTCACAATGGTGGGTCCTGTAATTACATTGTAGCACAAATCGTCAGTTATACAATGTATTGAGTTTATTAATTTGGGATTGCGGTGCAGATGCATATACTACATCCCCATAAGCAATGATTGGCATCAGCATTTGCTGTACAATCTTTTCCTTTACTGTAGGGCTTAGGCAGGATTTATTTCTGTACAGGGCACCTAGTTTTGGATAAAGTTTAGATGCAAGTTTTTCTATCTGGAGGCCAAAAGATAAATTGGAGTCTAACAACATACCCAGGTATTTGAAAGAGTGGACTGAGGTCAGTGTACTATTTGAATTTGTTTTGGTGGATAGGTATGAATTGTGTAATTTGTGTAATTTAGGTACTATTCCAAACATCATTGTGATAGTTTTGTAGGTGTTTAGGAAGAGTTTGTTTTTTGCAATCCACTTTTTTACCTCTGTAAACTGGTCTTGGAGCACAGCCTCAAGCTGCGGTAGATTGGATTTGCTCGCATGGATTACTGTGTCATCTGCGTACATGTGTACATTTGAGGATTTGCAGGCATTAGGCAGATAATTTATAAATAATAAATAATAAATAGTAAATAGTAGGGGGCCGAGAATATAACCTTGGGGAACACCACACGTGACTGGGAGAGGGAGGGAGTCAGAGATGGACGCATATTGCAAGCCATCCGATACATACGATTGAAACCAGGTTAGCGAACAATCACCAATACCTGAGTTTTTGAGTTTGTGCAGTAGAATGTCGTGGTCTACTGTGTCAAAGGCCTTTGCAAAATCAAGGAAAATAGCTCCAGTTAGGTCTCCTTGTTCCATGCCAGTTTGGATGTCATTGCAAACTTTTAAGAGGGCAGTTGTAGTGGAGTGATTCTGGTGAAAGCCTGATTGATCAGGGGTCAGTAAGTTTGATTGTTGGTAATACTCACATAGTTTCGTATGGACACATTTTTCTAAGATTTTTGATAATACCAGGAGCAATGATATTGGGCGATAGTTAGAAACCAAAGTAGTGTCACCACTTTTATGGATAGGCACTACTTTTGCAGTCTTTCAAAGTTTGGGTATGTATCCAGACACCAAGGATTTGTTAATTAGGGTTGCGATGGGTTTAGCAATTGCCTGCGCACTGAGCTTCAACAGCATAATCTGGTCCAGACTGGTTTTTCATTTTTAGATTATTAAGGTGTTTTTTAATGACACTAATAGGTACAGGTCTAAAAGTGAACTTGTCTATATTGGGCCTTTGCAAATTTAGTGGGGCCTGATCCACATTTGTAGTTTCAGGATGCATGTCATTTATTAGCTTGGCAATCAGGGCAGTAGAGCATCCGACAAAATAATTGTTAAAGGCATTTGCTACATCTAAGGGAAGTTACAGGGTTTGGTTATCCACGTTTGACAGTGGAGGGTTGGGAGTGGATTGGGGTAGATGGTAATTTATTTATGACTTTCCAAAAGTTTCTAGGGTTTGATAGGTTATTGTTCAGATTTTCACAGAAATATTGGGCCTTGGCTAATTTTGTTTGTTTTGTGCATATATTTCGACATTGTCTATTTGCACAGTGATCATTCATAGAGCCAGTACGCTGGAACTTTGACCACATAGAATCCCGAAACTGGTACATTTGGATGATGTCAACTGTGATCCAGTTCCTATGTGCTCCTTTTACCCTCACTTTATGCAGCGGGGCATGCAAATTCCAAATTTGTAGGAGTTCAGACTGAAAGAATTTAACAGCACAGTCTAGACCTGGGATAATGTTTAATCTGTGCCATGGGAGGTTCTTGATGTCATTAAGAAAAGATTCAAGATTACATTTTTTTAAGTACTTGGTGATTTTAACCTTGGGAGAGGATTTAATAGCCTTTATTTTGCGCACGCTGTACACTAAACAGTGATCACTGAAACTGTTTGGGAGAACACTGGCCTCCTGGATTCTATCAGGAGAAGTGGAGAGAATCCAATCGAGCAAGGTATGGTTATGGCTTTTAATGTTTATGCGAGTTGGGGAGGAGATTAAATGCGTTAGCTGCAAAGTCTTAAACAGTGTGCAAGAACTATTATTTTTAGGATTCAGCCAATCGATATTAAAATCTCCAAAGACCAACAGTTCACTTTTTTGGTTTTTGAGCTATGGTTTCACTAAGGAGATGGGCTATGTCAGATAGGGAATGCACTGGGAAGCTAGGTGGGTGGTAGATTCCTGCAACAATGATTGATTTACTACACGGGATCTCAGTTGTGCCAGAAAGGAAATCAAAGGTGGCAGAAGGGCTAAAGTTTTGTAAGGGGGTAAACTTTATGGAATTGTCAACATAAATACCAATGCCTCCTCCTCTCGTTGCTCTGTAATTTCTAAAACATGAATAACCCTGTATAGCAATGGTGGTGTCTGGTATTTTAGTCGTTAACCATGATGAGTACAATGATTTTGGATTTGTAATGGGAACACCACGCTTGCAGTGTATCTAGTTTAGGAAGTAAGATACAGATGTTGCAGTGCACAAAAGAGAGGCCTTTTTTAGTGGAGAGATTAGGACTAGAATTAGCTGGGGACCAGGGTTATACTCCACATCACTTGCAAGGGCAAGTAACATAAGAAATAGTAATTTGGACATCATTTTTGTTTGGCCATATATTGAATGGGATAATTTATAATTTTGTGAGGGGGGGTAGGACGGATATTTTGTATAACTCTCCACCAGCACTCAGCAGATAAGTTACAGGAACAGAGCATGCCATGGTGTATGATAATTTGTGTTCCAGTTTGAGGTGTGTGCTTATGCTTGTAGTGATGTGAACAAAATTGGATTGAGAAAAGGGTTATAAAGAATAACAGTATGGTTATATTTGGATTCATGTTAGTGGTATGAGGTGTGTAGTTGAAAATGAAACAGAAATCGTGAAAACCCAAAATTAAATAAAAGTATATAATATTGGTGTGTGATATTTAAAATGAGCTTTTATATTAGTTTTTTTGGATTTTTCACACATAAACTGCCATTTCACCGATGATATTATCAGTATAATCCATTTTACTGCTCTAATACACTCATATTTGTGTAGAGTAATGTCTCACAAGTACAACAGTATCCCTCAAATACAGGTTTTATGGTGATTTGGAAGGTTACAGGGTCAAACATAAGATTTGCCAATTTCTGTTTTTGTAAATTGATATTTGCCAGATTGGCTATGTTGCCTTTGAGACGTTATGGCAGCCCAGAAATGAAAATCAACCCCACCATGACATACCATTTGAAAAAGTAGACATCCCAGGGTATTAAAAATGTGGTATGTCCAGTCTTTTGTAGTAGCCACTTAGCCACAAATGCTTGCCAAAATTAGCATATAAATATTTATACATATATATATATATATATATATATATATATAGTTATTTAACCATTTTAAAGTGTTATGGTATAAGCAATATAAGTAATATCTTTAAACAATCGTTTTAATGTGCTACAATGACAGACTAAGTGAGAACAGAAAAAGCTTAGCATTTTTCATTTAAGCTAGGTTTGCAATGTGCACTAGCGGTATGTCTGTTACAACTTAGAAAACAGTGAGAATATGAAATAATACTAACTGCATCAGGCAGGATTATATGTGCATGTGGTGCTGCTGTAATGACTATGTGAGATAAACATCTCAACAGGAATTGATATCCTACCAGAGTACATTTTAATGTATGCTACAGCAAACAGAATGCACAGTGGCATGGCAAGTAGACATATTTTGACAATTTTAGTCAGATTTAGACATCTTTTTTAATACTCTCCTGTTTCTCTTTTTAGTTAACTTGTGCCTGTAGCCCTTATTGATTTACCCTTCCTACCTCTTATGCCTGCCTGTCTCCCGATGTCAGCATATTGATTGAGTTGTACATACTCGGTTCCAATGTATCAAACAAAGCAATGCTAATGTACTCTTTTATATACTGACTGATAAAACAGAATATATGCCATTGTAAAATGCCACTTGTGAGCTTTATAGGGGTACTGAAACTTGGATTTCTGTGAGCGTCTAGAAGCAGTAAATGTCTGCAGGTCTAGAATCTTTATAAGATCTTTGAGCTCCATATTGCAAAGCAATGCATGTACAACATGCTATTGTAAAAGCAAAGTGCATCATATAAAAGTATGTGATTTCAGTGAAATACAGGGGTACAATCATTAGCTTTTGGTTTTATTATAACACATTGATAAATTGTATTTTACTATTTAGAATTGGCAGGTTTTTCCTCACAGTCACTGGGGTGTAAGACATATACTGCATTAAATATATTAAATGTTTTGGTTTCTGTAAGCAAATAAACCTTCATTGCTGCCTTAGAAACAAACTTCACATGACCAAGTACCTACTTTTTTTTACCAAACCAGCACAATGAGATGCCACAGGCAGCAGTGAAAAGATGTCTGATGCCATCAGTAAGCACAAATGTCAGTTAATGGCAAATGGCAATATACATCAAGGGGGATATTATATAATCTAAATACTGCAGTATAAAAGAAATCATTTAATTTAAAAAAAACAAGTGAGAACTCAAGATACCTATAGTTGCTGGAAAAAAAACAAGCATGCAGTATATATACCTTCCATCCCCAGGTTATGGGGTGGAGGAAGAGGAAAGGGCTATCTCTAGGTTCCAACCTTGTTTTAAATTACACTCCACACACCTCAACAGGCACTCATAAATCGGCTGTTTTCCAGTCTCACACTATGCATGGTTAAAGAGGAGGGATCTATGGGACCCCCCAATTGTCTGCATTTTATGGGCAGATATTTGGGGATAGTTTTTTTTATCTGGGACCATAGCATATCCACTTAGATTATTTAGGGGTTCTATGGAGTGTATTTAAATATTGTATTTTAGTGCTTCAGCGATGATTACCTTTTGTCGCTATCTGTTTCTGCAGTAGAAATTAAGCGTAAGATGTTTTTCAAATGCCATCTTGATAGATTTTATCCGGCATGCAGATTCTAGTGGAAGGTGCTGACTGGGACATGCTAAGAATAATGTTATTTAACATGCTTTCTGAAACTCTAATTGATTTGAATGAATGCCCAGTGCAGATGTTCCAATGCTGGATGTTATTTAATCAAGCTATGGTGCTATATCCTCTTGCAGGTACTGTAAGAAACATATTATATAATCAACCATTTTTTATATTTTATATTATATATATATATATATATAATTATTTTGTGTCTGTATTTATAATATATATATAATATATATATATATGTGTGTGTGTGTGTATGTGTAAATTGGATTAGCCGTGTTAGTCCAATAAAAAAGGTATCATTGCATACTGCAATACTCTGGTATTTTGGCATTATATATATACACACACACACACACACACACACACACACATACATATATATATATATATAAATACAGACACACAAAATAGCTATTAAACTGTTTAAATCGATTTTGATATAATTATTCAGACTACTATGCAGATACAATAATAATTTTAAAAAAGTCAATTTGCCAGGTTACATCTGCTGTTATCCAGGGATTGGAAAGAAATGTCTTAATATTTACCCTTGCTGAAAGAACAGAGTAATTTCTAATAAAGTCTTTACTACACATTTCACAAAGATAATTATTTTTTGAACATTTGGTGTAAATTTTACCAAGATAGTTTGTAATGCAAAACAAACATAAAAGGTCAGTGAGTCAATCAAATGTCTTCTCTAGCATCAAGAAATATAATTACTGTCGGAGTGCCTGGTGAATTAGCAGTAGGAGCAATACTAATTGTCTTCCTTATGAAATTATTGTGAATCTGTATTAATACCAACTATTCTTAAAGTGACAGTAACACATCAATTTGAGTAACATGAGTCACGTCTTAAATTAGGATACATCTGTACATTGTATCTATGTGAATGACAATATTATAAAAAGTAGCTTATTGGGTACTGTTTTCATTAGAATGCACATACATTATATATTTTAATTCCTTGTATCATGCTTCATCAAGAAAACAGCACAATACTCTCAGTGCGCACTTGCTTTCATACCATGCTCAGTTCAGCCATATTAGACTGTGGTGACTGGCAAGAGGGGAGCGCTGTGCACTCACCTGCTGAAGGTCACCTGGCCAGTGCGTGGCCTGGGCCAGTGCAGCCACGAACCAGCCCTGAAGTTATGATGGCACATCAGTCGCATGGGTCAACACGGCAGCCCGAACCACGGGAGTGCGAGCCCGGTCGCAGGCGAGACGCCTGCGACCGCTATAGTTACGCCACTGCACTAAACCTCTAATAAAGCTTCTAGTGGATCTGTACTGTGAATGCTTATATTTTATTACAGAAATATTCAGTTTGCAAGTGTTTGATGTTGTAATCTATATTTCCTCTTCATTTAATGAAATTGATTAGGAAGTTATATCAATAATGGATTGTACCTTTTAAACAGATTTGCCTCATCAATCTATTACATGGGAAGATTATTTGCCCATAGTATTCTGTAAACGTGAGATTCCATTCAATAAATAGTTTTTGTGACTTGATAGCTGACTTGCAAAACTCGGTTTAGGTGTCTATTTTTTTCCAAAGTTGCTATTTAGTTCTTAATTTCAAAAATTCTAGTCACTATAACTCACTGTTCAAGTGGATACATGGCTTGTTGTTTGTAGAGATATAATGAATTTTCATTTAAAATGACTAGTCACTTAACAGCTTTTTACTTTTTAAAATTCACTAAGGAGAAAGTAGGTTAAAGAGAGAAAGTATTCAGATAATTGTGTATGTATTATGACCAAGTAGTTAAATTAAAACAGATTGATCTTTGTTAGTTTCTTACTTCAGTTTGGTTTTGACAGCAGGTTTGTAGCATTGTTTAACTTGATCCTCTTAGGGTTTTTTTACTTAAAAAATAATTTGTGGGCTTTAATATTATTTTGCCTTCCACAGGAGCGCTTTTCCGGGGTAAGAGTGGTTTAGGAATGCACTTGTCTAACATTCTCAAAACACATTTGGCCCATCTGGTCTAGGATCTCATCAGCAATTTGTGAACCGATGGATTATTGTTAGTGATGTCCCGAATACATATGCGCTGTTCGGTCCGCCCCCTAATTGCACAATTCCCTAAAAGGGAAAAAAAGTGGTACACAATAGTGAAGTATATCAAGCCCAACAGTTTGGTGTGTAAGGAAATATGGACCACACTCACTTGGTAGAGAGCAACATATGGATAGGCTCAAATTTTTTAGACAATGGTATATTTGGTAATACCAGACCCTCTCTGGATTCCTGGCCAAATTATCCTCAGAATAGGAAAATAAGGAAGAGAGACAAGATTTCCTGGTGCAGAATTGTTAAAATAACTAATAAAAAAACCACCCACATGCAGTCAAAACTTCAGGCCAATATCATTACTTAATACAGATGCAAAAATCTACGCCAAAATACAGGCGAATAGGCTGAAACACATTCTCCCTGCATTGATACATGACGACCAGGTGGGCTTTACCACAGGCAGACAGGGATCAGACAACACAAGGAAAGTGATCGACCTCATACATAGCCTAAGATGAAACCGGACGGAGGGTGTCTTGCTCTCTCTGGACGCAGAAAAGGCCTTCGATCGCCTTAATTGGCCTTTTCTGGAGGCAGTGCTCCAAAAATACAAGTTTCCTAGCTCATTCATAAATGGTGTAAAGGCACTATACTCCCACCCCACAGCGAGGGTACTTAATGCAGGATTCGTGTCCAAACAAATCAATATAACGAATGGGTCCAGGCAGGGATGTCCCCTGTCCCCATTACTATATATCCTGGCACTAGAACCACTAGCAGCGTCGATTAGGGCAGAACCGTCCATACAGGGTATCACCATAGGAGACAGGGAGTATAAGCTCAATCTATTTACAGATGACATCATAGTCACACTCACACAGCCCCTAATCTCCCTGCCAAATCTGATGCTACACATAGAAACATATGGTGCAGTTGCATACTACAAATTAAATGTCACCAAGACACAAGCACTGGGGATGCACCTAGACACAAACCTCATGTCCAGACTGAGCGGGGCATTCCCCCTAGACTGGAGAAACGACCACCTAACCTTTCTTGGTCTCAAACTTACAAAAAACCCTGCTAAATTATTCCACCACAACTATGTACGCATGCACAAAGAATTCACAGACTCCATGCAAGCATGGAAGGGGAAGTACCTGTCGTGGACAGGACGCATAGCAGCAGTCAAAATGTCGCTAATACCAAAAATCCAATACCTTTTTCGTACGCTACAGATACCCCTACCAAAGCAATACCTCAAAAACATGCAGCACACCATCAACACCTTCATCTGGGAGGGGAAAAAAGCAAGAGTAGCAGCAGGGACACTACAACAGACAGTACGCAGGGGGGGTTAGGCCTCCCGAACTTGACGGCCTACTGCAGAGCAGCGTACCTCCATAACATATCACAAATACACCTCTCCGCCAAGGCACCGCAATGGGTAGCCACAGAATCGCACTGGGCACCCAGACGGGACCTATGAGCGTTGATATGGCACACCAGGGACAATCTCTTGCCCAGCACCCAGACTCTACTACAAATATGGCACAAAATAAGAGATAAACTGGTGGCAAAGCAAACACTTCCCATGGCCACACCAATCCAAACAATAGGGCTGGACATCCCAACTTTCCCGTGGGAGACATGGGCGAAAGGGGGAATACACCATATATATTAGGTGATAGACAGGGGGCGGCTGAAACCACTAGCGGCTATCCAGGAGGAATACACATTGCCTAGTAAGGTCGTATTCTCTTACATGCAACTAAAATCCTACGTCTCAAGCAAACTAGGCGCTGAAGACGAATTGGAAGACGGAATAAATATGACGAAATTTGAAAAACACTGTGTGGGTATAAAGAAACTAGGGAAAACCCTGTCCTGGGGATACCAGGAGCTGATCACAACACAAACACAAACACTAGATAAGATCAAACAGGTATGGCACCAAGAGCTAGGACAGACATTTCCAGACAACACATGGGACCGTGCATATTTGGCACACCAGGGACTCACAGCATGCCACACGCACCTAGAATTGCAACGCGAACTACTGTACCGCTGGTACTTAGTGCCAGACAAACTCCACAAGATGTGGCCAACCACCAACAACAAATGCTGGAGATGTGGGAGAGAGGTGGGGACCATGTTACATATCTGGTGGTCCTGCGCCAAACTTAGCCCACTTTGGAAGGAGGTGACCCAACTTTTACAAAAACTGCTACCGACACCCAGGCTAGATAACCCACAAACATGCATTTTGTTTATGTTACCTAGGGGCATCCCGAAACACATTAGGACAATTCTCTACCACAGCCTCATATCAGCAAACCTGATGATATCCAGGTTGTGGAAAAAAACAACGCCCCCCACCCTCCAGGACGTAATAAAACAGGTAGAACAAAACTGGGAGTACGAACTCATGGCAGCGGCACAATTTGGGACACGCACTCATATATATGAGGCACACAAGACATGGAAGGCTAACGCAAAACCCGAGGTACGAGGGCTGGAAACTATAGACAAGCTATAGACACACTAGAGGGTAAAACGCAAGGCCCACAATAGGGGGGAGTCGCCATCGCCCACTAGGTGTAAAGGCAAACACCCCAGCTAACGCCACGCAGCACACAGAGGGAGATATGTCACGAAAAACCTTTGTCAACTGCACAGCGGGGAATATGTAATTGTACCTAGAAGCCTATGCATAAATGTATGACTGTACAACTGTATAAACGTGAATGCTGACAACCTGTCCCCCCCCCCCCTTCCCCTCTTCCTTTCTGTGCCCTAACCCTTCCCAAGTTATGCATATTTGAAAAAGTCAATAAACTTCAAATTCAAAAAAAAAAAAAAACTAATAAAAATACAAATTACAGCAACAAGTGATTGCTCACCTTTTAGGGAGCCAGTCATACTAGGCTCTCTGTATAACAGTGTATGTGACTTTCAGGGGAGCACTTCCCTTCAGGGGAGCACAGAACAACACTACAGAAATGCTGGTATATTTGGACTTTCCATTAGACTATGCTTTGCAATAGCAGCCTCACATTAATGAAAAAAATAAACCAGTATGCAATAGTATTTTGGCATCTTGTCTACTGGACTACTACGGCTAATCCAATCTAGTCTATATATATATATATACTACAAAAAGATTATCCGTTTTAGTTAGCATGAGCCATTAACTCTGAAATTGTAGTTTACTGCTACAGTATTTGCTGTATGTACAATAAAAAGACAGAAGTATAAAAGATAATCGAGCCGCAGCACCTACTGCATGAATTTTCTATAAATGTCCCCTTTTAATGGTTTTCAGAAAAAAACAAAAACAAATGTACACTATGTTCATAAAGTAAATCTGTAAATGATGATACATATATTAAAAAAAACAAAAAACGTTTAAATCAAAAAAGTTCCCAAGATTATTACAAATGTATTCAAACAATTTACTTTCTTAATGGGACACTCTAATACCCAAATACAAAAATAAATAAAAAATCACTATTTGATTGACATATCCCCAATAAAAACATTCATGTATTTAATTGTGCATTTTTCATTTGGGGTATCTATGACTAGTTTGCAAAAGCTGATCTCTTGTCTACAGCCACTGCAGTCCCTCCCCTTCCTCCCCTTCCTCCCCTTTAGTACAGACTTTCTGTGGCTGTCCAATCACAGACTTCACAATGCAGCTCAATGCGAAGTCTTTGCAAGGTAGGTGCTCTGAGCAATTGCTGCCTCTGGAATTTAGCTCCACTGAGCTAACCAAACCAGGAAGTAACAGGACTGATTGTCTGATTGGGCGGGTTGTAACAAGATTAATTTTATAAAAGTCTCACTTTTTGTAAAATGTCAAAAAAAGAGGACAGACTCTTTACACAAAAAGTACTTCAGAAAGCTGAAGTGCTTTCAGTATTAGGAGTGATATTTTAAAACCTATACTAAAATGGTTGGGTCTTTATCACTCTCCATGCATCCTGTTTTACACACTTGTGTGTCTATCATAGGGGTCAAGCACCTTGTATCCTTGCATTATCAAACCGTATTATTACCCCAGGGAGCAAACAATCTTCCATTTATGTTAGGATGGATATCAACCATACCTTGAAAACATGGCATTAGAGAATTAAATAACATTATTCTTATGACTAATCATATTAAACTTTATTGAATTCGGTCCTTACCTCTTTACATTATATCACACCTACTACCCTTTCCACCTACCAGGTTCTATGCACCATATCTGGTGATCGTGCCTCATTCTTTAAGATTATTAAAGACCATACAAAGGTCGATATATTGGTTGAAACTGGTATTGTTCTTCTGGTCATGTACTGAGTCTACTTCCATTAAATATTATTGCTGTTTATTCCATATATTTTCAATGGCAAAATTGCTTATAGTACAACATTGATGATAATTTTTCCACCTAATATCAATGAGCTGGGCCAAACTGCTAATGATAAATCACAGGTTTAGGAACATACTTGGAAATGGTTTCAAGAGTGTCCTTTAACTAACTCCCCAAAATTCGTAGAACAAAGGACTTTGTCACAGATTCTTATCTGCACCTTATATCTCCTAGGATTGTATACTTTTTTGTCCTGACTGTTTATTGTTTCTTTTTTTTTCTGTTTTGTTGAATTCTTCACTGTGCTCTTTCATGTGTATGTCTAAATTATGTCTGTATTTTATTTTTCTTCTATGGAAAATCAATAGAATCTATTTTACAAAAAAGTGTGAATCCGGTGAATGGGAAAATATTTTAAAAACAGATCTGTGATTTTTGATGCAGAGGAATATGTTTTTTTTTTTTTCTGTAGTTAAACTGACCTTTTCAGAGAAAGAAGAGCATTCAAAAAGGAAGGTTTAATTTTTTTTTTAATGGTTAATTTTTTGACATTCTGTGTATATATTGTTTTAGAGAACTGCTTTAAAAGGCTTTGTAGATTTACAAAATATTATGTAATGTTAACACAGTGACATAAATGCCTTGAGTTTTAGCAGATTGCTTCCAAGTCCAAATATGGCTTTTCTCTTTTCATTACTGCATTTTCAGGAATTTAAAAGATGGACTAATGTTTAGATTACTCCTTACACCAGGCAATCTTCTTCCCTAAATCCAGGTATTATCCTGAGAGGAAATCCCTGCAGAATATTTGTAGCCCTTTGACCCATATAAAGCAATGTATCGAATTCTATTTATTTTTCTCATTCCAATTCAGGAATATCATAGTTAAAAAAGGCTACGACCCTCTCAGCTTGTCTTCATCCAGTTCTATAACCTAACGCCCTGCTGAGCTTTAAATGAGATTTTCAAAAGTAGAGAAATAAGCCATAAGGGTAAAAATCACATCTCCTGACCATGAGCGGATGCAATTCTCTTACAGTTAAATATTGATCACGCCACACTGAAGTGAAATCTATTTAGAGGAAAAAGATGTTAGAATAACTTGACCTCAGAAATCCCACATAAGTCACGCGTTTGCACTGTGTGACCATCTTGAGGTCTTGGTTATTGGATTATACAACTGGTTGAGCACTAGAAAGGTGTGAAAAGAGCTGAGGTGCTTTAAAATATGTTACATAACACACTGGTTTGATTGATGTCTTGAATTGCAGAGAGTGCTTCTTTGTGTGTTTTTAGATAATAGACAATGTTGGCAAAGCAGTTGTTAATAATCAATCCTGCTCCAAAAAGGAATGCTAGATTTTATTAGCTATTTGTTGATTTACTTAGATTGTTTTCTTGTTTTTATAAAGATACATAGAACGCAAATATTTCGGATCCTCACTGCTTATAGAAAACAAAATGGCTAACTGATAGTGATGTCCCGAATGGTTTGCCGAACGGTTCGCCACGGATGGCGAACATATGCGCTGTTCGGTCCGCCCCCAGCAGCAGACCCTCCTTCCCAGACCCTCCCACCTCCTGGACAGCATCCATTTTACATTCATTGTGAAGTTGCATTCTTAGTGAGCTGTCCAGGAGGTGGGAGGGTCTGGGAGGGAGGGTCTGCTGCTGATTGGCTGGAATGTGTCTGCTGACTGTGAGGTACAGGGTCAAAGTTTACTCAATTATGACGAATAGGGGGCGGACCGAACAGCGCATATGATCGCCGTCCGTGGCGAACCGTTCGACGAAACCGTTCGGGACATCACTACTAACTGAGGATCATATTCAGAACATGCATTTTGTAATGGTAATGCCACTTTAAAGACCAAATTATATTTGAAATTTGAAAAAAAAATACAGATGAAGGGAACAGTGCACACACAAACATCCAGAGTTCAATCTTATCAGGTTGCTTAAAACTTCATATATTTACAAATGAATATAGAGATAAGTCCACCACTGCTTCAAAGTACCACTAAAACAGTTTGTCCTTCACTAACCTTAACATGAGAGAAGATATATTGGGGTACTTTGAAATAGTAGTTGGCTTAGTTATAGTATGACCAAATTGTGTGACTAAATCCCCATATTTATTTGTAAAGATAGTAGATTTAAATTATGGATGATGAGAAGTCATACATTAACATAAAGGGAAATCTAGATGCTGTCAACTGATAGTAGCTACAAAGGCTCTTAGTATACAAAAACATTGAACTTTATATATCAATACATTTGCCAGTGATTATATACAATTTGTCCCTGGTGTTCCTCTCTGTTTAGCAGGTTTTAAGTAGATATGTAAGATTGAAATCTGTATTTTTGTATGCACTTTTGTCTTTATTTATATTTTGCTTATAGAAAAAGCACTTTGTACTGAGCGAGTCTGTAGTAATAAGAGGAAACAAGCAACACTATTTACATATATTTAAAAAGTGGTCCACATGCACTGGAGCTCAAACAACAGAGAATTGCATATTGCTTAAAGGTACACTCTAAACATCAAAACCACTTAATCTTAATTGAGTTGTTCTGGTGCATTGAACATGTCCCTGCAGTATGGCAAAGTAAACCATTAGGTCATGAACTCATGTCTAGTGGTTATCAGACTGACAGTTACCAAACATATAAAACAAATAATAACATGGTGCAATATTGTTTAATAATAAAATAACGCAAGTTAAACTTGATTTAAACGCCTTAAGGGTGCCTTGATTGTAGTAGGGGGCTTGAGTTCCTCGCCTGGACTCCTCTTCGGACTGGTCCTTTTAGTAACCAAAAACGATTAGCCAGAGAATTATTCCATAAAAAGGGATATTTATTATACAAAAAATTATTAGCAATTATTAAAAAGATATGGTCATCCTACGCGTTTCGTTTTCCCTTGAGAACTTCCTTAGGAACCCATATAGTGCATAAAACAAATTACAATAATGTACAGAGATAATCTGTTACAAGATAAATCAGAGCCTAACAACCCGTCCCCAGAGTTTTTTATATATAGAGCTATCCCCTAAGTATTTATTGGTAGGTAAGTGGGCATCCTTCCTTACGTCCTCTGGATTCGTTGGTTATCCATTTGTGCCAGCTGTCTTCACTTTTCATGAATTTGTTTTCCCACCGCTGATCCATCGAAACTACTATGACACACTACAGTGCGTTTGACGTCTAGGTAAAACAAAGATGGGCATGCCTTTCAGACTCGTGTGTATCTGGGACAACCTACTCCCCCTGGCTTTCTCCCAAAGGAAAAATAAACTCTGTATTCTAAAAGTAAATTTGCGTTAATATTCTAATGTAAAATAAATGTGCCACATCCTAACAATATCACTACTAATTAATATTGGTGCATTACTTGTCAATATAATAATGTAGATATTGTAATAGACAGTTTGTCTGTCTAATTAGTGAATACGTTCTGGAAGAGGAAGGAACAATACCTATTGTCATATTAGATGAAAATATATATTTGCTAACTCTAGATTATTTGTTAAAGGTACATATACATTATTGGTCATACTTTAATATTTTAATAATCAACATAGTTATATTGCTACCTCTTTCATCCATCAATTACAATACCTTAAATAATCACCTAAATAATATTTCTAATAAAGTGATATAAACCACCTTATGACATTACCTCTTAACATATACCTATTTGAAGTATCAACTAAATTGTTTAACTTTTTAATATTTAATTTTTAAAATGTTAAAATGTATTTTTTTTATAGATAATTAGAATATTTAGTTATCTACCTTTTTAACCAAATTATAACATATTTGTTAGTTTACACCTAAATTTAAAGATCATCATATAGATGTTTAAACTTGCCCCTAAAAAATATGATTGTAACAAAAGAGTCAGTATATATTTATATCAACAACGACTAGTTTAGGAAACATATTAGATCTATGTCTACGTTTAGTCCTTTGGGTGTTAACGTCTGCATTTTATGTATCCAATATGTTTCCTTTTGAGCTAATCGTTTATCCCTATCTCCCCCTCTCCAGTGGGGCAAAATCCTTTCTATCCGAAAAACATCTAAGGTCCGAATGTGTTTTTAAATCTTTTTCTATATTGTTGATGTGATAAAAATAAAATAAAAATACATTCGGTTCATTTATATTGTAACAGCTGCCCCCATTTTAAATTAAAGGACCTTGGATGTGTTGGGATAGAAAAGATTTTGCCCCATTGGAGAGTCTGGAACGCACGGTCTGGAACGCACGGCAATCTTTGTTTTACTAAGAAGTGGAACGTGCGTAAGTGCGTCATAGTAGTTTCGACGGATGCTCAGAATCACCGGTGGAAAAACAAATTAATGAAAAGTGAAGCCGGCTGGCACAAACGGATAACTAACGAATTTAGAGTACGTAAGGAAGGACGCCCACCAACCCACCAATAAAGACTTAGGGGCTAGCCCTATATAAAGAAAACTGTGGGGATGGGTTGTTAGGCTGTGATTTATCTTGTAACAGAGTATCAAGATATGATTGTAATTTGTTTTATGCATTATATGGGACCCTGAGGAAGTTCTCAAGGGAGAACGAAATGCGTAGGACGACCATATCTTTTTAATAATTGTTAATTTTTTTACATAATAAATACCCCTTTTTATGGAAGACTTTTCTGGCTAATCAATTTTTGGTTACTAAAAGGACCAGTCCAGAGAGGAGTCCGGGCGAGGAACTCAAGCCCCCTACTATAATCGGGGGTGGCACCCTTAAGGCGTTTAAATCAAGTTTACCTGTGAGTGGAACTGATAACTTGCATTTTTTTATTATTAGAAAATATTGTACCATGTTATTATTTGTTTTATAGGTCGATCACCAAGAACCCTACATTTTCTGTATATACATATTTGTTGAGAGAGGTTATCATCTGGGAGGTAACTCTGAAAGGCTGTGTCCAATAAGTTAAGTTATAATATTTTATTTCACTGGTGTCAGGTGGAATTATCACATTTTGTATGTGACAGTTACTAGAGACACATCCGCTTTGAAGACTTTCAGTCAATGAAAAGCTTCACTTTCGGTGATATCACACACAATATGATGCCACTAAGCACTGTTAATTCTTCTCATAGAGAAGTAACTGTGCTTGGCCAATGTAAGCATCTGACTTGTTAAATACAGCAATTGGCGCATATGCCCCACAGTCCCCAATTATTATTTATGAGAAGCACTGGATTAGACAACAGACCAAGGGATGAATGAAAACCTTCGCCTTGCAATTTCAGACTATTAATTACCTACTTGCGCTCTCTCCTTAATCCCTAGACAAATGGAGGTCATTTAATTACTCCAATGGCCATTGGAGGGAATGCCAGCCGGCCAACGTGAAGGCAGACCCCCCTAAGCGGGTCCCACACTGACCCTTCTCCTTGCTTCCTTGAGCTTCTGGTAAAGATATCTCCACTGAGACAGAGAGGAGTATTTTTTATATACACCCCTATATACTTATTAACCCTTAATAGAGAACACATGGGATGGGCGGCTGCATTGTAACAAAGCTGTGTGATACAAAAAAGTGAATACAAATACAAAAAGATAAGTCCTGCGCTCACTCCCATCACTCCTGGGCAGCAGCAATGACCACAGTACATACCAGGCCCAATATATAGTTAAAAACCAAAGAAAATGGCCATTGGACGGAATGTCCGCCTGCCAACGTCAAGGCCGACCCCCCTACACTGACCCTTCACCTTGCTTCGTTGCACTGATATTAAACATTGCTTTTAAAGTCTCCAGTCGCATGGGATAACAAGGGGAATATGTTTTGTTTCTTATTAAATATGGGCTAATTTTAGCTTGGTCATGTCTCTGAGCCAGTAATTAATTACATCAAATTATTTACATTTTCCAAAGGGCAAGCTACTGAGTTTCTCTAAGCTCTTGTCTATTCTGAAATTATTTGTTTTTGTTTCAATGCATTAACTCTCCCCAAATTAAAAGTTTAATCCAGATGTGGACCCCATGCTCACTGTGACAGTTACACCTCACTGTTGAGGCCAAAAGAAGAACGAAACGATCGTCTGGGGTTTCTGTATCTCTCCTGCAGAGGGAACTTGCAGACATTTTGATTCTGAACTACCTGTACGGATGGTATCAGTCTGATATGCTTCATTAATGTTCTCTCTGCAATGGCACAAGTAAACAAAAATTATTTTGATACCTTAGCAAGGATTTACTGAAGGACAAGCTACTGTGTTCCTCTAAACTGTTGTCTCAGAGTTCTGATATTCTTTGTATTTACAACATACAGCAATATGCATATAATTTTGGCAGGTGATAGGGGGTTTATTGGTGAATATATATTGCACCTTAATAATAATAATGACAACAACAAATTCTTTATTATGGCAACTACTATCAAAACATACCTAATCTGTAATCTATATATAGTGGTTCATTGTGATACTACCAAGTATAAGATTTGCAAAAAGAAAAAAAATGAGACATATAAGTAATATCTGGTTTCTGACTGCAAAGTATTACATCTGAGTCAATGACATGATGATGTTAAGAAGAACTTTGTAACAATTGCACTTTATGAGGTGCAAGTCATATAAAACTCTCATTATTGGAAATAATTCTTGAACCTATAGAATAGGGAAGAAGAAAATCTGAAAACATTAGGTATAAAAAGATAAACTGAATGAGTAATTTAGCCAATAATGCCAATTAGAAAGAAATGTTTTACACCAACTTCAGTAATAAGTTAGATGGAATTACTAACATTATTAAGAAGAATTATCTGTACTTGCCCTGGAGCAAACCTGACAAAAATGTCCAAAGGAATCAAATTCATAGTCAGTAAATCCAAAATGCTGGCAAAATGTAATCATACATTTTCTTTGAACCTCAGAAAAGAATGCCGGCCGGGCATGTATGTGATATAACACATTTGACAATTGCAATTATGGCACTATGATTTAGCTGATCACCAGTAACAAATGTTATAGTCCAGTCTTATAGACCAGTGAAGGAACATATAATTCCTTCAACTGAATCTTTCTTTATTTCATAATGTTAGAATCTGGAAATTAAGATTTTATTTAGATTTTTACAAGTTGTTTTACACAGGTTAACATTTTGTATGTGGAAATATTCTTGTTGTGAAACAATAATTCATGACACAAAGCATAAAGGTGCTTGTTATAAAAACATATTCAAATTCATATCCTCATTTCTATCAAATCAACTAAGACAAACTACTGCATTTAACAGTTACAAAACATACATATATTCAAGAGGATGGAATACTTAAGGTACGCATTATAGTTTAATGAAGATTAAATATTGACAGATATAAGACATTTATAATGATTGATCTGTATCATTATTGATAAAGCATTCTGTAAACCATGGCAAATTGGGAATTTGCTTTTGGTGATTAAACTGATTTAAATACATGTATGTAGCTGCAAGAGCTAAGCCTCTGGGTAAGAAGATGAGGTGGACTAGCTATGCATAAAAAGTTGAGACACTGATGCCCAAATGAAGAGGATGAACTACAATAGTCAAAGAGCTAAAATTATATAAGCTGCAAGCATCATCAAGAAACAGTATGGTGACAAAACACAAACCGCTAAACAGTTTTATGTTCACATAAAACTGGACATATACAGAATATATAGAACAATTCTATATTCTAACACAATCAAATTACTTGCAGTGCAAAATGGTTACTTTTCATAAACAGATACACAGACACATACACTGCAAAACCGCGTTTAAATATGTATATTGTGAACTGCAGCACAGCTACTAACATTATGCAGATAATACCTTCCTTCATTCCTTCCTTTCTCCCTCCATTCCTTCATTTCTTCTCCCTTCCTTCCTTCCTTCCTCCCTCCCTTCATTCATTCATTCCTTCCTTCCTTCCCCCCTTCCTTCCTTCCTTCCTCCCTGTCTTTCTTCCTTCCTTCCTTCCTCAGAGGGAAGGTCGGTGTAAGAAAAAATGCAATTTGAGATCCAATCCATCATAATTTGCACTTGTCTATAAAATCGTGAATGTTAGAAACATTGTTGAGCCCTTTGCACGTTAGCATCTTTACTATAATGTTTGCTGCCTGCAACTTGAACATATAAACAATTTAATATAGGCTAGGAAAGACACCGAACAATATATTGCAACACATAAATGTATTTAGTAATGCAAGTCCATCCTCAGCTTAAATCTTTCAGTCTTGACTCCCAATGAATGTTCTTCGCACTTAATGAAGTATTTTACAGACTGTCCAAAGCTCTTCGTCTTCTTAATGAGAAATTTAAATGACATGATTTTCACAGCTTTGGATATCTTCAGCAAAGAAGAGTTTTCTATGAAGTCCCAGCTTTTCTTTAAGGTTCATCTATTGACATTAATTTGATTTAGAAAGGGTGGTTACTGTAAAACAGTAATCAGCTAAAAGTAAAAGGCTTTCAAACAGCATTAAAAGTACTGGTTAGCTGTTAAATGTTGTTGTTTTTTCTTCTTCTTTTTCTTGTGGTAATTTTCTGTGAAATGTCTTAGATTATTAGCATCAAGATCCACATCAGGATTCATGAAGCAATAAATCAGTAAATGGCACAGGGGCAACACAATGCTGACATTAAACCATATGCTTTCCTCAAAGCAATAAATCTATACACAACTTAAAATATCTCTGTATAAAAATAATACAGTTGGAAATGGATGAACACTGCCACAAACTTTTCAAGAAATATAGTTTTGTTTTGTTTGCTGCACATATAGCTATGTGAATGCAACTGCTAAACATATAGATTTTTTTTTCAATATAAAATAAGGTTTATTTACCTAATCATTGGCTTGAAGTATTATAAATTCACAAAATCAGAATCTTGACTTTTAAGACTGAATTTATCATTGCAATGTTTTATTTCAAATCTGTCCTGTATGAGAGACCCAGAAGAGTGGCCACACAGAGTGCCATGGCAACAGAGGCGCCAGGTGGCCTTACAGCTCACCCACCCCAAAGGCTGCCTATTTTACAGCCAGCTGTCAGCTGTGGATTCTTATGGCCAGAGAGATGCACTGTAAATGTACTGTAAATTGCTCACTCAAAATTTCCTGCATGCTAAGGCTGATGCACATATTCACCACAAGGTGCCTGTATAATGGGGGGCCCTACCGGCTTCAGAGACAGCTTTTCTCTGATACCAGTGGACCGTTGGATTGCAAGGGGGTGTCTGGGAGATTGTATCATGGGAGTTTATTGCTTCCTGGAATAAATTAGAGCGTTGCCACAGATTACTGTAGCAACACTCTGATTCATCACTAGTGCCTGCTTACGGAGCACTGCACTCAACACGCAGGGCTGAGTGATACTGGACCAGCAGGGGACAACTTTATTTCCTACTTCAAGGTAAGCAAGAGCAGGGGGGGGGAAGAGGAATAAAATATATATATTTTTAAATAATTGTTTTCATAATCACACTCTACAAAAACCTATAGCCCCTACCACCAAACTCTACAGTCTCTGTCCCCCACTACATGATGCCCTCCCCAGATCATCTTCAGACACAACAGTCGCTATTCTCCTCTACTCACCTGTCTAGATCTGCCCACAACCCCTTATGTTACAGCTCCTTCCTAACCACACTTCAGCCCCTACCCTCTATACTACAGCTCCTAACATATGCACTACAGCCCCTACTTCCCTCTACATTATATCCTTTAACCCTTACACTACAGCCCACAACCCCCTACACTACAGCCCCTATCTCTCCACACTGTAGTCCATCACACACAATCTAGCCCCTCTTACTCAAAAACACATACATACATAACTGCTCATTCCACACCAAGCAAAAAATGCCCACATTCATTATGTTATGCAGTGTGTGTAGTGAATGCAGTGTCTGTGTAGTGGATGCAGAGTATGTATTTGTGTAGTGGATGCAGTGTGTGCAGTGGCTGCAGTGGCTGTGGATTGCATGCAATGTGTGTAGTGAATGCATTGTGTGTCTGTATAGTGGATACAGCGTGTGTGTATTTTGTAATGGATGCAGTGCGTGGATAGCGGATGCAGAGCGTGTGTGTGTGTGTATAGTGGATGCAGTGTATGTGTATAGTGGATGTAGTGTGTGTGTGTAGTGTTAGTTAGCCTGGTACATTTAAATACCTTTCAAATATTACTAGTACTGGTAGATGGTCTTCAGGGTTAACGCTGCAGAAGATTAAAATATTCTCTCCAGATATACACAACACAAATTAGATGCTGTACAGACAGTGTATGGGTCCTTTTCTTTTTAATCTTCCGTTCTCTTGATCATTCATAAGATTTCTCACCGTGCTTGCTCTGGCCACTGGCTTCTCCATGATTTACCATAGGCATCACATATCTTCAATGAGAGCAGACCCATGCATCCCATGGCTTCGGTGCTCACAAAGTGCAGACATAATGAAGTTTTCATTCCTCTCCCTGTGTCTATTTTCTCAGTTGGTTTCTATTTAACATGTACAGTTCAGAAAACTCAAAATTGCATTAGCATGGCTGATTTTTGCACATTTCGGCCATTCTAACCCTGCCTTCTGAGGTGCTGGCGGTGCCCCAGCTGCGTTGGCGACCTCTTCTTCCTCCTCTGCCTTCACCTTGTGCTTCCACTGAACCCCCGGTGTCAGTAGGGAATGCCCTCAGCAGCGCATCTTCCAGCATGCGCTTGTAGTCGATCACGCTCCAGTGAGGGAATTAAGGGCGGCACGTTGTCCTTGTAACGGGGATCCAGCAGGCTGGCCACCCAGTAATCAGCACAAGTTAGAATGTGGGCAACTCGGCAGTCATTGCGCAGGCACTTTGGTGACTCTAGATAACCTTGGGCCGATCACACGTCCCATTGACGGCAACAACGTATTCGGATGTCTGCCCTATCAACTTTCGATTGTACTTTCTGCACCTGCCATGGTGACCACAGGTAACGGGGAATCAGAGTTCGATTCCGGAGAGGGAGCCTGAGAAACAGCTGCCACATCCAAGGAAGGCAGCAGGCGCACAAATTACCCACTCCAGACGTGGAGAGGTAGTGATGATAAATAACAAGGCCCTGTAGTTGGAATGAGTACACTTTAAATCTTTTAACAAGGATCTATTGGAGGGCAAGTCTGGTGCAGAGCGACTGACCCGTGCATGCTGAAGCTATAACTCCACTATCGCCTGCTGCTGCTCGCATGGTCTCTCCGGCATGTGCAAGGTGGAGTTGCACCTTGTGGGCACGTCGCATATGAGGCGGTGAGTGGGAAGGCCAAAGTTACGCTGCAGCGCAGGCAGGCGAGCAGCAGCAGGGTAAGAACGCCGAAAGCGCGCACAGATGGCCCGCACTTTCTGCAGCAGCTCTGATATATCTGGATAGTTTTTCAGGAATTTCTGCACCACCAAATTCAGCACATGCGCCAGCCAAGGGATGTGCGTCAAACCGGCTAGGCCCAGAGCTGCTACGAGATTTTGCCCATTATCGCACACCACCAGGCCGGGCTTGAGGCTCAGTGGCAACAACCACTCATCGATATGTTGTTCCATGCCCGTCCACAGCTCCTGCGTGGTGTGGGGTTTTTCCCCCAAACATGTGAGTTTTAAAACAGCCTGCTGTCATTTCCCCCTGGCTGTGCTGAGGTTGATGGTGAAGGTGTACGCTGACCGGATGAGGAGGTGGTAGAGGAGGAGAAAGCAGAGTAGGAGGAGGAGGCAACAGGAGGCAAAGAGAAATGCCCTGCAATCCTCGGTGGCGGAAGAACATGTGCAAAACTGCTATCCGCCTCAGGCCCAAACTAACAGATGATTTATGTCAGGCGACAATGTAACTGCCAATAGTCAACAATTACGTTCACTGACAGTAAGGCAGTGCCGGTGTCCTAAAGAGAAAAAACCTCTAGAGGTCACACAACAGTGTGACAGGCGTAATTAATACAGTTACTTCACTGCCTCAAAAAAGTGTGATTTTTTTAAACCAACAATGTAAGAGTAGTATTTAAGGGTTTTATTGGACTGCAAGAAATGCACCGCAGGCCGCAAATGTTCTATTTAGCACAAACTAGTGTGATTTTTTTAAACCAACAATGTAACAGTAGTATTTAATGGTTTTATTGGACTGCAAGAAATGCACCACAGGCTGCAAATGTACTATTTAGCACCAAAAAAATTTGAATTTTTCAAAATGCAATGTACCCACGATATTTGATGGTTCAATTTGACTCTCAGATATGAAGTGCACACCCCAAACTTACTTTTTAGCACCAAAGAAATGTGAATTTGTAAAAGTGCTATGTAACCACAGTATTTGATGGTTCTATTTGACTCTCAGATATGAAGTGCACATCACAAATGTACTTTTTAGCACCCAAAAATTTTTTGAATTGGTCAAACTGCGATGTAACCACAGTATTTGACGATTCTATTTGACTCTCATATATGAAGTGCACACCACAAATTTACTTTTTAGCACCAAAAAAAAATGAATTTGTCAAACTGCAATGTCACAGCAGTATTTAAAAATGCCTAGATGTTGCCCACTGAGCTACCAGAACAGATTTAAGTAATGTGCCTGGCACACATGCAGTTGCAAGTGCTCACCTAACAAACAGACTGCTTATTTCTCTGTGGCACTGGGCTCAGAGCAGGGTACAAAAATGTAGTATAGCACCCACAAAAATAATCGCTGTAGTTTGCCGATTCAACACCAGAATTCTTTTCTAATCTGTCCCTCACAGCTGCAGCATCCTCTCCCTACACTAATAAGAGCACATGTGACTCCAGCTTACATTGAGGCTGGGTCACATGCTGCACTGTAGGCATGGCTGTGATGGCTTCTAAGGGCACACGAGTCAAACGCTTGTTGATTGGCTGCCCTGCAGCTTTTCAAAACACGCCATTAAATCTTTTACTGAAATGTCAGAGTTCGGGTTCGGGGTCCAAAAATTGGTTTTGCTCATCTCTACTCATAACATTTGTTTTGGTAATCATAGTATGGAATTTAGTTCAAATATACATAATAATAAACATAATAATAAAAATAATAATAATAATAATCATAAAGAATATCCTCTGTCCACTTACTTGCTGCATCTTCTTCACATCTGCACTGGAATGCCACTATTACTTTCCACTAGCCACTGTTACTGCTTTAATTCTGAACAGACATGCTACTGTTAATGCGATAATTCTATACATACATGCTGCTTATTCTGATGCTGTGTGACAGTTTGGTGTCATTTATGACATGGATCATTCCATTGTAGAGCACACTGTATTGCTAGGAGTGCTCTATTGCCACAGTAAATACAGTAAAAACAGTCAATAGTTTAACTGTTTTAGAATGGTTTAATGTCTTACTTGGGCTCTGTCATGCAAAGCTTCGCCACCTTGACTACTTTTAATAAAAAACTGGCAGCACCTCCTTAGCTCTGTTTACCCTGAACCAATGAGCTAAGCACTGCACCGCCCAGCTAAACTCACACAAAGAGCTACTGATTCTGTCAAAAATAGTGGAGGAAGGAAGTGACACGGGGCATACCACTTGGGTATAAAGGTTTCTGAAATTATTTGATTAAAGGATCCCTATAGGGTCAGGAACACAAATATGTTTTCCTGACCCTGTAGTGCAAAACCCACCATTTAGGTGGCTTGCCCCCCCCGCCCTTAGTCCCCTACAAAAGTTTAAAACTCACCTTATTTCCAGCGCCGCTCAGGTCCGCCGGTGATGGCTCCGCCCCCTTTGTGACTGATTTTTTTTGCCAATTCAATGGGTAAAAATCGGCCATTTCGATCATGTCACAAAGGTTTAGCCAATTCAATGGGTTGGCTAAAATCGGCATGGGGCGGGGCCAAATGCCATTTTGGCCAATTAGCACCTCCTCATAGAGATGCATTGAATCAATGCATCTCTATGAGGAAAATTCTGTGTCTCCATGCAGAGCGTGGGGACGCTGAATGGCAGGGCTGCCTACTGTGCAGCCAGGAAGCCCCTCCAGTGGACATCTGAGGAGTTGTCACTTGGAGGTGTCCCTAGGGGCAATGTAAACACTGTCTTTTCCCTGAAAAGGCAGTGTTTACATGAAAATGCCTGAAGGGAGCTATTATACTCACCAGAACAACTACATTAAGCTGTAGTTGTTCTGGTGATTATAGTGTCCCTTTAATATACAACGGAGGAAGGGGTTTCTCAGTGTTCTTAAAACATAATTTCAACCATAAAATTTAAGGAGGTACCGGCAGACTATTTCAACATAAAAAACAGTAAGGGGCAATAGGAAAAAGCAACTTTTTTGTATTTTTTTGTTATTCATATCATATTTAATTAAAGGTGATAAAAAAACTATTAAATCTTTGAAAAGTCACACTTAGTATAAAAAAATCGTAATAAAAAAATAGCATTTATTTTCAAGAAATATTCTGATACGATGTACATGGTTTACAACTTTAGTCAGTTATGAAGCCTTGGATCAATAAAATCTCACTTATACCTTATTTGAAGTGCATGAAATACATGCAATGACCATAACAGAGAAATCACCATGGCTTATAATATGTTTGATCAATAGTTATAAAGATTCACTATTATAAATGTCTTGCCTTCAATATAGAATGTGCGGTAATCTATATTCTATTTATATGGGGCTGAAAATTCAACTGTGAGGTAAAAGACATAGACAAATCCCTAGCATGATAAGTGCATGAGTGAAAAACATTGTTTTGCTTTGTATTTTGTATTACAGTGATAATACTCAATTTCATTTTTTTATTAGAATTTTTTATTTTTTTTATTTGTTAAAACACCCTATTTTGGAGATTGGATGACTATGGGACACAATGAAGTTAAGAATGATAACAGTTCTCTAGGCAGCATACTGTTAAGGTAGAAAAAAAATCTTTATTTTTCCCACAAAGTTAACCTCTTCTCTTTCAACAATATGTATAAGCAAGTTAACAGGATACTCTAGACACCTAGATCTGCTGGAAAGTTGTATGATTGAAGAGTGTGTCCTGTTTTTTTATTTTTGGTTGTTTTTTTCATTTTGCAATCGTCAAATACTGTGGTTATTCATATTCTAATTTTAGAAAAGTCTGTTTTTCTAAAGTCTAAAACTTTTGAAGAACTGGGATGTTTTCAGCTTCCAGGAATTGTGTACAGATCCTTTCAACATGGGGCCGTGCATTATCATGCTGCAACATGAGGTGGTGGTCATGGATGAATGGCACAACAATGGGCCTCAGGATCTCGTCACAGTATATCTGTGCATTCAAAATGCCATCAATAAAATGAACCTGCATATGCAGATTTGTGCACAATATTTGAGAGAAATAGGCTTTTTGTGTACATAGAAAAAGTCTTAGATCTTTGAGTTCAGCTCTAAAAAAAAATTGTCAATAGTAATATGTACAACAAATTGTGGCTTTATCCTATATTTCTTTTCTAACTCTGCATTCCAGTTTACAAATTAATGTAATGCTAATTTTCTAAATCAAAACTGTAGTGATAGAGTTAAATTATGCTGTAATAAAAGATATCTAGCTCTTTTTATTACTTTATATTACATTTTCTATATTACTCATTGGGATTATTTTGGCACATATGGATCTATTTCAAACATACGCATTTCAGGCGAAATGTGTCCCAATCCGTGCCTTTTCATTAAATCCTTAACATAGAAAGCTTGGATTCAGTAACCAAAATATGACCTTTTGGGATATATATATATATCTAAAGGTTGTCATGGGAGTCATGAGGAAAAGTTTAAAAAGTATAGCAATCATTATTATGGAACTATGGAAACCCAAGGATTGTTCCAGCTGATGGCTACAACTAGATCTGAATCTGAAAATGGTTCCTCATAAGCTTTATATATACCTATTATAATTTATACTCAGTGAAGGTTCAGAAGCCCATACACATAGGTGCCGTTAGTAGGAAGGGTTGGTGCAAGGATTTTTGGCTACATAGATGAATATGCATTTTACAAGCTCTTCCCCCAAAAAATAAATCTTCGCCTATGTGTCTCCTAACCCCTTTTGAATTTACTACAACCTGTTGCCCCTTTTGAGTTTCTTACAACTTCTTTTAAATGTCTTACCTCCTTAAGTATATCTTATCCCCCTTCTTTTCAAAATAAATATTAAAAAAAAGATCCTCTACGACAGTCCAAGAAGTTGTGTTACATGGAGTAACTGGCAGGAGGAGCAGCACTGTGCTCTCTCCTCCTGCCAGTCACTTAGACATACACCTCTGGGTCAGTGAACCCTAAGGCATTGGCCTGTGTCATCTTCTAGAAAAATAGAATGTGACATTAGATAGAGCCATTTGGCCCCTCTAGTCTGCCCAATTTTTAAATACTTTCATTAGTTCATGGCCTTATGTTATATCTAGGATAGCCTTATGCCTATCCCACGCATGCTTAACCTCCCTCACTGTGTTAACCTTTACCACTTCAGCTGGAAGGTTATTCCATGCATCCACTACTCTCTCAGTAAAGTAATGCTTCCTTGCATTATTTTTAAACCTTTGCCCCTCTGATTTAAGTCTTCTTCTTGTGGTAGTTTTTCTGATTTTAAATATAGTCTCCTCTTTTACTGTGTTGATTCCCTTTATGTATTTAAATGTTTCTATCATATCCCCCTAGTCTCGTCTTTCCTCCAAGCTATGTTGAGATCCTTTAACTTTTCCTCCTAAGTTTTACCCTGCAAAACTTACATAGCACCAGTCCTGCTGGTAGATGGCTAATGGACAGTCTATATGTCCAACTAAACATTCCCAAATATATGTCAGTAACAGTAGATTTTGTACTTCCTCTCCAAATATTGCTTGAACCTCCAATGACTAACAGAACACAGGGATTTACAGACCCTCATCCTCTTCTGTGGCACTGCTGAGCCACGCTATAATGAGTGATAGTGCAAATAATAGGTGCTGTGTACACCCTCATCAGTGTGTACCCAACCCCACACAATGCTGACCATGCACTCCTCTTTAGTTCACTACTGCATTGCATTGCTTAATGCATGTAAAGTTCATGTGTCAATAAGTGTCAATAAGTTGATTAAAAAATAAAGTGAGTCTTTCACACAAATACTTACTCCTGGAATGAAACAGTATGGGAAAATGGGTGTTTATGGTACAGACTTTTGGAGTTTGAAGTGTTTAATGCAAGTACTAACCCTCCTGTGGCTGAGTAGAACCGAAAAAACTGTCACACAGTGTGACTCACTTAG
>OW240912.1:120276476-120286886 GCA_933207985.1 Pelobates cultripes
TTTGCTGATGATACTAAGATATGTACTAGGGTTGATGTTCCAGGAGGGATAAACAAGATGGCAAATGATTTAGGTAAACTAGAAAAATGGTCAGAGTTGTGGCAACTGACATTTAATGTGGATAAGTGCAAGATAATGCATCTTGGACGTAAAAACCCAAGGGCAGAGTACAGAATATTTGATAGAGTCCTAACCTCAACATATGAGGAAAGGGATTTAGGGGTGATTATTTCGGATGACTTAAAGGTAGGCAGACAATGTAATAGAGCAGCAGGAAATGCTAGCAGAATGCTTGGTTGTATAGGGAGAGGTATTAGCAGTAGAAAGAGGGAAGTGCTCATGCCATTGTACAGAACACTGGTGAGACCTCACTTGGGAGTATTGTACACAGTACTGGAGACCGTATCTTCAGAAGGATATTGATACCTTAGAGAGGGTTCAGAGAAGGGCTACTAAACTGGTTCATGGATTGCGGGATAAAACTTACCAGGAAAGGTTAAAGATCTTAACATGTATAGCTTGGAGGAAAGACGAGACAGGGGGGATATGATAGAAACATTTAAATATATAAAGGGAATCAACACAGTAAAGGAGGAGACTATATTTAAAAGAAGAAACTACCACAACAAGAGGACATATTCTTAAATTAGAGGGACAAAGGTTTAAAAATAATATCAGGAAGTATTACTTTACTGAGAGGGTAGTGGATGCATGGAATAGTCTTCCAGCTGAAGTGGTAGAGGTTAACACAGTGAAGGAGTTTAAGCTTGCGTGGGATAGACATAAGGCTATCCTAACTATAAGATAAGGCTAGGGACTAATGAAAGTATTTAGAAAATTGGGCAGACTAGATGGGCCGAATGGTTCTTATCTGCCGTCACATTCTATGTTTCTATGTTTCTATGTTTCTATGTATTTAAATGTTTCTATCATATCCCCCTAGTCTCGTCTTTCCTCCAAGCTATGTTGAGAGCCTTTAACTTTTCCTCCTAAGTTTTACCCTGCAAAACTTACATAGCACCAGTACTGCTGGTAGATGGCTAATGGACAGTCAATATGTCCAACTAAACATTCCCAAATATATGTCAGTAACAGTAGATTTTGTACTTCCTCTCCAAATATTGCTTGAACCTCCAATGACTAACAGGACACAGGTATATACAGACCCTCATCCTCTTCTGTGGCACTGCTGAGCCACGCTATAATGAGTGATAGTGCAAATAATAGGTGCTGTGTACACCCTCATCAGTGTGTACCCAACCCCACACAATGCTGACCATGCACTCCTCTTTAGTTCACTACTGCATTGCATTGCTTAATGCATGTAAAGTTCATATGTCAATAAGTGTCAATAAGTTGATTAAAAAATAAAGTGAGTCTTTCACACAAATACTTACTCCTGGAATGAAACAGTATGGGAAAATGGGTGTTTATGGAACAGACTTTTGGAGTTTGAAGTGTTTAATGCAAGTACTAATCCTCCTGTGGCTGAGTAGAACCGAAAAAACTGTCACACAGTGTGACTCACTTAGTGCTGTTCCTACTCCTCCTTCAAGGCATTTTTTGTGTTAGTTAGTGGGCAGATGGGACGTTATCCACCTTCTGTCCAGCCTCACACATACCTTGTAGGGTTATTTTGCACTTTTGTTATAATACACAATTTTGTATATTGATTGGTTGTTAATTGACTTTGTACTGATTGTTAATGAGATACCCTATATATTAGTGGTTTTTGCAATGTGGTGTAATCTTGATAAAGATCACTGAAGGGATCGAAATGTTTCTGTATCTGTCCTGTTTTTCCAATAAATCTGCTGATGTATGAAGACCTTGAGTGCCTGGACTACTTTGCTGTTACTATATGGATTAGTGTTTTTCCAGCCCTAGGTACAGTGCACCAAGGTCTACAGGTGATGAGAGTGCGTATCCCTCCCTTTTTTTTGCTATCAGTCTCACACATAGACATTGAAGGAGTTGGGACAGCACTGAGTTTTACATCCTCCACAACTGTCCATATAGCTCTGCTATCACGCATAGGATTCTGACTGAACTACAGAAGGCACTCGCCAGGCACCTGGTACTTAACTTAACTTGTCTAGATGAAAACGGCTGGCTTCGAAGAAGCTACAAAATGATCAAAGTATAGTGATAAAACCGGCATACAAGGGAGGGGCAATGATCCAGGACACAGCTGACTATGTAAAATAGATTTTACAACAATTAAATGATGGTGCCACTTACAGGCGAATACAATATGATCCTACATTGATGCTATATAACAAGATTGAATTGTTACTTTCTACTGCTCTAGAGAAACATACTGTATTATTGATACTGATTTACATACATTTTTGTTGGATAAAAATCCAGCAGTGCCAGGGATTTATGTGTTGCCTAAAATATGTGTCACTGGCCAACCCGCTGGTGAGACCGATTGTAGTCGGTTTTTGCTCTGTGTTGTCCCCACTCTCTCAATTTTTAGATCAAGTGTTGAGACCGTATCTACCTAATATAAAATCATACATTAGAGACAGTTCAGATGTACTTACCAAATTGAATGAAGTGGACAGGGCACATAATCTCATATTGGTATCTTTTGATGTTGCAAGTCTGTAAACATCGATAGAACATGTAGCGGGGCTATGAGATACTGGGATATGAGGGAAGAATTTTGCAATTTTTAATGGAGTTGCTGCAAGTGGTTATGATTTTCTTTTCAGAGCGATTTTTTTTCCTGCATCTGAGGGGCACTTCCATCGATTCCAATGTGGCTCCCACATATGCCAGCATATCTATATGTCGGAAATAGAAAGCACACACATTTATCAGAATTCACTGTTTAAAGAACATGCCACTTGTTGGTGGTGTTATACAGACAATGTGCTTTTGTTGTGGGATGGCACATTGGAGCCCCTGCAGGGTTTCTTTAGGTTTTTGAATGTTTGCTCAGAGTATAAAATTCACGATTGATGATTTTGATCGTATACCATTTTTGGACATTCTGATTGAAAAGATCACTAATATATATAGGAAACCTCTGGAAAGGAACACCATCTTACACTTCACAAGTCTTCATCCTCCTGCCACATTTAAGGCAGTCTCTAAAAGCCAATTAACAAGACCTTGAGTGCCTGGACTACTTTGCTGTTACTATATGTACAGGATATTAGTGGTTACAGTGCACCGAGGTCTACAGGTGATGAGAGTGCAGATCCCTCCCTTTTTTTTGCTATCAGCCTCACACATAGACATTGAAGTAGTTGGGACAGCACTGAGTTTTACATCCTCCACAACTGTCCATATAGCTCTGCTATCAAGCAAAGGACGCTGATTGGACTACAGAAGCCACTCACCAGGCACCTGAGACTTATCTTCCTTCACCATCCCATCTAAGCTCCAAAACAGAACATTATAAGTGCTGTAATTGGATCCTGATATTTCCCAGTTTACTGAGTAACCCTAACAAGTTTAGGTGACTATTTTAAGAAACTTGTTAGTGTCACCTTGTGCCTTAGATATAACACGCCACTGAAGAACATAGTGCCTAACAACTAGATCCAGAGATTTGTTTTGTTGAACTGCAATTTGTCTGAATTTTGGAAACTCCGAGCCAAAATGTAGCTGAATCACAAACATTATACATTATGTAATTTATAAGCATAATATTTAAATATAGATTTTTATTTACTGTTCTTTCTCTTTTTCCCTCTGTTGATTACTTTTTCTGACTTGATCTGTGAAATAAATGGTGGGAAACTGTGTACTGCAAAATATGTACATAATATTTATCTGATTGGGTTATCGGTTGAATTCCCAAACTCTCAGCTGAAATGTATCAGCTGAACTGTATCCGAATCATGAACCAACCGAAACAAGCAATGGCTCTGTAATGCGAAAAAAGAGGTGATTGATGGGAAATAAACAATTGATTTGCTCTATGAAGCCTGCACAGAGAGTAACTGTAGGGCAAGCTATTACGTTTTTGTCTATCGCCAGTATTTCTGTATCTCCTATTTGGTTATGCTTCAATGCAATTACTTAGGACTTTGGACATGTCCAAAACGTTAAAAGATGACTTAGTCCACATGCTCACTGTCCCAAGAAGGGTATCAGTTACTTCTCATTGACAAGACCCAAAGAAGGCCAAAACTTTGGTCTGGGGTTGCTGTATCTCTTATGCACAAGGGGATTTCCAACATTTAAGACCTGTTCCATTTACAAAGAGGGACTGCACTCCTGGTGGTTGTCATGCTATACCAATAACAAAGCACTCCTCAAAGTTAGTGCTCCAGAACCAGAGGATTGTTAACCTCCAAATCACTATTCCAATAATAAATAGAAGTTCTGGGCATTCAAAGATTCTCAGTACATGCAGACTTTATTAGGAAGAATAAACACAAATGTTGACAACCTTTCAGCTAAAACAGACATTGTCAATTCAACATTTAGGGTCTATATCAGCATGTTTATTTTAGCAATTCTTGGAATGATATTTGGAGTTAGTTAAAATATGACCTATTATTTGGTCATTTAGAGGAACACAATATGTTACCTTTTTATAAAGCTTTTTTAAACCCTTAAGGTTTTTAATATAATAGCTGATATACTTTACATGCACAGTGAATATGTGTTTAGTGTTGCAAAATCTCCTGAATAATGCAACATCTGTCAGGGAGCTCAGAAAATGGCAATTATACAGTGTAATTAGTATTTATATTTGCTTGATGCTTTTGTAATACTGTAGGCTGAGGCCAACCCACACTCTAGTCTATCTCTTCTTACAGGGTTTTTTTCACATAATGTTTGACTTTTACACTCTTCTATATGTTTGATTTAGCTTATGTATGATACACAAAGAGATGCATACTTAAAGGAACACTATAGGATCAGGAACACAAACATGTAATCCTTAGCCTATAGTGTTTAACCTCTTTGTCTCCCTAAATATAGTTAAATCTTACCTGTATTCAAGTCAGCTGCCTTTGCCCTCAATCTGCCTGCTTGGCTGACATAATCAGAACTGCTTATCTGAGCCAATCACAATGCTTTCCCATAGGATTGGCTAAGACTGTCAAGGATGCAGAACAGGGGCAGAGCCAGCACAAGCCAAAGACATCCCTGGTCAATCACCATCTCCTCATGAGGAAAGTTCAGTGACTTCATGCAGAAGGTGGAGATTCTGAATGGCAGTGCTGCTCACTGTGCAGCACTGCCCATGGAGGCACCTCTAGCAGTCATCTGAGGAGTAGCCAGTGGAGTTATCCCTAGGCTGCAATGTATTTATTGCAAAAAAAAAGGAAAAAGTGGTCCAGGAACGAGTAGTCCCTAGAGCACAGGAGGGATATCGCATAGTCTAGATTAGACTAAATATATCTATTAAAAACCATACTTTATTAGAATTCATATAGAGGAAAAATCATGACGAGACAAATGAAATGTAACAAAAACACTCCAGTGTAAATAAACAGAACAAAATGAAAATGTGATTACCTACAGGGGAGCTCAAAAAGGCTTCAAATATCTTAATAATAGTCTAGGCTGCATAGGGTAAGAGGTAGGGAAACTGAATAGTAATGTTGGATTCGTGATAGACAACAAATCCCCTGATACTACTGTATCAAACAGTCAACTAGATAAAATCTTGTGGAAAAAAGCTGTAGACCAAATAAATGTATCAGTATGTTGACAGGATACTTTTATAACAAAGTAACCCCCTCTAAATATAGGAACAGACTAATTGTGCAAGACAGGAGGCTGCAGTGTAAAGCATCTTTTGCTAGTCAGTCGCTGAGTATTAGGGCTAGAATGCTATTCCCCTTAGAACCCAGTCTAGGGGCTTCATACATCAGCAAACAGAATCTAATCCCTAAACTGTCATATATCGAGTAGTACTAGCACTATCACTTAACTAAATGACTTAAGGAAGGTCCTGCTGCCGTCCCTGCTCAGTGTTCATGAAGCTTAATAGATGTCTCACTGACTGTCCCTATTAAACCATTAGAAAGCTAGCCTTATGAAAAAGTAAACCCTCATCCATAAAGTGCTCAACATAAATAAAATGTGATGTGATTAAATCAAAACAAAATTAAAAACCATAACGCCCAATGCGTTTCGGCGCTACTAGAGCGCCTTTATCAAAGGCAGTACCTCTTACCCTATGCAACCTAGACTATTATTAAGATATTTGAAGCCTTTTTGAGCTCCCCTGTAGGTAATCACATTTTCATTTTGTTCTGTTTATTTACACTGGAGTGTTTTTGTTACATTTCATTTGTCTCGTCATGATTTTTCCTCTATTTGGATTCTAATAAAGTATGGTTTTTATTAGATATATTTAGTCTAATCTAGACTATGCGATATCCCTCCTGTGCTCTAGGGACTACTTGTTCCTGGACCACTTTTTCCTTTTTTCTTTTTTTATCTATATTTAGGGTCATCCCCTTTGGATATCTCCAGGACACACACGCATTCACCCTTATTCTGGGAGTTCTGCGTTTCTGTTGTTTTTTCTCTATTTATTGCAAAAAGCTTGAAGGGAATGATTCTACTCACCAGAACAAATACAATAAGCTGAAGTTGTTCTGTTGACTATAGTGTCCCTTTAATGGTTGAGCTAAAAAAAATTTTAGCAATTGGGTCTTCTGCTCTACTCGGATAAAGGGCAGTAACATATGAACAATGTCACATCTTATTGGACATTGGATGAATATTGTTACCTGACAAATTCAAAATATAACTACTAAAGAAAGACTTGTCAATGCTAAAAAGAAACACAAATATTTTCTGTTCACTCTCATCACTGCCGGTTATGTGGATCAAAATAATAAGTTATATTTTATAACCAATAAAATTAAATATTACCTGGAAACTACTCCTAAACTTGCTGTTAAATTACTTTATTAATTCAACTTTTTAGTAGGACTGGAGATTTATTTTGGTCCGAACTACAATTTGTCTGAATTTAGGCCTATTGGTAATCACTTGAATTTCCAAATTTCCAGCAGAAATGTACCAGAATCACACCCACCAAAACACACAATAGCTGTGCATGTCTATTTTGGTTTGTCATTCTGAATTCTGCCAAACAAAGAGCTGATTGATGGGGGGGGGGAAATAAATTGGTTGCTTTTCCTCACTTGATCTGTGAATCAAATAGCAGAAAAATGTTTCAGTGTGTTGCAAACTGTATCTAATATTATATTATGTATGTATTTTGCAGTGCATTGATTGGGCAATTTTCACACCCTTTTTGGCTTGTCTGATTTAGTTCCCAAATCAGTTTTCACTACCTAAATTCTGCTGAGCTGAACTGACATTATGCTGAAATTCAGGCATCCCAAAAAATGTTCTGTTTGGGGAACAATGGTTTGGCTGAGTTGAGTTTTAGTTTTTAGTATTCCTTTTAATGTAATGACATACATTGTAAGTTATTTCATGTTCAGCCAAGCGTCCAACTTAAAATCTACTGCATTATAATGGTGTGATAAAATGTTACACACTTACCAGCCTTTTTGGATCTGTATCTCCAAGACTCTTTTGAGTTTTCTTCAGTATAAAGCAAGACACAAAATAATCGAAAGTGATGTGTCTTATGCAAAACCATCAATTAACTCTTTAAAAGAAAGATCAGTGACAGCCATCTAACAAAATATGCAATATACAAATATATTGTGATCTCTTCCATTACTCATACTCAAGTAAGATGAATTTGTGGAATCGAGGTGATACATATAGGGGTAGGCAACCTTTGGCACTCCAAATGTTGTGGACTACCTCTCCTCTGATGCTTTGCCAGCATTATAGATGTAGGAGCATTATGGTAGCTGTAATCCACAACACCTGGAATGCTGAAGGTTGCCTACCCCTGATCTAAAAGCATCTGTCGATACTGTGAATGTGGATCATCAGCTTCAAAAATATTCCCCACATTTGTTTTCTGTTGATATATTTTAATACAGAGCCTATGCCAGGTTTACGTTAAACACACCGAGTATTTTCTTTCACTGCTTTGCAGAAAATCCGAAAGAAAACAAAATCCGTCAGCGAACTTTCAGAAATTGCAAATATGCTGTGTAATTAGTGTTTGTATTTGCTTGATGTTTTTACAATACAGTAGGCTTAGCTCGACCCACACTAAATCCATTCCTACAGTTTCATTTCACAGGAATGTGGAACAATGCTGATTAAACCAAGAATGTCATCAATTATTTTATCGCAAATGGTAAATAGGCGTCTTACTTCATTTGATGGCTTTTTGTTTCACTACTTCCCAGCAAAGAATAAGAATTGTAACATTGAATTTGCAATACATTAGCAGAAGTACATTCTTGGTTAGCATAATGGCCATATTATTTTATTTATTTTGTTTTTCATAATTTTGTCTTGTCTTCTTTCAGTTAATGTTTTTTCTTTGAATGTATTATGAATCAAATTTATGAACTGGCAGAGAAGAGTATAAAACAGTAATTGAGGTTTATCAAAAGATAGACTACTAAGTTTTTTTTTGCAAGTCAAAAGATATATTATGTAAGAGTGTGATTAATTTAAAGGAACATTAATGAAAAAAAACAAAAACAAATAATCTTTGTGAATTTAATTACATTTTTCTAATAGTTACTATTTATTATAATCATGCTTTCATATGTGGGCATTGTTGATAGGGTTGAAGAATCAGTTTTTCTCTGACTGTCATTTTATTATAAGAATCACAACGAGTCTGAAAAAAGACTGTGTATCATCTGAAACATTGCCTGTCAGCATGGTCCCTTAAAAAAATACAAGTGGAAAATTGATGCCTAAACAAAAATTGCCACTATATTGACAGCACACAAATGGCTCTGTTCTATTACTTCTGAAAACCCAGAGTGATACCATTTCTAGCCTTTCTCATTCTTTTTTTGCATATTTCATAAATATAAACTTCCGCAACACTGATTAGAAAGCAATAATATTTTCCAATCTAATTGTTTGGAACATGGCTTGAAGAACCATATAATCATCTGAGAAGACATCTGCTTAGTTGTTGCATGGTGCCAAAGAGGAGTTTCAACCCAAGGCTACATTGTATAGCCCCTATAGCATGTGCAGTCTTAAGTTCTTTGCCCAACCATTCTCAAAATCATATCAATCATTATATGAACAGTACATAAACCTATATTTATCAATGCATGCATATGCTGTATTAATCCCAAGCCATATGTATTAACCCTTCACACCAATGCAATGAAAGTTCTGCACACACAACAATAGCTCCACACTTTTCCAAATTCCAAATACACTGAATTTAAGATTTAATGTTATTTATTTCTCAGTATTACATGTGACTTGGGGCTCTCAATGAAATTATGCCAAAAGTAGACCCAGAGCTTTCTGGAAATCCAGCCTCTGTAATTCCTCCCACCCCAAAAAAATAACATGACATGTAAATGTCATCTTAAAATGTTGTACTCACTCCCCTATAACGCAAGATACTACTGAAGTATTTTTTTCATAAACTTACCAAATCTGACCTTTCTAATAACCACTCTGCTCAGTTACAATATGTTATGCTTATCTGCCTCATTAGAATGAAGTAGCTATGGAGTACTGGATTACAAAGTCATTAAAAAAAACTGTGCAACAAATATTGTGCCCAGATGTAACAATTCATGTATAATAGTGGATTATACACAGACTTGGCGGCCTTCTAACATTCAGGTGAGAGATTGCCCATATGTATAGATATATATATACACATCCACACGCACACTGGAAAGCTTGAATCAACATATACAAGGACCCCTCGAGAAACCCACCTTAACTGTCCAATTCAGTTATACAATCATTAGGTCAAAGCGGGTGTATATCCATTATCATCAATCTATGTATTCATCTCATTGGATCCTTCTCATATGTTTCAATAATATATTTCTACTTATTCTCATACTTCTACTCTCTCTTCATATCAGTTTTATTTTTATTTATATTTATTATTATTTTTATCTTTATTTTCATTGTTTATTTTCATATTTTTAATTTGTTTTTATTATGATTTTTATTTTGATTTCTTTGTATTTTCATTTATATTTTCATTTTTATTATTTCCCTTTTTATTTTTTCTATACTTATTTTCTATACATTCCGAAATACATATTATCCATTTGTACCAGTATTTATATTATATTTAACACATCATACAATCTCCACCTTTATGTAATATCAGCTTTCTATTTTTTACTACATTAAGCATCCAATAATTAATTCTCCGCTCTTCTATCTTTACTGAATCGATGCAGCAACATTTAGATACTGTAGTTACTATATGTACATTACCCAGCAATAACAAGGAATAGATACAAAATATAAACTAAGTAAGAAAGGGCAAATTATCCACAAAAGAATATGTGCCTTTATAAACAAAACACCAATGTG
>OW240912.1:120286986-120348251 GCA_933207985.1 Pelobates cultripes
CATGTTATCTATATAAAAAAAATATTTTATTAATATTTTTTTTATCATAATTGTTTTAAAATTTTCATACATACAGGGGTTAATATTGTAATTTCATGATTTTTATGTACCGTGTAAATTTCTTTTCATACATGACTTGCTTTAAATAACAGAATCTCATAATCGTCGTAGATCACAGCGTAAAACTGTGCACTTCAAGAACTATGCATTGATTACTAATAACCTCCACAGATTGACTCTATCAACATAACAAGAGGTTAAACCTATAAAAAGAAACTATGCTCTCCACTAGGTATGCATTATTATTATTCCCTGAAGAAGTGAGCGCAAGACTCCCAAAACGCGTAGGATTACAGCGAATACCGCAAAGCATCTAACTCACGTGTACCCAGAGAACCGTACCTACACTCCAGCAGCACGGACACGATTCATCTATCTTCTACCGAGATTGGGTCAACTACCCCATCCCAAGTTCATCCACATTCTCTTAGCACCTCTACTAGAAGAGAACAATGGATTCACATCATATCTTTTATTACCAGGTCGGACTTTAATTTTTCTTTTTATATAAATTTTTACTTTTTATTTTTTGTTCAGTCTAAGGGTTGGTTTCAAGACTTTTCATCTATGTCCTTTGGACTATTCTCCTTCTTTGGTTTATAAGATTTATTTTTCTATTTAGATCCCTCTCCCTTTTCAGAGCCCACACTTGGGATTTAAAGATACAGTGATACCAGATCCTTTTTTCATTTAATACATATTTACTTTTTAAGGCAAGCTTGCATTGTAGTATTCTCATGTTTTATCTCATTTCATGCTGTGTAATTATAATTAGATTGTAATTAGATTGAAATACAATTTGCATTTTTTATGTAATTTGTATATGCTCCACCCTTTTGCGTTCTCTTAGATTCTGCTAAATACTTTATCCTCCTCATTGTGGGGATATTTATGGGATGATAATATTATACAGTTGAGAATTGTCCACTATTTTCATTCTCTTAGATCTTAGAGATCGTTATCATGTAAGTGAAATGTATTCCATACAAATAAAATCACAATTTGTTATAAAAATAGATATAATTTATTGTGACAAATAAAATAATAATAATATTAGGCAGCATGCATGATAATAATCAGTGAATATTTAGTATAACATAAGTAAGTAATACAAGGGCAATATTAAAATAATCCAATGGCTAACAGCATCAACTGTCAAAACTTACAGGATTTATGAGGGTACTTCACAGACACAGAAAGCTAAACTTCCAGCGAAAAACCATAAAACCTTTGCTAACAGTTAGATCAACTGAGTAGCCCTTTCAATGCTGGCTAGATCCTCCTAGGCATATAATATCCTATTCTCATGTAATTTTCAATTAAAATAACATTCAAAACAGCTCCTTAATCATTTCCTAGAACCATCCAATAAGAATAATCTACCAGATTTTTACAAAAGCCGAATTTAACTCTATACACATGGATAAAAACAGCGGTATGCTAACACGTGGCTAGATACCAGTACTATGTAATTATCTGACTCCACCTGCAGAATGGAGTGTTATAACTACATATTTTTTAGTTAACTAAGATTTCTCAATTATTGAAATCTGACCGTGATTTATCCAGTCATATATCATGTTATTAGTAAATTTTTAATTAATTTAAATTAATTAATTTAATAAAACCAGCATAATTACCAGTTATGTAGATGTTCTCATCAGATGAGTAGGTAGTCCCAGGAACTTGAATGCGAGTATGATTGGTTGTATGGAGGTGTGTAAGTAATAGAGAAAAGTGATGTTGGTTAGAAAGTATTAGTAAAATTCTAAGTGTCAAGGAGAGTTTCTTGAGTTGTGTCCAAGAGAGTTTGAGAATGAATGTTAGTCCCAGAGTGTCCTGGATCTCTCTGCATGTCTGAATCTGAATCCTAAATCTAACCTCTCTCTTCCCTTTGTCCTAACTTTTAAAAGGGTCAGACTCTCTGTACGTCATTAGTTGATAAGGCCAATAGGAAACTGTAGATGTGGTCAACCTGCAGATTGCAATTTAGATATTTGATCAATAGAGGGCAGTCTCGCCTCACTAAACCTTCCTATCCAGGAAAGAGTTAACTTTTCCTGATGACGATTTGGCTTATCTAAAATGACTACCATAACTTAAATTTGCTGTCAGTTCAAAGCATTTGCCTCAGTCTTTGTGACAACGACTTTGATCGTAATTTCTAAAATTGACAGTTCTAAACTCAATTTCACCCCTTACTTACAATGGGATCTTGTAAAATTTAGAGAGTAAAATGAATTACTTAGTCTTCTCTGTCACTAGTTTCTGTGTTTAAAATTATTTCTATTCTAACATTTAAACAGAGCATTCCATCCCACTGCTTCATTGCTTATCACTTGACTTGTTTACATAATGCATTTCTTAGCTCAGGCTAGTGGCTAGTTACAGAAATGAAAGACATTTTGTGTCTGTCTTGCCCGAAATCCAAAATGGAGTCCGCTCTGTTCTGAGTGACTCTGGCAATATACACTTTTAATTTCTATCTTAGCACAAAAATGTCTGCCGATATAAATATCCGACATCATTGACATTGACTCCGGTATTTCTCAGTATCCAATGCTACCACTAACACTAACAAAGACTTCAACAATTCCACTTCTTACATTCTTGTTAATTCATGAATACAGATCTCGATCACTAAACTCTGCCAGTGACCTTATTTTGTCCTCTATTAATTCTTACATTTCTAACTCTCATTTACAAGATTTCTTAAGGTCCACACCATTCCCACCTCATCTTATTGGACTAACTTCCAATCATTTAAGAAACATCTTAAAACCCATTTCTTTGGGAATGCTTATAATCTTCCTGGGTAATGACTCTTGTAATAACATCTATTCTGCCCCTTTAAAACATAACCTGGGCATTTACAGTCCACTTAATTATCTCACCTTCTACTCTATGGCAGGGCTGAATCAGATAATTCTAAAAAAGAGAAGCAGATAAAGTGAACTTAAACATATTAAGTATCTTATTGCAGGCATAAGATAAATAAATAGACAGACAGAAAGACAGGTAGATAGATGATAGATATTCATATTTGACAACTGGATTTGTATGCACATAATCCTATTGTGTTTAAATCTGTGTGTATAGTAAGTGTATGCAAGTATGTTTTAAGGCCATAGGCCTGTAATTGTGGGAGCAGTTCGAATCTACTTTATGCTATAAAAACTCCCATTACCCTCTTACCTGGGCCGTTCTCTTTCAGCTGATACATTACGTTTGTTACTATGTGGACTTCAGGTTTGGCTCTTCCCGCCAAAAATGTTTTCCTGTACTTACGTTCAGCCACGAAATCCGACCGCTCCGGGCAAACAACTGACTCCAAACCTCATCGGAACCTCGTTACTGGTCCGCTTCCGGGTTCCTGTCTCGCAGTTTTCACAGGTAACGCAAGACTTTCTCCTGAACGCCCGCTGTTGGTGTTCTTGCTATTTCGTATCCATATGTGTGGTGTTCGGCTCACCATAGGAGCTTTCGTGCCTTTCTCGGTGTTCCCCTGAAACTAGGTTTCTTCAAATTATACCCTTACTTTATGTTTATGGGTTTATATACTAAAATGGGTTTCAGGCTGGTGATAATTGGTACTTCATTGAACATATTTTACCTATTATTATGACTTATTGTTAATTATTTATGAATGAGTTAACTCTAGTTGGTCATTTTTATGTCCCAACAGCATTGTTTTTCCTCATAACTATTCACTGTGTTTCATCATTATTCATATATTACAAACACTAGGCATAGGTTATGTTTTCACTTTTACATGCCTGTCAGGTCTGGTGGCTTAGAAATTATACAACCTATTTATGCTTATATTTATCTGCAAAACTTTCTCATAGGCTCTTAAGGTGTGGCCTTTCGTGGCCCTCCCCACTCATCAGTCCTTGCTTTTTATCATTGACCCTCGTATGGTATACGTCATGCATACATTAACAGTCTAATGATAATTTACGGCTTCGATTTTATACGTTCCTTTTTTTTTTTATCATTTCAATAAAGGGTTACATAGGTTTATTTTTTCTCCCCGTTTCACTCCTGTCTAGACTCCTTTCTATACTTTCCTGATAGTAGAGTATTCAGTGTAATTCAGCTTTTTGCAGGTATATTCAGCTTCCTTAGGTATATAATTTATTGTTATTCCCTGTATTATTATTATCCTCATATGTATAAGTATTACTTTTCCTCATAGATCTCAATTCAAATTATTCCTGCTTCTTAGGAGAAACATTTTTTCTTACACCTTTTTGGTGGGTGGATTGTCTTCTCATCCCCTTTTTACTTTCTATTTCTTGTTACCTATCCCTTAATAATTTTGTTGATTCTTTCTATAGGTATTCTCTCTGTATTTAACCTTTCCTGTCATTAGGTTACATTGTCCATTTCAAGGTAAGTGCCTTATCCTCACACATTACGCTTCATAAGAGTCAAGCCCACACCTAGGGAAAAAGAACTGGCTTATAGGTTTTAGGTGCTGACCTTCACTTTTCATACTCATTTTAGTCTCACACTGGCGAGGCCAGAATCCCAGCCTAAATGCAGAGGTTTGCCCACAAGACCCCACAATCTAGTTATTGCCTCGCAGGCCCTTCTTTAGGGTGCTTGTTAGAGTTCACCTATCATGGCCATACGTATTGATTATCTTAACATCACTGCAAGGAAGGCAAGACTCTTTAGGCTCCTATCCACTCGGGCCATTGACCCCAGACCCAGTACGAGTTAGCAGGGTGGAAGTTTGGACGGCATAGGGTAAGTGCAGGGCAGGATTGCCTCTATTCAAGTAATTAGCGATTGGTACTGGAAATGACTCACCTTATTTCCCGGGCCACTGCAGCAAGTCCAGCAGAGGTTACTACCTCCACGGTAGCAATCTCGCAGAGTAGCTCAAGCACCATTTCTTCACTTCCCTCCACATCGCACATTGTCACAACCGTACATTTGATCCATACCTCCATCAGGAAAGACATTATTGAGGGTAAGGATGTTAACTTAAGGATGCTTAGCAGGATATTGTAGAGAACAGGGGCTGTAACTGCGGGGATTTGTCTGTGGTCTTTAAAGCAAGGGACCCAGACTAAAAAAGAAACTCTCAATCCCCGAGTTTGCACTCGCCTTTGAACTCTACAGGGACGTCATATGTTCCGTGTACCCCCAGAGGTGAAAGGAACTGGATCTCTACCTACACAAGTTGGGATTTAGAGTATAAGTATCAGGGCTTTTCTTTTTATGACTACCACAAGTCAGTGTCAGCAAAGCAGCGGCAGCTCTGGCCCAATTTAACATTCAAACCGACTGGAGTCATTTGGACACAGAGCTGTTCTTCAGGCATTTCCTCATCCCATTTCTCCAACTTGTGCCCCTGTGAAGCAAACCCATGAACATTCACAACCCCTGCATGTACCACTCTTGGTTCCTCCATGGGTCAAGTTATCACTTACGCTCCCACCCTCACTACACTTGGTGGAATTCTTGGTTTCTGTGTTTTCCATTAGTTTTCACAATGCTCTTGTGGCACTTCCCTCGGGCACATTGGAATGCCCCAATTTGTTATTGTCAGGCTTCCTGCCTGCTTAACTCGCGACAGAGCTCAGGATGGCGCGATACCCAAAAGCATTCCGTCTGATGCGTGTTTAAGTATGCGTCCGAATGAACTACTGAATTCAGCATTCGCCAAACCAAATGCGGAATTCAGTAGACCAAATTTGACTCATGAAAATGATGTCAGAGGTCAGATTTATACTTACCTCTTCCATTCCTTGTTGCCCTGTTGTGGTTTATTGGTAGCCCAATAGCGCGTTCCTTCTGTTTAGTTGTTTGGTACCTTGACCGGCTTTTGTCTCTCATTTATCCTTACCTCTGTAATCCTCTGACCTCGGCTTGTATTCTGACTCTGCTTATTTGTATAACCCGGCCATTCTAAGGACTGGTATCACAAATATTCGTGTTTGTGATTCTGTCTGTGTGTTCTGGTTCCCAGTTTCCTGATAGTTATCAGCCGATTCCGATCCATTGACAGTAGATACTCTACTGGACATCTAGGCTTCGTCTTAGGCCCATTCTCTCATTTACCTTTCCAGACATGGTGCACAAATCCCATCTGTGTTGCGTCCTACAAATTTTTAAATTAGAAAAGACTTATCATTGATATTTTGGCTCCACATTCTTCACACATACCAAGTATTCACTCTCTAATTCCTACTGAAAAAAATTCTCTCCATTATGCCACTGTCGACAACATCATACAGGCCATTTTACAGGTAGGCACTCTTGGCTTGGCAAAACTGACATCTCTAACGCCTTCAAGCTGCTACCTATTCACCCGTCCCTATAGCATATCCATGGTGTTAAGTGGAGGGACAATTATTACTTTTACACAAGATTTACTTTTGGTTCCAGGAGCAGTCTGAAATTGTTCGATATCTTCACAGAAACCCTCTGCTGGCTGCTTCTCAATGTTGTTCGATCATTTTCCAGGGCTGCTTTGGAATCCCCAGTCCGGTCCTGGTTCGATGTCCCACAGTGATTCACTACCTTGATGACTTTTTCCTGGTAGAAACTGGTACACAGACACCCCAAAATATCTTCAGCACTACTTTCTTTTTAACAACATTAGGTATCCCTATTTTACCTCTTGGTCCCTCCAAAAGGTTGGTATTCCTGGACATCACCTTGGACACGGTCACTTTTCATGCAAGGCTCCCGGAGAAGAAGCTGGTACGCATCAGGGAGGCTTGTTCGTGTATTTGTAGGAAGCTTCAGTCTTTGCTGGGGTCTCTTAATCTTGCCATGCAAATCATCCCGCAGGGAAGGGCATTCACTTCCAAGCTTCTTTGTCTCCTACCCAGCTTATCTGTTGATGCGACCGTCCTCCCCAACCCCCTGCCTTAGCTGATTTACGAATGTGGCAACATTTTCTCGTTTCTTGGAATTATATGGCTTTGTTTATTCCACCTCTTTCTCACTCATCACCGCTTATCATGACCAATGCAACAGCCCATTCAGGGTTTGCCACTTTTAAAAAACAAAAAAAATTTGGTTCAGAAACTCTCTGCCTATGGAGACCCTTGACCCTCTCCTTGACGGCCTTCAGGGAGACCTCCTCTCTGTTTACCCCATTGTGACAGTTGCGCACACTTGGGGTCATCTTTGGACATGGAAGGTTATTAGCTGTCTCTGTGACAACTTGGCGACATGCAAAATCATCAATAAGGGGCACTCATCGTCCTTGACCATTATGAGGTTGGTCCGTAGATTGACTTGGCTTGGCATCTCGTACCAATTTTATTAGTTCTGTGAGCATATTTCGGGTGTTGATAATGAATTGGCTGATGCACTTTCACGGGATACCAGGTATTTTTTTGTCTTCACCCCTGTGCAGAACTCCTCTATTCCATGAGCTTGTGATGGACTAGCCAGCCTTCTGTCTCACTGAACAAAACAGAGGAGGTTAGGGGTAGTGCCACAATATGGCAAAATATAGAATAAGTAAATAAATAGAAACAATTATGAAGCTATAACATACCGAGTGCCATGTGAGACCAGTCAAAAGATTGCTGTGATTGTAAAACCAGACTAATATAATATGGTCCACAATTTTGTTTGCGGCCGCAAGGGGAAAAGCATTTTGTGATCTGTATTTAGCCTTCTGTCTCTCGCCCGGTCACTTTCACGTTAAGCACTCTCTGATAACACAAAATGGCTTATGATAGGGCTTTTTTTGAGCCCCCGAGAGTTTACAGTAGCTAGACAGACAGACATCATCTCTAGCTTAAAAATATCTGATATCACTAAACATCATAATCACTATATACTTTCTCTACACACCTTAAAAACAAACCAAACGACTAATCAATACGCAATACCACTTTATGCCACAGAGAGCAAGTGGTGCCCAGTTAAAACACTTGACTCCTACTCACCCACACTCAGTCAGGTCACACACAATTCATCACTGCTCTCATTGCAAGGAATCCTTCTGACTACTGCTAAATTCCTATTCTATATCAAAACACTACTCTTAAGATTGGGTTTCAACCAGTCCTCCTTTTCGGGTCATTCATTCAAAATAGGGGCAGCCTCAGCCGTTTTCAGCACTGACACTCCAATGCATATCATCAAAAAATTGTGGAAATGGAAATCCTCAGTCTACAATGGTTACATACCCCATCCCGAAAAAGAAAGCTTTTAAAAGTTTGGCATTGTAAATTTGATGCAATAAAATGTGTTCCTTTTTGCACTCTTATATTAAAGGCCTACCCATACGTTGGTTATGGCACATCCCAACCAACTTTGCATTAACTCGAGTTACATATATGTAACGGATCACCTGGCACCCCGACTGGGTACCTCTGTTAATGGATGCTGCTAGCGCTTCTTGAGGATTCCGAGTACTCTAGCTGACACCACAACCACCGCAGGCCGAACCTCTCTTCCTTCAGAGCGAAGCAGGAACGAGCTCTTAAAAAAGCTTAGGAGTGATTATAGCAAGGGAATATGCTGAGCATAGCAATCCTTTGTAGCAGATTCCCCCAATAACAGACAGGACTCCAAATTGAGGGTGAAGTAGAACTGTCTAAAACTTTATTTTACTTGGGACTAGCCCATATGGTCATTACATTAACATTGCTGTGAAAACTCAATACGATTACAAACAGTCAAATCATAGCAGGCAATATATAGTGACTTATTATAACATAATTACATATTTATAAATGGGTGGTGAAGACCATAATTAACACAAAATGCAGAATTAGCAATATGCAAATCTACTCCCATATGCAAATTACCAGTCTTGCTATTCAGGTAGTGCATATTACTGTTGCTACCAACAGAGGGCACTACACAAGCTCCATAGCCAAATCCACCTAGTTGGTAGCAATCCTCAGCAGTACAGGAGAGCAGGCAATACATCCCAGGGGCCATAGTCACATGGCAGGAGGATGTTAAATTCGACACACATCTTCCCTTTGGGGGGAAGACTAAACAGGTACCTGACCTTCTGTCGGTCAGTACCTAGGTTAGTCGGGCAGCCAATCCACAAAGAAAAATCAGCAGAGTAGCCCCTCACAATAAACAGTACTGGCCTGTAGGTCCCAGGTTGTAGCGGGACAGTTCAGCATCCTCGGTCTCCCTGGTGCAGCTAAGCAAACAGCTGGGGCTACCTGGGGGGCAGAGGCCAGCTCTTCCACTGGGATAGCCTGCAGGGTGTCAGGCTCTGAACAAGGGACAAGGGTAGGGCAGAGTGGTTAAGGTTGTTCTCCCCCTCTCCCGGTATCTCCGGCTGCAGTGGGAAAGGGAGGCCGGTTGCCTCCACTCCCCAGGACACTGGCTGCTGTACGGAGGAGGGATCGACCATCTCCTCCTCCTGGAACTCAGGCCGCCGCTGGCGAGGGAAACCAGTTGTCTCCTCTCCCGGTAAGATGCACTGCCGCTGGGGATCTGGGCCGGGTGCCCAGCATCCCTGTAGGGCCGGTAGAGAGACCTCGGTCCCATCTCCACCTGCCATTTAGGGCTCCTCCCAGGACCAGTCTATGAGGACCACTACCTCTGGTACCTCTGGCTGGTGGGGGAGAGGGAGGCCGGTTGCCTCCCCTCCCCAGGAGGCTGGTTGCTGTAAGGTGGAGGGACCGCCCATCACCTCCTCCTGGAACTCAGGCTGCCGCTGGGGAGAGATACTGGTTGTCCTCTCCCTTCAAAGTATACTGCTGCTGGGGAGCAGGACCGGCTGTCCCTACTCCTGGTAGTATACTTGCTTGCTGTGCTAAGCTGAACAGATGTTGGTAGCTCTGCTCCACCTCCCACTCCATTGTGACTAGATGAATCAGGTCTGGCCCCAGGTCGTCTGCTCGTGAAGATCCAGCAGGGTTTCCCTGATGTCGTGGATGTCCCAGAACCGACATTCTGTGGGGCATCCAAAGTCATCGCCCTCCTCAAAGGCCTCCCACAGTAAGCCCGGGCCATTATAATCCTCTCCCTCCGGCAGATAGTGGTTAGTCATCCAGGGGTTGCACTGGGTGGCGTACCACTTTAATGCCCGGTAAGTTGCATCCAGCCACAATTCCTTCTGAATTAAATCACAGAGTTCCATCACCCATTCATCCAAGGGTTGCTTCCCTAGGAAAGGTCTCCGCAGGGCCACGAGTACCTGGAACCATTGTTCTTCACTGGGAAGGCTCTCTCTCTGCCGCCGCTGTACCTCCTCTAAGGCCTCATACCACAGTTCCTTTCGAGTGGCATCTCTCCAATCCAGTATGCCCTCTTCTGGCTGACACAGCATCTTCTTTCTGCTTTTATTATTTTTTACCAAATAAATGTTTATTTTAACACTTCACTTTACCTGGCTCCTGAGTTCCTGCTAAGAAAAACTTATTGCAAACATCTAAGAGGAGGATCAGATCCAGTGTATCCCTTGATGGATGAAATACCTTTACAGTCCAGAGCCTAACTTATGTGGCTCTGGAAAGTGTGAGTGAACCTTTTTTATTCTCCACATATTGTAAATAGGTTTCAACAGTATATACTATGTTGTTTTCTTGTATATATTATATATAGGGTCCACAGTTACTGTCTGTTGCTGAAAATAGGACCTATACAAGATTTTAAAGGTAACATATTCCACTGTTTGTGCGCTTTCACCTTTTTTTTCTGTTCACTATATCTTTCATTTGGTGTAATAAGTGACTGTACACTGAGGTGTTTTTAAGCTGCACCAGTTGTAGTATTTTGTGTATAGCGCCCTTTTCCGTTCTATTGTGTATTTCTTTTATTTTATTAATACCTTTATTATCACCTTTTCTCTTGGTGGGTCCTCTTTTATTACAGACCTACCCATACGTTGGTTACGGTACAACCCAACCAACTTTACATTAACCCGAGTTACATATATTACTAATCTGATTTTGACCACAAATAAATGTATGCAGGGTCAAATACAATGTTAGATGGGGTTAGAGTAAATGGAGGTTTAAGTTTAGAGAGGGATTAATGAGTTAGATTACATAGGGTGTTAAGGGGATTAAAACATTGAGAGGGTTTACAATTGTCATATAAGGAGAGGCTTAATTGAGTTTAGGGTCAGAGTGGGTTTAAATTTAGTATTTGGGTACAGGGGTGTACAGTTTGTATTCAGGTTTAGGCTTTGAGCGCCTAAATGTAGGAATAAGGAAAGGATTTGTTTAGAATATATTTAGGTCTATGTTTGAAGGGTTATTTGAAGGGTTCTGCGTAGTACTCACAACCCTATGTCTTCTGTAGTTCAGTCAGCCTCCTATGAATAATAACTGAGGTACAGGAGCTGTTATGCAGTATGTATCTTCATGCAGCTTTGTTTTCAAGTACAGAAGACTGATTGGACTACGCAGAACACGGGCAAAGGATCCTGGTATTTAGCTCCAAAAAAAGGCACATTATAAAGCCATCAAATGGACCTGAAGGCAGGTGCCTACTATGCCTAATGGGAAATTTGGAGTTGATGTATGGTTCCTATGCCACTATTACAAGCTTTATTATGTAAATACGCAATATGTTTATGCTCTCCCCTCTTCATACATTTTGTCATTTCTCTTGTTCTCCTTTTCCACACATTCTCCTAGATTATAATCCCATTTGAAAAGGGTCCTCTTCACTTATTATATTATATTTTGTCATTTATTTGCTGTTGGATATCACCACTGTATTATTATTATTTTATTATTTATATAGCGCCATCAGATTCCATAGCGCTGTACAATGGGTGTATAACTGCATTGTGCAGGTGATATAAATATAACCTAAAAGAAAATAATACACAGCACCAAAAAGATGCCCACAAATTGCAATTAGTACATTAATACAAACATGAACCATTTAGAGTATTCCAGTTAAATTAACCTAAAAAAACAGGTCAAGTCAAATAATAGAGCAATATAATTTGACAATGTAAACTTTCAGTGAGATTCCATGCCAAGACAAACCTCTCCATAGGATGTACCACCGGCAGATAGTGGATGTGGCTCACATGACAAAATTAAACCAGTGGTTGGAAAAGGCAGGACTGAAAGAGAGCACCGAGGCACTAATCCTTGCAGCACGGGAACAGGCACTCAGCACCAGTTCAATAGAAGCTGGATTCTACCACACCAGGTGGAGAGTGTGCAAAGAGGCCTCTGAGACTGTCCTGCACCTAGTAGCTGGATGCAAGATGTTAGCAGGAACAAAGCCAAGATGCTGGGATTGTGAACCGAAACATCTGCACATAATATGGATTGGACCTGCCTAAGTACAGATGGGAGATACCACAAAGGGTAGTTGAGAATGACAGGGCTAAGATCCTGTGGGATTTAAAGATCCAGACAGACAAGCAAGTGCTTGGCAACCAACCCGACATCATGATTGTTGACAAGGAATGGTGGATATGACTATAACATCAGGAAGAAGGAATATGAGAAGATGGACAAATACCAAGGACTGAATGAAGAGTTAGAAGTGATGTGGAAAGTGAAGGCAGTAGTAGTCCCAGTTTTTTATAGCAGCACTCGGTGCTGTGATGTCAGGATTACAGTATGATCCAGCACATAGAATTGTGTAACACAGAGGACTGATAGGTAACGTATACCGGACCTTAGAATGGCCGGACTGACGTACCAAAGAATAGTCAGGAATAGCCAAGGTCAAGGGATACAGAAAGAGACACAGCGATAAGGAAAAGCCAGGGATCAGGGATGCCAGAAAACAGGGAAGTCAAAAACAATGCCAAAGTTAAATAACCAGAATTACCAGAATCAATAACGCGCTCTCGGGCAACCACAAAGGAAATCACGACAGGGCACTGAGCAAGAGGAGAACTCAGCCTAAATACCCTGCCTGTGGATCCGATTGGTTGTAACCAGCCTTTGACCCCAAAGGCAGCTAGCAGGTTCCTATTTGCATGATTGCTGCTCAGCATTAGCCCTTCTGTGGATTGATTGCTGTTCAGCACAACTTTTCCTGTCAGGACAGTAAATGCCATTAATCACATTTTTATGTGCAAATGAATATGTGACACCAGAAGATTGGAGTTCTAGGAACAGCTAAAATACTGTGCTGAACCCTCAGGCTCCCAGGCCTCTGTGACCTGAGATGGAGGAATGAACATACCATCCAGGAGGGATGAGAAAAATCTATTTTATATATAAATATACACACACCATTGGCGTACTAAGGGGCGGTCCACCCTGGGTGCCATCAGGCAGGGGGGTGCCACCAGGACTGGCCAGGCTTGGGGTTCAGTGAGCTGTGTGGCTGCACTGGGTGCCATAGCAGCAAAGGCACCGGGCAGCCGACACAGCTGGCACGCAGGGGCAGGGAATACAGCAGGAGACCTGCGCAGAGATTTGGGGGTGGAGCCAGATCGGTTGTGGGGGCGGATCCAAGTCGGATGTGGGGGCAGAGCTAAATGCAGCCTCATACTTCTGCACACAGAGGGGAAGCAGGAAGGAGTCCCTGCTTCCCCAACTACAGCACAGGAGCCAGAGGGACTGAATCCACTCCTCCTCCAGCCCAAGCTTACTGTAAGTGAGAGAGTGTGTGCGGTGTGTGTGTAACTGTGATTGTGACTGTCTTTGACTGTGTGTGTGATTGTCTGCCTGTGTGTGTGTGTGACTTCCTGTGATTGTCTGCCTGTGATTGTCTGTGTGACTCTGTGTGTGTGATTGTCTGCCTGTGTGTGTGTGTGTGACTGTCTTGATTTCTGTGTGTGTGTGTGTGTGTGTGTGTGACTGTCTGACTGTGTGTGTGCGTGTGCGGACTGTGTGCCTGTGATTGTCTGCCTGTGATTGTCTGTGTGTCTCTGTGTGTGTGATTGTCTGCCTGTGTGTGTGTGTGTGACTGTCTGATTGTTTGTGTGTGACTATCTGACTGTGTGTGTGTGTGTGACTGTTTGTGATTGTGTTATGTGTATGTGTGACTGTCTGTCTGTGATTGTGTGTGTCACTGTCTGTGACTGTGTGTGTGTGTCACTGTGTGTGTGTGTGACTGTCTGCCTGTGATTGTCTGTGTTACTGTGTGTGTGTGTGTGTGTGTGACTGTCTGCCTGTGATTGTGGGTGTGTGTGTGTGTGAGTGACTGTCTGTGACTGTGTGTGTGTGTGTGACTGCCTGCCTGTGATTATGTGTGTGGCTGTCTGTGACTGTGTTGTGTGTATGTGTGACTGTCTGTGATTGTGTGTGTGACTGTCTGTGAATCTGTGTATGTGTGACTGTCTGCCTGTGTGATTGCCTGCGTGTTTGACTGTCTACCTGTAACTGTGTGTGAGTGACTGTGTGTGGGACTGTGTGCATCTGACTGTGTCTGACGGTCTTCGCCCTGCAGTGAGCAGGGCAGCCAGGATATGATGTCATCGCGGCCTCTGCGTCATTACAGGGTGTGCAATGGACCTGTGCAGAATAGAGATGTCGCGAACTGTCCGCCGAACTGTTCGCGAACTGTCCGCCGGCGAACAATAGCGTGTTCGCGTTGGGCGAACATATCCGATTTCAGGTCCGCCCCCTATACGTCATCATTGAGTAAACTTTGACCCGGAACCTCACAGCCAGCAGACACATTCCACCAAATCAGCAGCAGACCCTCCCTCCCAGGAAGTGTCCGCTGACTGTGAGGTTCCGGGTCAAAGTTGACGTATAGGGGGCGGACCGGAAATCGGACATGTTCGCCCAACGCGAACACGCTATTGTTCGCCGGCGGACAGTTCGCGAACAGTTCGGCGGACAGTTCGCGACATCTCAAGTGCAGAAAGAGCACAGAGATCCCAGCAGCAACCACCGACCACCATGGACTGAGGATCCACTCCAGCCCTCCTAGAGCAAGGTAGGGAGACTGGGTGGACCTCTTAATTATTAAATGTGTGTATGTATGTAATGTTTGTGTGTGTATGTGATTGTGTGTCTGTGATTGTATGTGTGTGATTCATTGATTGTGTTTTTGTATATCTGTGATTCTGTGTGTGATTTTGTGTATCTCTGCTTATGTTTTTAGTAGATAGCACCCTTATTTCCTGTCCTTAAATATTGCAATCCCACATAAGGATAACAAATAAGGGATTTATCTACTAAACAACTGAAAATAAGAAAAGGGCGTTTTTTTATCCTTTAGCTGTTTAGTAGATCATTCCCTGGATTGGTGCCCATATGTGAGATTTCCATATTTAAAGAGACCAAATGAGGGTGCTGTTTAGCAGATAGCATCTTATTTGGTGTCCTTAAATATGGCAATCCCACAAAGGATAGCAAATAGAGGAGTTAACTGCTAAACAAAGATTGAAATTAAGAGGTGTCAGCCAGCCCACAACAAGAAATCTGAGTGACTAATGTGAATTATATGCAAAAGTGTAGTCAGATGCCAGCATGCAGAACACAGCATGCTGGCATCAGACAGCCAATGGCAGCATATTACCCCATCCCCATCCCACCCCATAGTGAGAAGTTTTACTGCTCCACCTCCCCCTCCTGTTTGGACTGTGGTATCTTATGTGCCCCCCATATATATTGTTCCTAGAGTCGCCACGATGTCTGCATGTGTGTCAATGTGTATCTGTGTGTGACTGTGTTTGTGTGTATATATATCTACATTAGAGATGTCGTGAACTGCTCGCCGAACTGTTCGCGAACTGTCCGCCGGCGAACAATAGCGTGTTCGCGTTGGGCGAACATATGCGATTTCCGGTCCACCCCCTATTCATCATCATTGAGTACACTTTGACCCGGAACCTCACAGTCAGCAGACACATTCCAGCCAATCAGCAGCAGACCCTCCCTCCCAGGAAGTGTCTGCTGACTGTGAGGTTCCGGGTCAAAGTGTACTCAATGATGATGAATAGGGGGCGGACCGGAAATCGCATATGTTCGCCCAACGCGAACACGCTATTGTTTGCCGGCGGACAGTTCGCGAACAGTTCGGCGAGCAGTTCGCGACATCTCTAATCTACATGTGTGTATGTCCATGTATGTGTATATGTGCAGACATCTAAAAATCTCGCCAACACTACACACAAATACACTCATGCATTTCAACGTCAACACTACATACAAACCCCACCATTATATATAACCATACCACTGCATTCAAATACCACACAAATGCATGCTTGCATTCAAACGCCAACACTACATACAAACACACCGCTACATTCACTCACATATACTCCATACAAAAACATGCATACATTCAAAAACACAAACACTGCTTAGTGCTAAATACATTAAAACATTTTTTTAGTTGTTTTTATATTTCAAGTTGAGGGGGAGAACAAGGGTGGGTGCCAAAAATAGGACCCGTCCCAGGTGCCAAATGCTCTAGGTACGCCCCTGACACACACATACATTTTTTGGTATCATTTTTCTTTTTAGCAATATATAATTAAATGCGAATATAAATGTAATACAAGCTCAAAATGTTCAAATTTTTAGACTGTTTTCTAGTCTTGGTGCAGCATTTTTATTATAAGCATTTGTACTGCAACATGAATATGACAGTGTGATATTATAATACTATGAATGGTCAAAATTATTATGCCATAGGGAAATATGGGATTTATTTGGTGGAGCATATGATGCAAAAATACACACTTTTTCATGTTTTCTGGTCTGTTTAAGTCAAGAGCACAAATTGCTTTCAGAATAATACAAAATTAGCCTATCATTTACTGTTCTTTCAGCTATCACTAAAAGCAGTTTAAATTATAGAATTTAATAGTAGTGAACTTTGCCACCCCCATACTTGGATGAAAGGTCCATTTTAAAGTCATCAACTCAAATAATTATTACATCCACAAAGGGAGTAGCATCTTATAATTACAATTTGCTCTGTAGTGGAAATACTAAGATTAATCTAAATTCAGTTCAAGCACAGTTACAAGATGATGTATGGCATGCCTTGCGTATCACATCTTGCAAACTACCAGAATTTGTTAAAAAATAATATTGCTATCTAACCTCTTGCACACATTTTTAAAAAAGTCTGATAAATTGTCTTCTAATTAGCCAACTTCATTTTTTTTCTTCGACAGAGTTCTATAATTGATGCCAAAATGTCTATGCTGGAAATGAAGCATCTCGGCTGAAGATGAAACACTCTGCAGAATAAAGAATTAAAGTGCCAAAATGAAATTACAAAGGCAACCCATCCATAACATTTATAGGCAGTGTTTGGTGCGTAGTTTTAATGGAAATGAACGCTGTTACTTTTTTCCCTCCCTGTCTTGGGAAAACCAACTGACATTCCATTTTGTCTCAAAAATACACATTATTTAATCTATAAAATATTAATTCAGGGTAATTAATCCTAGCACTGCAGTGTTTTCCTTTGGTTTATTGGATGTTTGAACGGGCTGTAGTTCTATCAAACTTTGAGCTGCTTTTAGCACCAGATTAATCAAAGGGAGGCATTGTCAATTATTTAAAAGATGAGGCAAAACAGCAGTCGTTGGCTTCCAGCTAGGCCCTCTTTCTATTACTTTCATGTCGAGCAACACATGTACGTCTCCAAGGTGTGAGAGAAAAAAAAAGATTGATCGAAGGCACGAGGAGGAAGTATTGAAAAGGCTGCAGGAACTCAACCAAAGCATCAGCTGATTCTTAAATGTTTTATCAAGGTAAAAAAAAAAAAAAAGATTCTCAGAATTACTGTTCAGTTCTGACAATGGACGATGAAATAACACTAGGAAAATGCTCTGATGAAGATTTCTTTCAATTGCAGTCAATGTGTTTTTTGGAGTTTCTCAGGCAATTCAATAATCATACATGCAGGCTGTTTTCTGTGCAGCATTAAACATCATGCATGGTAAGGATTAATAAGTGTCAAATATTGAAAACATTTTCATTCATTACTTATTACCACATACAATATGTTTAAAGGTGTCATAAAGAATCATTAATGGAACACTATAGGCACCCAAACCACTTTAGCTCATTGAAGTGGTCTGGGTGCAATGTCCCTGCCCGCCTTAGTCCTGGGTGAGACCAGAGGGACACATTAGGAATATATATTTGTATTGCTAATGTTCTAGTGTTCCTTTAAAAAGTATAGAAACTTTACAACATGACAGTAGGAGTGTATTTTGCTTTATCCTTCCTTACTTAACTCCACAGAAGCAAACAACTTTAATATAGAAACAAGGTAACCAATCAGAAATCAGTACAACACATATGTAGACTGGAGTGACCTAAGCCCTTCCTCTTTCTTTTCCACTGCACAAAATTGGGTCAGAGTGTTGCTTTCTCTTTATTTTCATAATATATATATATATATATATATATATATATATATAGTCTCTTTAGTTTCCTACGCTGTATTTTATATATACATGTCTTTTACATTTTTATTATTGTTTAATAATACTCTGTGTATTTATGTGTCCCTTTCCTGTTAAGGCCTGCCTTCTTCCATAGTGTTCTGGGGGGAAAATTGCTTTAGTCCCCTGCTTTAGTGGTGTTGGTCTTCTGTTCTTTCAGGCTTTTGATTGAGGAACTGCACACTGGCTGCACTTTAAAGGGATTCAGTTGGAGCTCCCTTGGCCCTTTCTGGACGCCTTAGCATGCAGGTTCCCCTTAAGTATCCATTGGAAAATGCTGCAGTTTGCTGAGCATGCAGACCACATTTGGCCAGCAGACATCTTAAGAGCACACAACAAATATTTTGCAGCTGCGGCCGTTGAATTTTAGGCACTTCTCCTCGATCCCTCATTTCCCAGCAGTCGATTGCTGTTGGGGCTTTGCTCCCAGCTGTGGTAGTGCCTGCAATCTTTGATCCCTAGGGTCCTAGATTTTTTACAAGCTTTATAAAGGTGTGGTTCTTACCTAATGGGTTTTGCCAGTATTTTTGGGCTTTGAGGCCTGGATACTTTCCCCTCTTCAGTGGCCTGCTAAAAGTGAAGGGGGATCCCCTAGATTTTGGCTTGGAGTCTGCTTCTCTGTGTTAGGCAGACATTAGTTACATAGTTACATAGCTGAAAAGAGACTTGCGTCCATCAAGTTTAGCCTTCCTCACATTTGTATTTTGCCGTTGATCCAAAAGAAGGCAAAAAAAAAAACAGTTTGAAGCACTTCCAATTTTGCAACAAACAAGGAAACACATTCCTTCTTGACCCCAGAATGGCAGTCAGATTTATCCTTTGATCAAGCAGCTATTACCCTACATTGAAATTATATCCTTGAATATTCTGTTTTTGCAAGTATGCATCTAGTTGCTGTTTGAACATCTGTATGGACTCTGATAAAACCACTTCTTCAGGCAGAGAATTCCACATCCTTATTCTTCTTACAGTAAAAAAACCTTACATCCAGCTGTTCAATTTTTTGCTGTCTCGATCTCAAGCATGCCTAATTCTCAGTGCCATTTCACCCAGATTACCAAAACTGTATTTTCTGCAATTTTGCTTGAATGACATTCATTGTCAGTTTACCTGCCTGCCCTTTTGCCTCTGCTCAGCTTCTTGGTGCTTCACCAAGCTTATGATGCAAGTCATGGAATATTTACGAGTGCAGGGGTTTCATTGTATTGTCTACTTAGATGATCTTTTTCTGTTTTGCTCTGAGACATTGAGAATGCGATGACAGACACGCTTTGCGATGCGATCTGTCAGGACAGTTTCTCCAAGGTGGTGACTGTCCACAACAAGCTTCGGAAGTTACTTCTGAGGGAGCTGATTCCTCTACACTTTCTGGCCAGGGCCTGTGCTTCTCATTCATCCAGGTGATTTTCCTGAAGGATTTTCCTCAAGGGGATGTCTTCTTATGATCCGGAAGTCCTGCAGGCGGAGGACTTTTGGATGGAACTCCTTTTGTGGCTCTGGAATATGCAAGCCTGGAATGGTCAGGCAGTCTTTGGACTTCAAGTGGATATCGTGGTGGATATTGAGTCGGATGCCTGCTGTGGAAGAATCAACCTTGGTTTGGATATTCTTGATCTTTCGTGGAAGGACCCTCTAGTTCTACCAGATGTTCTTCTGATGGATCCGAGAAGGAACATTCATCCTTTGATCCTTGATTTACGGTTACATCCTGTAGCCTGGATGCGGTCAGGATTACTAATTGATCCTGCACGTAGAACTGTATCACACCTAAGACTAGAAGGTAGCGTCTTACCAGGCCATAGAATGGCTGGACTCAAAGTACCAAAGAAAAGTCAGAATACTTGCCGAGGTTGGGGACACAGAACGGAATACAACAACAAGGGAAAGCCAAAAGTCAGAGATACCAGAATACAGGGAAGTCAAAACGAAGCCAAAGTCAATAACCAGAAATAAATGCTCAGGAACACACTCTCAGACAACCAATAAGGGAAACCATGACAGTGCAATGAGTAAAAGGAAAAAAGGAGTTTAAATAAGCCTCCTTCAGATCCGATTGGCCGTACCTGTCCTTTGACCCCAGAACGGGCATGCTCGTCCTTTACGTGACGTCACTCGCACATCGACATCATCATTAGCGTGGGTTGACATGGGGCTACATATTGGTGTAGATCTGCAGTGGCCGGCATCCACCAAGATATTGCAGGAGTCAGATATATTGCCACATGACCGCTGAACAGCACTTCTGCATTTATCAAGGCGACTTGCAAATACCGCAAGGTGAGGCTGAACATGTTACATTACCCCCCACCTGAAGACCGCCCACCGGGCGAGCAGGACCAGGTTTGAAGGAAACTTGGCGTGAAAAGAGTGAATCTTGCGGCCAGCATGAATGTTAGAAGCTGGAACCCAAGGGCGCTCGGCAGGCCCATACCGCTTCCAATCAACCAAATATTGAAAAATCTGGGAATGATTATGGAAGAGACCTCATACTCCTCCTGTCCAGAAACAACCAATGGGGGAGATGGAATACTGGGGACAGTATACCTTTTGCAAATAAGTGGTTTGTGCAAGGAAACATGGAAAGTATTGGGAATACGCAAAGAGGCTGGAAGTGTCAAATAATATGAGACAGGATTAATTTTTTGAATGACACGAAATGGACCAAGGAGCCTGGGAGCAAACTTCATGCTAGAAACCTTCAGCTTAGTGTTGCGCGATGATAACTACACCCTCTCACCCACTTGGTAAACAGGGTTGGCACCTCTCCTTTTATCAGCTTTAAATTTGAAATGAGCAGACACAGTTTCGAGAGCAGACTGAACTTTGGTCCAAGTCTCACGAATAGCAGCGGGGTGATAATCCATAGCAGTGTCAGAGAAAACAGCCGGCAGTACAGTAGAATGATGACCATTATTAACAAAGAAAAGGCGATGACCAGAAGAGTAATTGTTAGCATTGTTCCTAGCAAACTCAGCCCAAGGAAGTAGTTCGGACCAGTTATCTTGCGTGCTATTACTAAAACAATTCAAATAAAATTCCAATGACTGGTTAGCCCTTTCAAACCCTGCCATTGGTTTGAGGATGGTAAGCAGAAGAAAATGATAATTCAATTCCCAATTGTTTATTGAAAGCCATCCAAAACGGGGACACAAACTGAGAACCTCTGTCAGAAACAATATTATGATGAATGCCATGAAGCCTGACAATTTCCTGTATAAAGATAATAACCAAGTCTTATGAGGAGGGCAATTTCTTTAGTGAACAAAGTGAGCCATCTTGTAAAAGCGGTCAACTACCATAAGGATGGTGGTATAGCCATTAGAATTTAGAAGTTCCACGATGAAATTCATGGACAAGTGGGACCATGGAACCATATCGTACAATTATCCCCCCTAAGTGTCATATTGGTGATGGGGGCTATCACAGAAGAGAACCTTTTGATAGATTTTCTGTAATAATTAGCAAACCCAATAAATCTTTGAATGGCTTTTAATCCATTGGGCAATGGCCAATGTAGAACAGCCTCTAGTTTATTAGGATCCATCTGAAACCCAGAGGTGGAAATGTTATATCCCAAGAACTGTACCTCAGTCTGATCAAAGATGCATTTCTCAAGTTTGCAATAAAGTTTATTTTCAAGCAAGGTTTGCAGCACTTGTTTGACATGTTTGTGGTGAGTCTGACGGTCAGGGGAATAAACAAGTATATCATCCAGGTATACTAGGACAAATTAATAAATATAGTCTCTGAGTACATCGTTAATAAACTCCTGAAATACATCCGGAACATTGCATAATGCGAATGGCATGACAAGGTACTCATAATGCCCACTCCTAGTGTTAAATGCCATTTTCCACTCATAATCACCTTAATCCTTACCAAATTGTATGCACTCCTGAGATCTAGTTTAGTAAAGAATTTAGCACCCTTGAGTCTGTCAAACAATTCGGAGATGAGGGGAATGGGATAGGCATTCTTTATGGTGATTTTGTTTAATGCTCTGTAATCAATGCATGGGCGTAATTCACCATCTTTTTTAGATACAAAAAAGAACTCTGCATCAGCAGGTGAGGATGATTTACGTATGTGGCCCTTAGGGAATCTGTAATATATATTTTCCATTATTCTACTCTCCTGTGGAGATAAGGCATACACTACCCCCTTGGGCGGCATAGCGCCGGGTAGCAGATTTATGGAGCAGTCATATGGTCTGTGAGGAGGTAGAATATTGGTCTGATTCTTACTGAATACCTCCTTTACCTCCCAGTATTGTATGGGAATCTCAGGAGTCTGAGGCGTAGTAATGGGTAAAGTAACGATGCCCACTCTTTTGGTAATGGGTAATACCTCTGTACATTCTTTACCCCATTCCAGTATTTCTCCCTTTGCCCAGTCAATATGAGTATTATGCTTAGTGAGCCAAGGAAATCCTAATATGATGGGACAAGAAGGAGAAGCAATTACCTGGAATGTATTGTCTTCCTTGTGTAGAGCTCCAATAGAAATGTTAATAGGCAAGGTTTAATGGCTAATCAAGGGTGAGAGAGAGGTCTCCCATCAATAGCCTCAACAGCGAGAGGTGATGATCTCTTCTTGAAAGGTATTAATAGTTTTTAAACAAATTGTATGTCAATTAAGTTTCCTGCTGCACATCAGGGCTGTGCATGAAAAGTTATTTTTGTTACACAAGACCATAATATCAATGAGAAACCTATTTTGGTTGTTACCAGAGGTATAGGCACAGACCCTCTTTTCTCCTATATTGTCTTTCTGCCTCTGACAGTGTAGTGACCTCCAACTGCATAGGTTCGGGTTTGGACTGTGTAGGGAGGTCAGGAACAACAGGTCTGGAGAAACAAGATGCCAATGATAATCATACGTCTAGTTGTGTTTCTGGTAATTTCTCTGGTTCTTAATCTCTTATCAATTTGCATAACAAATGTGATAAACTCATTTAATTTTTTTAGGTAGATCTTTGGCAGCAATCTCGTCCAGAATTCCTTCGGATAATCCTTTTTTTTAAATGCAAAGATTAACCCGCTATTCATCCAGTCTACTTCAGAAGCCAAGGTGCGAAATGCTATTGCATAATCTGAGATAGACTGGTTCCCTTGTTTGATATACATTAGGGCAGTGGAGGCGTCATCCTCCCTGCCTAATGGTTTGAATGTTAATTTGAATTCCTCAAGGAATTCCTGGTATTTATGTGCAATACTCCTATTACTCTCCCATAACCGATTGGCCCAAGCTAAGGCTTTACCTTTAAGTTGGTTCATTACGTAACCAATCTTAGCTCTATCTGAGGGAAAAGATCCCGGTGAGGCCTCAAAATGAGACTCAATTTGATCAGGAATCCCCAGAATTCTTGAATATCACCATAAAAATGAGGGGGAGGAGATAGGGAGATAGTAGGTGCCTTATGTACTATAGGTGTAGGTACACTAGGTGGAGGTGACATAGTCGGAGAAACTACAGGCTGTAGATGTGCTGTTGGAGTAAGAATCATACTGAAAGCCTGGGCAAATTGATTCATATGATGATCATTTTCCTCTAGCTTTCTCTCGCAAGCTGCTATATGCTGACACAATTCTACAGGATCTATGGCCATGTCGTAAAGTCAGGATTATTAAATGAGCCCGCACGTCGAACTGTATCACACCTAGGACTACAATGTAGCGTCTTACCAGGCTTTAGAATGGCCGGACTTAACGTACCAAAGAATAGTCAGAATACTTGCTGAAGTCGGGGACACAGAAAGATAAGGGAAAGCCAAAAGTCAGAGATACCAGAATACAGGGAAGTCAAAACGGAGCCAAAGTCAATAATCAGAAATAAATGCTCAGAAACACACTCTCGGACAACCACTAAGGGAAACCATGACAGGGCAATGAGTAAAAAGAAAAAGGAGTTTAAATAAGCCTCCATCAGATCCGATTGGCCGTACCCGGCCTTTGACCACAGAATATGCGTGCGCGTCCTTTACGTGATGTCACATGCACGTCGGTGTCGTCAGTAGCGTGGGCGGACGTGGGGCTACACATTGGTGTGGATCCGCAGCGGCCGGCGTCCACCAAGATGTTGCAGGAGTCAGATATATTGCTGCATGACCGCTGAACGGCAGTTCTGCATTTATCAGGAAGACAACTATTGCAAATGCCGCAAGGTGAGGCTGAACATGTTACAGATGCTTTCCGTGGATCCTGGAAGGTTTCTATATTATCGACAGCTGCTCAGGACCTATTATGAGATTTGTGGGCACCGGGCACTAGACGCTGCTATTTGTCTGCATGGGATTCCTGGTCACAATGGTATCTTGAGAGGGATCACTGTCCCTTTACTACCCTTGTATCTGTTTTCTTTGGTACTTTCTTATCTATTAACATTGTATGTTTGACCATTTTGGCTGCCCACATTCCTATTCAGAGGGTTCCAGTTGGTAAGAATTGCCTTGCATATTGCCTATTGCATGGTGTTCATTTGCATCACCCTCTGGGTCAGAAGTATATTAGCTTGTGGGATGTCAAGGTGGTGTTGCTTTTTTGAGTACGTGGTCAACGGATGATGGGCTGTCGCTCCATCAACGTTTGGATAGTAGTAGTCTTGTTATGTTTGGTTTTGTTGAGTTTCAGACATTCAGGCTTTTGACATGGATACGTTTTCTATCTTCCCATCAAACCAAGTCGGATTCTTCATCGTTTTTTTTTAATCCATTTTTCTTGTAGAATCCCAAGTTGTTTGTGGCCATGGTTCTGCCTCCACATGGAGGTTACAATGCCTTCATGGGCCTGCCACTGGCACACTGTGTAAATGACACCTCTTTTGAAGCACGTTTGGTATGCGGAACAGCAGCATCGAGTGCTTTCTCTGCAGGTGGTATTGGATATCATGCAATCGACAGACTGGTTTTGGGAAGAGATGTTTCATGTGTTTTACTTTTGTCCTTCCTGCTCTTTCGTTTATGTCTCAGCGTTAAAATTGCAAAATATGAGCCTCTTGTCATGTTGTAAAATTGAAAATTATACTAACTTTACTCTATTTAGAATCTTAATTGTAGTAATGAGAGTAAAGTTACAAATTTCCCTCCCTTGTCCTCCTGTTCTGTTTCTTTCTTGGGTTGTTCTGGAGTTTTCTTTCCATTCTGTATCATTTATCTTCTTGCCTATGTTATTCATTTGTATATGTTCTAGTAAGATTATATTGGAATGTGGCTTAATTTTATGTGTAATGGTATTATACAATTGTGCTGAAATGTTTGCATACCCTGGCAGAAAATGTGAAATTTTGGTATTGATTTTGAAAATATGACTGAACAGGAAAAAAAGGGTGATTTCCCATAGCTGTGGCTTTTTAAATTGCAATTAGTGTCTCTGTATAAATAGTCAATGAGTTTGTTAGCTCTCATATGGATGCCCTGAGCAGGCTAGACACTGAGCTATGGGGAGCAGAAATGAACTGTTCATTGAACAAGTTCATTGAACAAATGCCAGCCAGTACTATTCAATCACTTACTAAAAAGTGGAAAATTCTGGAATCTCTTGATACCAAGCCAAGGTCAGGTAGACTAAGAAACATTTCTGACTTCTAAAAGAGTTGTTCCAGATACAAAGAAAAACCCACAGGAACCCTAAGAGGAAATACAGGCTGCCCTGGAAAAAGACAGTGTGCTAATTTTAAGGAGCACGATATGACAATACTTGATGTCAGGATTACAATGATCCAGCATGCAGTATTAGTATCACACTAGGAATAAGGATAATGTCTAACCTGACCATAGAATGGCCGGACTTAACATCCCAGAGAATAGTCAAAATACTGGCTGTGGTCAGGAACACAGAACGAAGCACAGTTGCAAGGAATAGCCAATAGTTAGGGATACCAGAATTCAGGGAAGTCAGAACGAAGCCAAAGTCAAATACCAAAGAATCACGATCAGAAACACACTCTCAGATAACCAGCAAATGGAAACCACGACAGGGCAATGATTAGAAGAAATTAGTGAGTTTAAATATCAATCTTGTGAATCCAATTGGCCGTATCCGGCCTTTGACCCCAAAACGTGCACGCGCGTCTTCTGCGTGATGTGCATATGTACGTCGACATCGTTACCATCGTGAAAAGACGTGGGACTACATAATAGCATAGGATCGCCGAGCAGCACTTCTCCTATTCCTGGAAAGGTGATTTATGTTGGGCATAGCATATGGAGAGGATGTAAACGTGACACTTGACACAACTAACAGCTTCTGGAACACTGTAATTTGGAGTGACTCACTCATGTTTACTTTAAAAATGGTACATATATTACCGATTCTCCAAGGGTATGCCAACTTTTGAGCACAACTGTATATTAACCATTATGTTATTTTAATTTATTTTGATAATGGTGCCTGCTGTGTTTGGAATAATGATTTGGTCAATTTCTTGCATTACTCTTTTAATGCTTCTTTTCTTTTAAGTTTATTTTCTGGATCTGGTTACTTGATTGGTGGTTTCGCTTTTGTTGTAGTTCCGACAGTACAGTCATCTTCTTATGTTGGATGTCATGTTCATTGGATTTTGTGGTTTTTGCAATTTATTATCAGTTCTAGTTATGCATCAAGAAAGAGGAGGGGCTTAGGTCACTCCACTCTATATATGTGCTGTACTGCTTTCTGATTGGTTACATTGCTATTTTGTTAAAATTATTTGCTGATGTGGAGTTTAGTAAGAAGGACCAGTGTTTTATCTTGGTTTTGTGCTGCCCTAGGCATGAAAAAACTCAGCACTTTCCTTGGGGTCCAGTGGGGCTGCTGGGTGGACTGCAGTCAGCGAGGGAGCACTAATCCTCCTGTTCAGCTCCCTCACCCGCCGCGCAGTGATGCCGGAGCTGGAATGTTGTCATATTCCGGCTCCGGCATCACTGCAGTGTGCGCGAGAGAGCTGAACAGGAGGATTAGTGCTCCCTCGCTGCCCGCCCGGAAGGCTCCGCCGCTGCCAGCCAGGCTTTTTTTTCCGCCCCCCAGAAAGTGCCGCCCAAGGCAAATGCCTTGTTTGCCTTGGGTAAATACACCCCTGAGAAGGACAATGCAAAATTCTTGCCTCCTGTCATTACTAAAATTAAGATTATAAATACACTTAAGCTACCATAATATTCAATTTCCCTTTATCAGAAATGTCATTAAAAAAAACATAAAAGCCTAAACAAGCTCTCTCAAATTCCATTATAAGGGTGGGGTGCTAGATTAGTGAATTTATGGATATATCAAATGCCTTTAGCACATGCTAATTTAACCCCTTAACTACCAAACTTCTGGAATAAAAGGGAATCATGACATGTCACACATGTCACGTGTCCTTAAGGGGTTAAACATGCCCTAAATGCATGCATTCCTAAATATAAATGTATGTGAATGTATAATTACATGTTTATGTATTTTCAGATTAAGGCCTCAATTAATTTGTTTGAATACACATCAGAAATTATTCCATTTTGTTGGAATTTTTTAAAATATGTATGCATTGTCCTTCTTACTAAACTCCACATCAGCATATCTACAGAAGTTGAAAAAGAAATATAAGTGGCGCGCAAACAAATGGGTGTAAAAACCACTGTTTATATTGTGCAGAAACAAACAGAATGGTATACTTAAAATTGGCAATGGTTGCTCAAGTAAGACTCCGTATAAGGTCAATGAACATGTAAAGAAAAAAAAAGGATAATTCAAGTCTAATAATTAGTATAAAAGCTTATACATACACATATTTAAAAACCAATGAATGTGAAGACACTTACAAAATGCAAGTAAATGAGCAATGCTACTCGCAAAACCTAGAAAGTTATCACCAAGTCTAGCAGGATCCCTTCCAAAGACACTGGAAACCACAGGGTCTCTGTTATCAAATGTTGTTATATTCCTTCCTTCCACTCGGTCGGCTGTTAGCAGTTCCAATTTTGGATAACCGCAGGATTCAAGCTCCGCCCACAGTTTGATCTCATGTCTACGCGTTTCGCCTTCCGGCTTCGTCAGGATGTAAGTATTGGCCATTAGTCTGTGGGGCATATTTAAAGGCAATACTTGTTCCACCCCTTTGGTTTCTATTGGTACTACTTAAAATCTCATATTTTCATATTGCGAAACCACATTCAACTGAATCAGACCAATGATCTTCTATAGTTACAATTGCATATAAACTTAATACAGACTGGATAAACTTTAAAACTTAAAATGCATGTTAAATCAGATATCATGCTAATAAAATTTATTACAACATTACATTATAAATCATTACACATTTAAATAAATTTTAAACCATGACCATATAAAACTCGTATTACCAACATATAACAACATTGAAAAATAGGACATGGATAATATATACAATATATTTCATTAAAAAGGTTAATTAAAAATACCCTAAAAAAAAGAAAAAAGGAATTAATATAATTAATTATAATACTGCATCTAATGTGCAAGTGCCTGTGTGTTATGTGGGTTATTATACACATATTGATATCTTATTGAATGAAGAGTTAATTGGGACAGGTAGAGAGGAAACATATAGTACATAAAAGTGCATAAACATATAAATATGGTAAACAATTTTTGGTAAATAAAAGATTATATGGATAAAAATTATATTATATAGGTAAAAATTATATATATTTTTATATATATACCCTCATTGCTAAAAATAGGGATTATGTTTATGGGACATGTATATTAAAATTGTATATCAATTGCATTGTATATAAAAGATCCATATACCTGATCAATTTAAAAAATTACAGAGCTCAAAATCTTTATTGAGTCCGTGTGGAATAAGGGTATTAAATTAAAAAATCAGTTTCATCTCTGCTTGTCCTATCTTTTTAATAAATCACCACCTCTCCAGTTATTGTTCACCTTCTGAATGCCTTTAAATTGTAAAAGGGATGGGTCAGCATCATGATAATCCATAAAGTGCAAAAAAAGTTGATGCTGTTCAAACTTTCACTTGATATTGTAGACATATTCGCCAATCCTCGTGCATAGAGTTCTAGTTCTATGTCCAATATAGTTTAGACCGCACAGGCAGGTGAGCATGTACACAACACCACTTGTATGGTAAGTGATACATTCCTTAACAGTGTAATTTTTCCCATTGACTATAAATTGTGAGATATGGCATCTCTTAGATTTAGTACTCTGGCATGCTCTACACCTGCCACATCCAAAAAAAAACTTATATTGTGTCAAATAATTATTGCTATAAGTCTCGTCTTTTCTTTTGAAGATTACATTATCAGTTAAAACTCTTTTTAAATTGGGCGGACCGCTATGTTTAATTTTTGGTGTTGCTGGCAGAATTTCTTTAAGAACTGGGTCATTTAACAATAACTGCCAATATATTTTAATAATGTTTCTGACTTTCCCATTATGATTGCCCGAAAACTGGCATAGAAAAGGGACTAAATCGACCTTTAAATTAGAATCTTTTGTTTTATATTTTAAAAGGCCTTCTCTCCCAATCCAATGTGAGGAGTCTAAGGACTCTTGTAAGGAGTTGTCACTATAATCTCTGGCCAAAAATTATTGTGTAATTTTCTGTTCACAGCTCATGAAAACTTCTTGTTCTGTACAGTTTCTTTTCAATCTAATAAATTGACTCTTTGGTACATTTGTAAGCCAGGGACCAAAGTGACAGCTGGTTTTCTCTGTGTAACTATTTACATCTTTGGCCTTAAAGAAGGTCCTTGTTTTGATTAGGCCATCTTCTATATCGATAGAGAGATCCAAAAAGTCTATCTTTGTGTTACTACATTGGAAAGACAGAGTTCTACCCCAATCGTTAGTGTTTACCTAGCTAAAGAACTGTTGGAGAAGTGGTTCTCCACCTCTCCAAATCAATAACAGGTCATTGATGTATCTTTCGTAGAGCACCAGGTTTGCACCCCAACTGCCATCCTCGCCCAGCAGACCGAGTCCCAGTGTGCCATAAACAAGTTGGCATAGCTAGGGGCAAACCTGGTGCCCATAGCAATGCCACACTTTTGCAAGTAGAAATTACCGTGAAACCAGAAATAGTTGTTATTGAAAAAAAGCATAATGGCTTCCAAAATTTCTGCATGGTGAGAATTCTCAAAGAAATGTTCAATGGCTTTAATTCCTAGTTCGTGCTTTATCACAGTATACAGGGAGGAAATGTCCACTGTAACTAGTAAAATCATGTTGCCATTTAACCATATTTAGAGCCTGTAATTAATTTGTTGTATCTCTTAGATATTAAGTGCAACTCTGTACCAGTGGTTGTAGAATACGATCTACATACTCTAATAATTGGTCTACCTCGGGGATTAGAAATATGTATCTTGGGCAAAAAGAAATAAGGGCATTCTCGCATTTTTTATATCCAGGTATGGGCGTTCTTTTATATTTAATATTCCTGAAGTAAAGCCCTTTTCAATCAGCGTAGAAAATGTAGTATGTATCTCTCTAGTCTGGATAATAATCGATAATAATTATAATAATAATTTCTGATAAGTGACATTGTCACCCAAAAGCCTGAAAGATTCACCAAGGTAGAATTCACTGCTTATAATGACAATGCCCCCTTTGTTGGCCAGTTTGATAACTATATCGGTATCTTTTTTGCAATTGCATATCATTTAGTGCTTTTCGTTCTTGTATGTTAAGATTAAGTTGTTATTTATTAAAAGGTTTAATTAGGCTTATTTCATGGTTAACCATTTGTTGAAAAGCAACCATTTCTTCAGATATATTCCGTTTTGGGAAGAACAGATCTATCTTTAAGCATAGTGTGTACAATAGTAGAATTTTGCTAATTTTGAGGAAAGGCAGTCATTTTTTCTTTAAAGAAGAAGTTCTTCAAACATAAATGACAGTTACATTTTTGAAGATCAACAAAAAAAATCTAATTTATCAATCCCCAGTAAAGGGGCAAATTTAAGGCCCTTATTTAGCAAATTGATATGGTTTCTGTCTAATATTTTGTTGGACAGGTTAAAAATACCTCTTGGTTGAATGTCAATATCCTTCTGTCCTTTGTATTGTCTCTCTGCCCTATTAATGTCCTATTTTTAAATTTTGTTATATATTGGTAATAAGAGTTTTATATGGTCATGGTTTAAAATTGATTTAATGTAATGATTTATAATGTAATATATTTTATTAGCAAGATATCTGATTTAACATGCAATTTGAATTTATCCAGTATGTATAAAGTTGATATGCAATTGCAACTATAGATGATCATTGGTCTGATTCAGTTGAAGAACTACCAATAGAAACCGAATGGGTGGAACACGTATTGCCCTTAAATATGCCCCATAGACTAATGGCCGATACTTACATCCTGACGAAGCCGGAAGGCGAAACGCGTAGACATGAGACGCACTGCCATCAAACTGTGGGTGGAGCAATGATCTTCTATAGGTTATCCGAAATTGGAACTGCTAACAGCCGACCGAGTGGAAGGAAGGAATATAACAACATTTGATAACAGAGACGCTGTGGGTTCGTATTGCCCTTAAATATGCCCCATAGACTAATGGCCGATACTTATGTCCTGAAGAAGCTGGAAGGCGAAACGCGTAGACGCACAACGCACTGATGTCACACTGTGGGCGGAGCTTGAATCCTGCAGTTATCAAAAATTGGAACTGCTTACTGAGTATAAGGAAGGAACATAACAACATTTGATTACAGAGACGCTGTGGGTTCCAGTGTCTATTGAAGGGATCCTGCTCGACTTAGTGATAACTATCTGGCTTTTGTGAGTAGCGGTGCTCTAAGCCCGCAGACGCTCACTTACTTGCATTTTGTAAGCATCTTCACATTCATTGGTTTTTAAAAATGTGTATAAATAAACTTTAGTACTAGTTATTAGGCTAGTTGTTGTTTGTATATTGCATACCTGTCATACAGACTGTGCTTTTATTTGAATTATCCTTTTTTTTTCTTTACATGTTAATACACTAATTACCGTATACGGTAATTACCTCCTACTTGAGCATCCATTGCCAATTTTAAGTATACCATTTTATTTGTTTCTGCACAATATACACAGTGGTTTTAAACCTGTTTGTTTGCGCTCCACTTATATTTATTTTTCCACTTTTGTATATATGTGTGCTTATTACCTTCTGGGGCAAAAGCAATTACGTGTGTAGCAGCATTTATGAATATGTTTTAATGTATTAAGACATATATTTCTTACTTTTTCTTAAGGAGAGTGTTTTTACCCATTTTCTTCTACTTTTGAATGCCTGTTTAGTGCTTCTACAATTTTTTTTATTTTTTTCATATCTGCAGAAGTTACCATTAAAGGCTGTGGGAATTTATGTAAATGAATAATTGGATAAGTGGGTTTCTAACAGAATGGAATAATTTCTGATGCTGATTCAAACAACTTAAATTGAGGCCTAACACTCTAGCCTTAGATACAGTACCAAATTAATTATCTTGTTTTATTGGTAGAGGCGTATTTTGAACTCATATGTATCATGTCACCTATCTCTCACATCAGCAAACCAAGCACCTATATTTAATATTAGCAAACACCTCTTAATTTGTTAGAGATTGGCATTAAAAATGGGTAAAAGTTATGCACAAACGGCATTTACTAGTGTAAATATGTAAACAGTTATGCTAGTGTGGAAAATTTTCAGAGTGAGTTGAAAAATTCCTATAAACATAAAAGTAGAGATGTGGAATGGAATTTTTTAGAAAGATAAAGCAACTTACATGTGGCAACTGTGTATGTCTCCATTCTTGTCACTGCTTTTAATTAAGCCCGCCGCTACTTGCTTACTTACAGTTAGCAGGTAGTGGATGTCTAAAATCTAACAATTGCACAAGTAGCGAGAGTTATCGGCAGCCATTACTAAAATGTCAATCACAAACAGCTCACATTATTTTCAATGGGAAAAACTTAGTGAGCGGTTTCCAATTTATTAATTGCCTCTAAACATCCAAGCTGACTAATTGATATGTAGGTGTAATTTTGCTCTTGGTAAAGAATAGACAGTGGATGGTCAGTTTCCGTTTGATGAATATAAGGCTGGTCTGATGTATCCACTAGTGTCGCTACTTTGAATGCTTTATGCAAGGAAATTCATAACATTGGAGCTGTACATTTATGCTGCTTTTCAATACCATGAGTCAGACTTGTAAATCTCACAGATCTTAAATCTTTCGGAAGGTAAATCTTTTTCTTGTTTACTCTGTTTTTTACATGCAACAATAAATCAAACCCATTGAATCTGAACCCAAAAATGACCTAGGAAAATTCAATAGTAGAACATCACGGTATCAGGTATAAACAAGTTTAATGGCACACAGAACACAATACATACATATTTTCTGTTAAAATAGCAAAAAGCAAACTTGGTCATTTATTTATTTTAGTAACTTAAAGAATGTGTAACTTGAACTCAGAAGTAACAAGTATGTTAGTAGCAGACAAAAGCATTTTATCACGCTGTAGGTGGAACCGTGAAGAGATGGAGCTAGCGCCTGTCATGTCCTGTATCTGTGAAAGGAAGGTTCATTTAGATAATTTCCCTTTAGGAATTAAATATAAATGTTTGTCTATTCATTTTATGCACTGTGACATGGAGGGTAATGACCATTACTATGTGCTATTGGTCAGGACATTTCCAGTCCTCTGGTCTAAAGGTGCTACAATGTAACCCTAGATAAGTAATCTAGTCATTGGTCCTTAATCCAATGTTACATATATAGCTACATAGGTAATTTTTTTCTACACCTTTTTAGGGTAGCACTATGCCCTTTTTCCTTATTAATTTTTTGTAATTTAGGTACTCTGAGGGTCTTTCGTTTTGTTAGGCACTAGCCTTGTGCGGTGCCGAGGTAATCAAGGACAGTAGCCCGTTTACATACTTTATGCTTGTTTGCTGCTTTTATTTAATTTATTTCTATACTCCAGGGGTTATGGTAGATAGACATTTAGTCCATGTGCCCCCCCACTTCCCCCCCCTCTTTTTTACGTACCTAGGCTTTGGTTCTAACTTATGCATATGTGAGGGAAGCATGGACTTTTTGATTCCCATTCTCTTTATCTGTATTTAGGTTATTTCTATAGGGAATTGTTTTCTCTTGATAATCCAGCTCTGTCCTGTACTAATTGTTTGGTGGATACCATCTACATCCTTATCTTTTCCTGTACCTTTACCTCTACTCGCGCCTTTTTCAGCCAGACCCCAGAGACGCTACATGTTTGGCGGATTTCTGTTTTTTTTGGTCTCAGTAATTATGATCTAGTTATTAATAAATGTTAATTTTTACTCTTTTAGTCTGAGCTCTCTATCCCACTACCCACCCTCTGATCTCAGCAGATGAGTAGCTGGGATTCTGTAATTTTTTTGTTTTATTATTGTAGGTTTATCCCCTAGCTGAGAGCACAGCTTAGGCGACCTTCCCAGATCTAAGAAGTTTTGATGAGTGGATTCTCTTAAAGCCTATGACCTGTGTCTAGATTCGGGGGCCATCTTGCCTTCTCTCCTATGATCTTATATAGTTTAGGTTGAAAAGAGACAAGCGTCCATCCAGTTCAGTCTCTCTTACACCTGTTTTTGCTGTTGATCCAAAAGAAGGCAAAAAAAACTAATTTGCAACAAACTAGGGAAAAATGTCCTTTTTGTATTGGCCCCCAATATATTTGTATACGGCACTGTTTTTCTAAACTAAACAGATTTAATTTGCTAACCTTTCTTCCTTATTAAAATGTTCTATTCCTTTTATTAATTTTGTAGCCTGTCTCTGCACTTTTCTAGTGCCATAATATCTTTTTTTAGAAGAAGTGTCCAAAATTGCACAGAATATTCAAGGTGTGGTTTTACCATTGATTTATGAAGAGGTAAGATTATAGATTCATTCCAAGAATAAATTCCACTATTTATACATGACAATACCTTACTGGCATTAGCAACTGTGGATTGACATTGCACATTGTTGCCTACTTTGTTGTCTTTAACCCCTTAAGGACTGGACTGTTTTTGCGATGTTGTACATTTGCGACCAGGCATATTTTTACACTTTTGTGGTGTTTGTGTTTGGCTGTAATTTTCCGCTTTCTCATTTACTGTTCCCATACAAATTATATATTGTTTTTTTCAGGACAAAAGGGGCTTTTTTTACATACCATTATTTATATAATCTCATGTATTTTAATTTAAAAAAAATAAAAAAATATGATGAAAAATTGAAAAAATACATGTTTTTTTACTTTTACTTGAAAAATCTTTTACTCATCTACAAAAGCGAATGAAAAAAACTGCTAAATAGATTCAAAATTTTGTCCTGAGTTTAAAAATACCTAGTGTTTACGTGTTTTTTTGCTTTTTTTTGCATGTTATAGGGCTATAGGTACAAGTAGGATATTGCGGTTTCAAAACATACATTTTTAAAATTTATCAATAGTGACATTGTAACACTATTATCTGTCATAAATCTCTGAATAACACCCCACATGTACATATTTTTTTTAAAGTAGACAACCCAGGGTATTCAATATGGGGTATGTCCAGTCTTTTTTAGTAGCCATTTAGTCGAAAACACTGGCCAAAGTAAGCATTCATATTTGTTTGTGTGTGAAAAAGTAAAAAAACTAAATTGAACGCTAATTTTGGCCAGTGTTTGTGACCAAGTGGTTACTAAAAAAGACTGGACATACCCCATTTGCAATACCTTGGGTTGTCTTCTTTTGCAAATGTATGCCATCATGGGGGTAATTCTCATTCCTGGGCTACCATACGCTCTCAAAGGCAACGTGACCAACCTGGCCATTTTCAATGTAAAATATTTGACCCATATATTTGACCTTGTAACTTTCAAAAATGCTATAAAACCTGTACATGGGGGGTACTGTTTTACTCGGGAGACATCGCTGAACACAAATATTAGTGTTTAAAACTGGAAAACGTATCACAACAATTATATCATCAGTAAAAGTGCTGTTTGTGTGTGAAAAATGCAAAAAAAGTAACTTTCACTGACAATATCATCGCTGTGATATGTTTTACTGTTTTGAATCACTAATATTTGTGTTCAGCGAAGTCTCCCTGAGTAAAACAGTACCCCCCATGTACAGGTTTTAGGGTGTCGTAGAACGTTACAGGGTAAAATACAGTGCTAGCAAATTAAATTCTCTGGAATTTCGGCCTGGGTTGGCAGGCAGGTCCTCAAATTGCAATCAATAAAATTACTGAATTATGTAAAAATATTACATAAATATGCACGTAGAATTTAAATATATATGCATATTTATATAGTTTAAGTCTACGTGTATATTTATATAATTATTTATGTAATTTTGTATATGGACATATGTATATTTCGTATTATTTTTATTTATATATACATAGATATATATACAAATTCATTCTAAGTGTATTTTGATATAAATATATATATATTAATTTTAAAATACAGTTAGAATAAAATTTCATATAGCTATATAATTTTTTTAAAAATTTTTATTATTATTTTAAAAAAATTATTTAATTTAAATTACTTATTATTTATATTTTATAATAATATATATATACAATATATATAGTTATTATATATATTATATATACGTGTGTAATTTAATTATAAGTGTATTTTTATATTAATATAAGTACATATTAATATAAAAATACACTTAGTATGGCATTATATATATGATATATAGACATATATTATATAGATATAATATATGTCTATATATCATATATACACATATATAATTATTATTATTTTTTTTATTAACATTAACTTTATTTTATTTTTTTGATTTTACACTAGCAGGGAGACTGCCTGTCAGCACAGACAGTCCCCCTGCAGGCAGACACTAGGACACCTATTGTGACCATGTGATCGCTGTGTTAAGCGATCACATGGCCACAGGGGTCCTAAATCAGTGTGGGGAGACTGTCTGGGCTGCAGGCAGTCTCCCCACAACCGGAGCCACGCTGATCGCCGCCGGGGGAACGACGGCGATCAGGTAAGTAACGGAAACCGTTAGGACGGTTCAGGACCGTCATCGGTCGGCAATGGGAAAATGCCGATGACGGTCCTGAACCGTCCTCGGTCGGGAAGGGGTTAACAACTCCCAAATCCGTCTCATGCATTGTTATTGCTTATTCACTGCAGTTTAGAGTGTAAATTGCTTGTGCATTCTTTCCATTTATCTGCATTAAATTTAATCTGTCATTTGAGTGCATAGTTCCCAAATCTATCTAAACCCCTCTGATTCAAAGTCCCCCTGCTCACTTTGTATTACTCTACAGAGTTGTATCTCATCTGCAAACACTAAAACGTAACTTTCAATTTCAATATAATTAATAATATGTTAAAGGGACACTATAGTCACCCAGACCACTTCATCTCATTGAAGTGGTGTAGGTGCAGTGTCCCTGTTATTATTATTATGTTATTATTTATATAGCGCCAACAAATTCTGCAGCACTTTACAGTGAATGGACAAACAAACATGTAATTGTAACCAGACAAGTTGGACACACAGGAACAGAGGGGTTGAGTGCCCTGCTCAATGAGCATACATGCTAGAGGGAGTGGGGTCAAGTGACACAAACAGTAAGGTTAGTATTAGACAAATGAGAGTTGCAAGAAAGGAATCAGTCGGGAGCTCTTAACAGTTTAATTGATATGCTTGAATGAAGAAGTGGGTTTTTAATGATTTTTTGAAGGAGTGGAGACTGGGTGAGCATCTAACGGAGGAGGGAAGGAACAGTGCAGCCCTCGAGAAGTCTTGAAGGCGAGCATCAGAGGTGGGAGTATAGACAGAAGAGTGTTCAGCAGAGCGTGAGGGCCTAGACGGGACATACTTGAGTATTAGAGAGGATAGATAGATGGAAGCAGCATTATGTAGAGATTTGAAAGCAAGAACCAGAATTTTAAATTGAGCCCTATACCTTACAGGAAGCCAATATAGGGACTGACAGAAGGGTGAGCAGTGGGAGGTGCAGGCGGACAGAAAGATGAGCCTCGCCGCCGCATTTATTATGGACTGTAACGGCGCAAGATGGGAGCACGTAAGATCATTGAGAAATGGATTACAGTAGTCAAGGCGAGAAAGGACAGTGGAATGGACCACCACATTAGTTGCATCTGGCATTAAGTAGGGTCGGAAGTGCGCAATGTTTTTGAGATGGAAGCGGCAGGATTTAGCGATAGACTGAACATGAGACGTGAAGGAGAGGTTGGAGTTAAAGAGAACACCAAGGCAGCGAGCTTGCGTGGTGGAGCTGATGGTAGCACTGTTGACTTGGAGGGAGACAGACACAGGAGTAGCAACACTTGAGGGAGAAAAGACCAGAATTTCAGTTTCGGTCAAGATTAAGGAAGTGGGCAGCCATCTAATTAGAAATAGCAGAGAGGCAATTGGAGACACTAGTCAAGAGGGACAGGGAGAGATCAGGGGGGGGACAGATAGATTTGCATGTCATCTGCATAGATAAGATATTGGAAGCCAAATGAGCTAATGAGTTTACCAAGGAAGGTAGCATAGATAGAGAACAGTAGGGGACCAAGGACTGAACCTTGGGGGACACCAACAGAGAGGAGTCTCTGTCCCACTTAGTCCTGCAATTAGAAAAACTGTTAGAGAAACTGCAATGATTACATTGCAGGACTAAGACTGCCTCTACTGGCTATCAATCAGACAGACACCAGGGGCACTTCTTGGAGGATAACAGACTATAGGTTTTCCTAATTGATGCTGGACATCCTCGTGCTCTGCATGAGGACATCCAGAGTCAGGGAAATCCCTACAGGAAAGCATTTAAGCAATACTTTCCTATGGTGTTGGCCTAATGTGCTTGTGGCACTCATCACGCATGCATATTATGTTCACTTGTCAGATGACTTCAGAAGAGGTGGAGCGCTGATCCAGTGCCGAGGGACATCAGCACTGGAATCGGGTGAGCAATTGAATGATGTTCTTTAACCCTTTACATGTGTGGGGAGCCATTGGTGGGGGGGGAGGGGGGACCAGATGACACTTTAGTGTTAGAACTACAGATTTTTATTTCTAACACAATACCTACAGACTGGGACTGCTTAAATAGAAGCAGTGCCAGTCTGTTGGTAGAAGCCTAGTGACGTCTTTTGTTCCATCCTCTAAGCCACTAAATCACTGTTCACACAGTAAAGAGATGGTAATGTCTGCTTAAGTATCAACATTCCTCTTAGAGTAAAAGAATGAGTATCTAATACAGTAGTGTGCCATCTCCTATTGCACAAGAACATAAATAACTGAACCACCTAGCCTACAAGCAGTACAATGAGAAGCTAAAGAAAGAAAACACCATATCTTGATCATTGAGGATATTTTGGGAGTACACATATGATATAAGCATGACTTTGGCGATAGTCAGTAAAGCTCTTAATGCCTTTTTAAAAAAGAGTCCTCATTTGGGATAGTCAAGAGATTCTAGATTAGGCTATGGGGTTCTCAAGCTGCAATCTATAATGAGCCTAGTGATGGGGTGAATTTGGGATCTTAGATTTCAGACAAACATTTACATTCTAGACCAGGGATATGCAACCTTCAGCACTCCAGATATTGTGGACTACATCCCCCATAAAGCTCTTACACCCATAATGCTGACAAAGCATCATGGGAGATGTAGCCCAAAACATCCGGAATGCCGAAAGGTTGCCTATGCCTGTTCAAGACAGTATAAATCACAAAGATAGAACCTGGTATGAAATAGTATAGCACGGTGATTTGGTTACAGTTTATTTAGAATTTGTTGAAATGCAGTTGCATATCAACTAAAACAGTGGTATATCTAATAGTGACAATAAAGCTCTAAAACACCTGTGTGGTATCCCCTGTACCAACACTAAAGATACATACAATACAAACACAATAGGTGGAGCAAATAGTATACTTTCCGCTCTTTTCAACGAATTCAGCAATGCTGTGGAGACAGAGAGGTATACAAATAGTGCATATAAATGTAAATTACCTATATTGTTCAATATTGGCTCTAATTTTGTGAGTGTTTTCTTGCATATGTTATTTCTGCATTGTGTTATCTGCACTATTTGTATACCTCTCTATCTCCACAGCATTGCTTGAAATCCATCCAATCACAGTGCTCTGTGTCATTTTACACAGCGTGGGAAAATTCCAAAGAACTTTCCCACGCTATGTAAAATGACACAGAGCACTGTGATTGGATGGATTTCAAGCCATCCAATCACTGTGCTCTGTGTCATTTTACACAGCGTGGGAAAATTCTTTAGAATTTTCCCACGCTGTGTAAAATGACAAAGAGCACTCTGATTGGCTTAAACCCAACAATCAGAGTGTTCTTAGCCTAATTGCAGGGCGGGGCAAGGCTTTATAAGCCTTCCCCCACCCTGCGGAGCTCAGTCTGCGCGGAGCCCTCCATGGGTGAAGATGGATTATTTTTTTGTGCTCGGGTTTTTTCTTTTTCGTCAGGTTTTTTTTTGCGCTTGGGATTTTTATTTTATTTTAAGTTCGACGGTTATGACGGTTTTTTATTTGGCCTTTTTTGGGGCTGAAAAATGAAGATGTCGAATGGTAAGTTTAATTTTATTTTACAGGTTAATTATTTTATTCCCCCCTCACTATTTTTTAGGGTGAGGGGGGTAGGTAGGGACTCTTTATTTGGGTGGGGCGGTGGGTGACTAGGGGCTTGGGGACCCCTAGTCACCTTGTGGGGGGGGAAATTGACTTAGGGCCCTCACCCGCCACCTAGGGGTGGGGGCCGGGGGGAGGACAGTAGGTCCCCCCCCCTCATTATCTTTATGGCCCCCACCCGCCGCCCAGGGGTGGAGGCTGGAGGGGGGTGGACAGTGGGTCCCTCCCCCCTCATTATCATTATGGCCCCCACCCGCCGCCCAGGGGTGGGGGCCGGGGAGGGCAGTAGGTCCCTCCCCCCTCATTATCATTATGGCCCCCACCCGCCACCCAGGGGTGGGGGCAGGGGGGCAATAGGTCCCTCCCCTCTCTTTATCAATATGGCCCCCACCCGCCGCTCAGGGGTGGGGGCCAGGGGGGGCAGTAGGTCCCTCCCCCCTCATTATCAATATGGCCCCCACCCGCCGCGCAGGGGTGGGGGCCAGGGGGGGACAATAGGTCTCCCCCCTTATTTTACTTTAGGGCCCCCACCTGTCGTTTAGGGGTGGGGGCCAATAGTTTTTTTTGTTTTTTTTTTACAGTGAGCAGCCACAGGCGGTATAGCGAGTAGGGGCATTGGGGAGATTTTATGGGGGGACCCCCATAGAGTGAGGGGAGACCTGGGGGGCTTATGAAGTGGTGGGGAGCACTGCTCCCTGCCGCTTCTATGTTTAGATATTACACGGAGGGAGCTGCATGCCGGTAGCTCCCTCCTTGTAATAAACTGAACAAACAAACAAACACTGATATTCAGTGTTTGTTTGTTCGGCTGATATTTCTATTCACTCATTCGTCTGTCTGATGAATGAATGAATAGATGAAATTCCCGTTCGCACGTCCAGGTGTTTCACTGGGCATGTGCGGGAATCTCAGTGCTATCTAGTGTGGGCTGATGACGTGTCCCACAGGGACTTCATCTACCCACACAAAGATGGCGGCGCCCTGAATATAGATCGGGGCAGAAAATAAGGAATACAAAATAGGTAATGTGGGGGGCTTAGGGGCATTTGGGGGTGACTAGGGTGTCAGTTAGAGATAGTGGAGGCCGGAGGGGGGTTAAATAAAAAAAACAGGATTTGTCATGACAGTGCCGCTTTAAGAACCAAAATACCAGTTGGACCATTTCAGTACAAAACAGAGCAACATCAGATGAGCATTTTGAGTTATTATTTTCCTCATAGGTGAGTCTTTTGCCACAGTGGAACATACAGCAGTACAAACACACATGTAAAATATCCTTTACACAACATAAAAATTAAATACTAAGACTTGGAGTAAAATCTCAGCGATATGTAAACATCATTGTGGTATATAATCTTACTGTTCAATATTTTGAATCCCCTTTCCAATTTTGTTCTGAAAAGTATAGAAACTTGTTTTGTCTCTTTCACTCATACTGTTAAAAGCACTAACTGAAAGTTCTCTGTACCACGGCATCAAAGAATTGTCTACAAACATCCGATCCAGAGACAAATGGTGTTTTAACAGAACAAACAAGTGTCACTTAGTTGTAATACTGAAAAATAAGAGGAAAAACCAAGAAGAACTCTTCAATCACAAACAGTAATCGAGCTTGCGAATTCTCAACCTGTTATTTAGGCACACACATTATATTCAGGGAAGGTAGAACTTTTCCATGCAGTAACAGCTAAAAAAATAAATAAAATGGAACAGAATACTGAGAGAGAATTACTAATATTATAGCTTTTTCTCCCGATGGAACTCAAAGTTTAATCTCATAGACACATTCCGCCTTTATATTTCAATATAAGAATTTAGTATCTCAATTACATTAATCAAAGCCACATGCTGGCTCTATAATGCCATATAGCATTTTAGTATTTTATTTGTTTACTCAGTTTTACTAGGAACTGTTATTGCTAGAATTTTCTCTGTAGAATAATTTTGAATTCATTGTCTGAATAAAGGGATGCAGCTTGTGTTCTGGACAAACACCGAGACTTTCAGTGTTCAAGAAACATGTACCTCTAATGTATGGTTATTTAAATTGTTTGTAAGACTTTTGAAAACATGAGAACAAAATTAAATGTAGCAATTAAATGTAGCATTTTCATTTATTGCGCGCTGCTTGCAGCAGTAGGATTTAAAGAAATAGTCATGAACGCAAAATCAGAATTCAAAATGCGTCAAAATTATAGTTTTATTCATATGACTCTGTTTACAAATTATAGATCGTGAGTACGTCCTAATGAAATATTAAAAGCTCCTAAACTTTTGCTGTTGGCATTTTAAAATCCCCATGATGGTTATTGATAATCAATACCTGGGGCTCCAATCTGAAACCTGGAACCACATTTAGTGTCCCCAGGCTGATTGATGAGCTAAAATAGAGAACTGAGTATGGCCATTGAAATACCTTTAAACACCACAGCTGAGCAGGTCACACTCAGCCATAGTGTTTCTGGTCTGGCAGATTCTTAAAGGAGACTCACAGGGTCTGGACAGACCTTTACAGTGTCTCCTTGCATGGCCACATGCAGTTTGTGATCTCTTTGCAAGCTGCCCAGCACCGATCACATTTAATTGGCATGCTGGAGCTTTAGCATTACAGGTGTTATGCTCTAAACAGCCAGCAGATGTTTGCAGCATACCACTTGCTACTTTTTTAACTAGGCAACCTATATGTTGATATCAGTACTAATATTATTGGAGGGTTTCTTTAGGGTTAAAGTTAGGGGTCGGGTTAGTTGTATGATAGGATTTGTATAGGGTTGGCGGTAGGGTAAGGTAAGGATTAATGTTGGGTTAGGGTTAATTCTTTTAGGTAGTGTATGGTTAAGGTAAGTTTATAGTTAGAGTAAAGATTGAGCTGAGAGGAGGTTGGAGTAGTGATAGCGTTTACTACTAAATGTTTATTTAGATTCTAGACATTTGGGGCATTTAATAATCAGAACTGATACTTGAATCTATTTTGAGCTTTTGAGCTATTTTGAGCTTGTTGTGTAAATTGGATTATAAACTAAAATGGTAAAACATGCATTTGGTAAACATTCATTAAGTGAACACTTCAAGCACCATAATCAATATAGCTCTGTTCAGTAGTCATAGTGCCAGGAGTGCCCTGATTCTTACTAGCTTACATAAGCAAAAGATGTGTTAATGATTTAACTTCTTACCTGTGACCAGTGAGAGACAGAAGCTTGTGCATCAGCTGATCTTTCTCACCCAATGGAAAGTTTAGCTCAGGGAGAGACCTTCTCGCTCTCATAGAGGCAGCAACCTGCACCACAGAAGCAAGGCCGGTGCAAGGATTTTTGAGTGCACAGGCAAAGATGCATTTTAACCTGTGTATCTTGTAACCCTTATTTTGATTTTCTTATCCTCTTTAGTGTATTTTATCCCCCCTTTACTATGTCTTAAATCCCTCTTGTGTGTCTCTTATAATCCCCCTTGTGGATCTCTTTCTTTCTCCAGTCCCTTTGTGTCTCTCCCCCCATTCTTTTTGCATGTCTCTTTCTTCCCCCCAGCCCATTTGTGGGACTCTTTACCCTCAGCACAATTTGTGTGTCTTTTTTCATGTGATATAGACATAGATATATAGCAACACACAACCATACAGGCACTCAGTCACCGAGATATGCAGGCACACCATTAAACAAATACAGGCACACAGCCATCCAATTAACACACACATGTACAATGTCATACAGACACACACAGATACATTCATACACTGTCATACAAAGACAGACATACACAGGCTTATCGTGATACCGATGCAGGCATACAGAGCAGGGGCGGATCCAGAGCCTAATCTCGGGAATGGCACGGCACTGGTAGTGGGTTGTAGTGGCTGTATTTGAAAAGTTAGGGGACTAGTGTAGTAAGGTAGTAGGGGGCTAGAGGCTGTAGTGGTGGGACAGGAGCTGTAGTGGGGATGTTATGGGACTGTAGTGGGAGGCAAGGACTGTAGTAAGGGAATAGGGGCTATAATATAATATAGTAAGAGAATAGTGAGGGAATGGTGCTGTAGAGGAAAGGACAGGGGGTGTTGAGGGGGTGCAGGAGCTGTAGAGGGAGGGCAAGTTTCTGTAGAGGGGCATGGGACTGTGAGGGGGCATGGGGCTGCAGGGAAAGGTGAAAGGACTGAGAGAGGGGCACAGTAGCTAAGAGTGGGGGGACAGGAGGCTAAGAGTGGAGGGACAGGGGGCTAAGGCAGGGGACAGGACAGAAGCAGAGAGGGGGGACAGGAGCTGAGGGGGAGAACGAGCTGAGGGGGTAGACGAGTTGAGGTGGGGCAGGAGCTAAGGGGGGGGGGCATTAGCTGAGAGGGGGAATAGGACCTGAGAGGGAGGACATTACTGAGGAAGGGGGAAGGGGGACAGGGGCTGAAGAAGGGAAACAGTGCTGAGGAAGGGGGGCAGGGCTGAGGAAGGGGACAGGGGGTGAGGTGGTCACTCCTGAGTTTGACCAAACAGTGGTCCCTTTCATGTCATGGTCAGGTCGGAACCCCCGCAAAGGAGCGGAAAGAGGGCTGAAGGCCACCCAGGATAAAATTGTTGGACATCCTGGGACAATTGACAAAGAGGTTGTCAAAAGGACCTCTTGCGGCGTAAGGTGTCTGATATACCTAGATGATTTGCTCATATTCTGCAATTCAGCCTCAAGTCTCTCTTCTCAAACAAACTTTGTCGTTGACTTACTAGAGTCCTTGGGTTTTGTGGTAAACCAGGAGAAAGCTGCACTAGAACCTGCACAAGTCGTCCAGTTTCTAGGATTCGAGATAGAATTGACATCTTGCATCCTGTGTCTTGCCCTCTGAAAGATTGCATCCATATGGAAGGAGATCCGGAAGATACTCTGGATGGAACAGGTCCCGCTCCAGCTATTTGCCCGTGTAGCGGGCCTCCAGTCTGGCAATATATCCCAGACCACTACACTACTTCACCAGGCAATGCCTCAAAGCTTGCTTCTTGGCTTCTCATAAGACCATCTGGTACCTCTCAACTCTGAAGTGCGCACGGACCTCTGATGGTGGCTCCTGCACATGCAGGCCTGCAATGGGAAGGCCACATTTGGTCCCTCACTGGATTTTGTGTTGGGTTTCTGTGGTGTGGTTGCATAAACAGAAACAAAAGTGATTTAACTGCTAAAGGAAAGAGAAATGAGCAGTGAGACTGCAGGGGCATGATCTATACATAAAAAAACTGTTTCACTAAGCTAAAATTGTTTAGGTGACTAAAGTGTCCCTTTAAATTAAAAATGAGAAAAACTTCTGAGAATGCAAATTACTTGATCAGTGATTTGCTTCAATCATTTATCAATCAAATTATGAGTTTACTGGCCCTTTAACATAAGTAATCGAAGAGTTATACCAGCCTAGTTGTTACAATCTAGGCATAGGGTAAAATGTGTAAAAGTATTTCACATTAAGCAGTTCTAATATAATCTGCACACAAATGTAATATAATTGGGGCAGAAAATAACAAATGTGACAGCTATGACAAAATAGAAAAGTTAAATAGAATGTATTTGCTACTTAATTAAGAGTTTTGACAAGATGTATAAAATACAATAGCATTTTGATATCAATATTATTTTATAACAGTATATCAATGTCACCAGGTACAAAAGCACATTAGTTTTTTTTTTTTCTAAATTGCACTTTTTGTGTTTCTTCAGCCACTAATTCACAGTTATAAGATAAGCAGCTCTAGACAACAGGTACTGATATGAAAGTTTCTTGCTGCATTAAAACAGTGTGGGTGTACAAAATCACTAGCTCTAACCACTGTATGCATTACACATAAAATGGTTTGATTTCAGCAATCGTGTTAGCCTGCATGCTTCTGCACAAGACCTGGATATTATCATGCAGAATTTAAAACAGCAAATATCTTAATAAGTGTACTGTGAGAAATGGCTCTAGACTTTGAAAAGCCTTAGGCAAACCTGGACATGGCCACTGGCTAACATTCATAGTAAAAATAAAATACAAACAATAATAAAATGAACTGATTCAAGATGTAAGTGGTGACAACAGGCCACAGCTTTATTTTAACTAATAAATATTATCAACATAACATATTAAAATAATTTATCCAGTAAACATTAAACTTTTCATCACTGGATCCTTGCCACCCATCTACATTAACATGGATGCCTGTACTCGCTCCTTGTCCTTACACCACAACTGGCATTCCACCGAGCCTTCCAATACCATCCATGCTAACCACTAGCTGGCCTTTAGCTCAGTGGGCACATCCTTTAACCCATACCTTAAACCAGAGGCTAGGGGAGGGATCGCCCGCGAACATTTTACACAAATGACTTCTGGTCCGACCCTGATTGGCAAGGACCTTCATCTGCCTGCTGTGACAAGAAAAGAAAATCAACACACACATATAACACCATAATCCCAAACAGGATCAGTGCAAGGATTTTTGGGTACACAGGCAAATATGATTTTGGTTCTCTTTCACCACCAGCCCCTTTGAATTTCCACCTCCAGGCCCTTCTGTGTGTCGCTTTCATCCCCAGCCCTATCTGTGTGTCTTTCTTCCCCCTCATGTACCTCTGTGTGTCTTTATCCCCACTCAGGCCCCCTGTGTGCCACATCTCCCCTCCATGCCCCTTAGTGTTCCTCTCTCCTCCCCTCCCTGTCCCTTAATGGTCCATTCCCCTCCCCTTCCTGTCCATTAGTGGTCCACTTCCCTGTCCCTTAGTGGTCCTCTCCCCTCCATGTCCCTTAGTGTTCCTCTCCCCTCCCTTCCCTGTCCCTTAGTGTTCCTCTCCCCTCTCTCCCCTGTCCCTTACTGATCCTTTCCCCTCCCTTTCTTGTCTCTTACTCTTACTCTCCCCTCCCTCCCCTGTCCCTTAGTGTTCCTCTCCCCACTTTACCTGTCACTTAGTGACCCCCATTTTAGTGTTCTTCTCCACTCCCACTTAGTGTTCTTTTTCCCTTCCTTCTCCTGTCTCTTTGTGTTCTTCTCCCCTCCATGTTCCTTAGTGTTACTCTCCCCTCCCTCCCCTGTCCCATAGTGTTCTTCCTCCCTCTCCCCTAACTAATAGTGTTCATTCCCCCTTCCTCCCCTTTCCTGACCCATAGTGTTCTTTCCCCCATTTCCCTGATCCAAAGTGTTCTCCCCCCTCCCCTGTCCCATAGTGTTCTTTCCCCCCCATAGTGCTCCTTCCCCCCATCCCCATCCCTTAGTGCCCCTCTCTCTCCCTCTACCCCCTTGGTCCCCAGTGTGTCTCCTACCTCTCTTTGTAGTGTGGCTGGGCAGAGCAGTCCACGGTACACCAGCTTTAGTTTCCTGTACCCGGCCAGACTGACTGGAGCATTCTCTCAGTGAGCACTTCCTGTTAGTCCGATCGGGTACAGAAAACAGATCCTCCTGTACCGCGCTCTGCTTGGCCACGCTACAACTGAGTGACTGGTAGAAGTGAGCGCTGCATGCCCACTTCCTGATGGTCAATTTAATCTAGTGCCCCCTGGGCCAGTGCGCCCTAAGGAGGCCGCTTGTGCCACCTTATGGAGGCGCATCCCAAACATAACAGGGGATGGCGGAAGCTGTTCCCAAGCTGGATAATAAAGATGGCTGGGGATACAAAGGAAGTGGCTCCCTATATATATTTGGCCACCCCTCTTTGCCTATAGCTCCTACCCTCCACTACAGGACTTCCCTTCCTTGAATTTTACTACACTCCCCCCACTTACACATGTACCTATTCCCGGCTAGCCCTTTGGTATGCCTCCTATGGGTCTTACATGTGCCTCCAATCAGGTGCAGAACTACTGCAGCTGCAGGAGGTGCAAAGGCATTGGAGCCGATCAGAGTTTAGGGGCCCACTCTTGGCCACTACTCTTAAGTGGGAGAGCAGTGAGGCACCCAGCAAAGGTGAACTGAAATGAAAGAACACACATGCTTATTTATTACCATCCGGCAAGTTCCCATAAATGGCAGGAAGTAATAGATTCTGAGTCAGCTGCTGCCTCCATCTAGCCCCACCCTTCTCAATCCAGAATGCAGCCTGCCTTCCTCGTAGGATGATGGAGATAGCAACTGCTGTAGCCTGATCTGGGTGTAACTTTGGATCTGCAGAATGGGAAGTAGCCCTCCTCTGTGGTGGCTGAGTGACCTAGCCTATATGTCAGAAAAAGGGGAAGAGCATTGATGTCTGTCTGGGAATGTTGGTAACTGCTGTTTGCTACCTTGGTACTTTAACTTATCAAATTAATGTAATTTGTCTGAAAAATTGAAAATATATTGTATACTGTTGGAGGTATCTGTGAAATGGAAAGTGTGTGTCTGTAAACATCATGGAGGGTGTCTGTGTACTGCATGGTGTGTGTCTGTGAACTGAATTGAAGTTGACTGTATAGTGTGTACTGCATGGAGTGTTTATGAATTGTATAAAGTAGACTGTGTCTGAATTCAATGGCAGGTGCCTGAGCACTGTATAAATGGTGTCAGTAAACTGCATAGTATGTCTCTGTGTACTAAATAAAAGGAGCTTGGGCAGAATTTAAATAAACACAAAAATACAAGATGGGTAGGCTAATCAATTATGTACCTAGGGTCCTTCAAAAAGGACATAAAATTAAACAAAATAGTGGTGACTCCTTACTCCTCCCTATACATAGGGCAGTACAGGGAGCTAAAAGCAGCGCTTGAAAAAAATTCTATAAAAAATTCTATACAAGCCCAATAATGTGAAAAAGATAACTTAAAATTGAAAACCATTATTCCAATGTGAAAGAAAGTACTGATAGGGCTTCAAAAGAAACAATGTTCGGGGCACCATTTTCAGTGTTCTGTCTGCGCTACTGTGCATTTGCGGAACAAACAGTTCGCAACGCATGTTCGAACATTCTGGGATGCACATGATCCATATTACGGTGACATCATTATGACGACTTTTTAAAGCACTAAAATCTATTTCTGAAGCCTGGAACTTGTATTTAGCATTCCTTGCATTACCTACAAGCAAAGAAAATTCAGTTTTGCTTCCTCTTTGGTATCCTCATTATAGTAAGCATTTAACGCTACAGTATTTAAAGGGATAGTAATTTTTATTATCCCTATATTCTTTTTCTTTATGGAATATTAATTTTACCTTCAGGACTCGAATATGGATACGGATGAATCCATTTATGAAAAATAGTCATAGTCACAGAGTCATAAGTAAGCCATTTAGTAGCTTTTTTCTATCAAATATGTTTACCATAAACAAAAGAGAGTAGTTCATTTATATTCCTTTTCATTACAGTTTAATGGGGAGGAAATCAAGAGCTTCAAAAGGGAAGTTTTCCAAGAGGCATTTATGTGATGCATGCGATTCCAAAGTCATAGAAGGGAAATGTCTTTGCGCAGTCTGCTTGAAGGCAGCAGCACCTTTTAATTCATCTGACATAATAGATTTTGTCAAGCAAGTGGTGCCCCAGGGTGTTAAAGATGTCAGTCAGTCTTGCAAAAGGCCTAGCTACAACGAACCAGCTTGCTCTAAAGAGAATTCTTCTGAGTCTGAGATTGATATAGAATACCTGCATGAGGACTTCTCTTCAGAGGAGGAAGTTCAAAATATCCTGGCATATTTGACCCAGCTGTCATGGATAACCTTATCTATGGTGTCAGAAGATGGTTAAATCTATAAGAACCAGAGAGGAATCTTTATCTAGTAAATTTTTCTCAGATCTATGAAGGAAAAATTTGACTATTTAGGCTCTAATTTGCATGAAAGGACAAAGACAGATAAGAAGCTGTCCCCTCAAGGCACTTATACCCTTTTTAAGCCTCAGATGCTGCTTCACGGATCACTGCTCCTAAAGTAGATGCTGCTATGGTCAGACTGCCTAAGCGTACTATGCCGGTGGATAGTTTAAGTTCCTTAAGAGATACTATGGATTGTAGAATGGACTTGAATCTGGCCAAATCCCATATTGCAGCTGGTACCGGCCTTCATCCTGTCATAGCCCTTTTCTCTTTATCTCGGGCCCTAAAAAGATGGATCTACAATATAAAGGAAGATCTGAAAGATGTTAGAAACAAAGCATCCATTATTCATAGTTTACGTGACATTAAACTAGCTACAGAGTTCACCTCTGAAGCACTATCTAGAAATATTGCCCTCTCAGTCTCCGCAAGACAAGCCCTTTGGCTCAGAAATTGGACAGCTGACTGTTCATCTAAAAACAGCCCCTGCTCACTTCCTTTCCATGGAGACTGCAGCATTTTTACCTCAGGATCGCAGACCCAAAAAAAGCATCAGAGACAGAAGATATACAGAGGGACCTTCTTTCAAGACTCAGTCTAATTTGAACCCTAAAATTAACCCTAAATGTCCCATGTCCTAAGCTTAGTGAATGCACTAACTATAATGAAAGTGTAAAACTAGTTTTACTTCCCTTCCAGGACCTTGCTGTGGAGGAGTAGCAGGAGTGCTAGTACGCATGTGAAGCACAGGATCCAACTGATTCCCCTCACCGGAAGTGACAAGGGTAGGGGATCTTCACGGGTAGGGAAATTTGATAGAACACCGGCAGTTTGGATATGACATCATCCCAGCATTGGCACAGTACAGTGTGCAAGGGACCTGTGCAGGAAGAGCACAGAGATCCCAGCAGCAACAATTGACCACCAGCCCTCCACTCCAGCCCTCCCAGAGCAAGGTATGAAGGTTGGGTGGAACTCTTATTAAATGTGTGTATGTATGTGATTATTGTTGTGATTGTGTGTGCATCTCTGTGGTTAAGTGTTTGTGTTGTTATTATGTGTGTTTATGTATGTGCCCAGCCACAATGTTATATAAAAAGTAGAAAAATGCCGACACTCCTGGATTTGAACAGCACAATGATTTATTGTCACAAGTCAGTCAAGGTTTCAGTTCCTAGCTTGGAACTTTCATGAGGACATATAAAAGTAGAAAAAAAAAAGCAGGCTTTTATACAGAGTTGATAAAAATAATTAATAACTCCCCACCCTCAGCTGCTCATTAAGTTGGTCAGCTCTACCGGAGCTCGGGTGCATATACGGTCCACCCCTTCATGACGTGTTTCCAGCATCAATGCGTTGCCACGGCAGCCGCCAATATCATTCGGCTATTTACTGTACGAGGGGCCGTTGACGTCAGATAAAAACATTCCGTGGGTCCCGCAAATGCACATCGTGTAGCAGGATGCGTTACCAAGGCAACCAAATTTCGCTGATCTCTTAGTATCTCTTCTTCTAGATCTTCAGACAGTGGGTGAATTTGATGGAGTGCTGATTACCATGGACGGAAATACATCATTATACCCCATGATGAGGGGGTGGAGGCAATGAGGAATCTCCTAATCAACTCTCCAGTATACCAGGGACCTACAATTGTGTTCATCTTGGAACTCTTACAGTTGGCTCTACAGTGTAATTATTTCCATTTTCAGATCAACTAGTACTTACAGATTTCCGGCATCTTGATGGGGGCAGCCATGACACCGATGTACGCCAACACATTCATGTACGCTTTTGAGGAGAAGTACATCATACAACAATTTAAACACCAGATTGTAAAATATTATCATTTTATAGATTATATTTTAGTCCTATGGAACGGTACAGAAACTGAGGCTCAGAAATTTGTGGAATATATCAATAATTTACCAACATCTGTCAGAGTTACTTCAAAGATTGACTCTAAGACAGTGCAATTTCTTGATATCGAATTGTCAGTGAATGAAAAGCAACTAGAATACAAACTATATACTAAACCGACTGATAGAAACACTAACTTGCACTATGAGAGTGCCCGCCCTAAACATCTTAAAGATTAATTGCCATTGTCTCAGTTTCTCCGAGTCCTTAGAAACAACTTTGTTGCTTCTCAATGTACTGAGCAACTGCGGGTGATGTTTAACAGATTTGTTGAACGAGGATACAAAAGAAATATACTTAACCGGGCCCTGGATGAGGCCAAGAAGAAATACCAAGAATCCGGGGAGGAGACTGAAAAGCTCTTTTCAGAACGATTAACCCCTGTCCTGCCAGTGATCACTATACAGATCACAGGCACTTGCACAGCAGCACTTATTTTGCTGTCTGTTCATTTTTTTAGGGGTTAATTTTTTTGTCTTTTTTTTTTGTGACAGGTCACTAAGTAAAGTGATTGTGATCATGTCACATGGGTCACGGAAGTCAACCAGCACTGAGCAGTCATATGCCACCCTTGCACTAGAGTCTGACGCGTCTATGTCAGACTCTGACCCTGATTTTGACCCTGCCAGGTGCTCAGATACATCATCACTAGATACAGTGTCTGCTGCTAGTGATGTATCTAGTAATGTTGTATCTGTGCCTGCTAGTCCCCCTGCCAGAAGGAGACGTGCTGCTCTAGCTGGCAGAACTGCTGAGGAGTGGGTAGTGCCTCATCGCCAGAGGCCAGACATCTCATCCTTTACTGCAATCCTGGCATTAATTTGGATGTCACAGGATTTAGCCCTCAGCAGTTTATGGAGGTGTTTCTGGGCGATGATGTATTGGGGGACATTGTCGCCCAAACTAATTTATATGCCCATCAATGCCGAGCTACAAATTCTGACTCTTTTTTGGCAAAGCAGCAATGGGCCCCCATCGATGTGCCAGAATTTAAAAGGCCTCCATCCGCTCCTACTGGAGCAGTAGCCCCATCTGATCTACCCTCATTTACTCCCAATGTATGTCGAGGAAGAGGTATGAAATGATTCTGCATTTCATGCACTTCAGCGACAACAGCCTGTGTCCCACTAGGGAGCATCCCCAGTTTGACAGGCTATATAAAATCCGCCCCCTGATTACCCACTTCGCTGCCAGGTTTGCAGAGGCTTATACACCTGGAAGGAATATATGCGTGGATGAATCCCTGATGAAGTATAAGGGAAGGCTGGGATTCAAGCAGTATGTTCCTTCCAAGCGCTCTAGGTATGGTGTAAAGATGTATAAGCTCTGTGATAGCGAGACTGGGTATACTCAGGCCTTCCGGGTGTATGAGGGAAAGGATAGCCACATTGACCCTTCAGGTTGCCCAGAACATATGGGAACCAGTGGCAAGATTGTCTGGGACCTGATATTCCCCCTGATGAACAAAGGGTACCACTTGTATACTGACAATTTTTATACAAGTGTCCCTTTGTTCAAGCTACTGTACTGTTTTGATACAGTAGCTTGCGGCACAATCAAAAAGAACAGTACAGGTTTCCAAGGACAACTTGCACGCACCCGGCTACGAAGGGGGGAGACCTCAGCTCTGCGCCAAGAGGAGCTGTTGGCAGTTAAGTACAGAGACAAGAAGGATGTGTAACTTCTTACCACCATCCACACTGAGGGGACTGTGGAGGTCCCTGTACGTGGCAGAGCTGAGAGAACAAGGAAGCCAGTGTGCATCAAGGCACTTAACCGGCATATGGGTGGGGTTGATCTGGCAGCTGACAACTATTACAGAATTAAAGAGACACACATTGTTTCCATATTTTTGGATTGCCACCCTCCCCTCAAAAAAAAAAAAAGAATCTTAGTGTTTCTAAATTACTGCAAATATTTTTTTCCCCACATAAAAACTAGTGGGGAACTTCCCCATGTTCCACTATTGAAGAGTTTCCACTGATACCAAATATATAATGAATTCAACATCCTCACACACAAATGAGAAATCTATTTTAGGAAATGATTTTCAAATGTAGGCATAAAAAACATTTAGATTCACCATAATAAATGCATTTAATGTAACTTCATGAGAATGTGAAGATATATATATATATATATATATATATATATATATATATATATATATAATACAAAATTTATAAACATTATACTGCACAGCCAAAATGAAACCATGAAGGCATACTCATTTGATTTATTTAGCTAAGCTCATCGTGAAATAACATACAATAAAACTTGCCCAGAAACACAAGAGTAAAAACTTCAAGTTGAGAGGAAGAGCTTGCACTTTCAATTGTTCCTTTGTAATATCAGAAACTGAAAATTATTTTCATTTTTAGTAAATGAGGTTTTTGTTCCATGTCGTTTGCCGCAATAGTCTTACTGAGAATTTATCAGCAAGCTACATGGTTATTTGCAATCATAAAGAAATCTCTTATCTGCAACTCTCAATGGCAACTACATGAACAGTATAAATGTTTTGTATTTGCCTTTTGCAGAAAACTCACAGTTCATTTAGTAACAATGATAAAATGATAAGCAGAGCAGGCCGATCAAAGTGCGAAGTGGAAAATATGGAAAATGCTGGAGTACAGCATGCATACTAATCAGCTATAAGTTGAATATTTTGTAGAGTTATTACTTGCAAAATGTTTTCACAACTTTTCATGGGCCTGTGTCATATTCTTTATCATTCAATCTTTTATTGATAGACTTGGCACAGGGCTTGGAGGGCAACTTTATAGTATACACTGTGGATATGTCGTATACATTAGAGATATTAGCAGTATAGGTTGCAATTGGCAGAAGTAAAAGCAGATTAATAAATGGTATGTTACCCGATAAGGACGAAGGTGTTATTGAGATGTGACATGCTTGTGACAAGGCCTTTTTGGCACTTTTGCCATGCGATAATTCTGTCACACTTTTCCCCTATCTTTTTAAGTGCACTCACACATATCATGGACCATTTTAAAGGCAGAATAGAGCTTTCTTTTGATACCATATATGTATACTACAATATTAAATAGGAATAAAATATTAAAAGACGGAAAATATAATTATTATTTTTTTTTTCGGTTTTAGTTTAAATAATTTTTACACAACAAACAAAACTAAAGAAAACAACCTCAAAATTGACTCACTAACCAATAACACTTGCCCTCAACTTCAATCACTGCCCACATATGAAAATCTACATCCACAATGTCAGAGGGTTGAACACACCCCACAAAAAATACAACCTCTTTAAGGAGCTACAAAGCTCCCAAGCTGATGTTACTTGCCTACAGGAGACCCATTTCAAGCACAACTCCAAGCCAATACTGGGCCTCAAAAGTTTCCCTCACCAATACCACGCTACATCCCCGACCAAAATCAGGGGGGTTTCAATCCTGCTGAGCCATAAGCAGACATTCGACCAAATAGCAGTCCACCTAGACCCACTGGGTAGATTCATTATCCTGACATGTACATTGAACAACACCACTTATACGATAGACAGATTCCTAATGCACAGCACACACATACACCAAGTCAGAACCTGCGAAATTGGCACATCTGCAGAATCAGATCACAACCCAGTGTTGCTCACTCTCGCAGATCAATATCACTCCAGAAACCGGAGTCCCTGAAGGATGAACGAACAGCTGCTCAATGACCCCGCTTTAGCGGATACGATTCGCCGGGAACTGAACCAGTACTTCACAACGATGATTCAGGAGACATAAACCCTGCCACACTATGGTGAGTTCACAAGCCAGTTATCCGATGAATCCTGATAAGCAGGATGGCATATCTTAAAAAGATCATCCACACCTCTTTGATCACCCAACTCAAACAAGCCCAGGACCTCCACAGACTAAACCAAGCGAACCCTCACAGTCTCTCCAACACCAGATACAATCAGTACAGGGAGAAATAGACTAAATCTACCTACACAGGGCCAGAGTTGCGCTAAAGAGATTCAAAGCAACCTCCTATACTATGAGGAACAAAGCCACGAAGGTGATGGAACAGAGACTGCGAGACAAACATGCACAGACGATAATCCCATTCCTACACACACAGTCTGGACAAAAAGTAATACAACCCACACAGATATCCAATGAATTTGCACGTTACTATGACACCCTATATAACCTGAAGTGTAACCGTGGCTGGCTCCCTTATTTACCACTATAATGTCTTAAAGCATAGAACTTAGTAGGGCTAACCATACAGATATCTTAGCCATAATTGTATATAGTGTAAGAGATCCTCTATTTGACATATATAAATAATTGAGAATACAATATAAAATAAGGATTGTCTTGGAAGCAATAGTTTTGTCTTTTTGGATATTTATTATATAAAAATATAAATATAAAATCCATTATAGCAGAGTTTATAAGATTAAACTAAATGCTTGCAAATATCATTAATAGGTTAACATACCCTTCTGAACATGTCATCATGTCAGCCTCTCTGTCATTTTAAGATGGAGCAGCATCTGTCTCCAAGTCTCTCCTCTGTATCTTAACATTTAAAAGTACACCTATTTATACCTTAGGTGTCTCCATTTTAGGGTTACCATAGTTCATTTACTTTATTTATTTTAGGACCTCCCTTCATTTGGCAAACATACAAGGCCATAACTAAAGGATGCAAACGTCATGGAAATTTTCCTGACTTAGTTCAAGATGGCATCTTAAAGTCTGAATAGGTTATCTGTTGTTTATACTAAGTCGTAAGTGTACAGTCGTGGGAGATTCCCAGGTTTGGGGAAGTTCCATTAACTTGGGGTTACCACAGTATATTGTGTACTGAAAGAGTCGTAGTATAGCCTTGAAGCTTGTTTATGCATTAATGTTATTGTAATTCGTCTGGGACAAAATGGCGCAAACATATTAGGCACTGAGGTTATTGCTTAAAGAAACAGTTATGAAAAACAATATGTTCCATTTCTAACACCGTGTCAGTTTGCAATATCTCTTAAAGACAAAGTACACAGTTTAAGAAATACAATATTTCATTCTAAAACTTGTAATATTTGCATTTGCCCATAACAGAAGGAACACCACAACACACCTCAACCTACTCCAACCTCCATACGCTCGTACCTAAACAAGTACTAGACTTATAAAAACCCATAAAGAAAACCAAACAGGAGCTCATTATGCTCTCCCTAGATGCCGAAAAGGCATTTGATCACCTGAACTGGCACTTCCTTCACGAGACATTAACAAATTATGGCTTCCCACCCCTCTTTCTATTAGTAATTAATGCCTTGTGCAGCAATCCCACAGCAATGGTGATGAGCTCGGGATTCTGTTCACAGCCCTTCCTTATCACCAACAGAACTCGACAGGGATGTCCCCTATTCCCCCTCCTTTATGGTTTGGCCCTGGAGCCCCTGGCCATAGCCATACGGAATAACAACAACATACATGGTGTTTGGCCCACCAAACAGGGTACAAAATCAAACTCTTTTCAGATGACATCTTACTAACACTCACACAACCACTCATCACACTCCCCACCCTACACAATGAACTCCACACATAGAGCCAACAGTCATACTACAAACTCAACATTAACAAAACACAAGCAATGTGCCTCAATATCCCCAAGCCCATGGAAGAAAGTCCAAAGGCTGCCCACCGCTTCGACTGGAGAGAGGATCAGCTAGTATACCTAGGCATCAGAATTACTAAAAGGGACAAATTATACAAAACTACTAAAAGAGATCGAAAGGCAGCTACAAACTTGGAAGACCATATTCCTGTCCTGGCTGGGGAAAATAGTGGCGATCAAAATGACAATCCTGCCCAAGATTCTCTACCTCTTCAGATCCCTGCAAATCAAAATACCACAAAATTACATAATGAGCCTGCAAGCGATCCTCCTATGCTTCAGCTGGAGAGGGAAACACCCTCGAGTTCCAATAGGACTACTTTCAGACATGTGAAATTCGGGGGCATGGGATTCCCAAACCTGAAAGCATACTAACAATCAGCCCTCCTAACCAACGTAATCAGCCCCCACTCGACCAACTACACCCCTCAATGGGTAGCAATAGAAAGTCTCTGCTGCGAAACTCAGAACCTGTCCTCCATGCTCTGGACACCCCGAACATTTAAGAACAATGCCCCCAAACACACTACCCTCTACCAGACACCTACTGAAAATTTGGAACACTTGTAGGGACAAACTATGCTCAGCACACCCATGGTCCCTGGCTGTCCCGAATAAAATCTTAAACAATTGCAACGGTACATTCCCATACCAGAAATGGGAACAAGTGGGAATATCACATTTGTACCACCTCTACACAATTGAGGGACTGAAGACCTTCCCAGACCTTCAAAAGGAATTTTCACTCCCCTCGAACTTTACATTCGCCTAACTCCAAAGCAAGGCGATTATGACCAACAATAAGATACAAGCACGGAAACAGACACTACGAGCCTCCCTCACAAAGTTTGAACTACAGTGCATATCGACACTCCCCCAAAGAAAACATTATACATTTGTTACTATAACCTCGCCAACCCCGGCAAAGAAACTATTTGGAAATTCATGTCAGACTGGCAAGCCGACCTCCAAGAAGCTATCCCCCCAAGAGAATGGGAGAAGATTTTCACAGCACATGAGGGATTATCAACTTGTGCCACACACTTTGAAATATCGCGGAAGATACTTTACAGGTGGTATATGGTGCCCTCCTGCCTACACTCCATATACCACGCATTGACCGACACGTGTTGGCGATGCCACTCACACAGGGGTACCATGTTACATATCTGGTGGTCATGCGACAAAGTGAACACCCTATGGAAGGAAACCATAACACTGGTCCGCAAGGTCATGGTCTACACGCTGAAGACAATCCTACTCAAAGTCCTGCCAGAGAACATCCCCAAGCTCACTCGGAAAATGATATTCCTCCTACTGAGTACAGTGTCAATGTTGATAGCCAGAAATTGGAAGACATCCAACCTGCCATTCCCACATGAAATTACAACCCTAATGTCCTCAACAGTGGAATACGAACTTATTATTTGGAACCAAACGGGAACCAAATAGGGAAATTAAGCCCCACCATTGCCACTATGTGGCGGACCTACCTACAATCTACCAATAACATACCCACCTGGGCCCATTAAAGCCTGACCAGAAATAGGGCTTACATCGTAGCCACCCACACAACACAGTCACTCTATGAGGTCAATATCCAGAGTCCCCAATGCACAAACCCGACAAGTAAGCCACTTCAGGGAAGCCCACCACAGCAACAGACACATTTTTAAGTTTCCCTGACGTATCACTGCCCCGGTGTAGGTGCCCACTATGCCTTCCTACTAACCACACCCAGTTATTACCCCCATATACCCGAAAACTAACAGTAATCTCCTTTAGAGAGCACGACCCACCACTCTGAGAACTGAATATGTCTGAGGACAAAGAGTTATCTGATGGTTCACAAGTCAGAAGGGAATACGTAGGGTTAGATCCCGTCGACAAAGTCCTTACAGACACACATACCACACCGAACAACTGAAACGAGTAACCAATACAGACCAAGATCCCTTGAGAAGCATCGGGGCATTCACGGTAGTATTACCCTTCAACCACAGATAAACCCAAACGGAATGAACCGAATAGACCGAGACACCCGTTGACGAGAGGGCTGCTCAAGACAACTGTAACCTAGACGTCTCTTGAAAACAGTAAAGTACAAATTGGAAGAAAAAAAAATGTACTCACTAATTAGTCCTGTTTGTTAAAATGCCTAATATGTCTAGTATTTAAAAAAAAAAAAAAAAATAAGTTATAAAGTAAATACTGCAAGGAGTGAATTATGGCTTTAAAGCTAAAGCTTTGCAACCTTTGGCATGCTTAAATTACAACTTTAATAGTAGTCACAGAATCCAAAATTGCTACACAAAAGTATATATTTGTAGAAAGTACACCCCAGACAATAAGTATTTGAACCCTTTTCGTTTAACCATTTTATCACAAAACTAGGTCAAATTTTTGTGTTTTTTTCCACATATGTTGTAGTTTGGGAAAATTCACAGAATACACTTGTCACACTACTCCAAACACCTCACATTTCTATTCTGCAACTGTACTCAAGTAAAATGATACCACGCATGAATACCTTTTCCCCTAATACTACCCCTAAATGTGTTCTTAATCCAACCCCTAATCCAGCCCTTAATCCAACCCTTAGTCCAACCTATAATCCTACTCGTAATTCAACCCATAATCTACCCCTAAATGTATCACTTGTATGGATAAAGGCTTAACAGAGAAACCAATCAGACAGGCCATATTACAGAATTCAATAAGCCATTCCCCAGAGATACAAGTCTGTGCCCTCTTCATCACCAAAGCAGCAAGTGAGAAACTAGCAAAACTATAAAGGACAGTCCTACTTCTCTGCGGGGTCCCCTATGGGCCCTCGGAGATCAGTCCGACCAGCTCTGTCTCCCAAAAGGGCTTACAGGCAGGCAGTCATCTGCACCTCAACGTCCCAGTCAAACTTAACCAGAGACTCCAAATTACTTTCTTCTTGCCAGCCACTCATCTGAATTGGGCATCACACACTACCAAGATCT
>OW240912.1:120358336-120501840 GCA_933207985.1 Pelobates cultripes
GATGCTGGCCATAGACAACGTAAAAAGGGCTTTTGCCGGAAGAATCATGAGTGGCATTATTTCAAGCAAACTCAGCCCAAGGAAGTAGGTCAGACCAATTGTCCTGATGGTGAGACACAAAACAACGAAGGTACTGCTCCAGAGACTGGTTGGCACGTTCAGCAGCTCCATTAGACTGGGGATGGTAAGCGGAAGAAAATGAGAGAGAAATACCCATTTCTGAGCAAAAGGCTTTCCAGAACCTAGAAATAAATTGACTACCCCTATCGGACACAATAGATACAGGGATACCATGTAACCGAAATACTTCTCTAGCGAAGATAAGAGCCAGTTCCTTGGATGTGGGCAACTTGCTAAGAGACACAAAGTGAGCCATCTTGGAAAACCGATCTACTATCATCAGGATGACTGTGTTACCATTCGAAGGGGGTAATTCAACAATAAAATCCATGGATAGGTTAGACCAAGGTCTCTCGGGAACTGGTAAGGGATGCAGAAGCCCACAAGGAACTCTACGCGACGTTTTCATACATGCACAAGTAGTACAAGCACTTATATAGTCAGTGACATCCTTACGTAAGGAACCCCACCAAAAATATCGAGAAACGGCTGACATCGTTTTGGTAATACCAGGATGTCCAGCAGTCTTAGTATCATGATATAATGACAGAATCTCCCGTCTCTCGGGAACATCAACAAACAATTTATCAATAGGCCTCTCACTAGGTGCCATACTTTGTTTTGCCTGTATGGTCTGCAAGAGGGATGAAGAAATAGACAACATAGTAGTGGCTATTATCCTGTCTGGGGGAATGACAGGAGTAACATCAACCTCCTGTTTGTCAGTAGTTTCGAACTGTCTGGACAGAGCATCTGCTTTAATGTTGCGATCACCTGGCCTATAGGTGATAATATAATTGAAACGGGACAAAAATAGTGACCATCTGGCCTGTCTAGAAGATAATCTTTTAGCTTCACCAAGGTAGGATAGATTCTTGTGATCAGTAAAAATTAGAATAGGATCCTTAGTTCCTTCTAACAGATGTCTCCATTCTTTAAGGGCTAAGATAATAGCAAGGACTTCACGATTACCCACATCATAATTCCTTTCAGCTTTGGACATTTGTCTAGAAAAGAAGCCACAAGGATGCAATGGCTTTTCAGGCAATTCTCTTTGGGACAAAACAGCACCTACCCCGATTTCAGAAGCATCAACTTCAAGAATATAAGGCAGTGAGGGGATAGGGTGCTGTAAAATAGGTGCCAAGGCGAATGTAGTTTTAAGAAAGTCGAAAGCCTGAAGTGCCTCGGGAGACCAGACACGAGTATTACCACCCTTTTTTGTCATACGGGTAATAGGTGCTACAATAGAAGAAAAATCCTTAATAAAACGTCTATAATAGTTAGAGAAACCAAGAAAACGTTGTGGTAGAGGCCACTCTATAACCGCTGAAAGCTTCTGGGGATCCATATGAAACCCTTTGGCGGAAATCAAATACCCCAAGAACTGGACTTCGGATTGGTCAAATAAACATTTTTCTAGTTTACAGTAAAGACCATTATTAAGAAGGGTCTTCAATACCGTTGTGACATGCCTGTGATGAGTGTGTAAATCTGTAGAATATATCAATATGTCGTCCAAATATACAATTACAAATGTGTGAATAAAATCTCTTAGGACGTCATTAATAAATTCCTGAAATACTGCTGGGGCATTGCAAAGACCAAATGGCATAACAGTATATTCGTAATGACCGGATCTAGTGTTGAATGCAGTCTTCCATTCGTGACCTTCCTTTATGCGTATTAAATTGTATGCACCTCTAAGGTCCAATTTGGTGAACACAGTAGCATGTTTCAGCCTGTCAAATAACTCTGTAATTAAAGGTATAGGGTATGCATTTTTGATAGTGATTTTGTTTAGACCTCTATAATCGATGCACGGTCTTAAATCACCCTCTTTCTTAGATACAAAGAAAAACCCTGCTCCAGCCGGAGAAGAGGATCTCCTAATGAACCCCTTTTCTAGTGATTCTTTAACATACTCCTCCATGATACGGTTCTCTTGAATAGATAAGGGGTACACCCTGCCCTTAGGAGGTATAGTGCCAGGCAATAAATCGATAGCACAATCATAGGATCTGTGAGGCGGTAATTTATCAGCTTCCCTTTTATCGAATACAGTCTTGAGAAACAAGTATTGAGGAGGTATAACAGTAGACAAAGGAGGAGTGGTAGGAACATTAATGGTATTTAAAGGGGTGACTTTAATCATACAAGAGTCGTGGCAGGTTTTACCCCATGATTTTAATTGTCCCAATTCCCAGTCAAAAATGGGATTGTGAGAACACAACCATGGGTACCCTAACACGATATGAGAAGAGGGAGAGGTGATAACCTGAAACCGAATGGTCTCAAAGTGTAAAACCCCTGTGTACATGAATAATGGTACAGTTTCATGGGTAACGACTGGAGTTTTTAAAGGTCTACCATCTATGGCCTCAATGGCCAAGGGTATCTCCCTTTCTCTGACGGGAATGTTATTTTTCGTAACAAACTCAGAGTCAATAAAGTTCTCAGCAGCCCCAGAATCAACCAAGGCTAATATGCATTCTGCTATACAACTCACCCCCGTATGAAGGGAAACAGGGAGAAGCAAACGATTAGGAGGCAATTTAGGAGACTTAGATCACTTAGGTCACTGCCCGCCTTGCTAGTGGAGCCGTCGGATGAGCCGCGCGCGGCTCGTGCAGCAGCAGGACCGCGCGCGGCTTGAAGAGAGGACCGCGGCCGGCCCCTGGAGAAGGTGAGTAACGCTACACCCCTACATAGGGTCACTTGGCAGATATGGATTGACACCTGTCCTCAAAGCCCCTGATACACACTGACACAGAGCAGAATAGAGACTGTTCTCCTACATAGAGTCACTTGGCAGATATGGATTGACACCTGTCCTCAGAGCCCCTGATACACACTGACACAGAGCAGAATATAGACTGTTCTCCTACATAGGGTCACTTGGCAGATATGGATTGACACCTGTCCTCAGAGACCATGATACACACTGACACAGAGCAGAATAGAGACTGTTCCCCCTACATAGGGTCACTTGGCAGATATGGATTGACACTGTCCACAAGGACAAGCTGCAGGCTTCCTGGCAGGGCCCATACAAGGTGGTAGAGCAGGTTTGTGATACCACCTTTGTGATCGGTGCGGTCACAGGCACGGGAGGCAAGCGCATGCTCCATGTGAAAATGCTCAAGCCATACCACGAGCGCACGGAAGAGGTAACCGCGATCTGTGCACCTGCCACTGAGGATTATGATAATTTGCCACTCCCAGATCTCCTAGACCTAGAGGGCCAGAGCGGAGACCTGGGAGAAGTACAGTTAGGAGAACAGTCAGACCCCCAGGAGCGAACCCAGGTCCAAAGACTATCCAGGACAAGTGGGCCACGTTTTCCAACCTACCTGGGTACAGTCCGTAAACCACTCACAAAGTTGAAACCCTAGACCAGACCCCCCTTCGCCAAACCGCCTATCACATACCCGAAGCAGTTAAAGAAAATATTCAGAAAGAAATTGAGGAAATGATGCAGTTAGGGGTGATAGAACACTCTGACAGCCCCTGGGCCTCCCCGGTAGTACTAGTACCGAAACGGGATGGCACGACCCGTTTCTGTGTAGACTACCGGAGGCTAAATGATAAAACAACCTCAGACGCCTCGTCTATGCCCCGGATAGATGAGCTCCTAGACAAAATGGCCAGAGGCCAGTACCTCACCACAATAGATCTGTGCAAGGGGTACTGGCAAATTCCATTAGCCGAGGACGCCATCCACAAGTCGGCATTTGTCACCTCGTTTGGCCTGTATCAGTTTAAGGCCATGCCATTCGGGATGAAGAATGCCCTGGCTAACTTTCAGAGGATGGTAGATCGGCTACTGGATGGGTTTCAGGAGTATGCCTGCGCCTACTTGGATGATATAGCCATTTTTAGCTGCTCCTGGCCCTAACACCTGACCCACATAGGAGCCGTACTAGACCGGATTAGGGAGGCCGGACTGACCCTAAAGCCCAGTAAGTGCCATATAGGAACGCGTAAAAACCTCCCCAAGATAGTAGTATGGGCCCCAGAGTGTAAACAGGCCTTCCAACAGCTCAAGACGGTGCTCATTAAATCATCTGTACTTTCTGCTCCTGATCCAACTAAACGCTTTCTCGTCCATACAGACGCTTCTATGTTTGGATTGGGAGCAGTACTGAGCCAAGTCGGAGCAGATGGCGGCAAGAAACCCGGGGCTTATCTAAGCTGGAAACTTTTGCCCAGGGAAGTAGATACACTGCCATTGAAAAGGAGTGCCTGGTGGTGGTGTGGGCCCTCAAAAAGCTGCAACCTTACTTGTATGGACAACCGTTTACCTTACTCACAGATCATAACAAATTTGGGGCACTGCGCGTGCAATCTAATGTGCCACCAGATAGGAGTGGTGAGTTAAGTAGTGTAACGGATCACCTGGCACCCCGACTGGGTACCTCCGTTGAAAGATGCTCCTAGCGCTTCCTGAGGACTCCAAGCACTGCAGCAGACACCAAAACCACCGAACCATAGGAGCATATGAATGCTCTCAAGCATGTGAATGCTGTAGACAGTTGAATAGGAACCATATGAATAGGTTTACTCTCCTAGCAGTCAAACTGGAACAGCATACAATAAATCCTTCCCCCAATAATGAGACGACACTTCACTTTGAGGGTTAAAACAGGAACTCCCTGTACTGTCACATACAGTCTCTTTTATTCCCAATCCACAAACATAGTACAGCCCACAGGGCGTTACAAAACAACCAATCAATCCGTACAATACACCCAGACACTCCCACACAAAATCCTCCCCTCTGCAGGTGATATGATTACTGAACACAATGGGTAATCTCATTATCACCGGCAGAGGAATACAGTTTTTACACAATATTTATAACTTCTAAAATATAAATGTCACAAACATAAAACATACATTTTCATAATCAATCCATTCAGGGGAACAACATATTAAAAAATGGCACGAATCAGACCAGGGGTTCAAAAGTTAAGGGAAAGTCCTTTGTGACTAAATGAAGCATGGCTTTCCGGCCCAAACCAGTTTCAGAGTCTTCTATCCTGGAGATAAGTAATTCAATTATCTCCCAGGACAGACACAAGACTCCATTAAGCACATGGTTGCAAAAAGACACAAAACACTTTAAAATACATAAAGTCAACTTTTATACATAAAACACAGACATGTCACATATCCCCAGATAGCTGGGATCTGAGCGCACAAAACTACCAAATAGCGCTCAGATCCTATTCACACAGTTCAATTGCCATGGAGCCGAAGTCTTTAACTACACGAATGGGCTCCATGGCATAGCTATCTGGGTTAATACCTTCACATAAAGTAAGGTCCATAGTCCAAAGGCAAGAGGCGGGCAAGCAGTCCCCTCCAAGGACACGTGGCGAGGCCGGTTTCGCCACATTTCTCCCCTTTACCATCCAGACTAACAGGGTATCTGACCTCTTGCCGGTCAGTGCCCTGGTTAGTCCAGCAACCCACCCACGAAGCACAAACAGCAATGCAGCCCACCCACAATAACTGGTTACTACACCTGGATAAAATAGCAACTTGTCAATGTCCAGGTGCCTCACCACGGCTGTGCGGGGGTCTGGTAGACTGCCTTGGTGGGTTGCTGAGTGGGCAGAGACCAGCGGTACTCAGCCCGGGTGCCAGCGCTACCACTGAAGTAGCCTGGTTGGAGCCTGGTTGTGGGAGGGGGAGACCGACTGTCTCCCCTCTGGATACACTGCTCTGTGGATGGGGGACAGGACCGACCGTCCCTACCCCTGGTGCTGCAAGTGTAGAGACTACGGTCCCATCTGCATAGTTGTGGGGCTTAACATCTCCCCTTGGTGGGTTAGGCTGCCGCTGGAGAGAGGGTGTAACAAGCTCCTCTCTCTGAACTGTAGACTGCCGCTGGGGAGAGGGGGTAACCTGCTCCTCTCCCTGACACTCTCTTTGCTGGTGGAGAGGGGGACCAACTGTCTCCCCTTTCAATATTTTGTCCTGCGGCTGGGGTGCGAGACAGACGGTCTCTGCTTCCTGGGGTACACACTGCCGCTGGGGAGGACGGATGGCACCTTCTGCTTCCTGGGGTACACACTGCCGCTGGGGAGGAAGGATGGCACCTTCTGCTCCCTGGGATACACACTGCCCCTGGGGAGGAAGGACGGCACCTTCAGCTCCCTGGGGTACACACTGCCGCTGGGGAGGAAGGACGGCACTTTCAGCTCCCTGGGGTACACACTGCCGCTGGGGAGTAAGGACGGCACCTTCTGCTCCCTGGGATACACACTGCTGCTGGGGAGGGAGGACGGAACCTTCTGCTCCCTGGGGTACACACTGCCGCTGGGGAGGAAGGACGACACCTTCAGCTCCCTGGGATACACACTGCCGCTGGGGAGGAAGGACAGCACCTTCTGCTCCCTGGGGTACACACTGCCGCTGGGGATCTGGGCTGACTGCCCAGCATCCCTGTAGGGCCGGTAGAGAGACAGCCGTCCCATCTCTACCTGCCATCGGTGGGTCTTCCCAGGACCAGTCTATGAGGTCCCCTACTTCTGCAACTGGTAGTGAAGCAGTGGGGACCTCGGCTGCGTTTTCCGAGCTGTGGTTGGCAGGTCTGGGTCCGCCACCCAGTTTTCCTGTTCTGCGCCTATGCTCTGCGGCTGACATGAGTTCAGTAGTTCCACAAAGTCCATCTCTAGCTCTCGTTCCATGGCAGCCAAACGGTGGAGGTCTTGTCCCAGTCCCATAGATCTCGGGCCCTGTACCATCTCACCCCGGTAATAAAAGATAGCCCAGTACCGTGACTCTGCTGGACTGCCAAAGTCGACGTCTTCTGCTAAGGCCTTCCACAACAGGCCAGGGCTAGTGTAGTTCTCCCCTTCTGGCTGGATGCCCTCTGCCCTCCACGTCTCTGGCTGGACAGTGCACCACCACAGTGCCCGGTATGAGGCGTCAAGGCTCAGTTCCCTTTCCACTAGGTACTCAAGTTGTCTGACCTGCTGCCCTCCGGGTTGGTCTCCCAGAAGCGGCATCCGCCAGGCCATTTGTTCCTCCAACTGGTATGTGACACCAGGAAGGCGCTGCTGCCGTTGATACTGGACTTCCTCCAGGGCATCGTACCATAGTTCTTGCCGGGCAATATCTCTCCATTCCAATTCACTCTCTTCCTCAGGTGTGCGTGTTGCCCAAGGATCCACGAACCCCATTTTCCCAAATCTTTATGTAGACAGGGACGCTGTATAAACACTAGCGTCGCCTTCAATTTGTAAATCCAAACGAACTGTGTCTCTGAGCTGCTTTACCTCGCACTAGGACGTCATCCCACCGCTTGCCACCAATGTAACGGATCGCCTGGCACCCCGACTGGGTACCTCCGTTAAAGGATGCTCCTAGCGCTTCCTGAGGACTCCAAACACTGCAGCAGACACCACAACCACTGAACCGGAGAAGCATATGAATCCTCTCAAGCATATGAATGCTGTAGACAGTTGAATAGGAACCATACGAATAGGTTTACTCTCCTAGCAGTCAAACTGGAACAGCATACAATAAATCCTTCCCCAATAATGAGACGACACTTCACTTTGAGGGTTAAAACAGGAACTCCCTGTACTGTCACATACAGTCTCTTTTATTCCCAATCCACAAACATAGTACAGCCCACAGGAAGTTACAAAACAACCAATCAATCCGTACAATACACCCAGACACTCCCACACAAACTCCTCCCCTCTGCCTGTGATATGATTACTGAACACAATGGGTAATCTCATTATCACTGGCAGAGGAATACAGTTTTTACACAATATTTATAACTTCTAAAATATAAATGTCACAAACATAAAACATACATTTTCATAATCAATCCATTCAGGGGAACAACATATTAAAAAATGGCGCGAATCAGACCAGGGGTTCAAAAGTTAAGGGAAAGTCCTTTGTGACTAAATGAAGCATGGCTTTCTGGCCCAAACCAGTTTCAGAGTCTTCTATCCTGGAGATAAGTAATTCAATTATCTCCCAGGACAGACACAAGACTCCATTAAGCACATGGTTGCAAAAAGACACAAAACACTTTAAAATACATAAAGTCACCTTTTATACATAAAACACAGACATGTCACATATCCCCAGATAGATGGGATCTGAGCACACAAAACTACCAAATAGCGCTCAGATCCTATTCACACAGTTCAATTGCCATGGAGCTGAAGTCTTTAACTACACGAATGGGCTCCATGGCATAGCTATCTGGGTTAATACCTTCACATAAAGTCTGGTCCATAGTCCAAAGGCAAGAGGCGGGCAAGCAGCCCCCTCCAAGGACACGTGGTGAGGCCGGTTTCGCCACATTACACAACATAAAAGTACACAGCACTTAAATAATTAGGTATAAAACTATGTGCTTTATATATAAATGATTCATTCAAAGAAATTGGTTATTTAATAAATGTAAAAAAAATAATAAAATGAGAGAAATTCTAATAGAAGAAAAAGTTTGAGAAAAACATAAACAAATAGTTTATGAAAAATAGGATGACTAAGTCCGGTATATTGCATATATATATATTGTTTTAGAGAAGTATGTATCATTTTTCTTTCCATCTATTGTATTGATCAGTAACAGTATTGTCAAAAAATACTACATTTAAAACATGGGTAGGTAAACGGTACACCCCATGATTTTGTAAGACCCTAGTTTGTAGTATAACACCTGGTCTAAGGTAAGCCATTAAATGTTAACTCTACGAATGCATTCATTTATGTACACTTATTATAATGCCCTGCAGAAAATGAATGTCTAATTTGTAAACACCTTGTTCACTGCACTGAGTTTTAATTTTACAGCTGTTATTCTCCAGCATGCAGTTGCATTCTATCACTGTCATTCTTGAATGTCTCAATGTTTTTCTTTTCCGACAGAGTGTTGTAGCTCACGGAGCAGATGGTTTATCTGCCTAAGACATCCGCTGACAATTATAGACTACATATAAGATGTATCTTGAAGACCATGATAATTAATATGAGACAGATGATGTCCTATGGCCCTCTTCTAATTGAGAATCAACTACCAGGGTTCTACAATCCTTCTTTGTTAATTCTCTCCTATAAAGAGGACAGGAATACACATGGGATCATTGATTCCGTTTCAAAAATGAATTACCATAATTAGAAATATAGAGTAAAATATGCTAGAGCTGTGCTAACTTTTACTCAGTTAATTGCTGTAGGCTGAAAACCAAATGTAAAAAAATAAACTAAAAAATAACATACATGTAAAAAAAAAAATCTTCAGATCATCTATATGCCCAATATAACAATTAGTTTATATAAATAATAATAATAGCACAAATATATATATTATTTTTTAGTGAATAATCATAATAGCACAAATATATATATATATATATATATATATATATATATATATTTATATATATATATATATATATATATATATATATCTTTTTATAGCAAAATGAGAAACCAAAAATTACTTTAATCCCTTAAGAACTGAGCCAAATGTACACGTTGTGATCAAAACAAAATGTAAAGAAAAGCTTGAATTTGCGCTAAATATCTGTTCAGGCATAATTCACCTCTTTCATATTATGTGCATCCACACTTATCATATATCATTTTATTCAGGGGAAACATGGCTTTCATTTAACATCAAATATTTAGGTATGAAACATAAGTTAATATGAATAAAATATTAAAAAAATGGGAGAAAATAAGAATTTTTAAAACTTTTTTAGTTCTACGTGACATTTTAACTGTGAATGTCATAATACTGTTTGGTTTTACTGCAATAAAATACACATATTTGTATTCAAGGATGTCTCACGTGTAAAACAGTACCCCCTATGTACAGGTTTTGTAGTGTTTTGGGAAGTTACAGGGTTAAATATAGCATGTTACATTTTTCCGTTTATATACATTGCAATTTGCCAGTTTGGTTACGTGGTCTTTGAGACCATATGGTAGCCCAGGAATGAGAATTACCTCCATGATGGCATACCATTTGCAAAAGTAGACAACCCAAGGTATTGCAAATGGGGTATGTCCAGTCTTTTTTAGTAGCCACTTGGTCACAAACACTGGCCAAAGTTAGTGTTAATATTTGTTTGTGTGTGAAAAAGCCAATTTTGGCCAGTGTTCGTGACTAAGTGGCTACTAAAAAAGACTGGACATACCCCATTTGCAATACTCAGCTGTTGCCCTTCGAAGGGACACATCAGGTCCTGAGGCCCAGCCCAGGCACCCCATCAACTACAAGGCAGTGAGCCAAGGCACTCCATCAACTACAAGGCAGAGAAAGACTTATTGTGAGCAACACGAAAGAGCAGCCACCCAGATCCACACAGGAATGCAGGAACATTCACCTACAGACTTGGACAATCACTATACTAGGATTCAGCAACTCCACCGCATCCAGGACTTTCCTTAATAACAAGAGTGGGGAGATCTATCCAACAGCATGAACTAGTGGATGCATGTTTTTGCTACTTTTAGTGTGTACACACTAGGACTGTATATACATTCTTTTCAATGTTTTCATCATTTTTTTTACCTGTTTTTTCATTTTTTCATAATTTTTTCATTTTTTTAACTTTGTTTTTCATTTTTTTCATTATATATATTTTTTTCTTTGCCAAGTAGACAACAATTGTTGATTACACACAGGGCTCTCATTTATATAGTGTTCATTTACCGGTTAATGAGTCAGTTCTTGATTGGGGATATTTTATTCTTTTTTGTTTAGGCATATCACCTAAGGTGTTACATGGTTGTGACCATATAAGTAATAATAATTTTTTGTAATACATTATTATTTTTTGCCATATGTGTATATTCTACGGAATTTAAGAGATATCTGACTGAGAATAGGCAGAACAATAAATAAGAATTTTATGCATTACATCCAGTATTGAGTGTGGTATCATATGTTTTATTATATATATTAAAGGTATTTGTTGTGGGCTACCTTGATACCTAGCACCATCACAGACAGGAGAGTGACTGTATACATTGATTCTTTTTTATATATTTTTTATTATTTTTTTTAATTTATTTTTAACATATTTACATATGTTTATTTTATATTATATATAAATATATGTATGTATATATATATATATATATATATATATATATATATAACTTTCAAAAAAGAGTCAGCACTCAAGGACTTTCAATATGCTAAAAAATGCAAAAAACCTTTTAATCCAGTTGGTAAAGAGGTCAACGTTTCAGTCCATCGTCGTGGACTTTCATCAGGACATAAATGACAAAATACAACATTCAGTTTAAATAAGAGAGAGCTAACTTACCAAACCGTCCCCACCTGTGTGCCGGCGTGGTCTGTTCCCCAGTGCGCATGCGTGTCACTCCGCTCATCTACTTCCGGTGCCAAAGTGCAACCTACCCGTCACCCTAGCAACCTGTAAACAGATCGCAGAAAACAGCGATCCTTGACCGCATATTAAAAGTGCCCAGTGCTGTGATATCAACTTAATATTCATGTAAAGCTGGCAACTAACACAGCCAGCAAATCTATTCATATTCTCTTATTTACAATGTATTCTTATTGATACAGTAAGAGCAATGTGATCTATTTGTATAAGTGCACATCATCATATGTACTAGCAAAGTGTGATGGAAGGAGGTAAAGGTTAATTAGCCTCATATAAAAAAAGTGCAAATGCTCAAAATAAAAAACTAACAGTGATGATTACTTAAAGTGACATGTGCAAATATATACATTCTATCTAATATTTGAGTAAGTGAACACACTCTATTGCTATGGGGTTACAGTGTTATATAATACAAGATCACTACCTAAACAACAAATATAATAACATGTATTCTGCTGTTTAACAGCACCATTCCCAAATTTCAAAGTTTAGAGACAAAATATTATTTATATACAATTGTGTCCCTATTAAATTGTATATAAATTGTATATAAATAATATTTTGTCTCTAAACTTTGAAATTTGGGAATGGTGCTGTTAAACAGCAGAATACATGTTATTATATTTGTTGTTTAGGTAGTGATCTTGTATTATATAACACTGTAACCCCATAGCAATAGAGTGTGTTCACTTACTCAAATATTAGATAGAATGTATATATTTGCACATGTCACTTTAAGTAATCATCACTGTTAGTTTTTTATTTTGAGCACTTGCACTTTTTTTATATGAGGCTAATTAACCTTTACCTCCTTCCATCACACTTTGCTAGTACATATGATGATGTGCACTTATACAAATAGATCACATTGCTCTTACTGTATCAATAAGAATACATTGTAAATAAGAGAATATGAATAGATTTGCTGGCTGTGTTAGTTGCCAGCTTTACATGAATATTAAGTTGATATCACAGCACTGGGCACTTTTAATATGCGGTCAAGGATCGCTGTTTTCTGCGATCTGTTTACAGGTTGCTAGGGTGACGGGTAGGTTGCACTTTGGCACCGGAAGTAGATGAGCGGAGTGACACGCATGCGCACTGGGGAACAGACCACGCCGGCACACAGGTGGGGACGGTTTGGTAAGTTAGCTCTCTCTTATTTAAACTGAATGTTGTATTTTGTCATTTATGTCCTGATGAAAGTCCACGACGATGGACTGAAACGTTGACCTCTTTACCAACTGGATTAAAAGGTTTTTTGCATTTTTTAGCATATTGAAAGTCCTTGAGCGCTGACTCTTTTTTGAAAGTTATACATTTGTGCAGCCGAGCACCGGGCAATAACTAAGGAGAGCTGGAGTGCAACTCCCATCATTCTCTCTCTCTCTCTCTATATATATATATATATATAATGATAATGTTATATATATATATATATATATATATATATATATATTTAATTAATATCATTCTACATGTACATATATATATGTATATATATGTATATATTTATATTAAAATACACTTAGACAGTGTATATGTATTTATGTGTATGTATGTGTATGTGTATACTTAGATCATGTATATAATAAATAATTGAATTTTAAAGGCAGCAGGGGGAGTACCTTTCATTACAGGCACTCCCCCGTTGGCACTGCCTCTGACGGCTATGCCATCTATGTGATCGCGAGGTCCTCGCAAGGACCTCGCGATCACATGGCCCAGAGGTGCCAGAATGGACGGAGGGGGTGAATCAGAATAGTTGCCCGCCGCTCGTTTCTGGGCACAGCACCTGACAAAGGTGCACATGCCTTCCCCCGAAACGCACGTTGGGCAACTTTTCTGACTCACAGGGCACTCACAATCACTTTGGTCTACTATACCATGCATATTTCAGCATGGGTTATTATTTCTATTAAGACCTTACGTTTTTCCTTCCTCTTTATACTCTGACTGTTTAGAAAGTTTACCAGGGAGAGAGGCTTTTATCTTCTTTAATCATTTTGTTAATCTGTTACTTCACATGGAACTATTATACTTCTTTCTTTATACTATACTTTCCTTTAATGGAATCCATTACTTAAGGAAGAATTTTCTACAGCCCACACCAATGTATAAGAAGGCATAGATATATTATCCTGACTTTAATTAACCAGCCTAATAGGGTTCACACATTGGAGTGAACACCTAGCATAGAAACGAAAGCATCTTCCAGTATTTTGCAGACTAAAGCATTTATTAACTCTTTAGCAACCTCATTACTCAGGCCTGTTTTAATAAAGCCTTTATTAGAGAGGATAGCTTTAAGTTTATAGTCAGAGAAAAGCCAATTAGCTTTTATACCTATATTCACTCTGATCATATATAACTTTTCTCCTTTGTTTGAGATAAGCGTATACCTACTAACTGCTTTCTATAACATTTAAGCATACATTAACCCTTTGGTAAACCTCATTACTTAGGCTACATTTGAATCAAGAATATACAAGAGAGGACAGCCTTGAGTTAATCTTTGGTAAGAGACAAGCTGATTAGCTTTTGTATTCACTCTGATCACATATAACCCTCTTTCTCTTTGGTTTGAGATAAGTGTATACCGGTTAATTGCTCTTAAAACATTTCCAGCTTATATTCACGTTCAAAACAATTAATCTTCTGTTTTGTTTTGAATGAGGATATTTTATTCCACTACTAAGAAATATACTGTATATTTTATGAACGTTCTTGATAGAACTGACTAGACTACCAGACTTCTTATTTAAGAATCAACCACACAAATGAGCGGTCTAGTTTTATTAAATACAATGTAAAATAATATATGCACATGTGATAATTTACAAACGCAAGTAGAGTGAGACTGTATTTATAGTGAGTAGGGGCAGTCTGAATTTAAATATCACAGTTCCACAGTAATTTTCACACTAGCTATTTAGAGCTTTTCATCCTTACTACATTTCACCTATGCTACAAAAAGCTTATAGTCTACACCTCTGTATGCAGTTTACTGTCAATAATTATTTGCAATATGGCACTTCTGAATCAATTATAAAAAACAGCTGTATGGTTACCTGGCCAGAAATCTGATTCATGTAGAAGCATAGTATTGTAATTAGTGCTTAACCCCTTTAATAATTAAGCATAACATATTTTATTTTCATGTATTTAGCAGTATAAAATGTAGTCCATAAAGCCTCGCTCACCCTCATTAATACTCTTGTTATGATTTCCACACTGTAGAGTGATGCATTTCTCTGCCAGAAGCTACACGTCACTCATATAACAAATGTGAAGTTCCTGAAAATGTAAGCGCAATCCTTGCTTTCAAACTGTACAGGAGGTTTCACTGGTTGATAGCATTCTTACAGTCAGAGAGGGGGAGAAGTGAAGGACACTACCGTTTCACTGTTAGCAATACATTAGCAGTCCAGGGACAGATATATTGCTATCGATATTTTTTTTGAGGCACCTTTTTTGACAAGTTTTATTTACATATTTTTGTTACACCTGCTGTATGGGAGAACATTGTAATTTTTTATTTTATACTAACATTTCAAACTCTGTGTAAAATTTTGTAAGATAAAGGACACTGTATACTGTCCAAAGCTTTTCGTTTCACAAATATTTTTTATAACGAATCAACAAATAAGTCAAAATAATAAATCATGTAAATGTACATATATTTTAAGTTATTCTGCAAAGCAAGCTATACACAAAAATGCTATTATATTGCTATGGTATGTTTATATGCTAGCTATGCATATAATAAATGTTAAGGCAATATAGTTTAAATCTAAAAATGCACAGCAGTGAAGGGGTTAAAGTATGACCCACAAGCTAACTCCACAGAGCACCAGTGATACCACTATCCCTGAAAAAGTAAATAAGTGATAGGAAAACAATATGGGGAAAAAAAACAATTACTTAAAAAATTATAATGAAAGTTTCCTCCCAAAACATTCACAGCCATCACACACAATACACTTAACCTTTCCTAAAACAGCCTCCCACAAACTACACATACACCATTCCAGCCTCCTTACACACAGCACACACAACCTCCTAAATCTCCAGTTTCTAACACAAGCAGCTTCCAACCCTGCCACATACAACACCACAAGCAAACGCTCAGTACAAAGCCTTCATCACACACGTACAGACAACCTCCTGGTACAAAGTCCTGAACACACATATTTACAGTTAAAATTACAACTATACTTTTGGAAAAATAGAAATTGGTAAATAAACTGTTACTGGGGAGTCATAGAGGTTCCAAAAAGCTTGTGGGAATAGAGAACATGCAGTATGAAACAGATAGAAAAATTAAAAGAGACAATGTGAGAAAGGTTGAAGACATAGACCAAAAGCGGGAAATTAGAGATCACAATAGAGAGGAACAGGAGACTAAGGGATTATGTGTTAAGGCTAGCATAACACTAGGTAACCCCAGTGAAAATTATTGTTAGAGCCCTCACCTGCTTATGGGTGGGGAGATTAAGTATCTCCAGTCCACCTGGTATAAAATTAGTAGCCCCCACCTACTAAGAGTGGGGGCATACTCTTTGGGCATACAATGTCAGCACAGTCTCAAATTTTAAAATTTTAGTAGCTATGTCTCCATTTGCCACATGGCTGGTGAGGTGAGGGCATAAGGGGTTTTAAAACCTACCTTATAGTAATTTTGAGAGTCCTTTTGACCCACAAAGGCTTTTTAATGAATGGATTAATGTTTTTCTTAACTTCAATGTTGAAGTTGGTTAGCAAGCAATGGCCAGGCACTACAGGATTAAACTATGTGCGCTTAGGATTTTAAAATATTTTCTGTTGCTATGCTGCTATGCTGCCAGCAGGCAAATAATTAAAAAGAAAATCCAGGCCCTGTTGTGAAGCGCCCAGGTTTGGATTTAAAGCATTTAAATGTATCTTATTCAGAGCCTTGTCTGCAAAAGTAGTGCCGTGCTTTAAAGTCAGAATGGTCCTGTTTTTTGACCTTAGTAAATACCCCTACAAGACAAAATGAGAACACCTGAGGCCATGAGATAATAACCGAAAAGCGAATAATTGAGAGATAAGCCAAGGTAATTTGTTACAGAAATAGTCAGTAAATAAGCCAAGTAAAACAAGTAGGGAATTAACAGGCGAGCGATAGTGCACTTGGGTGTGCAGAAACCATGACAGGGTCTTGACTGATCTTAGCATGGGATTAGTGATGTCCCGAACGGTTCGCCGAATGGTTTGCCGTGGATGGCGAACATATGCGGTAAACTTTGACCCTGTACCTCACAGTCAGCAGACACGTTCCAGCCAATCAGCAGCAGACCCTCCCTCCTCCTGGACAGCATCCATTTTACATTCATTGTGAAGCTGCATTCTTAGTGAGCTGTCCAGGAGGTGGGAGGGTCTGGGAGGGAGGGTCTACTGCTGTTTGGCTGGAATGTGTCTGCTGACTGTGAGGTACAGGGTCAAAGTTTACCGCATATGTTCGCCGTCCGTGGCGAACCGTTCGACGAACCGTTTGGGACATCACTACATGGGATATATATAATATACAGTTGTGCTCAAAAGTTTGCATACCCTGGCAGAAATTGTGAAATATTGGTATTGATTTTGAAAATATGACTGATCGTGCAAAATAAATATATTTTATGAAAGGATAGTGATAATGCGAAGCCATTTATTATCACATAGTTATTTGGCTCCTTTTTAAACCCAGGACATACTTGAAAATGAGAGAAATCTCAATGCAAGAGTTAGAGGACTCATAGACAATTATTACAAAAGACTGCAGGCTGTCATTGATGCTAAAGGGGGCAATGCACAGTATTAAGAACTAAGGGTATGCTGACTTTTGAACAGGGGTCATTTTTTAATTTTTTTATTTGTTGCCATGTTTTGTTTTATGAATGTGCCATTCTGTTATTATAATATATAATATGAATCCCACAATAAAAAAAAAATGTGTTTTGCCTGCTCACTTATGTTTTCTTTAAAAATGGCATATATAAAAAGAAATAATGAATACTAAGACATTTTGGACAATGGCATACTTTTCTATTACAGCATTACTGTGCCACAGTGCATAAAGTGAATGAGTTTGGTGTGGAAGAAGTTGACTGGCCTGAACAGATCCCTGATATCAACACCATTGAACTACACAACTAAATCGAAAGGCCTTTACTCCATACTAATTCTTCTTAATGATACCTCCTCCCCTCATCCTGTCTTAGTTGGAGTCCCCAAAGGCTCGGTTCTTGGTCCTCTTCTGTTCTCTCTGTATACTGCCTCTCTAGGCAAACTCATTCATTCCTTTGGCTTCTGATTCCACGCTGATGACACCCAGATCTATCTTTCCTCTCCTGATCAACCCCCTGCTGTGCTACAATGCGTCACTGCTTGCCTTTCTTCAATCACTGGCTGGATGTCCTCCAGCACCTACAAGTGTCAATTTAAAATACTTACCCTTACCTATAAAGCTCTAAACAACTCTAGCCCTTTTTATATTTCTTCACTGATTCCTAGGTATACCCCTTATCGGTCTCTCGCTCTGATTGTGACCACCTCCTGTCCGATGCATGCACCCTCACTGGTAACTCACGCTTGTAGTACTTTTCACGGGTGGCTCCTTTTCTTTGGAACAGCCTGCCTACTCCATCACACTCTCCTCTAGTTTTCAATCATTTAAGAAATTTCTCAAAACCCACCTGTTTAGAAATGCTTATGGCATTCTATGTCACAAATCTGTCTCTGGCTCTCTCCTAAAGAGAAGCATTCTCACCCCCTGTTTTGTTACTTTCCCATCTTCTTTTTTCATTGGCCCCCTTGATGCCCTCTCTACTGTGTCCTTTTATTCAATCAATCAAGGCACAAGCAAGGCCTAATAATAAGGGGGGAGGGCTTTGTTAGTTTTTGTTCTGAGATTAGGTGTTATTTTTTGCCTTCTTTTCAGGCCTACCTGTTTGTTGGTTTTGGCACACCACAACCAACTTGCTTTCTGGTATTGCACAATCCTTACTGAATACCTATACCATATATCCCTGATATATATGTGTGACGAAGTGCCCTTCGCCACTTGTGCCAGGAGAGGACTAATTGCCAGCCTCCTGCCCTGCGACTATGGCCCCTGGAAGATTTTGCCCTTTAAATATGTTATTTGGGCATAGTGGATTTTATTATACTGGTTCTGGCCCTTTAAATGCTCTGACAAAGGATCTGCAGTTTTGCTATGCACTTCGGATGCAGAGTGTGAAGAAAACCCCCCTGTTTTATGGACTTAGTTTTACTGTTTATTCACCCCTCCTCTTAGAACACCAGTTTAAACCCTTAATAACTGTCATATTTTCAAACTCTGTCTGACCTTTCTAACCCTTTAACTGTCATGTTTTCCTCTGAGGAGGAGTTGTTTTGCTGCATGAGCGCTGTTGCTTTTGTGTGCTCATTAAACAGACCTGCTTGACCCTTTCTTGAAGCCTTGGCTCATGCTTGGGGGATGGGATAAGTCTGCAGTGCTGATGGTGTTGGCTGGAGTGCTTGGAGTCCTCGGCAAGCACTAAGAGCATCGATTGGCGGACATACTCGGTCGGAGTGCCAGCGGGTCCGTCACAATATGCATACACTCTTTAAGTCTTCTATTACTATTTTGCTAGATATTAAAGGATTTATTTATATGATTTGTTTAGTGGGTCTATATACATCATATTTTTACCCACAATAAGAGTTAAGGGGTATACAATATTCCTCAACATGACCATACCAACAAGAAGCAGTTTTTATAAATATATTCCCACATAGTGTCTTTGTTAGGTCCTAAAAATATCTAAATGTCAAAACAGAATACTGCGGGAATGTAAATTGTATGGAAATGGAAATGGTCTTTGATTTACATAACTCATGCATTGGTGAAAAAAAAAAGATGCACCTTAAAATAGTATGCCATTGTTTAGGTAGTCTATGGAAATGTGGTTTGAAAAATGTACAAATATCTGTTTTTAATGGTATATTCTTGTTACGGTTGCCTCCAGGCTGGCTGGAAGTTGGACCGTAGAAAGGATGCTCCTAGCGCTCACTAAAGGACCATCAGCACCGTAGACACTATAAGCACTGCAGACTCCATGAACCGCCGCTGCTGGGCTAGGATCTCACCGTCTGCTATCCACCCTGAACCTACGACCAGGCTCCAGGTTCCAGTAGGTGAACCTGTTCCTTCTGTAGAGCGAAGCAGGATCAGGAACAAGAGCTCTTACAAGAGCTCAGTAGCTAAGGGAGTATGAAGAGCATAGCAATCCCTGTAGTGATTATAGCTGTCCCCTACAAACATGAGTCGAGGCTGCAAGTTAGAGGGTCAAGTCATTCTGTTTAATTGGCACCAAAGGGCCTTCTTTTATGCAGGTTTTCCTTACATAGGACCACCCACAGGGTTTTACAGAACAACCAATAACACACGTACATTACAGAAAACACTCCCAGCAATTACACACAAAATCCTCCCCTCTGCCTGTGATATAATTATACAGTTTTTATACATGTACTATAACTTTAAAACCATAAATCCAATCTTCATAAAAATATTATTAATCAGCATCCTTTAATTTAATATAAACATACTCAAAAATCATAAAAATCCGTTCAGTAGCTCAAAAGTTAGACGGAAGTCCTTTATGACCGACCGCAAGCACATTTTCATGCCCAAAACAGTTCCATAAATTTGGGCTGTGCGGTCGGTCTATTTCAGGCTGAAAAAATGGGACTTAGTCTCTGCCGCTGAAAGTTCAGTATGGGAGAAGGTACAGGTCAGCGGTGTTCGCTGAAATGTGCAGTAGATTTTAGTTCCATGAATTTGGCTGCACACACTGCTGACCGTATTTGAATGAATAAATATGGCGCCGCCACGTGTTCGTTTGCGCGAATGACGGCCACCCAGCATTCGGCAATTTACCTACAGCAGTCTTCCAGCCTGGGAGGTAAATTGTCTGCACACTTCCACTTCTGGGTGGTCCGCCTGTGTGGTACTTGGTTCAGTAAGCCCCATTTACTGAACCAAGTGGGAAATAGCCAGGAACAAAGGGTTTTAACCAAGTCTGGGGACACAGGCTTAAAGAGGCAGTGTCCCCAACAAGTCTGGGGATGTCGTCTTAAAGGGGCATTGTCCCAATTTTCTCTATGTCGGAAAAATGTGTATAAAGTGCCAGCACCAGTCCCATAAAAGTTCATAAGTCCCAATATGCTCACAGACTGTTCTTAAAGGGCTATACACACCAGGGCCATAGTCATGAGGAAGGAGACTGGCAATAAGGTTTCTCCATAATACAGGTAAGCAGGGCAATTTGTCACTTAAAGAGACAGTTATAAGAGGCATTTCATAACAATTCTGAATCAAAATTGTGGGATAGATGTGGAAACACAATATTTTACAATGACTGTGTATGAGGTAGACTTTTTTCTGGTGTGGTTGATGTTCAACAGTACATTTCAGAATGTACTTAAAATGTGATAAAATGAAGAAACATCTCAAGCATAGAGAAACTCCATGATAGTTAGAAAATAAATTGTGTGAAGAAGGATATGCACTTCCAATATGAAGAACCAGTTGGACTAGATATAAAAACAGGAAAAAGGTGAAGATAGTGTAAAATGTTAGGAAAGATTATGGAAACTTCTCATAGATATTTATCATTCTTTGGGCAGGATATTGTTTCCCAGACAGATGTTAAACAAGCACTTGGGTAGACAATATATCCTCCAGACAGATGTTTAGAAAGTTTTACAAGGAGAACGATGTTCTCCCGACAATTCTAAAACCTTTTGGTAAAGAATATACTTTCAAATGAAATATATTCTTTACCAAAAGGTTTTAGAATTGTCGGGAGAACATCGTTCTCCTTGTAAAACTTTCTAAACATCTGTCTACCCAAGTGCTTGTTTAACATCTGTCTGGGAAACAATATCCAGCGAGTCTCTTGAAAAAATTTTTTTATCATATATGTTAGATTGGCTTGCTGTTACAAACATCAGCAGTGTGAGTGCCTGATACCTAAATGGTGTATGCAGATGGAATAAAATTACATAGACTTCATCAAACATGAGTGGGTCAGGACAAGATGCTAGGAAGATGGAGAAGCCTGTGGATATGAAGGCAGATGGAAGAAGGAAATAATCTGGGCTAAAAAGAGGCCTAGTGGGTCATGTTTTAAGGCCAAGGGACCATATACTTATAGAGCGAGAATCAGTGTAGAGTGGCTTGTAGGGCTTTTGAGCTAAAATAACTGAGAAGGAGGTCAAGAAATTGCTTCACCCACAAAAAATAGTGGCTATTAATAATAATTGGCTAAGACTGTACTAGATTTATATAATGAAAGTCAAATGAGCAAAAGAAAAAGAAAGTGGTATATTTACAATAGGCGTTGGCCAATTGATGGCTCACAATATGTTTCAATTACATCTTACTGTGAGACTTGATGATCAAGATCCACTCAAATATGGAGACAGACTGGATCATAAGGCTCTCTCTTTTCTCATAGGAACATAGGGATTTAATTTGTGTTTAAAATGACACATGTTAAAGAGTTAGGCATTATTAGAAAAGATAGATATATTGAAAATAAATATCTAGGACTTGACACAAAATAAGAGAAACACAGGATTTACACAACACACCATTCATGTTATGTGTTCAACCAATGAACACATCACAATAATGTAATGAATTGTCCAATGAAGAGGACTTAAAAGGGAAATGCACAGAAAGCAGATATGTTTCAAGTTTTCAACCCCTTGAGGAAGTCTTGAAGAACATGTAAGAATGCAACAAAGTAAGATTTCAATGTGAATTTAAAATGAATTTAAGGCCATAGTAGCTGAACTGAAAGCATAGCTGGTTTGGTTACTTTCACCTTAAATGTGAAATTCACTTTGAAGTCACCTTCATTTCTCACTTTACCAAATGACTGCTGAGTCCATACACACACTGAGTCCATATACACACACACTGCTGAGTCCATACACACACACACACAGTCTTCTGTGTCCATACACACACAGACTGCTGAGTCCATACACACACACACACACACACTGCTGAGTCCATACACACACACACACACACAGACTGCTGAGTCCATACAGACATTGACTGCTGAGTCCATACACACACATACACAGACTGCTGAGTCCATACACACATACACACACACACACACACACACACACAGACTGCTGAGTCCATACACACATACTTCTGAGTCCATACACACACACACAGACTGCTGAGTCCATACACATACACACACACAGACTGCTGAGTCCATGCACACACACACATCAAGCCTACCTGTCACTGGAGGCTGTTGCTGGGGGTCAGACAGCCATCTTCTGCAGCAGCAAGGTCTGCTGCTTTACGGTGGGGGCGGGGCTTATGTGCAGGATGCGGGGATTGGTTTGGGGGCGTGGCCTTGCCGGGGAGCCTGTCAGTGCTCTCTCCAGCCTCAGCATCTCTGCACAAACAGCACCCAGCTCTCCACTGGCCAGACTGCCCTGCATTCCCTCGGGCTGTAACAGACACACACACTGTTACAGTCCAAGGGAATAGAATTTAAGAAAATGGCCAGAACGTTGCTGGCATTTGGGGGGCCTAAGGGGGGGCACAGCATGATGTAGGGGGGGCCATGGCCCCCTCTGGCCCCGCCTAGCGACGCCACTGCCTATGATCCCTTCAAACTCTCAATGAATATGGGTTAAATGCAACCCCAATGTACAGATAAAGATGTACAGATTTACATGACTAATTTATCTCTTGAGTTTTTTTTATGTCCAAATAAACCATTCTTCTGTGCACCATTTTAAGTTGCCCACCATTGATTTTCCTTATCAGAACATTTAAAATGAGCAGGCCACATATTGCCACGGGTCCAGGACTTCAATACTGGTTAAGCATTTGGTGGATAAATGGGCATTGTATTACACTTTAAATGTAAGTGTAATAAAGTGTAATGGTTCTGAAAGTTAATAAACGTCCGCCCTCTTTTTTTGTTTTCTAATTCATATTGACCTTTTTTTGTTATATAGCAATTGGAGCAATCACCATCATTGGCCAAAGAGGAAATAAATATACAAGGTGTATAATTATTTCATTATTTTGAGTTGCCAAATGAACCATACTAATTTCAGTTACATTATATACACAGTATAGCAGCGTGTACATTTACTTTTCTTTTCATTGTTTTGGTTTCAGTTTATGTGTTTTACAGTGAGGAGAAAAAGTATTTGATCCCCTGAAGATTTTGAATGTTTGCCCACTGACAAAGAAATGATCAGTCTATAATTTTAATGGTAGGTGTATTTGAACAGTGAGAGACAGAATAACAAAAAAAAAAAAAACAGAAAAAATGCATGTCAAAAAAGTTATAAATTGATTTGCATGTCAATCAGTGAAATAAGTATTTCCTTTGTTGGCAACCACAGAGGTCAGACATTTCTTGTAGTTGACCACCAGGTTTGCACACATCTCAGGAGGGTTTTTCCCTCCTCCTCTTTGCAGATCCTCTCCAAGTCATTAAGGTTTCAAGACTGATGTTTGGCAACTTGAACCTTCAGCTCCCTCCACAGGTTTTCTTGTAATTAAATATTTTTTATTGGTTTTATCACAAAATACATAAAACTCAAATAAATACAAATTTCTTCACAATAATTTCACTTTAACACAATGTTACATAAAACACACAAAACAATCAACCTGTCAGTTAACAATATATTATTATACTATTATAACACAGTACAGGTATTACCCTATAACTGTCAATTGCCTCAACATATTGTCCTCATCCCGGCTCTTACGCAATTTCCCCTATAACAAACACATTCCCCAAGCCTCCATCTTAATCAATTTTTAACACCCATAACCTAAAAGGAGGTTAAGCTGAATATATGACCAACTTCTATACTAATGCTATACAAATATATATAAAAAAATAGAAAAGTATAAAGAAGATCATAAAAAAATAAATTAATTAATTAATGAATAAATAAAAAATAAAAATAAATAACTTTAAGACTAGGAATGAGACAAATCCCAAGAGGTATCTTTGGGTGCCTATACTTAAATTACCACACACATACCGCATTCATTGTTCCAAGGATCTAAAGGGACAGTGGGCTGACGAAGAGAAGTAACTATAATATGTTTTATCCAAGGGTCAAACAATAATCATCCCAGAGTGCCCATCTATATTTCGGATCTGTAGAAGCCCCTAAGTGCCCATCTTCTCTTTCTAATGTTCTATTTCTCTGCATCACCCTCTCTACTTCTGACCACTTTGGGAGCTCTCCTCCCTTCCAATTTACAGCAATTAACCATTTCGAAATCGATAGACTCTGAAGGAGAAGGGATTTTAATTCTTTCATACAATGACTAGGTAAAAGATGGAATAAAGCCAGTTCTGGGGTTAAGTTAATATTTTCACCTGCAATTTGAGATATCCCAATATTTACCTCCTGCCAGTAAATGTGAATGTAGGGGCAGGACCACCACATATGCATTGCTGAGCCTACTTGATTTCAGCCCCGCCAGCATAATTTATATGTATCATCTTTCTTTATTCCAAAGTTTTAGCGGAGTTACATACCATCTATTTAACATTTTAAAGTACATTTCCCTATATGAAACATGTTTAATTAATTTATAGGTTGAGGTGAAAGCTCCCACCCATACTTCTATGGGCCAGGATTGTTGACACAATTCTTCTTCCCAAATTCTTATACTTAGAGATTTAGTATCCAACTCCCTATCTCTTAAAATATTAAAACATTTTGACAGCAAATGCTTCTTATTTGTTGAGCTTATTATTTTTTTACAAGCTGTCAATTGTCTAAACTGCTTTAAATGATAACTTGAGGATGAAATCTTAGACTTCAACTGGTTATATTCCATCCATAAACTAGAAGGGACCTTAATGTTAGCTTGTAGATACTCAAATGAAAAAAAAAATGATTATTAACATATAAATCCTTTAAGTGTCTACATCCCAGTTTCCACAGCCTCTCAAGCAAGGGAGACTGAATATGTTCTCACAGCCAAACAGTAGGAGTAATAGGGCTTGGTAATGGAATCAGAGAATATTTACAGTTCAATTTCAGCCAACATTTAGCAATTTACCAAGTTGTTGAATCTTTACTATGCATTAGGACACTGATACATCATCTTGATAAATTATTGAGTTCAGATGTGTTTGTTTTAAAAAAAAAAAAAAGCTTCTATCGACATCCAATTACTGTTCTTTTCCTCTTCCTCTCATCTCAGGATGTGTGCCAATAGGGTGGCTTTCTGATATCTCTTAATGTCTGGGTATGCTAACCCTCCATTAGAGAATTTTTTAATTAAAATCGGTATCTTAATTTGCATTCTTTTATTCTGATGGATAAATAGATCAATCGCCCTCTGCAGCTTACTAAGCAAATAAATGGGACACTGCCAGGGTATACAGCGCATGATATAGATGATCTTAGGTAATATTGTCATCTTAATCGTTGCTATTCTAACCGACCAGGAGATATTGAGGTTTTTCCATGTAGCCAAGATTTGCATTATATTCGAGTAAACTAATTGATAATTAACTGTCAGTATTCTTTTCATTTCAACAAAGAGTTTTATCCCTAAATGAGTTATTGAATGTTGCCAGTTAAATGGATATAATTGAATTAATGCATTTTTCACAATTCGTCCCATATTAAATGACAATGCTTCAGATTTCTTTACATTTAACTTATAATTGGAAACTACACTGTACTCGGTTATAATATCTTGAAGAGCTTTTAAAGATTTTTCAGGATTTCCTAGTGTTATTATTACATCATCCGCATAAAGGGAAATGACTTGGTGCCTTTGGTTTACTTCTATTCCTGTTATATCTGAAGATACCCTAATTGCAATTGCCAATGGTTCAATGATTAAGGCAAAAACAAATGGAGATAGTGGGCAACCTTGCCTGGTGCCGTTTGAAATACCAAACCTCCCTGAATGAAAGTTTTGGCCGATAACACTAGCAGTCGGTGAAGAGTATAATGCAGCTATCGCCTTGGTGGCAAATTCACCTAGACCATATTTAGATAGGGTGAGGATCATAAAGTCCCAATCCACCCTGTGAAAGGCTTTCTCAGTGTCAAGTCCTACGAAGATTGCTGCTATTTTATTATATTTGATCACTTAGATTAAATTTAATAATTTCCTGATATTATCTGAACCCAATCTCCCCTGAATAAAACCTGTTTGATCCAAATTAATCAGTTTGTGGATATATTGATTCAATCTCTCCGCTAAAATTTTAGCGTAAATCTTTATATCCACATTGAGCAGAGATTTAGGTCTAAAATAACTGGTATTGGTTTATTTGTTTTAGAAATTGTAATTATTTGTGCTTCCAACAACTCTGGGTGTGCTTGACCTGCTTTCTTAATTTCGGGACAGGTAGTTAGAGATCTCCTCTTTGCAGAGTGAGTAATATTGATTAATTAACCCATCTGGGCCAGGCGCTGAGCCCATTCTCAATATTGAGATTGCCCACTTAACTTCCTGTTCCGTATTATCTTCGTTTAACTTTATCAACTCTATTTGGGAAACTTTAGGAAGAAAAGTTTTATCCAAAAAGTCAGCTATTTTCCTTTTTTTCCCCATCATTATCCATACTTGGGGGGTGTAGATTATAAAGATCATGGTAATATTTTTCAAAACATGCGGCAATATCTCCCAGCTTAATAAAAATGTCTTTATTATATAATAACTTATTTATTCTACCCTTATTTAAATTTAGTTTCAATTTGTTGGCCATCAGTTTTCCTGCTCTATTTTGACCATGATATAATCTTTGTTGCATAGCCCATACTCATTTATCCATCAGAAGTTGTTGAATTCTTTTTATTTGTAATTGTATTTCTCGGATTTTATTTATCTTTAAATCAGAAGGAGATTTTTTATTTTCTCTATCTAATATAATAAGTTCTATATGCAACTCTCTTAGTGATTTACCTCTCTGCTTCCTTAACCTTCACTGCCATTTTATAATTATCCCTCTTATATAAGCTTTATTAGAGAGCCATACTATATGTTTCGAATCTACAGAGCCGTCGTTACTTAAAAAATATGATGCTGTTTCCTTTTTTAAATTGTTTAATATTTCCAGGTCCTTTAGTAAATCTATCTCCATTCTCAATAGCCTACTTTTCTTTGCAGAAAGATCATTGCCCAAAGTTACTCCCACCGACCCATGATCAGACCAGTTAATCACTCCTATTTCTGCATATTTAATTTTGGAAATGCCCTGGCCATCCATAAAAATATAATCCAATCTACTGTACATTTTATGTCTATGAGAAAAGAAAGAATAATCCCTCTCTAACGGATGAAAAGTTCTCCAAGTATCATAGAGATTATATTAAAGTAGCAGTTTGTAAAACCTTTTAGAGTTTTGGACTAACTGGGGGTCAGCTTTTGTTTATCCTATAGAGTTTCTATCCATAGATGGATCCAAAGGTAAATTAAAATCTCCGCATACAACCAAAGTACCTGCAAAATATGTCCTCATAGTTTTTAATGTCTCACTGATAAACTTAATTTGCCCTTTATTGGGGCATACATATTTAAGATTATAAATTTCTGAGAATTGATCAAACCTGCCCAAAGAAGATACCGTCCTTCTTTATCTTTTATGATAATTTCTTCTTTTATTAATAATGATTTATTAAATATTATTGAAACCCCTCTCGATTTACCTTTCAAATAAGTAGCACTATAAGGATTAGAATAATATCTATTACCAAAAAATTGAATTTTGTTGGTCTGCTAGTGAGTTTTTTGGATACAAATTACATCCAACTTATCCCTAGACAGGTTTTTAAATGCTATACTCCGTTTCCCTACTGTGTTTTACCCCTTAACACGTTGGCTAATAATCCTCAGAGACATAGACTAATCCAGCCACTACTCTGAGGACCCTCTAATCCACCTTCATCCGCACCTTCCTTCCCACACCCCGGAACTTCCCACAAAACAAGACACATTCATAACCATTCATACTTAGCATAAAAAAAAACTGTGATATCATCATCTTTTTAGAAGATCTACCTACTTAGAAAATTCCAACTCCTCCCTCTACCTCCCAAAAAGTGGAGAATCAAACTAAGTTTCGCCGAACTGACTTAGTTCGAGACCTTGGTGGAGGTCACCAGTTGAGCATTCCAATGGTCTTTATGTTAATCAGCCTAAAACAGCCCAGGTCTTATCTATAACACAAAGTCAATTAATAGAGTAGTATGGGTAAGCAATCCATATGGACTCACAAAGACCCATAAAGGAAAAAAAAAAAAAAAGGTATGGCCGTAGGTGTGAAACCAAACATCCAAGAGCCAGAGGAGGGAGGATGTTCAAAGAGAAAGAAAAAAGAATCCCTAAGTTTAGCTACCCCAAGATATAAGCCCATTTCATCGCCCCCTATATAGGCTCCACTTAACCTTCCCAATCATATGGGCCCTGTTACTACTTTAAATATAGAAAGCAATTGGAGATAGGAGAGAGTGCTTTATGATTGTTAACCTCCCTATTCTGAACATTCGATTCAGCATGTTGGGAAATGTGAATTACCTTCATTACCTAAATCACTTCTATAATACAATAAGCCCTCTTAAATCTCCCAAACCTTTATCCTGTGAAAATATCCTATTTTGTGCAATTTCCCATTTACTTATTATTTATTTTGTGAAATTTATAAAATATATCTTTATTACTTAAAGACATCCTATAAAACCCTTGTTTCATTACCGTAGATATTTATCCAATAAAGATTCCCTATTGTGTGCATTTTTCAATATTACGATTAATATTATCATTAATATAAGCATAACATTCGTTGTGAACCAATACAGACCATTAGTGTGATTTGTCAGTTGTGTCTTCCTTACTCAAAAAAACCTCTATATTATCTGCTTTTAACTAAAATAAGTATTTATCCAATACAGAATATCCCATTGTATGCAATTTTTCACTATAGCAATTAATATTATCACCAACATTAAACATAATCTTAACATTGCATCAAACAAGGCCCTATATGGTCATTCCATTAACATTAGTTTCAAACATTGTGCAGTTTTCACCTCATTAATTTGCATATTCACCAATACTATACTTATCATAAAATCACTTAATTCTATCTAATACCATCCATTTTAATTCAAATAATCATTTATCCAACAACACCATTCCATGTGTGCAATCCTCCAAATTTATTATAGCACATGAATTTATCCCATTATAATAGATAAGCTTATATTTTTATCCAAAAAAGTAATCTATAGCTACTTTATAAAAATGTAGTTATTACTAAAGAAGCACCTAATGTAAAAAGTAACCTATTCACCAGTGTTCTCTACTTATAAATTGATTCCTTTTACCCAAAGTATTCCACATTCTAACAAAATAGCCTAAATGTTCTACATCTTAACCCCAGTTAAACCCCCTTCAAGATGAGCATCTTGACACAACTCTATATTGGTTCTGTTCCTTCTCTCTATTTTCTCCATTTAGCTATACCTTAAGACTTCACCGAAGGTTCTCTGTCTTTAAGAAACCTCTCCCCCTCTTGCAGGGAGTTGATTACTTTAATCTCCCTTTCACTTTTAATAAGTAGTTTAGTTGGAAAAACCCATTTGTAAGAAATATTTTTTTCCCTTAATGCTTTGGTTATCGTTCTAAATTCTCTACGTTCCATATACACTTCTCCTGATATATCCGGGAAGATTTTCAATTGCTCATATGGAGTCTCAAAGATTTTACTTTTAAAGGCCTTCTGTAATATTTTATGTTTGACTTTATAATTTCACTATCACATCTCGAGGAAATTCCCTTGAAGCATTATGTGAAAGAGGTAATCTATGGACTTTGTCTAGCATGTGGGCCCTCTCGAATTCTGGGATTACCAGACAGTTTAAAAATGTTATCACATAATTAGGGAGTTCCGCCTGCCCTAATGTTTCAGGTATCCCTCTTATACGAATATTATTTTGTCTAGAGAAATTATCCAATCTACTATATTTCTGTTTCAGGTCTAAAAGTTCCTCTTTAAATTTCTGTATTTCCAAATTGGAGTGATTCTGTGATTTTATTACAGAGTCCTGTTGGGTACCCAACTCTACTACTTTCTTTGATAAAGTATTAAGATCTTTGGTGTTTTTAGCAATCTCCTTTGTAAATTCCTGTACAATTGAGCTCTTTAAATCTTTCAATAGGTCAATCATTACTCCTTTCATATTGACTATCGTAAGATGTTCCTCCCTCTGACTCTCCACCTCTCCTGGCTCATCTACTAATGATGACTCAGCTGATGTCATTAGGCTATCTGAATGTTCTAAATCTTTTTGCATTCCTGATGTTAAAACTAACTCCTCAGAGTTTTTACGTTTATTGATTGGAGAAAAAAGATTCCTTGTCGGATTTCCATTTTCCTTCTCCCTCTTTTTACCTTTCCCTTTCCCCCTTGTGCTTTGATTATGCTTATTTTTCATTTTGTTCCCTCTTTTACCAGTGGTTATAAAGTACTAAGAGGAGAAGGTCAAAAAATCCCAATTTGCAAACACTATAAATCAGATATATACACTAGTGGTTGAAAAAAAAAAAAAAAAAAGAAGAAGAAAAGAGAAGGGGAGAAGCCCGGTTAAGCTGTATTACAACCGGCTTCTTCCAAATTCTTCCACAGGTCTCTTGTTATATATGTATACTAGGTCTTCAATTCTCTGTAGGAGCCTGGATAAATATGAGAGCCTAAAGCGGAGTTGTCCCTTCGATCAGTTCTTATATTCCAATTATAACTTAAACCTTAATCCGTTTATTTCATAGGTCACCAGAAGATAGACCCAACCTTTAAAAAAAAAAAAATCCATCTTTTTCCAACTTCAGTCACAAGGCCCTTATTATGTATATTTACTGATTGTAACGGTAGTCACCATCACTGGTGATGGAAGACAGACATTATGGGTGGGATCCCAAATTCCTTTTTGTGTTTTGTCACATTGTGCCTATTATTTGTGCAGGGTGTGTTGAATGTTTTACTGGTCTGTGCATCTCCCCTTTTCCTGTCCTATTGTTTCCCCAGCAGGGCGTTGTCCCAGGGACACTGCCAGACCAGTTTAATCTAGCTGCTCTGTCCCTCCTCAATCTCCCAACAACCCTTGCTATTGTCTGACCCCACCCTTCCTTGTACTATAGTAATCTTTGTAACCTATTGTATGTAAATGAGGCTGTTGGGGGCTTAAACTATGTGTGCTGTATTCATTAAAGAGTTGCTGTTTAACCTTCACCATGTGTCGTCTGGTGTTTGGTTCAGGGTGGAAAAGGCCCTAAGTGATCCCAGTCAAGCCTCGGCACCTGGGTCTGAAGTGTTTCAGGGTCCCTGATAGCTACAAGGAAGCAGACTTGGCGGAGGTACTCGGTCGGAGTACTGGAGCTCCGTTACACTGATCACTCAGATATCTGAGTTGTCTATAGGGAGCCTGGGTGCATATCCAAATGTAAGACAAAATTGGACCTTTAATTCGTTCTTAGATTCAATTTGTACTTTAAGCCTTAAACCACTTTTATTTCATAAGCCATCAAAAAAGTGGGTCCTGTTTAAAGAATTCCAGGAAGCAAATCTTTCACGTATCAGCGTATCAACACTGAGTGCCAAAGAAAAAAAAAAAGTGCTCCAATGATGTCCCAATTTCACAGCCAAAAAACCACACTCATTTGCTTCTTTTATAACAACCTTTAGATTCAGGGTATAAAAAAACCCACATAGAAGATTATCCCCTCTGGCAATATTTAGGCGATATTTGAGCTCGCAGAGCTTTAACTAGCAGCAATACTGAGGAATCATTTCAGAACCACCTCTCCAAAAGACAGATAGGAAGTAAGAAACAAATATATATATAATATATTGAAGTGGTCTCACCCACGTTTCCCTCCGAAGGTTACTGCGGTCGGCGGACGTCAGGAATGCAAGGCAGAGCATCGATGCTTAGGCAATAATGAGCCTTATGAGATGTTAATTTTTAGCTGAATATCAGGTGGGATGAGTTGGGGATAGCTGGGGGTATTCTCCTCTCTCTTCCGCTCTCATTCCTCTTGTTTTACCTTATCCCCTCTCTCTTCTCCACTTTCAATGCCGTGCTTTACGTTATCGGAATTTTCTCACCGGCTGTATTATTCTCATTTGCAGGGCCCCCACCCATCACTCAGGGGTGGGGGCCAGGGGGGGAGGATATTAGGACCCCCCATTAGTATTTAGGGCCCCCACCCACCGCTCACGGGTGGGGGCCAGGGGGGAGGACATTAGGTCCCCCTTTATTAGTATTTAGGGCTCCCACCCACTGCTCAGGGGTGGGGGTCAGGGGGGAGGACATTAGGTCCCCCCCTTATTCTAATTTAGGGCAACCACTCATTATTCAGGAGTGGGGGCCAGAGGGAGGACATTAGGTCCCCCTCTTATTTGTATTTAGGGACCCCACCCGCCGCTCGGGGGGGAGAACAATAGGTCTCCCCCTTATTCTGATTTAGGGCCCCCACCCGCCACCCAGGGGTAGGGGCCGGGGGGGAGGACAATAGGTCCCCCCATCATTTTACTTTAGGGCCCCCACCCACTGCTCAGGGGTGGAGGCCAGGGGGAGGACATTAGGTCCCCCCTTATTCTAATATAGGGCCCCCACCGCTCAGGGGTGAGGGCCGGGTGGAGGACAATAGGTCCCCCCATTACTTTACTTTAGTGCCCCCACCCACCACTCACCCGGGGTGGGCAATAGGTCCCTTTTTTTTTTTTTAAAGCCTGTGGCTGCTCACTGTTTAATAGACATGCCCCTACTCACGGTATAGCGAGTAGGGGCAAACTTTAATAATACTAACTAATTTTTACTTAGTATTAGTAAATTTGGCTAAAAGACCAAATGTCTTCCCCCCCGGCTCCTACCCCTGAGCGGCGCGTGGGGGCCCTAAATACCAATAGGGGCGTCCTATTGTCCTCCACCCTGGCCCCCACCCCTGAGTGGCGGGTGGGGGCCCTAAATAAAAATGTTACCCCCCCAGGTGACTAGGGGTCCCCAAACCCCTAGTCACCTCCCCCCCAAAAAATTAACCCCTAAACCCCCATCCTAAACATAATGAGGGGGGGACCTTTAACTAAGTACCTGTAAAAAAAAAATTCGGTAATTTCGGAAATGCGGGACTTCGACAATTCGGTAATTAATCTATTCGGACATTCGGAAGTACCCAAATGTCCGAATTGACCGAAATTCGGCCGAATTCATATTCGGACCGAAACGAATTTCACATGTCTATTGCTAACTGCAACATTCTAAACGGTCAGCTTGGTGGCCGCCGTTCGTATGGATTAACACGAGGTGGCGGCCATCTTGTTCCCGCAAACGCGTATAGCGGTGTTTGGTTGTCGAGTGTATAGATCCCAAATCAGTCACTTGACTCGCAAACTTGATGGCGCAACTTCCATCTCCATGTATGTTCGGTGGTGTTCGGTGGAAGCAAACTCCTGAATGAGGGACACAAGGCAAGCATGTGTATGAACAGTTCTGTTCATTATATTGTTATATTTTGTACTCCCTATTGTGTGGAACTTATCTGCACAGCCTGATTTTATGGAACTCTTTTGGGCAGGAGCCTTGTGTGCGGTTGGTCAAATTATAGCCTCCCTGCAAATCCCAAAACCCTTGAACCAATCTGGGTGATTTTTTTTATATGCTGGTCCCCCAGATCGGGGCTATCAGGGTATGTGACTGATGTGGGGTTTCTATGTGTTTTGGGGGTACTTTTGGGAGGTTGTAAAATGTGTGTTTTCTATGCCTGGAGATAATTGACTTTAGTGCAGTTCCTGACTTAATTATCTCCCAGGCACAGAGGAAGGATTATCTTGTTTTATGTGGAAGTGTCCTGGACCTGAGGGCCAATGTAACCATGTGTATGTTTTTGCTGTAGTCTCCTCTCAAGTCCAGTGGCGAATGCCCCTGGAATATGATTGAGGAAACCCCTTGCTTGGAGACTGACATAAAAGGCCACGTGTGGCTCCCATTAAACAGAACGCTTTACCCCTTCATGAAGTCTAGACTCAGGTTTGGGGGATTGTTGAGCTATATTTACTTTTGGGATTGCTATAATCACTATACTCCTTTGGATTACAACACTTGCTCTTGTAAGAGCAGCCTGCTTTGTTCTCTGGACTAGGAGAGGTATACCCACTGGACATTGGATCCTGGTCTTTGGTTCAGGGTGGGTGGAAGACAGCGAGACCCCAACCAAGCTGCAGAGGTTTGTGGGGTTTATGGTGGTAATGGTACTCCAGGATTAATAGGAAGCAGCTATTGACGAGGCACCCGTCACATGCACTGCAGCATCAAACGAGTTATAAGAGACCCGGCAAAGTTCCTCATCTATATCCCCATTCACAGACCCCCCAGAGGGTGTGACAAATGGTGAATGAGCCGGAACTTATCCCGCTCCTTTTTGGGCACCACACCGAGGGGTGAAACCCTTATGTGCGGGAACAGCGGGGACACAAAGGGGCCCGCCATGCGCCCCAATGACATCTCCTTGCACAATTTGTCCCTCACTATCTCCAGGTGCTCCCGTACGGAACGCAAATTCTGACACAACCCTGTCATTCCCTGCTCCCGATGAGGGATCCAAAACCTGTCCCAAAAACCCCCCAGGAGCACCTCTGCCGCTTTCCGGTTCTTGTAGCGGATTAGCCAAGGGGCCATCGCGGGCGATGTCCACTGGCATCTTCACCCTTAGACCCCATGGTGTCACTTTTTTCCCCTGATTTTCCACGCTTGAAGCACTTGGTCACAGAATGACTGCCTCTGCACACTGAGCACTTGTGCTTGAATTTACAGCTCACCCCCCATTTGCACTGGCTGTCATTATATAGCCAACAGCATCCAAGGCGGCAAGGAGCGGCCGCCACAGGAGAGGATCCCCCTCTGTGCCGCCCCCGCAAGAAAGGACGACAGTCCACCATGGTGAGATGCCAGCTGGGTCATGATAGCCAACCAGAGCCCAATGTCCATCTGGTCCTAGCCCGTTGCCAGGCGGACCTCCAGGCGCTGATGGAATTGCTCATTATAGTGCCATCAACTAAGGCCCCCAAGTCCTGGTAACAGAAAAGGCCAGAACATTTTTCTGGCACCTTTTCCCCCGATCATGCTAGCCAAGATCGAGAAAGCTTGGATCCAATTCCCGAATGTTTTCGGGATCTTCCGGAACTGGAACTTCTCCCCATCCTTGTCTGAGTCCTTAGACTCTTTTTTGGGAGAGGGCAGATCTTCCAGCGGGAGCAAAGAGAAAATCTCCACAAATTTCCCTTTCCAGATTTTCTCCTTAACTTCTTGTTCCAAATGGATGCCCAACGGACTGGACAAGCATCTATACAGTAGGCTGCCCCATGGGCTGCCGGCGCAACCTCCGACCCCTTTGCAGTGACTGCCGTGAGTGCCGTCCACACTTTCCCAAGTACCAGGGTGACCACATCTGGTGGGCACTGAATCTCCCCTTGAACAGAACTCCCTACAGAGAAAGGGTCTGCGCATCAACGGACATGGATTGCGCCAATACCATCTCTGCGCTGTGCTCCCACTGCGACAAAAACCGACGCATACTACTAACTAAACAATGCCAATCCCGCTGTCTAGCTTCGCTAGTGCCCCCCAACCCAGAAGAGTTGAAGCACTCATTAGACGGCACCTGCGCAGACTGGAGCAGCTGAGTTGAACTAAGAGGAGCCAGCTGGGCTGAAACTGCAGCATCCAGATTGCTGTTTCCAAGAGCAGTAGCCATAGACAACTGAACTGAGGAGCGGCCTGCAAAGACAATGCAGGTGAGACAGCATCCCTCCCACCCAGCCCAGCATCCACAGGCCCACTCCAGGGGGGAGTAGGGGCAGAGGAGCAGGCCCAGGGGAGACAGAGGAGACTGGAGGTGAGAGAAGGCACTGAGGCTGGGGACAGAGCCCTCTGTGGCCCGCGTTGTAAGCCAAGTCCACCCGCCCCACCCGGCGAACCCTGGTGGGGAGTGTGACTTGGCCTGCAGCCTACTCACCATCCTGGAGGCCCGAGCCACACTCTGTTATGAGCAGTACCGGTTCTGGGGATCCGAGGGCATAGCACGGGCTGCACGGACGGCAAAGCAGCCTGCGATCCATCAGGAGTAAGTGAGGGAGCCATGCCTGGCCTCGCTGCCATGGACTGAGAGGCCCGCAAGGTGGGACTATGTCTCCTAGTATGCTCAGCCATCCGGCGGGCACGTGCCTGTACCGCAAGTGGCACCCGGCAACCCACGCTGAGGCAGTTGGCACAGGGGAGCACCTAGTCCTCGCGGACACAGACCGTCTGGGCTGCGAGGCAGGGCTGGCGCTCCTGTGCTGGGAAAAAGCCAAGTTTCCAGTGGAGCGGCTGAAATGGGCCGGTGGAAGCAGGCCATCCAGCCGCAGGTCAGCCGACTCAGAAGCAGCCTGCAGCCGCGCCAGTTGTGCCTGTAACTGCACACCACCATCCTGCAAGGCCTCAGCCCTGAGGGCTGCCAAAATACCTTCCACATCCATAGGCCCTGGCCGAATGTAGCTGGGGAACACCAAGGGAAGCTGTTCCCAAGCCGGATAATTAAGATGGCTGAGGGTAACAGAAAATGGCTCCCTCTATATATATGGCCACTCCCCTTAACTTAGGCCTCCGCTTTACCTACAGGACCTCCGTTCTTTAAACTTATTACTACCCCCCACTCACACATGTCCCTGTTCCAAGCTAGCGTTTTGGTCTGCCTCCTCAGGGTCTTTGACTTCACTTTGAGATCTCACTTTAGTAAATAACCCTGCTAGAGTCTCATATTCCTCCTAGCAGAACACTGAGATAATACATTGCTCTCTGTCGCTCTGCTTAAGTGTACACTTCAATAACCCTCAAAGTGTTTGCCTGTCTGAAGGGATTTCTGTCAAGGTATTGATCGTGATTTTAATATGTCAGAATGGAGCATGCTCCGGCGTTAATATAGGAAACAAATAAAAAAGGTGCATTATCACCTCCTTATTGTGAGTTACTATTTGACCTACAATAATTTTAATAGTATGTGGATTTCCTTTTCTTTTCCTTTTTTTAGGGGGTTTTCATTTAGTTGTTATAGTTCAGGGGTGCCCAAAAGGTATATCCCCAGATGATCCTATGATGCTTTGCATGCTTTTAGAATTCTTTAGAATGACAATGCATCATGGAAGCTGCAATTTCTACCATTTGGGCACAACTGTTATAGATGATCCATTATACCCCAAGTATAATTTATTTTTTCAAATTAACCGAAGGAGATCCTGGCTACAACAAAAAAATTAAACAATTGAGGGAGATTATACATAATGAATTTAGCTTATGATAGGCTCGGTGTTCTGATGATGGCCTCCCCATGTTTTCTTCTTCTGTTCACATGTCATTGGATGTCGGGACTGCGGGCCGGAGGAGACCACCGGGCTGGAGGGGGGGGTTCCGAGCGGCTTCGCCAGGACCCTCTCACAGCGGAGTTCGGGTAGCAGCCCCAGGATCGGTTGCACCACGGGGTTTGTGGCTCATGAGTCCCACCTTACACCACACTAAAATCTTTTCTTGCATCTTGGAGTTTGGGTTCTGATAGAGGGGCTTCCTTTAGCAAGGTCTGGTTACCGGGGTCGACAGGACTAGGGTCTGGGGAGCAAATACTCACAGGAGTGGCAGGGAGTAGTACAAGCAAGGCAGTGTTAGCGTCGTCTGCGTCGGTGGCCACAGAAGTGGTAGCCGAACGGTATATGCTATTGGGTGATATTCCTGATGCAGCACATCAGAATGTGCATGTGTCGTTTGCGTGTCCGTTAGGGTGCCATCTCAAATCGGAGGTAAAGGAAAAACTGTGGAAAGGAGAGTTTGTGGAGATCTTCTCCCTTCTTCCATTAGAGGAATACGTAGACCTGAGGGAGGAAGATAAAAAGGATTCTAAGAAGGAAGAGGAAGAAAAACGGGGGCGGTATAGGAAAATCCCGAAAACCTTCAGGAATTGGCTGCGAGCCTTTTGCATCCTGGTAAGTGTCCTGGGTGAGAAGGCGCCTGAGAAATGCTCTCAGTTATTTTGTTACCTGGACGGTGTATAGGAATCAAATCGCACTTATGGGGGACTGGCCTGGTGGCGGTATGATGAGCAGTTCCATCAAAGGTTATCGGCTAATCCTGGGATGCGATGGGACCAGATGGACCTGTCCTTATGGATGAAGCTGATGATGGCACAGAAGGTGGCTCCCTTTGGGGGGGGGGGCGGCGCCGGTTCTTCTTCCACCTCGTCGGCTGCTCAGCGGAAGGGATTCTGCTGGCTGTTTAATGAGGGCCAGTGTAAGTGGAGCTCCGCATGCCGTTTTAGGCACGAATGCTCCGGATGTGGGTGGGCACATGGATTCAACCAGTGTTTTAAGCACAGTAAGCCCGCTGCAGCAGGGAATGCCGGTGGTGCAGCAGCGCCATCCGCTTCCTCTGGGGTGCTCGCCAGTGAAAGTATGCGCGATGCTCCCATGGCTAAGCAAGTACAGTAACCAGGATGATGCCCGATTATTGCAAGAAGGGTTCACAAGGGGTTTTATCATACCATTCCAGAAACGGTTGGTAGTTCCTCGTTTTCGTAATTTACGTTCTATGGGTGAACATCATGACTTAATATGGGAGAAATTACTTCATGAGGCTCGCTTGGGGCGGATGGCAGGACCATATGCGGAGCCGCCGCTGCCGGATCTTAGGGTTTCTCCTTTAGGGGTGGTGCCCAAGAAGGAGGAAGGGAAATTTCACCTTATCCACCACCTGTTGTACCCGAAAGGGTCATCAGTCAACAATGACATTGACGGGGCTCTTTGTTCTGTTTCTTAAGCATCCTTTGACCAAGCGATCAAGCTGGTAAAGGAGGCAGGACAGGGAGCGCTGTTGGCAAAGGCGGATATAGAATCGGCTTTTCGTCTTCTGCCCATTCACCCGGGATGTCATCATTTATTATGCTGTTATTTTGATAGAAATTATTTTGTAGATCTTTGTTTGCCCATGGAATTTCATGTGCGTCCTTTGAGAAATTTTGTACCTTCCTGGAATGGGTGGTGAGGGTTGAAGCGGTTGAAGTTTGTGGTCCATTATTTGGATGATTTTTTGTGTTTTGGGCCGGCCGGCTCCGAGGCTTGTCGCATTGGGTTAAGGTGTCTTGAATGGGTGACCCATGTTTTTGGGGTCCCTCTGGCTTGCGACAAGACTGTAGAGCCTATTACATGCCTTAGCTTTCTGGGCCTTGAAATAGATACGGTAGCAGGGGAACGTAGGTTGCCACTGGATAAGCTGGAGTCCCTCCGTAATGCCATTACAGAGGTGCGTAGGGCAAAAAAGGTGACACTAGGGACCGTGCAGTCCTTAGTGGGGCGGTTGAACTTTGCGTGTCGCATAATACCGGTGGGAAGGGTATTCAACCGGTTTCTAGCTAAGGCGACCGCGGGAGTACGGTCCCCTCATCCCTTTATCAGGGTCACAGCTCCAATGAGGGAGGATTTAGGTGTATGGGAGAACTTTCTGAAGGACTTCAATGGACGTGTTTTCTTTAGGGATAAGGTTATTGCATCGCCCGAGTTGGAACTTTTTACCGACGCATCAGGAAGCGTGGGTTTTGGGGCCCAAACACTGGACAGCCAGCTCACATAGGAGAATGATTTTCTTTACGGACAATATGGCCGTAGTGGAGGCTGTGAATAATCTTTCGGCTTCTTCTGTTCCAGTGGTTCGACTTCTTCGTCGATTTGTCTTGTATTGTATGCAGATGAATATTGTTTTTCGTGCACGTCATGTGCCGGGATTCTTAAACGTAATTGCTGATTCACTTTCTCACTTTCAGTGGAAAAAATTTCGGTTGGAGGCTCCGGATGCGCAAGTGGAGGGTCTGTCATGTCTGGATCACATGTGGCGGCTCGGGACTTCTTGCTTGGAGGACTGATCAGAGATTCGTTGGCTCCGGGCACTTGGGCAGCGTATAGTAAAGTATGGAACAGTAAGAACGAAGCTTTGGGCTGTACAGGGGATCGGGTCTCCGCAGAGGTACGTCTCGATACTCTCTTATGGTTTCATTGCCACTTGTTCGCGGCAGGGGCTTCTCCGGCGGTAGTCGGCCGGAACCTTTCAGCTAAATGGGTAGGAAGATTCGACAAAGTCTTTTCTAGTACGGCAGGCAGTGAAGGGTTATCGCAAGGGTAAGACGGAACCTGACACTAGGAGACCGGTGTCTTTTGCATTACTTCAACAGCTGTTGGGAGTCCTGCCAGGTCTATGTTTTTCCTCATTCGAGGTCTTGTTATTTGTGGTTGCCTTTGTATGGGCTTTTTTCAGGGCTATTCGGGTGAGTGAAATTGTGAGTGGCAATAGGGTTCGGCAAGGGGGTCTCCAGTTCGCAGATGTGGAATTGGGGGGAGATCACTTAGCCATTCGGCTATGTCTAAATTTCAGTTTGATAAGTTAAGTCTGGAAAGCCTGGGTCTGGATTCCACGCAATTTGGTACCCACTCATTTAGGATTGGGGCTGCCACGGAGGCTGCACGGTTGGGTCTGGGTGATGAATTAGTTAAAAAGATTGGGAGATGGGAATCAATCAGGTTCCGATCTTATGTCCTGCCTGACTGCTTAGTATAAATCAGGCCTGGTGATATGGGGGACACGATGTTATGGCCCGGTGGTTATACGTTATTTTTTTTCCTTTTCAGGTGGAGTCGCATAGATAGTAGGCCATTCCTATGTCTACTCGGCGGAACGGAGAGCTGAGGTTCGGAGACAAGGCACACAGCTGGGTTTTCCAACAGATGTTTTGCAATTGTTTTGGTTTGGTTTCCGGGGTTTTGGTTGGAGAGACATATGTTTAGAATTATTTCGGAGGATAGGTCAGGGTGAGGTTCCCGAATTCATATTGTTACATGCTGGTGGGAATGATTTTGGTCTAGTACCACAAAGGGAATTAGTTTGTTGGATAAAGAGGGATGTGGATAAGTTGAGGTCATTATTTCCTGGGGAGTTCATTGTGTGGTCGGAAACGGGACCGCGTTTCCATTGGTGTTATGCTCAGGACCCCTCAGCTATGGCCAGATGTAGACGCAAGTTTAATAAGTTGGTGGCAATTTTTATTAAAAGGTCCGGTGGGGTAGTAGTCAGACATCGGGAGCTGGAGGATATGTTGCCAGGCTACTTCAGGTGTGATGGCGTGCATCTCTCAGGAGTAGGGTTAGACTTCCTCAACTTGGGCTTCCAGGAAGGCTTGAGACAGGAGTTGTTTATTCGGGGTGGGGGCGCCCAGGTGGCGGTGGTCAAGCTCTGTGCTGTGGCGGGGGATGGATTAGGATAATTGGGGGGTAGGTCGGTTTTTGGTAGGTGGGATAGGTCAGGAGGAATACTTACCCTTGGATTTGGTGGTAGGTTCGAGCTCGTCGGTAGCTCCGAACCTGGGGGTGTAGGGGTGTCTTGGTATACCCTACACTGAAAATGGATGCCCTTGGTGGCTGTGATAATGGTGTAGGGGTGACTTGGTATGCCCCTACAATTGGAAATGGATGCCCTGGGTGGCTATGTTAATGTTTATGTTATACTATGTTATATGGTTATACTATGTTATATGGTTATATGGATGTATTACTGTCAAGTTGTTTAGGTCTTTGTCTTGGTGTATAGTTATGTTAAATGGGGGGATGTCTTACTAATCGTTTTTAATAAAGCCGTGGAATAATTTTGCCAAAATTCATGTGTCCATAATTCTTCTAATAACCAGTGTCATACTTACTGTGTGTTTTTTGTGGGAGTTTTTCAATTTGCATAGAGATGTAGAGTCTCATGATATCATTTTGGTTTAAATTTTAAACAATTACATTTTCTTTCATTTATGTCCTAATATATTGAACAGTAAGATTGAAAGTCTTAAATTGTCTCTCAATAACTTAGTCGATGTAGTGCTCCATACATTTGTATTCTCATCACTATATACTCCTCCATATGCCATCATTGTTCTGTCTAGACCTCCAGCTTTTCTTCTTCTAAAATCTGTGTTCTTCAATACCATTCACATGCTGCATTTTTCATTGTATGAAAAACTGACATTATAATTAGTGCTCACATTGCGTTATCCAGACCATGTGCTCGCAAATACAAGGCATCTGATTTTTAACTTGTTGTGGGAGGGAGGAAATGAACCAAAACCTTTTAAAATATAGCTGAGCATATGCCTTTCTGTTTATTAAAAAGCTCTGCAGCAGGCTACCTGACAGATGTTATTTTTAGTCCTTTTGTTAATACTGTAAGATGTGCAGCTTCCTTGTTATTAGATTTAAGGATGATGTCTCTGATTGTATGCATTATCGAGGGAATGATATGCTTTGCCCCTTCTAAAGCAGCACAGGATGCTCCTAACCTGATTCACAGAGAAATACATTAAAATCAAACGCCTGATTGAAATCAGAGCAAAACCAGTCATCTGGGATAAACATTAAAATTGCTTCTTTAAAACAGATGGTTCTGAAATTCATATTTAATATCAACAGTAAGCGATGCAGTCTATCAAATTTAAGAAATGCTTGAATTTGTAATGAACTTACAAAACTTAGAGAGGTGTTCTGCAAATATTTGAATACGTGTATGTGAATTTCAGTAGCAGCTGGTGAAGCTTAAAGAAGGTGGGGTGCTGGCACTGGCAGAATTACTGCGGTCGCAGGGGAGCCCGGCAGCCCGCCGGCATTGTGGTGGGGCCCCGGCCATGTGGAGCAGCTGCTGGGGCCGCATTGGGTGGCCTATGCTCTTGGGGCCACCCGATGGCAATAGATTTCCTGGGGCCCCGACTGCACTGCACTGCTTTAAGATCGCAACTGGGACCCATTAATGATGTCAGAGCGCCCGCTGGGAGGAAGCCGTCACTTCCTCCCAGCATACACAAAGCCGCATGGGAGGAGAACTCAGGGAGTCTGAGAGGAGGGAGTCAAAGTGGAAGCTCTGACTCCCATCAGCCGAAGGCAGCCACTGGACCCCAGGGAAGTCACCCTCCTGCACCTAAAGGAAGGAAACAGGAGGGTGACTAAAGTTTTAACAGTTTGTGTGTGTGTGAATATCTGTATCTGTGTGTCTGCATGACTGTGTATGTGTGTCTGCATGTGTGTGTGTGAATGTTTGTGTCTGCATGTATGTGTGTGTCTGTGTGTGTATTTTTGTCTGTATTTTATCTCCTTGTATGTGTATCTCTTTGTCTGCATGTGTGTCTATATGTGTAAATTTCTGTATCTGTTTGTCTGCATGCAAGTCTGTATGTGTATCTGTTTGTCTGTATGGGCATCTGTATGTCTTTATGTGTATCTGTTTGCATGTGTGTCAGTGTGTGCCCCTATGTATCTGTATGTGTGTAACAGTCTATATCTGTATGCGTGTCATTCTTTGTATCTGAATGATTGTCATTAAGTGTGTTTGTGCATCTGCATGCATGTCTATATGTGGATTTGTCTGTATGTGTGTCTGTGTATCCGCATGTTAGTCAGTGTGTGTCTCTGTATCTGTTTGTGTGTCAATGTGTGTATCTATGTATCTGTAGAATTCTGTGTATCTGAATGTGTGTCATTCTGTGTGTCTGTGTATTAGCATATGTATCCGTGTATGTATCTGTATGTGTTATATTATACAATTGGAGGTGTGGGGGGAGGGGGAGATATATGGAGGGGGACCCAATGCAATTTTCGCACTGGGGCCCTGTGATTTCTAGTTACGCCACTGGGTGCTGGCCCCTCTGACTTGTTGGGTTCTACCCACCTAAGCCCATGAGATTGCATGCCCTGTTCAACACCATGTTCATTTCCTGTCATTAATAGTAAATAAACCCCTTAGTTTGTGCATGATTTATGTAAATTCTGATGTTATACAGTAACTGATTTCTTAGGGGCTAAACTGGATTATATTCAGTACTTTCACATCTGACAGGGTTATTCACTAAAATGAGAATTCAAGGAGAATTTAAAGATCAAAATAGCTGAACAGGAAAATTTCTTTAAGTTAGCTATGCTTTCCAATCCACTTGTATAGCCTTATATTTGAAATGCACTTTGAATTCAACTTGAATTCTCATGTAAGTAAACAACCCTGTTAAACATAAATCCATCTGCTGATTTAAATTTGTTTGTGCATTCAAATATCCAAGTGGCACAAGTAAAATCCAACTCATTTAAATATACATACAACTACAGTGACTGTATTTAACTCCTTAAGGACCGCAGAAGTACTAGGTATGTCAGGCAAAAACAGTCCTTAAGGACAGCAGCAAATAGATTACTTACCCAATTGCCTCCGTTCCCCCGCCGGTGATCGGTGTTGATCCCGGTCTAGGGAGGATTGCCTGACAGTCCAGACAGTCCTTCCTTCTGCAAAGATATATATACATATATTATATCTATATATAATTTGTATATATTTTTTTATATTAATATATACATACATTAATATAAAAATACACGTATAATTAAATTACACATGGATATATATATATATATATATAATAACTATATATAAATATGGTATATCTATCTATCTATCTATCTATATATATATATATATATATATATATATATATATAATTATAAAATATAAATAAGTAAATAAAAATAAATTTAAAAAATGTTAAACTAATAATAAAAAATATATATATATATATGTAATTTTATTCTAACTGCATTGTGATATTAATATATATATATATATATATATATATATATATATATATATAGAGAGAGAGAGAGAGAGAGAGAGAGAGAGAGAGAGAGAGAGAGAGAGAGAATACCTTGTAGGAAAGCACTCACAGGACTTGATATGGTTAAAAGGAATGCTTCTTTATTGCAGCAAAAATTTAAAGTAGAAAGTGTCTACTTGAAATTTTTGCTGCAATAAAGAAGCATTCTTTTTAACCATATCAAGTCCTGTGAGTGCTTTCCTACAAGGTATTCTATATTATGGCCAGGATTAGCACCAAGGCATTACCTTGACCGGGAGCAGTGAGTGCGGGACACGAGGAGTTTGTATATATATATATCTCAAAATACACTTAGAATGAAATTATATATATATATATATATATATATATATAAATAAAAATATGAAATGTATATATATCCATATACATAATTACACAATAATTTCATAATAATTTCATAAATATACACGTAGACTTTAAATATATAAATATGTATATATATTTAAATTCTATGTGCCTATTTATGTAATATATTTACATAATTAAGTAATTTTATTGACTGCCATTTGAGGAACCTGCCTGCCAACCCAGGACGAAAGCCCAGAGAATGTAATTTGCTAGCACTGTATTTAACCCTGTAACTTTCCATGACACCCTAAAACCTGTACATGGGGGGTACTGTTGTACTTGGGAGACTTTGCTGAACACAAATATTAGTGTTTCAAAACAGCAAAATATATCACAGCAATGATATTGTCAGTGAAAGTGACTTTTTTGCATTTTTCACACACAAACAACACTTTCACTAATGATATCATTGTTGTAATACATTTTATTGTTTTAAATAAACTATTATTTGTGTTCAGCGAAGTCTCCGGAGTATAACAGTACCCCCCATGTACAGGTTTTATAGTGTTTTGATAGTTACAGTGTCAAATATAAGGCTTGATTTTCCTTTTACTCACATTGAAATTTGCCAGATTGGTTATGTTGCCGTTGAGAGCGTATGGTAGCCCAGGAATGAGAATTACCCCTGTGATGGCCTAGCATTTGCAAAAGAAGACAACCCAAGGTATTGCAAATGGGGTATGTTCTGTCTTTTTTAGCAGCCACTTAGTTACAAACACTGGCCAGAGTTAGCGTTCATAATAGTTTTTTGCATTTTTAACACACAAACAAATGTAAATGCTAACTTTGGCCAGTGTTTGTGACTAGGTGGATAAAAAAGAAGACTGGACATACCCCATATTGATTACCTTGGGTTGTCTACTTTGAAAAAAATATGTACATGTGAGGTGTGATTCAGAGATTTATGACAGATATCAATGTTACAATGTCACTATTGATACATTTTGAAATATATATTTTGAAACAGAAATGTCCTTCTTGTTCTTAACTTAACTTGCAAAAAAAAAATCTAAGAGCATATTAACATTGGGTATTTCTAAACTCAGGACAAAATTTAGAAACTATTTAGAAGGGGTGGTTTTTTTTTGTAGTTCTAGATGTGTCACAGATTTTGGGAGTCAAATTTAGAAAAAGTGTGTTTTTAAAAATGTTTTCATCATATTTTATAATTTGTTTTTTAGTAAATTATATATATGATATGATGAAAATAATAGTATCTTTAAAAAGACCATTTAATGTTGAGAAAAACGGTATATAATATGTGTGGGTACAGTAAATGAGTAAGAGGAAAATTACAGCTAAACACAAACACTGCAGAAATGCAAAAACAGCCCTGGTCCTTCACGGTAAGAAAATTGAGAAACAGTCTGGCCACTAAGGAGTTAAACCTTCTTAAAAAGCCATTCAACTCTTGATTTTTTCTTTCTTAACTAATATAAATGAGTAGTTTCTTATCTGTATTTGTGGTTAATGAGCATAAAGAAGCTCATTCTCTAAGTGCAATGTGTCCCTTGAATAATAACGTCACTGAGAGTAACTGTTTGTTGATAAGTTAAAAGAGATGTCCTGGTATCCTATGCTAACCATACATTGGAGACTCACACTCTTGCGAGGTACTAACTAATTAAAGAGTTGATCATGGCAAATTATGTATCACATTAGTATGATATATAAAGTCTACTTACTTAGTAACACATATATTGTGTATTTGCATTTCCACATGAAAACCGCATGTTATCACTGTCAAGTATTATATAAAAGGTCCCAATTTGACTTTTAAAGTGACTTTTACATTTAAGGCCAGAGTAATCAAACTCAAAGGGCTATTTTGACCTTTACTTTAAAATTCATATTGAATTCTCACTTTGGTTAATAACATGATAGCTGCAATAGAATAATGAAAATATGGTTAGCACTAATGATTAATAACTTTGGAGCAGCTTAATTACAATACTCTTAGCTTAGATTTTGAACAATCACTATTTAAGTACTTGTTTGTCTCCCATGTTAATATTAGTGTAGGAACCACCGATATTGGGGTACTGTGACGTTGTGGGCTTAACACGATATGGCCACATAGTGGAACTGAATCCCCATATTTGTTTGCTGAGATAGGTGATTTTAAGTAGCCTTGTAAAATTTAAAACTGTATTTTTGTGTGTGCACTGTTACTTAATCTGTATTTCGACAGCATCACTGCTGAGAAAGGCATTTTTCAGGTGTGCCCCAAATTCCCATTTTTTTCTCTAATTCACAGCCTGGCTTCAGACAGTCAGAAAAACAAAAGACAGATAGTCATATCGTTACCATATGTCTCTCTGGGTGTTCTCTCTTTCTAAAGCAGTTTTATCGTAGTTCAGATCATCCAGTACTCTCAGTGGCTGAGCTGTGCATAAATATTAGATAAGGAAGTCTTTTTTTGTGAAGTGAGAAGCATTTCTTCACTAATTCATAGGTACGCCCCTTCTCGGTCTCTCTGCACGGCCGGTAACCTTCTCCTAAATGCTGCTGGCAAGCTTACTTGCTCCTTTACTTTGGAACAAACTGTCTATCTCCATAAGACTCTCCCCTAGTCCCCAATCATTTAAGAAGTCCCTCAAAACCCATCTCTTCAGAAAAACTTATGAATAGAAGTGATTTCTAGTTCACAAACTTGCTCTTTCCTAAAGGGCCACACTCTACTCTCACATCTGGTTCTGCTACATGTCCTTCTTGTTGTTTGGTTGCTTTCCCCTACAATGCCCTTCCTATTGTGTTTTTATACCCTACCTCCTCTATATTGTAAGCTTGTTTGAGCAGGGTCCTCATCAACCTATTGTTCCTGTAACATTTTGCAATTGTCTCATTTGTTGATAAATGTACCCTTTTTATAATATTGATATGCAATGTGGAATAGGTTGGTACTATATAAATTCCATAAATAATAATCATAATGATAAAAGCACTGATGGTGCTGAAGAAATAGTAAGTATTAATGTTATCGCTATTAAAGCAATTAAATATAGATTTTAAAGTGAACTTGTCATCACACAATACATGATTTCCAAAATCAAGTTATGTAGAGAATAAAATGTGCATACATTTCGGAGATAAATATATGGAGGTTGAGAGTAACCACATAAAGACTGGATCAGTCAACTTTTGGAATTATATGAAAGATGCAATTGTCATTATAATGATTATAATGGAGCGTCGTTCATAAATTTCAGCATAATATAATATTGTTGATGCCCATAGCAAGCAAGCCATATTAATTCAGTAGCTACAGGTGATCGTAAGCTACCGACTGCAGAGTAATAACATTGCCATTGCCTAGCAACAGAAAATACTCTAGTAAGTCATAAGTTACAGAAACTCACATAACTCATAAAACACTGATTACGTTTTGCCATTGCCAGACAAACATCCTGATGTTTACAAGGCCATAGCATACATTTAACTATACGTAAATGGCAATAATACATATCTGCAATGCACTGACTTTAATTTTATAAGGTAATGTGCAGCAGGAAATGTTAAAACTCTCTAGAATAGAACATCACATCTTGATAAAATATACCAATTTTCTCATCATTACAGTGCCGTCCATGAATGAGAGTAGAAGACCAGTACTCCAATGTGAATTGGAGAGTCCTATTGTTTTTTTTAGATAACTCATTGGGACCCTTTGGCCTAGAGTTGCTAAGATGACCTATTGCCTTAACTGGAGTAGGAGCAGGACCTGGATACCTACTGTGAGTTTCCATTGAGGTCCATACACCTGTTCTCCGAATTGTGCAATCAATGTGAATGGAGGCTATCTAGACTGGACCATGCAGGAGAGTCTGTCACTCTCTATTATGGAATATGTACAGAAAAAGAGGGAACCAGCTGATATTCTAAGAATAAAGAATTGTACAAAACATAGTGTAAATCCACATTAATTGAATTACATGTGCTGTTATCAAATGTACTCACAAGGTAGAAGGGTAATCAGGCATATATAAGCTGCTATTTTTCAACCTACCACCTGGACTCTTGCATCTTAGTGGTGAACGTCCAGAGAAGTAGATCATAAGATGAAAAAGCAGCAGGAGGATCCTATGTGGATTATTGATTCTGCACAATCCACTAACTCATAGGTCTATTGAGCATCGGCCACACATGGATTTGCAGGATAAACCAAGGAAACCATAGATACATTTGTTTGGCCTGGAGAGACACTGTCTCCAGCTATTTGACAAAGCAGCCAATAACTCATTCTGACAGCATCATAGTGACCTGGACTGTGTAGACATGTAACATTTGTCAGATGCATGCAGCCCTGGTTCATACAGTTGATATATATGAAGAACATGGTTATTGTCCGAGAATGTTGATGCTCATAGTACAGCAACATCACTTATCTTGTGGACAGGCGGAGGGTATGGATGTAACTTCTATACTCTTTGGATTTCTACTTCAAAGTGGAAGATTAATGTATGCTTTGTTTTGTTTGTTTCTTAAGTTATGGTTTAATTACATTTATGATTGCTGATAATGACTTTATTGTTTGTTCTATGCTTGCAATAGTTTATCATGTACTCCTTTGCGTGTTCAAGTGGTTATTTTTGGTAGTGGGATGCTTTCCACTTTTAATAATGCCTTTGCTCATCTAGTGAATATAGTGAACATCCCTACTCATTTACTTCCAGTTAATTGCTCATTTTTAGCTTCCATAATGATAGCCCACTACTTATTCAGTACTGTTTACTAGTCGTGATGCTCCACCTCAGAGAAATGTGGAGGACACTGTCAATCAACTCAATTTCCTCAGAAGACATACTCTCTTGGGAATATTTACCATTACTTTTCACATTGCTATTCACATTGTTCTATTTAACTGTCTCTTTTTCCAATTTGTTTCTTCTTTTCTCTTCTTTTCCCCATCCATTTATTATAAGCCTTTTTTATTTAGCACCAAAATAATGGGACATTTAGAGATTCACGACCATATCTAACATCAATAGCATTTTTAATAGAGTGTGAGCACAGATAAAGACAGTACATGCAGAGAAATATGTAAAGAACAGTGTATAGAAATTGAATATAATTTCACAGTTGTTTGATAATACCTCGTTTTTCATGTTATATGAACAAAAGTTAGACAACAAGAAAACATGCTAGTCTATCATGTCTAAGCGTTTGACAACGCACTAAAAGGTATAACAGGCATGTGAATATAGGAAAATTCCACATACAACTAGGTGGTAACACTGCACATGGTTAACCCTCTTTAGAAAAGGTTAAATCGATTTGGTGTCTATAACTAAGTAGCGATTCTTCATAGAATACTAGTTGGGCACAAGGAAACAGACGTTTTCACTAGTTTCTTTGGTATGTTACTGCACTTCTAAGTTTGAAAAAATTAAAAACAAAAAGTAAAAGGCAAGAAATAAAAGGCAGGATCTCTGCACATATGTGAAAATGTCAGCAAGAATCAGGATCACAGGTTTAGGTAACCATTATTTAGCCCTTGGTGGAAAAGCTGCGTCAGCCAGTACCTAGGTTTGGGAACTCTTGGAGACAGCTGAGAGGCATTGCTGGACAAGACGGCCCAGCCTCAGGCCGTAGTGAGGACCTGCATCCTGAAACCACAGACTTGCGGGCCCGTGGCAGAGTCCAAGATCTTCTTTTTTAGGGTCTGACAGAGACTCCAGGTGTTCATTTGCCGCCTGCGGCGTAGAGTCACCTGCCGCTGTGGTTAATTATGTGGGAATATATCCCTCACCTTCTGCTTCCTGCTCTCCCTCTCAGCCTTGTACCGGTGCTGCCACAATACGAGCCTCCAGTTGCACCCAGAAGTGAACAAATATTTTGTTGAGGCATGCCAGTGCTTAAATGTGCCAGATGGAGCTGTATCAGACTGTGCAGGCCGATGTTCAAGTGAATTGCATTTGTCCGCCATCTTGGAGAAGCATGCAGCGGTTCAAATCTGTGCAATATTAGTTGCTTGCATACAGCAGAGGTAAGTAGAGCTTAAGGTGCCAGGATGTCCCTCCCTCACGGGCGTCGGAGGGGGGAAGGGTGTTCCACCAAGGCGTCTGTAACAGATCACCTTGCACCCCGACTGGGTACCTCCATTGAAGGATGCTCCTAGCGCTTCCTGAGGACTCCAAGCACTCCAGCAGACACCATAACCACCGTAGACTCCTTCAGGTAGCAGAACAGGAACAAGCTCTTACAAGAGCTTAGTAGTGATATAGCAAGAGAGTATGACTAGCATAGCAATCCCTTGTAGCAGATTCCCCTAATAAAAGACAGCACTCCAAATTGAGGGTGAAGTAGAACTCTGTTTACTTGGCACCAAAGGGCCTTCTTTTATGCAGGTTTAACACATACAGGACCACCCACAGGGTTTTTCAGAACAACCAATAAAAACATTACAACACATACAATAAAGTAAACCACTCCCAGCAGAAATCCTCCCCTCTGCCTGTGATACAATTATCTCAAGACAATAGACTAACTTAATTAGCACAGGCAGAAAATATACAGTTTTTACACAATTCTTATAACTTTAAAGGTATGAATGCAATATTAATAATAGAGTCCTTCAAATATAAATATACTCAAAAATCATTCAAATTGGTCCAGTGGTTCAAAAGTTAGGTCGAAAGTCCTTTGTGACCACTGAAGCATGGCTTTTCCAGCCCAAACCAGTTCCACGGAGTCCTCTATCCTGGAGATAATTGGGAAGTAATCCAATTATTTCCAAGGACAGAGGCAAAACTCCATTGAACACATGGTATCAAAAGACAATAAAATACATAAAAATATATAACTGTGCAGCTATTGCATAAAACAGGTACATTCAACATCCTCAGATAGCTTAGATCTGAGCGCACATTATTGCTGAATGGTGCTCAGATCACATACATACAGTTCAATTGCCATGGAGCCAAAGTCTTTCACATAGTCTTTCGTTATACGAATGGGCTCCCTGGCATAGCTATCTGGTGTATCACTGTTCAAATAGGGCAAGTACCGAATGACCCGGCTTTCGTGTCTTTGCAGGGGAAAATCAAGCGTTTCAACATGGGGCCATTCTAAAGGCAGCAGGCTGGCAACCAGGCTCCTCCAATGCACAGTGGCGAGATTGGTCTCGTCACAGCGTTCTTTGGTAGATTGTGAGTAGAGGGATCGGCTGCCTTTCCCACCCTCGTGTCTGCAGGTAGGCTGCAGCTAGGCCACAGGGTTGCCCCAGTAGGATGCTGACCGGAGGTAGTGGGGCCAAAAGCAAAGTTTGGTAGCCCCAGGAATGCTATAATTCAACAGGTTTGGCTAAAGTCAGAATTATCGGTCAGAAAGACAGCTAAATAGTCAAGATAGAGAGTCTTATTTAGGAGCTCATGTGATGTGCGCCCACTGCCATGCCAGTCAGGCCTCGCCCCCCCATAATGCACCTTTTTAAATCTAATTAGTGACAAGCTCTGTTAGTCATTAATTAAGGTAGACAGGTTTACACCCCCTACCCTCAGCCATGACCAGGGAGTAAGGGCTATTACATTTAAAAAAAACCAGCAAGGACATTGTAGTCCTCTATAGTCCCAGCTCATGGCAGCACATAGGGGATATGTGAGAAAGGGGTGGTGGACATGCATTTGCTTATCAACCAACCCCCACCAATATTTTTAAAATGGGCATGAAAGGTTTTGTTTGTTTACACTGGGTCTGTGGTGTAGGTTCTGTCATTTTTAACAATGTGGGTTATTTGGTGGCTACCCGGTTTGGATTGTGCTAGATGCATAATTGACTTTATCTACCTTTAGAAGGAATCTAAAAGCTGTTTCGCCTCTAAAAGTCTGTTTTTATAGTACATGAGTCAGTACGACTATGTATGCTAGTTGAGTGTTTGCCAAGTCTATATTACTTTTGTTATATTTCTGATTCCATTGTTTTTTTTATAATTAGGAACATATGCTATGATTTGGCCTCCCACCAAAGCCTTAGAAGTCTGCCCATTTTGTTATCTATATGGTCCAAGTTGTTCTCTGTTGTCACGGCTGCTAGTGTGGTCCAACAAGCGGAAACTATGTAAACATATACATAAAAAAAGGAAGTAAATAAAAGGACAGAACGTAAACCAGACCTTAGAATGACAGGACTAATACGCTAGAGATAGAGAATGGTCAAAGGGAAAGCCGAGGTCAAGGAAGCCAAAAATATTCAGATACTGTTTAAACAAGCCAAGTCAGGGGAACCAGAATTCGGAATAACCAGGGAAAAGCCAAGATCAGGATACCAGGAAGTCAGATTCACAAGGATAAATGCACTCTCGGGAACCAGGAACAGGAAACCACGACAGGGCAAGGAACTTGAGTGAATTAGGGATTTAAATATCCCTCTCTGGGCTCTGATTGGTCAGAGGGTGATCTCTGACCCCAGAAAGTGCATGTGCGTTGACATCGTGACGTCACGCGCACGTCTGTATAAATTTGAGGTGCGGAGCTTGTGGTGTGCGCGACCACGTGGTCAGTGCCATCTTTGATTTGGGCGCAACGCCCAGAAGACGCGGAGGAGCGGTTCCTCAAATTTACCTCAAAACTAAATTGATTCTGGATGACTTGTTATGAGCGCTAGATGGTACATGATGTTTTGCATCATCTTTCTGATCATCCTGGGAGTTGGACAACAGAGGAGAGACAGATCTATCCATCCGTCATGTTGAAGTCGCCTCTTATAATTATTATTATTGGCATTTATATAGCTACAAATTATTCTGCAGTACTTTACAATATTATAAATATAAAGGGGAAATTTAGCAATAAATGAGACACATACAAAATGTATGTAACAATAGATTGATGAGGACCCTGCTACAATGAGCTTACAATCTATAGGTAGAATATAAAAAAGACAATAGTGTCACGATAGTGACCCCTTCTCACAGAGTATAACCCAGAGGAGGACGTACACCAGATCTTAGAGTGGCCGGACTAACGTTATAGAGTAGTCAAAGGGATAGCCAGAGGTCAAGGGATTACAGAAGATGGATAAACGATATAACCTAGCCAAAATACAGAGAACCAGAGAGCAGAATAGTCAAAACGGAGAGCCAATAGTCAATAACCAGAAAACAAACACTCAAGAAATATATAAGCACTAGAGGAACCAACAGGAACAACACTAGGGCGCCTTACAACTTACAGGGATGTCTTTATATAGTGTGGGGTTTCTAAATATGCATTTTCTTTCCTGACTACGGCGCGCCGTTTCATAAATGGGAGTGCGTTGTGAGCAGCTGGCGTCAGAAGGGCTGTGCCGCTCACCGGAAGTGTTTGAAGAGAACGCCGTGCTGCGTGGTTCCGAGGAGGAAGGGTAAGGTATTGTTACAGTACCTCCCCTCTAGAACTACCCTCAGGGCAGGCGGAATGCTGCATTTCAAATAAATGAACCAGGCGCGGGGCGTGAACATCAGATGTATCCACCCATAAATGCTCTTCGAGACCGTAACCCTTCCAATACAAGAGATATTGAAGTTTTCCCCTAGAAACACGGGAATCTAAAATGAACTTCACTTCGTATTTGTTTTGATCCTCAACTATAGGAGGAAGAGGTTTCAAGGGTCTTTGAGTAAAATGATTACATATTAAAGGTTTGAGAAGGTAAACATGAAATGAGTTAGGTATCTTCATGGTAAAACGCAGTCTATAACGCAAACGCAGACGCAGTCTATGGCAAACGCAGTCTATAACATACAGGGTTGATGTGTTTAATGACTTAGAATGATCCCATAAAATGTGGGTCAAACTTCATGGACGGGACTTTAAGTTTTATGTTACGAGTACTCAGCCATACTCTGTCTCTCACCATGAATTTAGGGGCAGCCCTTTGATGCCTATCAAATCAAAATATGTTTAACACCTAACCAAGTTTCTTTCATATCCTTGACAGTGCTGTAAACACTCGGCACTCCTGTAGATGAAAAAGAACTCGGAAGGGTAGTAGGGTTAAAACCGTAATTGATAAAAAAAAGGGGGCTGTGTTGAGTAGATTCGTGCACCTGATTATTACGGGCAAATTCAGCCCATGGCAGCAACTCTACCCAATCATCTTGATGTTCTGAAGTGAAACAGCGGATATACTGTTCTAGACATTGATTCATCCTTTCCGTAACCCCATTCGATTGGGGATGGTAAGAAGAAGATTAAGGTGGATACCTAATTGTTTACAAAATGCTCGCCAGAACCGTGAAACAAATTGCGGACCCCTGTCGGAAACAGTATCTTGGGGTATGCCATGTAAATGTACCACCTCCCTTATAAACAAAGAAGCCAGTTCGGAAGAAGAAGGTAATTTGATAAGTGGAACCAGATGGGACATTTTAGAGAATCTGTCTATAATAGTCAATATAACACTGTGATTCTTAGAATGAGGCAGGTCAACTACAAAATCCATGGCAATACTCAACCAGATATATCTGGAATAGGCAATGGCACGAGAAGACCAAAAGGACGACCTTTGGGTGATTTAGTAGAGGAACAGATACTACAGGCAAGAACAAATTCACGAACATCCTTCTTCTATGAAGGCCACCAGAATTGTTTCTCAAGTAACGATTCAGTTTTATGTATTCCTGGATGCCCTGCCAGTTTGGAATCATGCACAAGGGATAGGACTCTATTTCGATAGGCTAAGGGCATGTACGATTTTCCCCGGGGAAAAGTCAATGAAGTACGATCCTGGAATTTGGATAGTTCTTCCATCAATCCCAAAGAGATTTTACCATGAACAGTGGCAACTATGTGATCAGTAGAGATTATGGAGGACAATAAGTTTTTGGGGGGTGATAAATGTTCATATTGGCGGGATAGGGCATCAGCTTTAATATTTTTTGATCCAGGTCTATATGTTACAATGTAATTGAAACAAGTTAAAAATAAGGACCACCGGATTTGCCTGTTGGACATTTTTTTTGCTTCTCCGAAATAAGAAAGGTTCTTATGATCAGTAAGAATGGTAATAGGGACGGGTGACCCTTCTAGCAAGTGACGCCATTCTTTAAGAGCAGAAATAATAGCCAACAATGCCCTATCCCCGATATCATATCTTTTTTCCGTTTCCGTTAACTTCTTGGAAAAGAATCCACAGGGATGTAGAGGTTGATCATCCGAAGGTCTTTGAGATAGTACAGCCCCTATACCTGTTTCTGATGCATCTACCTCAAGTAGAAAAGGATGGGAAGGATTGGGATGTCTTAATACTGGGGCTGAAGAAAAAGCTTCTTTTAACCTCTCAAACGCTCTCTTAGCCTCTAGACCTCACTCCATATGATTCCTTCCTTTTTTTGTCATGGCAGTAATAGGGGCGGTTATAGAGGAAAACCCCTTAATACATTTCCGGTAATAATTTGCAAACCCCAGGAAGCATTGGATGGCTTTAAGTCCAACGGGCAAGGGCCATTGCTGAATAGCTTCCAGCTTTTTTGATTCCATTTGAAAACCAGTTCCTGATATTATGTAACCTAGGAAATGCACTTCGTCTTTGTCAAACAAGCATTTCTCCAGCTTAAAGTAGAGTCCGTTTTTTAATAATTTAGAAAGAACCAACCTGACGTGTTCATGGTGTTCTTTCATGTTTTTAGAGTAGATCAATATATCATCTAAATAGACTATTACAAACATCTGTAAATAATCTCTTAAAACATCATTAATGAAGTCTTGGAAGACTGCAGGGGCGTTACATAACCCGAAGGGCATAACCCGGTACTCGTAGTGACCATAGTGAGCATTAAAGGCAGTCTTCCATTCATGCCCTTTCTTAATCCTGATTAAATTGTATGCTCCCCGCAAGTCCAATTTAGAAAAGACAGTTGCTCCTTTCAACCTGTCGAAGAGTTCAGTAACTAATGGTATAGGATAAACGTTCCGTATAGTTATTTTATTTAATCCCCTATAATCAATACAGGGTCTTAAATCTCCCTCCTTTTTGGATACAAAGAAAAAAACTGCACCAGCTGGAGATGAAGATTTTCTAATAAACCCTTTTCTTAGATTTTCTGTAATGTATTCTTCTAATACCTTATTCTCAGTCATAGAAAGGGGATATACAGTACCTCTAGGGGGCAAAGTGCCAGGTAGCAAGTCGATGGCGCAGTCGTATGCACGGTGAGGAGGTAATCTTTCTGCCTCCCATGGTTCAAAGACAGCTTTTAGATCTAAATATTGTTTTGGTTTCTGGGTGTCAAAGGTTCTACAGTTGGTACAGTAATCAGACCTACTGGTTTGATTGGAGTAATACACTCTATGAGACAAGAATCTCCCCATTTTAGACTTTCTTTTCTCTCCCAGTCTATTGAAGGATTATGTTTGGAGAGCCAAGGAAAGCCAAGAATAACAGGAAAGATGGGAGAAGTGATTTGTTGCAGGGTTATAACCTCCTTATGAAGGGAACCTACGGACAATACCAGTAGAATTGTTTCTTGAGTGATCAGCGGTACCGACAGTGGTCTACCATCTATGGCCTCAACGGCCAAGGGTGCGGATCTATTTTGAAATGGGAGAGCATGTTTTTGATCCACAAAATTCTCAGCTGCCCCAGAATCTATTAAGGCAATGGTTGATACCTTTTTTCTTTCCCATTCTATAACCACTGGTAGAAGAAGCCTAAGATCTTTCTTATCATTGAAGGAGGACATACACATAACACCCAAGCCCTGTCCTCATTGAGGGTTTAGGTGCTGGAGTTTTCCGGGCGGCTAGGCATGTTAAGCGGGTGTAACGGACCGTTTTGCACAAAAGGGGAAAAAAAAACGCTTAGACAATAATCCCCCTTTCAGAGACAGGCACAGCTACTGTAGAATCACCAAAACTCATGAACTGAATACAAGTGAATGCTCCAAACTCCCGAACGGCATACAAGGGAATGCTCCAAACACTCGAACTGCATACAAGGGAATGGTCCAAACACTCGAACTGCATACAAGGGAATGGTCCAAACACTCGAACTGCATACAAGTGAATGCTCCAAACTCGAACGGCATACAAGGAATGCTCCAAACTCCCGAACGGCATACAAGGGAATAAGGTAGCACTCCAAATACACGAACAGGAACCATACGAATTGCTGCTACCAGACGAACAGGAAAAGCTCCCAAGCGGCTTACACTCCTGGCAATCAGTCCTTAGCAGCATACAGTAAATCCCCCCAAAGACGAGACAGAGCTCCGTGTTGAGGGTCAAGCAGTGGTCTGTTTAATGAGGGCTACCTGCCCAGCTTTTATGCAGGTCTCCCACCTGGTGGACACTCCCCTAGGGGACCAAATGGGAGACTGTGACAAGGGACAGACAAGTATACAAAAAGGACACACAGTCACAGTATATTCCCACAATGCATCCTGGCTTCCTCCCCTCTGCCCTGGGAGATAATTGGGAAGTAACTCAATTATCTCCCAAGTCAAAGGCAAAACTCCATTACACACGTGGGAACACAAAACCAGCATTATACTTTAAAATGCACAAAGTAACATTTACTACATAAAACACAGACATGTAACATATCCCCAGATAGCTCAGGTCTGAGTGCACATTATTAGGTGAATGGCACTCAGACTACACGAATACAGTTTTAATTGCCATGGAGCCAAAGTCTTTAATTCCACGAATAGGCTCCATGGCATAGCTATCTGGGTTAAAACATTCCTCCAACATAAAATACCGAATTTACATGCATTCGTTCAATCCGTGCGAATTAGAACCAGGGGTTGGAGGTTCAGCGGTGCCTGCACGTAAAAGTGTCCGGGTTTGGTGCATGAAAGCCGGGCAGACAAGCGCTGGCTGCCCGGGGAGCTCCAGAACACCGCCATCGTGTGGCGGCTAAGTGTAACCGCGACCACCCAGTAACAATCAATTAAGCTGCGGTTAACCGCAGCTACTGGGTGGTCAATTGCCGGCACACGCTCGTTAAGCCGCGGTTAACCGCGGCTTCAGGGAGGTAAATGGAGGGCGCACTCCAGCTTCTGGGTGGCCAATTAAGGTCGCCGGCCGGCTTCCCACGGCTCTGGGGAGGCTGAAAAGAGACTGTTTGTTTGGTAGATGGAATCTACCGAACGGCTGTGCAGAAAGGGAGAAATAAATCCTTCTGCACAGTAAAATTAACCCTTTAGCTGCCGGTCCATAATCCAAAGGCAGCAGGCGGGCAACCAGGCTCCTCCAATGCAATGTGGCGAGATTGGTTTCGTCACATCTCTCCCCTTTTCCAAACAGACTAACAGGGTATCTGACCTCCTGCCGGTCAGTGCCCTTGTTAGTCCAGCAGCCCACCCACAAAACATAATCAACAGCACAGCCCACCCACAATAAATGGTTACTACACCTGGGTAGAGAAGAAGCTTGTCCATGTCCAGGTGCCTCACCACGGCTGTGCTGGGTACGGGTACGCTGCCTTGGTGGGTTGCTGCGTGGGCAGAGACCAGCGGCACTCTGCCCTGTTGCCAGCGCTACTGGGAGGGTAGCCTGGTGGAAGCCTGGTTGTTGGAGGGGGAGACCGACTGTCTCCCCTTTAAATACACCGCTCTGCTGCTGCTGCTGGAGACTGACTGTCTCCCCTTTAGATGCACAGTCCTGCTGCTGGAGACCGACCGTCTCCCCTTTAGCTGCACAGTCCTGCTGCTGGAGACCGACCGTCTCCCCTTTGGTTACCCATCTCTGCTGCTGGAGGGGGAGACCGATTGTCTCCCCTTTGGCTAAACAGCCCTGTCGCTGGGGGGCAGGACCGACCGTCCCTACCCCCTGTGCTGGCAGTGTAGAGACTACGGTCCCATCTGCACGGTTGTGGGGCTTACTGTCTCCCCTTTGTACATTAAGCTGCCGCTGGGGAGAGGGGGTAACAAGCTCCTCTCCCATACATACTTCCAGCTGTGGGGGAGGGAGACCGACTGTCTCTGCTCCCAATACAGAGTCCTGCTGCTGGGGAAAGGAGACTGGGCTCTCTATTCCCGGTAGGACACTCTGCCGCTGGGGAATGGAGACGGGGCTCCCAATTCCCAATGATCTGTGCTGCCGCTGGGGAATGGAGACTGGGCTCCCAATTCCCAAAGCATCATTCTGCCGCTGGGGAATGGAGACTGGGCTCCCAATTCCCAAAAAATCACGCTGCCGCTGGGGAGGGAGGACACTGCTCTCCTCTCCCTGGACTTCCCACTGCCTTCCCGGCATATCACTTGGCTGCTGGGGGGCAGGAACAACTACCTCTGCCCCCTGTATCTCAGCCTGCCGCTGGGGAGGGAGGACGCTGTTCTCCTCTCCCTGCACTTTACACTGCCTTCCCGGCATATCACTCTGCTGCTGGGGGCAGGAACAACTACCTCTGCCCCCTGTAACTCAGCCTGCCGCTGGGGAATGGAGCTCAGGCTCCCAATTCCCTGCAATATCTCCCGCTGGGGAATGGAGCTCGGGCTCCCAATTCCCTGCAATTCATTCTGCTGCTGGGGGACAGGAGCGACTATCTCTGTCCCCTGTAACTCAGCCTGCCGCTGGGGAATGGAGCTCAGGCTCCCAATTCCCTGCAATATCTCCCGCTGGGGAATGGAGACTGGGCTCCCAATTCCCAATAAATCACACGGCCGCTGGGGAATGGAGACTGGGCTCCCAATTCCCTGCAGGACCGGTGGAGAGACCTCGGTCCCATCTCTACCGGCCACCTGGGGTTCTTCCCAGAAAATATCCACAATGTCTTCCCAGCTGAATGGGTCTGGTTCTGGCTCTGTCACCTTGCTGTCCTGCTGAATCTTCTCAATGGAGTGGAAGAGATCTCGGTAGTCCTGCTCCAGTTCCCACTCCAGGGTTGCTAGGTGAGCCAGGTCTTGCTCAATGTCGTGAGTGTCGTCCCAGTCATACCTGCTCTCCCTCCACTCCAAGAGATCACTGAACCGGGCTTGTGTAGGGCTCCCAAATTCAGGCTCTGAAAAAGCCTCCCATAACAAGCCAGGACCATCAAACTCCTCTCCCTCTGGCTTGTCATGCTCGGCTGTCCAGGGCAGGTACTGTGCCCCATACCACCAGAGCGCCTGGTAGGCATCTTCCAGCCAAATCTCCTGCCATACCCGGTGCTCCAATTCCTTCACCCATTCATCTAGGGGCTGCTCTCCCAGGAAGGGCATCCGCAGGGCCACTTGCTTCTGCAACCGCTGCTCTTCACTGGGGAGACTCTCACCCCGCTGGTACTGTACATTATCCAGGGCCTGGTACCAGATGCCTTTCCTTAATGCATCCCGGCCATCCAGGTCCTCCTCCTCGTATGACACTGCTGGTTCCATGCTGTTGCTGTCAGGGTCGCTGTACTCAGACATGCGTTGCCCTCAAATTGTAAATCCAAGGAATGGTGTCGCCTGTAGCTGTCCTGTAGTCTGTGGGAACGATCCCGCCGCTTGCCACCAATTGTAACGGACCGTTTTGCACAAAAGGGGAAAAAAACCGCTTAGACAATAATCCCCCTTTCAGAGACAGGCACAGCTACTGTAGAATCACCAAAACTCATGAACTGAATACAAGTGAATGCTCCAAACTCCCGAACGGCATACAAGGGAATGCTCCAAACACTCGAACTGCATACAAGGGAATGGTCCAAACACTCGAACTGCATACAAGGGAATGGTCCAACACACTCGAACTGCATACAAGTGAATGCTCCAAACTCCCGAACGGCATACAAGGGAATAAGGTAGCACTCCAAATACACGAACAGGAACCATACGAATTGCTGCTACCAGACGAACAGGAAAAGCTCCCAAGCGGCTTACACTCCTGGCAATCAGTCCTTAGCAGCATACAGTAAATCCCCCCAAAGACGAGACAAGGCTCCGTGTTGAGGGTCAAGCAGTGGTCTGTTTAATGAGGGCTACCTGCCCAGCTTTTATGCAGGTCTCCCACCTGGTGGACACTCCCCTAGGGGACCAAATGGGAGACTGTGACAAGGGACAGACAAGTATACAAAAAGGACACACAGTCACAGTATATTCCCACAATGCATCCTGGCTTCCTCCCCTCTGCCCTGGGAGATAATTGGGAAGTAACTCAATTATCTCCCAAGTCAAAGGCAAAACTCCATTACACACGTGGGAACACAAAACCAGCATTATACTTTAAAATGCACAAAGTAACATTTACTACATAAAACACAGACATGTAACATATCCCCAGATAGCTCAGGTCTGAGTGCACATTATTAGGTGAATGGCACTCAGACCACACGAATACAGTTTTAATTGCCATGGAGCCAAAGTCTTTAATTCCACGAATAGGCTCCATGGCATAGCTATCTGGGTTAAAACATTCCTCCAACATAAAATACCGAATTTACATGCATTCGTTCAATCCGTGCGAATTAGAACCAGGGGTTGGAGGTTCAGCGGTGCCTGCACGTAAAAGTGTCCGGGTTTGGTGCATGAAAGCCGGGCAGACAAGCGCTGGCTGCCCGGGGAGCTCCAGAACACCGCCATCGTGTGGCGGCTAAGTGTAACCGCGACCACCCAGTAACAATCAATTAAGCTGCGGTTAACCGCAGCTACTGGGTGGTCAATTGCCGGCACACGCTCGTTAAGCCGCGGTTAACCGCGGCTTCAGGGAGGTAAATGGAGGGCGCACTCCAGCTTCTGGGTGGCCAATTAAGGTCGCCGGCCGGCTTCCCACGGCTCTGGGGAGGCTGAAAAGAGACTGTTTGTTTGGTAGATGGAATCTACCGAACGGCTGTGCAGAAAGGGAGAAATAAATCCTTCTGCACAGTAAAATTAACCCTTTAGCTGCCGGTCCATAATCCAAAGGCAGCAGACGGGCAACCAGGCTCCTCCAATGCAATGTGGCGAGATTGGTTTCGTCACAGCGGGAATGTCCTTTTTTGCCACAATACAGGCATAACCCCTCCCTTCTAGGTTATTGTTTCTCTGTCTCAGACAATCGTGTAACTCCCAATTGCATTGGCTCTGGAGGAGTAACCACTGATGTCTCAGACGAGGGATATGTCAATGCTAGGCATTCCGGCACCCTTCTAGGTCTATCCCTAGAGTTTTGCCTATGCCAGAGTCACTCGTCAATATGGGCAAGATAAGTGATTAATTCTTCCAGAGTATTAGGTAAATCTCTGGTAGTTACTTCATCTAAGAGTTTGTCAGACAATCCATTCATAAATACATCTACAAACACTTGTTCATTCCATCTAACCTCAGCAGCAAGTGTACGAAATTCCAGAGCATAGTCAACTAGGGAACGTGAACCTTGACTCAAACATAACAGAGTTTTGGCAGCGTTAGTCCTTCTCCCTGGAGGGTCAAAGGTTCTCCTAAAAGCTGCGACAAATTCAGCATAGTTAAAAACTATTGGGTTATCATTTTCCCACAAGGGATTAGCCCAGACTAATGCTCAATCTATTAATAGGGTGATTATATTGCCAATTTTAGCCCTGTCAGTGGGATATGCTCTTGGATGGAGTTCGAAATAAATGCTGACTTGGTTCAAGAAACCTCAACATACCTTAGGATCACCCCCATATCGAAGAGGGGACGTAGCATGATTGGAAGTGCCTGCAGCAACCATTTCCATAGGGTGTTCCTGAGGTCTCTGGGCAGGGATTTGCTCCTCCGGATGGAGATGAGCAGTACGGGTTAGTAAGGTTTTTACGGCAAGAGCAATCTGGTATATACGATGATCCAGTTCCTCAAACCGATTGTCAGGTACCGGCTCAAGAGGGTTAACACCTGCAGGGTCCATGGCCCTAGTATAATGTCACAATAGTGACCCCTTCTCACAGAGTATAACCCAGAAGAGGACGTATACCGGACCTTAGAGAAGCCGGACTAACGGTATAGAGTAGTCAAAGGGATAGCCAGAGGTCACGGGATTACAGAAGACAGATAAACGATATAGCCTAGCCAAAATACGGAGAACCAGAGAGCAGAATAGTCAAAACGGAAAGCCAATAGTCAATAACCAGAAAACAAACACTCAAAAAATATATAAGCACTAGAGGAACCAACACTAGGGTGCCTTACAACTGACAGGGATGCCCTTATATAGTGCGGGGTTTATAGCTTTAAAACCATGCCCCCAAAAGGTCCAGGGCGTGGTCGCGTTTGGACTAAGTCGGCATTTACTTGCCGACTATGGCGTGCATGCTCCGTTTCATAAATGGGAGAGTGTTGTGAGCAATCCCCGCTTATAGGATACGTAGAGAAGTATTGGTCTTTTACTCCGTATGTGGAAGAGAAAGACAGATGATAGGGCAGTAAGTCTGGTAAAGATGGTGTATATAACAACAGAGTATAATACAGTTTACTCACGTTTAGTAGAGTTTAAGCCAGCTCTAGTGTGAATAGTGAATACAACGGTATAATCGGCGAAAGACTTAACCCTCTACACGTATCCTACAAGCGGGGATTATACCGCTGTACGCTATTCACACTAGAGATGGCTTTAGCTCTACTAAACGTGAGTAAGACTGTATTAGACTCTGTTGTTATATACACCATCTTTACCAGACGTACTGCCCTATCATCTGTCTTTCTCTTCCACATATGGAGTAAAAGACCAATACTTCTCTACGTATCCTATAAGTGGGGATTGTACCGCTGTATGCAATCCACACTAGAGCTAGTTCAGCTCTACTACAAATGAGTAGAATTACCATAGATCTCTTCTTCCTGCATATCAACCCTCTCATCAGACGTATTTGCACTATTATTTGTTTCTTTCTTTACATACAGATCCTGAAAAGCCATCTTCACGTGACCCTTAGAGAGAATACCCCTCCACATAGGCCGTCGGTGCCCCACCAGGCCCTACTAAAGACTTTGTTTTGGCATCACCTACATTTTGGACTTTGTTCATTTTCTAACTGCACTTTAGTCAGCTTTGGCACAACCTTCCTCTGTTTTGTCTTGTATATTGGAAGACAATGTAAGGATTGACAGAGGGGCAATGTGTGAGAGGAGTAACAGGAGAGAAAAATCAGCCTGGCATCAGCATTCATTACATACTGTAGCAAGGCAGTATAGTTTCTGGGGAGACAAATTAGGAGAGAATTAGAGTAATCAATGCGAGAGATTACTTGCATATGAACAAGCTCCTTAGTAGCATCTTCTGTAAGAAAGGAGGGCAATATTTTTAAGGTGGAAATGGCGGGAGCTGGCAACAGATGTGAGGAGCAAAAGTAAGGCAAGAATCAAAGATAATACCAAGACAGTGAGTTTTCAAAGACAGGCTGATGCAGGTACCATCAGCTTACAGGATGAGCAAAAGAGAAGGATCAATATTATGAGGAGGCAAAATAAGAAACTCTGTTTTAAAAATATTTAGTTTCAGAAAGTGGGAGGACATTCTATAAGAGATGGAAGAAATTAGTTTGGAATCTGCAAAATGAATCAATAAGTTAAGGAATTTCATAGAGAATGGACCTTTAAGCCCTTAAGGACCAAACTTCTGGAATAAAAGGGAATCATGACATGTCACGCATGTCATGTGTCCTTAAGGGGTTAAGTTATTTGGCGCATATAATAGTATAGCAAACATTAGCTAGGGTGGCATCTAGAAGAGAAACCTTTGATCTGGGTCTAAAATATATTTATGAAGTAACTAATATGTTTAGTAATATTACTACCCCTGTTGAATTTGAGCAATGAGGGGCCAAAAACACATCTATCCATCTTACCTTAAGGGTAGAGGTGGAAGTTTTTTTACTAGTAAGTTTCCTGAAAATATACCACTTAGGAGTTATGCTTTTGAAGTTGGGATAACCCTAGCTTGTGTTTGATTTGGGTATTAACACCTTAAGGAGACATGATATGTGTGACATGTCATGATTCCCTTGTATTCCAGAAGTTTGGTCCTTAAGGGGGTTAAGGTAATTTATATTCCAAGATAGCTGTTTAAGCCTTTGGTATGAGGCTTGCATTGATGTTTGTGTTAAGAGGTGAAACATTAACCTGGGTAGATATAGTGACTTATTAGAAGGGTTATTGTGATATAAATGTGCTTGTTCCCCGTGTCCCAGCATGTGGAGAGCAAAGAAAAAGTAATACTTCAGCCTGCCTCCAGGTTTAATAAGAAAGAACATTTATGGAGAGCATAATAGCAATTAATATAAACATAAATAATTTGAACTGTAGAAACAGTAGTTGGAGATCCTGGTGATGGACCATATTGTTCATCTGATGATGATCCAAGAGCCATCAGAGAGCTTTAGCATTCAGACGTTGGATAAATCAGGTGAAGTCGAGGGTGTTGATCAATTATTAGATGGCAACAGGTGAGTCAAGCAGGATAGAATTAAATTGCCATGCGTAAAAATGAGTTTCGCAGGAAATTGGAAATTCATTTGCCTTTCTGTATGCTAGTAGTATGATTTGTGGTTTGACAGATTCAGAGAGCCCTATAAAATGGAGTTAATTTCTTCTGCTCTTTTTTTTTAGATCCTCCACCTCTCTTTGAAGTTTTGTGATTAGAGCAGAATATTGTTGGAGTTGTGCTTGTAGTTTAGTTGAGAAGTCTTCTTAATCACTGTGTCTGTTTTCAAGGCTATCAAGTCTGGAGTTAGCAACCACCTTGCTCACAAGCAGGGGCATACCTAGAGCATTTGGCACCCGGGGCTAACCCTGTGTTTGGCACCCCTCCCCCCACCTCCCTCTACACTTTAAAATGTAAAAAAAACACCAGCAATATTTTTAAAATGATTTCATTTAAAAAAATTGCACAAATGTGTACATTTTGAAAAACCACTGTCCTTCCCCCTTTTACAGAACCCCTGTCCTGCAAAGACTTGAGTGGGCCTAACAAGGCCATGTGTAATATTGGAATGTAGTATGAAAGGTTGTATTTCTTTGACCCTCGTATATTAGAAAAATGACGTATGTAATTGCCAAAATGAGGTGCCGAAATTGACGTATGTAATTGCTCAAATATGGGCCGAAATAGCTGTATCCAAATTAGAGGCCGGAATTGCCATAGTGCCCGTAGAGGGCCATGTGTAAACGTATGGAGTGAAGACTTAGTGAGGGCCATGTGTAGAGGTATTGTAGTGGAAGGCAGAGTACTCAATGAGCTGCTGGATGGACAAATAGTGTGTATGAGGGGTATGGATGTATGGAACTAACAAAAGAAGGATAAGCATACCAAGGTGCAGGTGTTGTGAAATGGCTAATAGTGAATACCTAGTTTTTGGTCCAGTCCATTTGTAAAGGTAGAATTATTAGTTTGGCTGGAAGGATGGTAACATGGCATGCAATGGAGGCCGACTATAAGGCCCATGCCAAAGGATGACAAGTATACAACCAACACAATAGATTATATGGTGTCTCAATGTAGTTGACTTGAGACATAACATTGCTAATACTGCGCAAGAACAAAGTGACAGTATGTGAAGTAAGGATACAATGTATAGAATAAGAGATTAACATACCATGGAGTTTCGCAGGCAGAATAAGGGCTGTATAGGCCTAGCGAGTATAAGTGGTGTAATGAAATGTTGAAAATAAAAAGAGTGGTGTATACATATAACCCCATGCAGCAAAAGGTACTTATGCATTTCGTTCATATTGGGCTGCCCACATATGATGGGAATGAAATGAAGGCCAAGTACAGCCGCGTGAGAAGGCCTTGGACCTGAAACAAGACCAATATAGCATTGACTCACAACCTTGCTATCTCTAAGCAGTTCCATGAAGGATATAATACACTCGTCTAAATAGATATAGGTGAACCGAAGTGCTTAATGTGAGGTCAAGATAGTGTACATAGAATGGTCAAATGAGGGTCTTAAGGATAGATATGTTGCCGATAACATGTAGAATAATGGGGTAGTATGCAAACCCTGTAAGACTGATGTAATGCAAATGAAATGCCTGAATTATGTTTTGAATTAGGACATGGCATGTAGCCCACTGTGGGGCATATGACCACACATTGTAAAGGCCTAGTGAAGGCCATGAGTAAGAAAGTGCATGGAATACCAGAAGGTGTCCCAATTTGTTTCCTGAGTTACAGGATGATTGTGCCGCTATGTTGGGATCAATGTAGGTGAAGGTAGGATGTGAATCAGAGAATTGTTGTGGAGAAGTTGTATGTAGCCAAGACATGTTGGTGATGAGATGGTAGAGAACCTTATAGAGTTACTAATAACTATTTGCACTCAAGAGTTTCTAGTTATTTGTACCACATTTAAGAGTTAATTTATCAGCCACAAAATGGAGAGAATTGCAGACATGTAGTTTATGAATTCTGTATATGTATCACTTTAAATATAAAAACAATGCAAAATATTGCATCAATGTTTTATGACAGCATCAAGATAAATAGTTGATATTTATGTATCATTAACATTTAGATAGCTTTCCTTTATGTTCTCCATTTTGTATTTGTGTCCTGCCACAAAGTTTTATTTGTATTAAACATTTTAAACGCATTTCCAATTTAATGTTTTCTTATTTAAATACCACAGAACTTAAATGTATTCTTTAATATTTTAAGCTTTGGGGGATGTAAAATTGTCTTTCTTTGTAATGTTATTATGTTGTTCACATAGAATTACAATTTCATTAAAATTCTTTTGAAATATGGTTATGACTAAGGTTAAAACCAGCATACATTTGTATGCAAGTAGATATTCTAACACTACACTTTGGGGACCTTTAACATATACCGTTGTAAAATTGTGCATATTTCTTAAAATTCCCACTTACATTTTGTAGAAACAGAATAATTAATACATATTATCCTAAAATCATTATAAATGTATTAAAACAGTATAAGATAGTTTAACTAGATGTGATTCTATGTATGGGTAGAGAAGACATTCTGTAAATACTATATTAAAATATAAAAAATCACAAGAGGAATAATAGCGTGAGGCTAATAGTAGCAATAGGTTAAAAAAGTTTACATTCTATGCTTCTTCCTGAATCATCAGTTGTTTACTTCAATATTTTCAATAGGATGCATTACCACACATAGTTAACTATCTGGACATTTGAAGGGTCATCTGTAAATATGCAAGACAATGGTGGTTCAATACTTTAGAGCAATGGTTGCCAGGTAAATAATCCCTAAAGGTGATATTTTGATTTTTAAAGCCTCCTACATATAATTGTATAAGCAAATATTCTTTATATTTAAAGGGACAATGAAGTGGTCTGGATGCCAGGTCCCTCATGTTTTAACCCTTCAGATGCAAACATAGCAGTTTCAGAGAAACTGCTCTGTTTACATTGCAGGGCTAAGACAGTGTCTAGTGGCTGTCTTCCGGACAGCCACTAGAGGCACATCTGCGACTCTGGAGGCATATTATGCCTCCATCGCGCAGAGCTTCCATAGGAAAGCATTGAGAAATGCTTTCCTATGGACACTTTGAATGCACGCACACATTCGGCTCAGCTGACATCAGACGGGGGAGCTGACGTTGGCAGGGGAGGAGAGGTCAACAGCGTCGAGGGAGCCCGGCTCTGGAATAAGGAAAGTGGCTGAAGGGGTTTTAACCCCTTCAGCGCCACGGGAGGGGGACCCTGAGGGTGGGGGTACCCTCAGGGCACTATAGTGTCAGGAAAACCGCTATGTTTTCCTGACACTATAGTGATCCTTTAAAACTATTACATTTCATGAATGAAATTGGAAATGTTAAGAATAATATCATAGTGGTAAGGGTGTAATCATCCTGTAATAAGCAATGAAAGGAAGACATAGGAAAATATCATAATCATTACCATCAATAATCATACTCATGAATGCATTTACTCAGAATTACAGAACACAAAGATCATTCATGATAATTTGTTAAGACTTTGATAATTAAATCATCTTGTTATGTTACCCCCCTCCATTACCTTCAATCATTATACAATCCCTAATGTTAGCCAAATAGCTAATACCCCCTAAAAAATAAAAAAATAAAATTAAAATTAACCGGTCAGAGGCTGGAGTAGTGGGAGTATAGGATAATGTCTTTATTGTAATAGAGTGAGAAACAGTGAAAACCTGACTCAGGTGGCATATCTACACATTATCAGTTACAAACAAAGGAATGTGAGGTACCCCACTTTTCTACCATTTCTCACAATATAATACACATACCCTTTGCTAGCACTTATCCAGCAAGAAGGGGAAGCTGTAGCATCTGTTGGTTTTGAAAATAATTAAGCAATTATACAAGCAATTTCCTACCTTTTTGTCTATTAACCCTTAAATTACCAGACAGCAAGCTTATCCAATATATCAGTTGGATTATACTGGTTTGCATTTTAGCATTATATAATTATATGGATATTTGCCACACTAACACATCTTATAACTATCATGATTAGCCAGAGTTTAAAGGTCGCACCGTTTACACCTGGACGCGAGGCCTGCCACTTGGCCTACTTTCTGAGACTTTCATTTTTATTTTTTTTAAACCCAGTACTGGCATCTTTGCCATTTACATGCCATTTTGTGACACAAATAATGCCTTTTATTTCCGGGATCAACCTATTCCTTTAAGATGTCTGGGCACTGCACTAAGAATGTTCTCATTATGTATATCGGTGCACAGAGTACCTTCAGACTCTTTACTTTCTGTTGTTTCATCTTACTTCAAAGGAGTACAGGAATACAAATAAAGAAATGAATGCTATTTAAATTACATCAATGTCAAGATAAAGATGTGTTAAAACGTGTTTAACATCATCTTGTTAGACATAATCAAGCCAAATGTAAAGAGACTATTTAAACCTTTATATTCCAAGGTCTTAATTAGTTAGAGCACCTAGTTGCCTTCAGTCTGACAGCCACTAGAGGCATGTCTTCAGACAAATGTAAACATGGATGCTTCTAAAAAACTGCAATGTTTTACATTGTCAAAAACAACAAGCAGCATGCAAGCACCAAAACAACTTTATTAGGATGAATGTGCATTTATCAATTTAGGAGTAGTCATCCATTACACCTTTACTGTAATTCTACATTCTATTGATCATTGACTATAGGGAGTAAAAATAATTATGTTATTTATAAATGTACAACAATGGAAGTAACAATAGATGATGCCTCCCAAAAAATATTTGTGCATTTTATTAACATATGCAAGATTATTTTGCACAAAAGAAACTTGTACTAGCTACAGAGTCGTTTCCCTTTAATTCTCTCTTTGTTTTCCTGTAACTCATAATACGGTGCTAGGTTCCACATGGTTTAATGACATTGTTAATACCACAGGATATCAAAACATATCACATTATAAGGCACCAGCTGGTTCAATAATGCTTGCTATCTCCAGAAGCATTGAATCCCTGGAGATTCAAGTAGCTCTGCTAAGTTCTAAGGATGTAAGAAAAGATGAGAACAGAAATGAGAAAATATGCAAGGCTACAAACGTTTTACTTTTTTCCATAAAAAATAAGTATCAGTCATACAAGATTCACATAGATATGAAGAGTACATTTCACCAACTTGACATGTCTTCTCTATCATTTGGTTAGTGTCAGCAGCTGCGGTCTGAGACGCGGTCATTAAATGCGATGCATCTACTTCCCTAATTGTCAGACGGGAACTTGCAGTCACTGAGATGGGAAGGGAGGAGGAATACAAAGTTAAAGCCATGAAATAGAATCTTTAAGTGACCAGGAGAAATGCCATCTTGGTTATCAAGTGTATTATTAGCACTTGTACAGGAAGAACTGTAACAAAAGTTTTTCAGTGAAGTGCAGACTGACAAACTATGTAAAAGCAAAAGAGAACAAATTACTTGAAATTATCAGAGTATTTTAACTGTTTTCTTACCGTTTTTATCACTAAGTACGGTGTTACTGAAAGAGTTAGTCAATTTGTCATATCTTATAGAAAAAGTATGAACTGTGGTAGAACTGCATAATTATATTTGTCCTTACCTCTTCCATTAAAGTTATGTTATAGAAATGTTAAAATCTATTTTATAAATATTTTTACATGTTTTCATTATTTTTACATTTCCCTCTTTTTTTAAATGGTGCTATGAATTTGATGTTTCTTTTCATGTGTGTGTATGTGTTTATGCATGTGTATATTTACATTTGCCAGTTAAATAAATTTCCTTAAGCAGTATATATACGTTTGTATTTGTTCTGGTGTCTATTGTATGTCCCTGCAGGCTTTTTAATGTAAACACTGCCTTTTCAGAGTAAAAACAGTGTTTTCATTACAGCCTGTGGACACTCATCAGATGGCCACTACAATTGCTTCCTCGGGCAGTGCAGCACTGTCTTTCAAAGAATCCACACTCTGCATGGAGATGCTGAACTTTCCCCATAGAGATGCATTGATTCAATTCAATAATTGACTTAATAATTTGTGCACTTTTCCATTCTCAGCTGAAATGCTGAAAGTGCTAGGTAATTGCAATGAAGTGACATTACATCTGTGCAAGATTTAGGAGGTGTCCAAACTGCTAAAGTGATTTTTTTCACCTGTTAAGTTCAGTCCATTTTTCTGTTCCTCCATTCTCTTTGTGCTATGTTTACTTCTTCACATAAGAATAAATCAAACTACGCTTTATAACCAACTTATAATATAGAGCAGTTTTATTTTTCCCATTCACTTATTTAGTACTACAACATAGAAATGTTATTCAAAGAATTTTGGAATTAATTGTATTCTGTATTTTACAAAGTGTATTATTCAAAGGATAGAAACATAGAATGTGATGGCAGATAAGAAACAATCGGCCCATCTAGTCTAAATTCCTTTATTAGTCCCTGGCCTTATCTTATATCTAGGATAGCCTTATGCCTATCCCACGCATGCTTAAACTCCTTCACTGTGTTAACCTCTACCACTTCAGCTGGAAGGCTATTCCATGCATCCACTACCCTCCCAGTAAAGTAATAATTCCTGATATTATTTTTAAACATTTGTCCCTATAATTTAAGGCCATGTCCTCTTGTTGTGGTAGTTTTTCTTCTTTTAAATATAGTCTCCTCCTTTACTGTGTTGATCGCCTTTATATATTTAAATGTTTCTATCATATCCCCCCTGTCTGGTCTTTCCTCCAAGCTATACATGTTAAGAACCTTTATCCTCTCCTTGTAAGTTGTATCCTTCAAGCCATGAACCAGTTTAGTAGCCATTCTCTGAACTATCTCTAAAGTATCAATATCCTTCTGGAGATACGGTCTACAGTACTGCATACAATGCTGCAAGTGAGGTGTCACTGGTGTCTGTACAATGACATGAGCACTTCACTCTTTCTACTGCTAATACTTCTCCCTATACAACCAAGCATTCTGCTAGCACTTCCTGCTGCTCTATTACATTGTTTTCCTACCTTTAAGTCATCTGAAATAATTACCCCTAAATCCCTTTCCTCAGATATTGAGGTTAGGACTCTATCAAATATTCTGTGCTCTGCCCTTGGGTTTTTACGTCCAAGATGCATTATCTTGCACTTATTCACATTAAATGTTAGCTGCCACAACTCTGACCATTTTTCTAGTTTACCTAAATCATTTGCCATTTGGCTTCTCCCTCCTGGAACATCAACCCTGTTACATATCTTAGTATCATCAGCAAAAAATACATACCTTACCATCAAGATCTTCTGCAATATCACTAATAATAATATTAAAGAGAATGTGTCCACATAGAGATCCCTGAGGTATTCCACTAGTGACAAGACCATGCTTCGAATATACTCCATTGACTACAACCCTCTGTTGCCTGTCACTCAGCCACTGTCTTACCCATTCAACAATATTGTAATCCAAACTTAAATATTGCAGTTTATTGATAAGCCTTCTATGTGCAACAGTGTCAAAATCCTTACTGAAATCTATGTAAACAATGTCTACTGCACCACCCTGATCTATTATTTTAGTTACCCAATCAAAAAAATCAATAAGATTAGGTTGGCATGAAGTTAACCTATGTTGTCTCTGATCTTGAAATCCATGTGATTTTAGATGTTCAATAATCCTATCCTTTAACATGGTTTCCATTACTTTCCCCACTACTGGAGTAAGGCTTACTGGCCTATATTTGCCTGACTCCTCCCTACTACCTTTCTTGTGAATGGGCACAACATTCGCTAACTTCCAATCTTTTGGGACTACTCCTGTTAACAATGATTGGTCAAATACATCTATTAAGGGTTTTGCTAGTACACTACTAAGCTTGTTTAATAACTTTGGGTATATTCCATCAGGTTCCATTGACTTATTTGTCTTTACTTTTGACAGTTGAAATAGAACCTGTTCCTCTGTAAACTCACACATAACAAATGACTAATTTGTTCTTTTTCCTAACTGAGGCCCCTTTCCTTCATTTTCATCTGTAAATACTGAACAAAAATATTCTTTGAGGCTGTCAGCTAGACCTTTATCCTCTTCTATTATTGATATTGTGAACATGCTACTGGAAATAATTTTGTCATTATTTAGTTTTCATATTCTCAATAAGGATTTATAAAAAATAAAATTCAGAACATCATTAGTCAAATTAAGTCTAGTGGCAGGCGCCATTGGGTTTTACAGGGGAACAATGTTGATGGGCAATGCCAGTTTTTAAAATGTGTTAGTGTGTTACTGAATGGAGTGATTACTTACCAAATTTGAGAGGTATCACATTCAGATAGGTAGTGGACATTGTTTGTGGTGCTTTCCAGTGACAACTTTAGCATCACTATTGACCTGACAGAAATTGGCAACAAGAGAACTAAATATGGGACTTTCCCATTGACTCTTGGATAGAGGGAGTGTGATCATTGCATTAACCTAATCATCAGCAGTTTTTGTGTAGTATTATGTCCGCTGCAAATATGAGCACTGGAAGCAGTCTTGATCACTGCTCTAAGGGTATTGCAGCAATGCCTCAATGTTGAGACAACCTCCAATATCCCCCTCACGGTCGGGGAACCGGGTGATCTCTCTGGGTTGCTCCACATGGCGCCCATCAGTGAGGCAGAGAATCGGAAGCCATTAGGCAGGCTTCCGATGCTCCGCCTATAAGCTGAGTGCCTTGACGGGTCGAGGCACTCAGTAAAATAAATCTAATAAAAAAATAAATAAATAAATATATATAAGTAAATATTGCCTCCCCTCCCCTCCCCCAGTAATCCTAAATTATTTACCCCCTCACCATTACCCCACCAGCTATCGGTCTTCTTCTCCACTGGGGGGACTGTCTGACAGCCCAGACAGTCCCCCCTTGGCTAAATAGAACCCCATGGGCCATGTGATCGCTCTGAAAGCGAGGTCACATGGCCATAATAGGCATCCATAGTTTTGCCTGCAGGAGGACTGCATGAACTGACAGGCAGTCCCCCTGCTGGTGAAAAAAAGTAAAAAAAAGTTTTAAAATAAAAAATAAAGTTAATAAATAATAATAATAAAAAATATGAGATATATATATATATCTATATATATATATATATATATATATATATATATAGATATATATATATTTTTTTTTTATTATTATTTATTAACTTTATATATATCTGTAATACTTATAACAAGTGTATTTGTATTAATATATATTAATTGAAAAATATACTTAGAGTAAAATTACATACGTATATATATATATATATATATATATATTATAACTCTATATATTGTGTGTGTGTATATATATATATATATATATATATATATAATTAGAAAAATAAATAATAATTAATTTAAAAAAGTTAAAATAATAAAAACATGATATATATATATATATATATATAATATTATTGTAAATGTATTTTGATATTAATATATATATATATATATATATATATTTACATATATCTCAAAATACACTTAGAATGAAATTTTATATATATATATATATATATATATATATATATATATATATAAACATAGAAACATAGAATGTGACGGCAGATAAGAACCATTCGGCCCATCTAGTCTGCCCAATTTTCTAAATACTTTCATTAGTCCCTAGTCTTATCTTATAGTTAGGATAGCCTTATGCCTATCCCACGCATGCTTAAACTCCTTTACTGTGTTAACCTCTACCACTTCAGCTGGAAGGCTATTCCATGCATCCACTACCCTCTCAGTAAAGTAATACTTCCTGATATTATTTTTAAACCTTTGTCCCTCTAATTTAAGACTATGTCCTCTTGTTGTGGTAGTTTTTCCTCTTTTAAATATAGTCTCCTCCTTTACTGTGTTGATTCCCTTTATATATTTAAATGTTTCTATCATATCCCCCCTGTCTCGTCTTTCCTCCAAGCTATACATGTTAAGATCCTTTAACCTTTCCTGGTAAGTTTTATCCCGCAATCCATGAACCAGTTTAGTAGCCCTTCTCTGAACCCTCTCTAAGATATCAATATCCTTCTGAAGATACGGTCTCCAGTACTGTGTACAATACTCCAAGTGAGGTCTCACCAGTGTTCTGTACAATGGCATGAGCACTTCCCTCTTTCTACTGCTAATACCTCTCCCTATACAACCAAGTATATATATATATATATATATATATATATATATATATATATATATATAAAATTACAATTATGGATATATAAATAAAAAAAATATGAAATATACATATGTCCATATACTTAATTACATAAATCATTTCATAAATATACAAATATTAAAATTTTACACTCATAATTATGTAATATTTTTACATCATTAAAGGACCACTATAGTGCCAGGAAAACATACTCGTTTTCCTGGCACTATAGTGCCCTGAGGGTGCCCCCACCCTCAGGGACCCCCTCCTGCCCGGCTCTGGAAAGGGGAAAGGGGTTAAAACTTACCTTTTTCCAGCGCTGGGCGGGGAGCTCTCTGCCTCCTCTCCTCCTCCGTTACGCCCCGCCGGCTGAATGCGCACGCGCGGCAAGAGCTGCGCGCGCATTCAGCCGGTCTCATAGGAAAGCATTTACAATGCTTTTCTATGGACGCTGGCGTGCTCTCACTGTGAAAATCACAGTGAGAAGCACGCAAGCGCCTCTAGTGGCTGTCAATGAGACAGCCACTAGAGGAAATAGGGGAAGGCTTAACCCATTCATAAACATAGCAGTTTCTCTGAAACTGCTATGTTTATATAAAAATGGGTTAACCCTAGAAGGACCTGGCACCCAGACCACTTCATTAAGCTGAAGTGTTCTGGGTGCCTAGAGTGGTCCTTTAAGTAATTTTATTTAGCCGCTTAGTCACAAACATTGGCTAAAGTTAGCGTTCATAATTGTTTTTTGTATTTTTAACACACAAACAAATATAAAAGCTAACTTTGGCCAGTGTTAGTGACTATGTGGCTACTAAAAAAGACTGGACATACTCCATACTGAATTCCCTGGGTTGTCTACTTTAAAAAATATGTACATGTGAGGTGTGATTCAGAGATTTCTGAAAGATAACAATGTCACTATTGATACATTTTAAAAATATATATTTTGAAACAGCAATGTCCTACTTGTACTTATAGCCCTATACCTTCCAAAAAAAAGTTAAGAACATGTTAACATTGGGTATTTCTAAACTCAGGACAGAATTTAGAAACTATTTAGCATGGGTGTTTTTTGGCGGTCGTAGATGCATAACAGATTTTGGGGATCAAAGTTCAAAAAAGTGTGTTTTTTTACCTTTTTTATCATATTTTATGATTTGTTTTATAGTAAATTATATGATATGATGGAAATAATGGTATCTTTAGAAAGAACATTTAATGGTGAGAAAAATTGTATATAATATGTGTGGGTACAGTAAATGAGTAAGAGGAAAATTACAGCTAAACACAAACACCGCAGAAATGTAAAAACAGCCCTGATCCCAAATGGTAAGAAAATTGCAAATCGGTCTGGTCTGGGGTTAAATACCGTTACTATTCCGCAACAAGTAGTAATTACAATAAGTGAGTCCCTGAAGCTTTTAATATATGTACATAAATGCAAATCTGTTAAATGCAAACCCTATAAAAAATAATTATTTTCAAACTATCATCCTTTGAATAGCCCTCATATATAACAATATAAACATTACCAATGAATATAAACTAAATTAGACAGAGCTGCAAGTACTCAAGGATAGGATTTGTGCATAATTTAAAATTAAGACTACATTAAGTAAATGTTTAGGAAATTTACAATTCTATATTTACAGTGAATGCATGCTTCCAAAATTATGTATCTGTCCTTAAAGTTTCTTATACTGAAAAGTGACAGGTCTAAATACAAAATATTCCAGTATAGAGGGATCCTGAAGACAAATTCCTGGAGGGTAGTGTTGTTAATGCATATAAAGATTAGTTTATAGACCAAAAAAAGCATTGTCTGATACTAGTGATTACTTCAACTCCCTAATGGCATTTCTGTTTATATTTATACAGCATGAGAGTGTGATTGAAAAAGGTAAGCATTCTAAAGAAAGGCAGTTAATATAGGCAAGGATTATCTGCTATATTAGGGACTGTGGAGAACTGACAAAGAAATTGCAATTTAAAGTCAATACAAAATAAAATCCAACTAGGTTATCTTTTTAGCTCAGTTATTGTGGCCTAAATTAATGTTTAATTCTTGTAAATGCGTGATTTAGTGAAATAGCCTTCTCCAGTAAACCAAAAAACTTTGGAATTGACTAAAGAATTTCAAATTGTGAGCTAACTTGGAACATTTTTCAACTCACTTAATCTTTGCCAATCTCAATTTAAAATGTAATTTCCTTTACCAATTCCCAATTGATTGGTTATTCACACTTGATTTTTAACATTTAACTGTACAAGTATTAATATTATTATTACTGCTAGCAACATTTGCAGTAAGAACTTGAGTGGACTCAAAGGAATGTAGGACATTTAACGTAGAATGTAATTAGAAACAACTTGGATTATAAATTAAGTGATTGTAACAGTATAAAGAAAGAGCCAATCAGTCACAACCAGAGTTTGCTACTCCTGAAGAAATAGGAAAATACAAATTCTGCATCATTCTACAATTGTACGTTAGCTATGACCTACTGGCCAATCTCAGAAGCATTCTCATTCCATACATACTGACTGATCTTAGTTCATATTGACACCATGATTATGTCATGCTGTCCCAGTATCAAGGCCTTATATGTTATTATTATTATTATTTATTTATTTATTATTTATAGAGCGCCACCAAGTTCCGTAGCGCTGAACAATGGGTGGACTAACAGACACGTATTTGTAACCAGACAATTTGGAAGCACAGGAACAGAGGGATTGAGGGCCCTGAGGGATTGAGTGGGTATAGTGACACATATAAGGTAGGGTAGAAAAGTAGGTTGCTAGTATAGTATTAATTGAGAGTTTAGTGTTTTGTTTTGATGACAGTATCCGGAGAGGAATCAGGGTGCAGGGAGTGAGGCTGTTCACAGTTTAATTGATATGCTTTCCTAAAGAAGTAAGTTTTCAAAGATTTTTTGAATAGAGTGGAGGTTGCGTGAAAGTCTAACAGAGAGGAGAATGGCATTCCATAGGAACGGTGCAGCCCTAGAAAAGTCTTTAAGGTTAGCTTCAGAGGTAGGAGTACGAACAGAGGTTAGACATAGCTCTCCGGCAGAGTGTAGGGGCCTACATTGGACATATTTGTGTATTAGTGAGAATGTTAGACACTTGTCTCTGTGTACATGTGTACCTGTCCACTGAAGTCTTTTCTTATGGTTGTGATATGTTTAATATGTTATACGCTCCTCTACAGTTTATATTGGTAGGGTTCATTAATATTAATTGCATATTAGCTTTCTTGGGATTTATCTGTGAGCCCTTTGGTAGCAAAATGTTTAATTGATAGAAGGTTTTCTAAAATGATTGAAACATTTTACAGGGCTTCTGTCTGATGTAGTTAAAAAATAGTGATGGCGATTTCCATCTGTTGTGATAATTTCCCATCAGTTACGAAGACGTTATCATTTACAATGAAGTACATTTTCCAACAACTATTATACCACTTGCTGACCCTGAATCAAGTACCATCCATGTTTTTTGGTCACATTGCCAGACCCACTACAGAGAGTGTATGTAGTTCCCTGTAGACTATATTAGCACATTCTAATGATGACCTTGACACTGGTCACTTGCTCATATTTTTAAATCACCTCCTTTCCGAGATGTCCTGCATTTTTATTTATTTATTTTTCAGAACACACACCATGCTTTCTTTTTTAATTTTGGCATTTTGACCTTTGAGAATTGCATCTTCTACCCCAATCACGTCAACATCTATATCCATAGCTCTTCTGTTATATTTACCAAGTGTTTCTGGGAGCTTTCGTTTTCTTAGGTGTCATAACATTATATATTGCAATTTGTTTGGAATAAGAGAAACAGTGCATGTTGCAGTGCATTTCATAAAAGACAGTTACTGAGTAAAAATAATAATTACTTAAAACAAATGAAGATTAATAAAGAAAATCACGGAGCATAACCAAAAGTGCACCCAATGTATGTATATCTGAAGGTGGGCCCTTTAAATTTCCAAAGCTAAAGATTTTTATTATTAGCTGTGCCACTGCAAATTTTATATCAATATCACTTGCCTCTGTTTTTTTTTCCTGTGAGTGAGATGAAGAAGAATCACTAACTTTTTTTTTTTTTTTTGATTGATTGATTGATTTTAACCTTTCCTAGGACCATAAACTGTGCTTCATAATTACTGAAAGAATACTATTATGATTCAAATGAATATAGAACATTAATCTGTGCTGGTGGCAACAGGGACAAAAAAAAACATACTAACTATTGCTTTAGATCTACACTACAGGCCAGTTGAAAAACATATTTATTGTCATTGTCACTGCTCTAGCGTTTTCTCTTACTTACAATTTCTGGCAAATATTCATGGATTTAGTTGTGTCTAGCTTTTCAACTCTCTTGGTAAGGCTTCTAACTCCAGACAAGATCTTAAAATAGTTGAATTCGGTATGGCAGCCACAAAAGATAGCCAAAAGTGCTTCAAGCTCCCAGATGAATTTTTTAAAAGGACCTAACAATTGTGTAGTAATGTTTTTATTATTATGTTTTTATTTAGAGATAAGGCAGATACAAAATATTTTGTGATCCATTTTTGCAAATTTTGGAAAAATTGAATCTATATCAGACAATAAATAAATTAATGTACGTCTGCTTCATCCACCATAATATATATAATACTAATTCATTTGTGACAGGATTATCCTGACTTAACTGAACAACGCCAGGGTCAGAATTGACTACCTGTACAGGTTTCTGGCCACATTAATGTTGAGAGTCAGCTACTTTCAGCTGCTTTGTGGGAGAGAATAATTTATATCATTTATAAAAAGACAGGGATCAAAATTTATTTGCAAACAGATTAAAATATTGTTTTTAAATATACACTTTTTTAATGTTGCATGTCAGTATCCACCTCTAGTAAATTTACATACAATTTATTTAAAACATGTATAAATACATGAGATAAAAACATATTTTGTATTTAGATTGCAGTTCAGACAAAAAAGAAAAAAATAACTATTAAAAGTATTATTACATTTATTATGTTAAAAGTATAATTCATACATCCTTGAAGGTATTTGTAAGTACACTGATGGCATTACTAGCATGCCATCAGTGTACTTATAATATACTAGTAGCAATACAATATACTAAAAAAAAGTCAGTATAATATGAAGCAAAAGTCTGCATATGAGCGTAATACCTAATATGTTAAGTAAAGTTAAATCATAGCTTCTTAAAATAAAGGTCTTTAAAGTAGCTTTATAGCAATCCTTGTAATGTCAATGTAGTGCTAAGATGCTTAAGAGACATATTCTTACTCCCTAACTGTAGGAATGGTATAATATTTTAATTTTCATTTACTGTTTGATAGGGGAACGCTGTCATTTTCAGGATATTTTCAGAAATTAAATGGGCAAAATATGTTTTACATTTTATTTTGCAAAGCAAATGCAAGACAAAATATCAATACACAGTTTTGGTAGTGAAGGGATTAACTATCTTTATTGGAAAACATATGCCTTCTAATTACAGAACAGCTATTAGAATTATGTTCTTCCTTATATTAAGATGAAAAGGACAGTACCTTTAAGAATTTCTACACATCGTGATTTATTACCAATTGAAAGAGTGAAAGGAAATGCATACTATTGTGCATTTCTTCCTAAGGGTCCAATGTTAACTTCTAGGTGACATAGATGTATTATAATTTTTTTTGTAAAATATCAGCATATCCTGGGGATAGAAGGGAATGTATGCACTGATGAACAGTTTTAATTTTACTTGCCATGCACAGGTCCATTTAAGGATATTTAAACATATACAGTAATACTCTTAAGCCTCAAAGATGAATAAATCAAATCAAAATCACATTTTTGCGGAAAAAGAAACCATGCGGTATGTATGAAATATATTTTTGCAAGATGTATGAAACATGTTTTTAATTTGTAGTATTGTATTTCAGTTATTCATAAAAGGGACACTATAGTCACCAGAAAAACTACAGCCTAATTTAGTGTTTACATTGCTTTTTAATCACACCTCCAGTGGCAGTCACTCAGGCAGCCACTACAAGTGCTTTCTGGGTCATGTGCAGCACTGATATTCAACATATCCATACTTTGCAGGGAGACGTTGAACTTTCCCCATAAAGATGCATTGATTCAATGCTGATTGGCCAGGGCAGTGTTTGGCTCTGCCCGCCTGATCCCGCCTCCTTGGCTGACATCATCAGAATTGATCAAGAATATATATGATCAAGAATACACAATTTTATTCAACCATATTGTGTTCCTTTACATTTATTATATTTTTGCACATTATTTTAGTTTGCTTGGAACCCAATATTTAATTTATTTTTACATAGCCGATTTTGTTTATTGTAAGATGTGAGAAAAATAGGTGTCAAAGTATAGATGACTCAACATTCCCTGCCACCTTTGATTTGATATGAATTTAATTTTCTTGTCCACTGTCGATTAGCTGAAATTATTATTTTAATGAAGAGCAGGGACAATAAATTGTACAAACTATGAAATATGGTAACATTTTTAGTCCTCTTTTTTTTCCTCTAGTCACAAACAAGATTGATATAACAGTCATGTAATTCAATCCACATTGAACAAAATCCTTTAAAAAAATAAATAATAATGATATTGGCTCTTTAGAGAAGTGATAATGTCACTGACTTAGAATCTGGAAGCCCATATGCCAAAAAGAGCATTGCATCAGTATGTGTCCTTGGGCAAGACACCTAATATATATCTGCTTACATCAAATCATCAGATATTGTAAGCTTGTTTGCTTGTTTGTAAGCAAATTTTGTTCTTTATCTCTAAATATCTAATTTTTATTAATTGTCAATTTCTGCAGAATATGTTGGCGCTAAATAAATGCTAATAGTAAAAATAATATAACTTAAAGTTTGGATTTCAATATTGTTGAATGGGTTAGGTAGTGGCTGAGTGACAGGCAACAGAGGGTTGTACAGACAGCCTTGTTACCGGATTTCAATATTGTTGAATGGGTTAGGTAGTGGCTGAGTGACAGGCAACAGAGGGTTGTACAGACAGCCTTGTTATCAGTGGGGTACCTCAGGGATCTGTACTTGGACCCATTCTCTTCAGTATTTTTATTAGTGATATTTCAGAAGGTCATGATGCTAAGGTATGCATTTTTGCTAATGATGCAAAAATGTGCAACAGGGTTGATGGCAAATGAATTAGGTAAACTAGAAAAATGGTCAGAGCCGGAGTAAAAACCCAAGGGCAGAATATAGAATAAGCTCAACATCTGAGGAAGGGGATTTAGGGGTGATTATTTCTGATGACTTAAAGGTAGGCAGACAATGTAATAGAGCAGCAGGAAATGCTAGCAGAATGATTGGTTGTATAGGGAGAGGTATTAGCAGTAGAAAGAGGGAAGTGCTAATGCCATTGTACAAACCACTGGTGAGACCTCACTTGGAGTATTGTACACAGTACTGGAGACCATTTCTCTGCAAGATACTTTGGAGAAAGAGTTCAGACAAGGGCTACACAACTGGTTCATGGATTGCTGCGTAAAACTTACCAAGAGGGGTTAAAGGAACTTAACATTGTGACGAGAGCAATCTCGCCACATTGCATTGGAGAAGCCTGGTTGCTCGCCTGCTGCCTTTGGACTATGGCCCCATGTTAAAAGACATCTTTTTCCCTGCAGAAAAGAGTTAACCGCAGCTTAATTGGCGAATGATGGGTGCCCGCCATTCGTATAATGAACACGAGGTCGCGGCCATTTTAAACACGCGAACGCACAGCAGTGTTCGACACTTAATTCATGGAACTAAAATCGGACACAGTTTTGCGTGAACACCGCTAAAGCCTCCGACCTCCCTTCTTGTTCGGTGAAAGTGCACGAACTGCCCGGTGTTCGGTAGTTTTACTTGAATATGTTATACCCCAGATAGGAATCCCATGGAGCCCATTCGCATGAGAACTGACTGCGTAAAGACTTTGGCTCCATGGCGATTACAGTGTATTCGTGTGGTCTGAGCACCATTCGCTTAATAATGTGCAGGAAAGAAAAGAGAGGTGTGTTGGGTGCTCACTTCAAAACAGAGAAAATAGATAAGCAGCAGTAACTAATGCAAGGATTCCCAGCCTTGTAAGGAAACAATATAAAAGAAAGGAAGGAAACTGCGCTCTAAATTAGTTTTACATACATACACTTGGTGTCCCTTAGTTGGTGTAAGTAATATATCCTCAAAAAAATAAAAAAAAATTCTTATAGCCCTTTTGTTTTTTAATACTGTTATTACTTGTTATTATTAAATAACTTTAAAGTGATATACTACTTTACTTTATTCATCTTCCTCATCACTTCCTGGTACCATATATCCTTCAGTGGGGATTATACCACTGCAAGCCTTATACACTAGAGCAAGTTGTCTGCTCTAACAAATGTGAGTACAACAACTTTCATTTACTTTCTCTACATTTAGAATCAGAGTTGCTACACTTTTGGAGTTTCTCTTTTCTGTTTCCATTTTATCTATGCCACTACACCAATGGAGTATTGAAAAGTTGAACCTTCTATCCTGAGACGGGGATTGTACCGTCCGTGCGAGTTAAGGTAGAGCTCCTGATTAGCTCTACCAAATGTGAGTTTAAAATACCTCTGTTTTACACACCATTTCCTTTTTAAACTTGTTATAGCATATTGCACTATTATATTTCCCTTTCTGTGTTTTTTTGAGGATATATTACTTACACCAACTAAGGGACACCAAGTGTATGTATGTAAAACTAATTTAGAGCGCAGTTTCCTTCCTTTCTTTCATATTGCTTAATAATGTGCACTCAGACCTGAGCTATCTGGTGATATGTTAAATGTATAGTTTTAATGTAACATATCCTACATGGTGTATTTTAACTGTAATTCATGTTGTAGTATCCCCACGTGCATAATGGCGATTTACCTTTGTCTTGGGAGATGATTGAATTACTTCTCAATTATCTCCAAGGCAGAGGTGAGGAAGCCAGGATGCATTGTGGGAATAAAATGTGACTGTGTGTCCTGTTTGGCTGATTGTCTGTCTTTTGTCACAGTCTCCCATTTGGTCCCCTAGGGGAGTGTCCACCAGGTGGGAGACCTGCATAAATACTGGGCAGGTAGCCCTCATTAAACAGACCACTGCTTGACCCTCAACACGGAGCCTTGTCTCGTCTTTGGGGGATTTACTGAATGCTGATAGAGACTGATTGCTAGGAGTGTAAGCGCTTGGATGCTTTTCCTATTCGTCTGCTAGCAGCGATTCGTATGGTTCCAGTTCGTGTGTTTGGAGTGCTATATTGGATGCCGTTCGGGAGTTTGGAGCATTCCCTTATTGGCGGTTCGTGAGTTTGGTGTTCTACAATAGCTGTGCCTGCATCTCTGGAAAGGGGGACGATCGCCTAAACGGTTTTTACCCCTTGGGTGCAAAACGGTCCGTTACAAACATGTATAGCTTGGAGGAAAGAAGAGACAGGGGAGATGTGTTAGAATCATTTAAATATATAAAGGGAATCAACACAGATTAAGGAGGAGAGTATATTTAAAAGCAGGAAAGCTGCCACAACAAGAGGACATTGTCTTAAATTAGAGGGTCAAAGGTTTAAAAATAATATCAGGAGGTATTACTTTACTGAGAGAGTAGTGGATGCATGGAATAGATTTGCAGCTGAAGTGGTAGAGGTAAACACAGTGAGGGAGTTTAAGAATGCGTGGGATAGGCATAAGGCTATCCTAGATATTAGAGACTTATGAAAGTATTTAGAATATTGGCCAGGCTAGATAGGCCAAATAGATCTTACCTGCCATCACATTATATGTTTGTATGTTATAAACAGTAAGTAACTAAAAAAATCTAATGGAAATTTGCCCCTATATTGTTAAATACTTGTTTAGGTAAGTCTTGTCAAAGAACTAATACCTCTCTTAGACACTCATTCAACATCTCAGCAGACATAGATGAGGTCAGTACATCTGAAAAAAAATATAATGCTTGATGCATGTCGAGCTATGCTGGATCTCTTCAGTCTAGCATGTACTTGGGGTGACATGTATTACTGACTAAATAGACATACATGGTCAGTGTTTGCTCATCTTCGATAAGAATAGAAGCTGAAATACAGCTCAACTTTCAAAGTCAGTACAAGCTTTGCTGAGAGTCAATTGGCAACCTGGCCTCACAAACAATGTAACATAACTTGTGAGACATTTACAATATGGCAAGGATTGCCCTCAGGAGGTTCTACTCAACATTATATCCTTAGTGGGGATCATACCACCCAAGCACTATCTCTTAAGCGGTGTTACTGCTCTACTAACTGTGAGTAAATTACCATTTATATTTTCCCCTGTTTTTGTTTTTTTAACAGTAAGAACTATTGTTTGCTTTTTATATTTTACTATTTTATATTCATCTGGATGCTGTGATTATACCGCTGTACGCTGTTTTGTTCAGAGCTGGTCTATAGCTCTAGTAAATGTGAGTGTGATCCCATCTATCCTTGTTGTGTGTCCTACACTAAGTATCTTGATATTTGCACTATTATTGGTTATTTTCTGTTTTATTACATATACGTACCACTAAATGAAGCATGGATGAATCCAAGCCAGGATCTTCCAAAGAATTGGACTTAATACACACACTATTCAGCACAACCTGTTTTTTGTGTTTTGTGTTGTTTTGCTTCTTTTCAGTGTTTGCAGCTTAATATACTGTTTATATTAATTAATTCCTTAGCACTTATCCTACCTTTTGTACTTGCTATTTACAATAAGGTGCCTGAATTGACAGATGGGCTGCATCAGAAAGACTTGGCTAGACCCAATTGGGACTTCAACTCTGTCCAACTTACATTTTCTAACCACCCATGTAAGTATACTAATTAATTATTGTTAATATATTTATTATATTTTTGTTCCTGTCTTGACCTTCTGCAAAAGTGATAACACGGAACACATAAACCAATATAAACATTGCTTTGCAGGTGCTAAGCCTAGTTACTGGTTTCTCCACAATGAGGAGACTAATCAAAATATGATATTTGGCAAATAGGGAGGGTCCAAGCCAGATTTATTAGATAGCACAAAGCATAAAAAAAAAAAAAAACTGATCTAATCGTATCAGTGAGTCACTTACACGGCTATTTACTAAAGTGAAAATTGTTGGAAATTCTAAATTAACTTCAAATGTAATTTAAAAATAGCTTAACTGAAGTATTCTCAGTCAGCTATGCTTCCAGTGTATATAATCTGGCCTTCAATTAGAAATTCAATTTGAATTCCAGACAATTCTCACTCCAGTAATTAACTCTATTAGTAAACACAATATCCCAAAAGGTACCTCAATAATGAAACAAGTTTGCTGTACGTTTTACATTTGACAAAAATATATATTGTATTTATCATGTTGCAGCTATATTTTTGATAAGGAAATCTGCTTAGGCTGACACAGGTCCAAGCAGATACTTATAATGAATTAGGTACCATACCATTGGGGGGAGTTGTATACTGTTTATGATGTGGGCTGTATGCTACAGGGACTAAGGCTGCGTAAATATGCCTGTATGTTTGTTGTTGTTGTTGTCTATTTTTTTTTTATTTTAGATTCAGGCAATCCTTGACTAAACGTTTTTTTTTTTTTTTTTAGATAAAGCAGCATGGAACATAATATTATTCAAAATATTAATTTTGACCTACAGCTTTACAATATTAATAAACAATGCATTAAAACTGAATAAGCATAGCAGCAAGCATGCTCACATTTAAATTGTTGCATTTATTAAATGTTTTATCTAGTATAGACCAGATAATAGATAAAGATAAACACCACTTTATTCACACATCGAATGGGCGCATCACATATAGGGATCACACAGGATCCCTGTTCTGTGACAAGACCTCCTTTTAGTTGTACAAACCCAATGTGTGTCATCAAGAAAACTTCTTCAGGGCTAAAACCTCTTAAAATTCAAAGCTTCCTTCAAGTTATACAACACCAGAAATTAACACATTATAATTTATGCCTGTATCCTTCTTTAAATAGTTCAATGTGATAGTATTTCCTATATTGATAGAAGCCTGTTGCAGTCTTGCTTTTATACAAAAGTGTAGTAATAGAGAACAAAACAACTAAAAAAAAAAATCTATCCACACAGATATATACATGAAAAGCAGCAATTACATTAGATGATACAATAAAATCTACAGAATTATTCCCAATGTAGCGAAATACATGAACAGGCTAGGGGTTTGTTGAGTGTCATGTATTGTAACTGCGGCTGGTTCCCTTATTTATCACTAAAAACGTCTTAAAGCATAGAACTTAGCAGCTATCTTAGCCATAATTTTATATAGTCAGTAAGAGATCCATTATTTAAAATATATAAATAATTGAGAATACAATATAAAATAAGGATTGTCTTAGAAGCAATAAAGTTTTTCTTTTTAGATATTTTATTAAATAAAAATATAAATATAAATGTAATCCTTTTTGCCTTGCTCCTGGCAACAAACCGTAGTTAGCAGCAGTTACACCTTCTTCTGTCGCTGACAGGGATCCTGAGCCTCCGCTATAGTTGGGAGATAGGGACATCTTGTTTAGATGCCGTGCCTCCACTCTATTTATGGGGAACATACCCCACTCAGTAGATGAGTACCCTCCCCTTAATAATACCTCAGAGACATGAAATAAATACAGACATGGGAATACAGACTGTATTGTGGTTAAATAGACACACATATAACAGCCGAAATAACAATGCATTTCTATGCTAATGCTAAATGATGTTAAATCCCTGATGAAGGAATTATACAAGAGTCTTTAGCAGCAGGAATGCAGACAACAAACTTCCTTTAACCCCTTCAGGACCTGACTGTTTTTGTGATGTTTGTACGTTAAGGACCAGAGCTATTTTAACACTTTTGTGGTGTTTGTGTTTAGCTGTAATTTTCCGTTCTCTCATTTACTGTTCCGATCCAAATTATATATTGTTTTTTTCAGGACAAAAAGGGCTTTCTTTACATACTATTATTTTTATCATGTCATATAATTTAATTAAAAAAAAAAAAAAATATGGTGAAAAATAAAAAAAACAGTTTTTTTGACTTTTACTTAAAAAATCTTTTACTGATCTACAAAATCGAATGAAACAAACTGCTAAATAGATTAAACATTTTGTCCTGAGTGTAAAAACACCCAATATTTATGTGTTTTCTTGCTTTTATTTGCAAGTTATGCAAATAGGTAGTTTATTTTTATTTTTTTTTCACATACATTGCAATTCAGGTATAAATTCACAGATTCTTTTAGGTATCACTACCAAACAACACCCCAATATGTGTTCAGCAACATCTCCCGAGTACATAGATACCCCCATGTATATGTGTGTCGGGTTGTTGGGGGTCTAAAAGGCCACATTTGGCAGGTGCGCATATCAGTTTTCCAGCTTGGAATTTTGACATGTAGTCAACCTGCACCCATGTCCCATTTGAGCCAATGTATTTTACCCCCATCAAACCATATATTTTTGAAAAGTAGACAACCCAGGGTATTTTAAATGGTGGTATTTTAACATAGAAACATAGAATGTGACGGCAGATAAGAACTGTGAAGGACTTTTATGTATTTACCTATATGCTCTCAGCTTAACCCTCTCCCTGCTGTTTTAATGTCTGTATTTGTTCGGTTCAAAATGTTGAGAATAAATGTATTCGTTTACCGAAAGGGGACCACACACCCTGGGTAGCAAGTAGCAATTAGAACACAGAGAAACCGCAACTTAATTGCTACTAGGTGGCCGCCATTCGACATACGAACATGTGGCGAGAACAAAGGATGGCGGCCATCTTAAAACTCACGAATGCGGTCAGCGGGGCTTACGCATGAATTGCATGGAACTGTTTTCGGTACGGGAAACATGTGAACGCCCGGTCCCCATGGAAGTCCTGGATGAATACGTTCCCCTCCACGAATCAAACTGGCGTTCGGTAGATAGCATCTACCGAATGAGGGGAACATTCACAGGTAACCAGCTGAACCATACGAACGATGGTTTTCGTGTAGTTAGGTGTGAACGGAGACCGGCTCTTGCTACTGATTCTATGGAATTCTAACTCGGATACCTCCACATGGCAAGCCCGTCAAACTTCCCCACGATGCGACACGGAAACTACCAAACGGAAATTCATGAGATTTGGATATGTGACTACCAGTATCCTCAGCTACCCAGGGATGTTTGTATGTCTTGTAAAAAGTATGTTTCTGAAATTGTTAAAAACTGTAATGTTTCTGGCCAGCAGATAATTGAGCTTTGTGTATTGTAGAAACTCAATTATCTAGCCTGGCCCAGAGGAGGAGTTTTGTGTTGCATAAATTGTGAGTTCTATGTGCCAGTAAATCAGTCTTGTTCCAGCATTAAGTTTTGGCTCATGTGTGGATTATTTGTCGATTCCAGGGATATTTCTACTTATGGAATATTGAGTGCTTTTTTTTTATGGGAAGAAGGGAATGCTTGATGGGGATATTTTCTACTACTGTCACAAGAACCATTCGGCCCATCTAGTCTGCCCAATTTTCTAAATACTTTCATTAGTCCCTAGCCTTATCTTATAGTTAGGATAGCTTTATGCCTATCCCACGCATGCTTAAACTCCTTTACTGTGTTAACCTCTACCACTTCAGCTGGAAGGCTATTCCATGCATCCACTACCCTCTCAGTAAAGTAATACTTCCTGATATTATTTTTAAACCTTTGTCCCTCTAATTTAAGACTATGTCCTCTTGTTGTGGTAGTTTTTCTTCTTTTAAATATAGTCTCCTCCTTTACTGTGTTGATTCCCTTTATATATTTAAATGTTTCTATCATATCCCCCCTGTCTCGTCTTTCCTCCAAGCTATACATGTTAAGATCCTTTAACCTTTCCTGGTAAGTTTTATCCCGCAATCCATGAACCAGTTTAGTAGCCCTTCTCTGAACCCTCTCTAAGGTATCAATATCCTTCTGAAGATACGGTCTCCAGTACTGTGTACAATACTCCAAGTGAGGTCTCACCAGTGTTCTGTACAATGGCATGAGCACTTCCCTCTTTCTACTGCTAATACCTCTCCCTATACAACCAAGCATTCTGCTAGCATTTCCTGCTGCTCTATTACATTGTCTGCCTACCTTTAAGTCATCAGAAATAATCACCCCTAAATCCCTTTCCTCATATGTTGAGGTTAGGACTCTATCAAATATTCTGTACTCTGCCCTTGGGTTTTTACATCCAAGATGCTTTATCTTGCACTTGAATTAACAGATCCTGTTATGTGTCACTGCTAAGCACTGCCCAATATGTTCAGCAACATCTCCCGAGTACAGTGATATATATATATGTATAGAGTTGCTGGGTTGTTTGGGGGCCAAAAGGCAACAATCAGAACTTGTACATGTCAGTTTTTCAACTTGATATATAGGTATGCTTGGTCTATCTTCAGTTTGACATATTTTTGCACCCCCTAGTTAATGTTACCATCATGACAGTATATATAGTATATATTTTTATAAAGTAGACATCAAAGGTTATAGAAGATGGGGTGTTTTGACTTCTTTCCCCCAACCATTTTGCCCCACAAAGAAAGTATACTGGTAATTTTTTAATTCTGGTTTTTATGCACACGTCGTCTTGTTTTGGCCAGCTGGTTATGTGTTACTGTCAAAAAACTTGTTAGACTAAATGTGCAGGTAGCAAATGTACATTTAGCAGCAATCTTTAAACTGACTCCTGCAAATAGAATCTAACTGGAGATTTGGGGGAAGGAAACTGACTAACAAAAAATGGCTACTTTCCAAAGAAGCAAAAAATAAAATAAAATTTCAGGAACACTTCTTACAACTGTTCTGTGTGGTACAGCTTGAAACATGTTCCTACACACAGTCCTGGTTTCAAAGGGCAATCAGGACAGTGAAAAAGGGTGTCTGTCCTTTTCCCCTTTTTTAAAAAAAGACCTGGCAACGTTTCTGGGGGGGTGGGAGTGGGGGGGTGTTTCTAGCAGTTGGCCTTAACTTAAAAATAAAATGTCTGGACTCAGCTTGCACCGTTGTTGGAACTTGTCCATCCCTGGACCCTTGGTTTTCCCTGGATTATTTTTTTTAATCTACTTGCATCAGATAGATAGCCACCTTTTTATACCATGCTTTGGTTTTTCGTAAAATAAGATATGGCTGCATCAGCTGATCAGCCAAATCAACACCCCCAATGTACTTATTATATGCCTTGATGCAAACCGGTTTGGATTCTACTCTGCCCCGGACAGAGACGTCTGACATGCGTTCGTCATGGATGGTGGTAAGCATGTTGACATCCTTCCTGTCCCTTAATTTTAGTGCAAGCACTTCAGCTTTGCCAAGTGCTTTACATTCATCTTTTTTAAATTTTGCCTCTATGAGAGATGGTGGAAAGTCTTTGGAATTTTTTCTGGCAGTGCCGCAGGCCAGTGTCTGTAAACCATAAAGCGTTTTAAACAGATGGACATTACTATAAAAATTATCCACATAAATGTGGTAACCTTTATTAAACAAGGGGTTTAGTAGGTCCCATACAAGTTTCCCACTTGTCCCCAGGGAGTCAGGACAGCCAGGAGGGTCCATCTTTCCCCTCATATACACGAAAGGCAAAGGTATATCCACTTTCGCTCTCGCACAGTTTGTACAGTTTTATGCCATACCTAGAGCGCTTTGAGGGGATGTATTGTCTGAACCCTAATCTCCCTTTGTATTTCATTAGAGATTCATCTATGGATAAATTTTGTTGGGGGGTATAAACATCTGAAAATTTGTCCTGAAAATGGTCTAGCAGTGGGCGTATTTTATGAAGCCTATCGTATTGGGGGTGATCTCTAGGGTGACAGAGGGTATTGTCACTGAAATGTAAAAATCTCAGCAGTAACTCGGATCTGGCCCTAGGCATGGTTTGGGAGAATACTGGACTAGACATTATTGGGTTGGTGCTCCAGTATGAGCGAATCAATGGCTTCTTTATAATCCCCATGAGCATTGTAAGAGCTCAGAATTTTTTAAGCTCTGGGACATCTGTGGGATGCCAGTCATGCTCCCTGACTGTATAGCTACCTGGATTGTTATCAATAAATTGGGTAGCATACAAGTTAGTCTGGGAAGCAATCTCCTCCCAGATGGTATCTCCTAAAAATAGTTCTACATACTGCATTGGGGAGAAGCCATCCACATTAACATTAATGCCTGCGTTGGCACTAAATGGGGGGACGTTGGGCTCGGCTAACTGTGGAGGTACCCAGTCCTCCTCCACATTTGGTGTAGCAGAGGAAGCACAGCTTCTTTCTTCAGCCGGCTCACATACAGATGACATGTCGTCTTGACTAGACGTGTCAGAAAACTAACCTGGGTCAAAATCTGACGCAGTGTCAGTGGCGTCAGAGTCTGACGCCAAGAAGGCATATGGTCCTGCAAGTTATACATACGCTGCATGTTTTACACACAACTAAAACAAATTACAAACACACAAAAAAAAAATTATACTTTTTTTTTTTTACTAAAACAGACTAAACAACAATCCCTAAACTAACTCCTGTCACAAAAATCTAATGGAGATTTAGGGGAAGGAAACTGACTGACTAAGACAGACCAAGACAGACCAAGACAGACCAAAACAGACCAAGACAGACCAAGACAGACCAAGACACAGATTTTTAAAACAAATTTAACCCTTTAAGGGCAAAAAAAATACAGACAGTACAAATGCACTGCTGTAACAGATCTGTCAGGGAAGGGGTTAAAAGGGATGTTTTATTCACTTTAGATACTGTATAAAGCTCTGAAACACTTCTGCTGCAACAAACTATCATGATCTCTGTCTCTCACCTCACAAAATGCTACAGAGGAGAGAGGGGAAGAGATCACTGTCAAAGTGAGTGTTTGTAACACCCACTTTGATAGCAGCCAATTGTGAGCGATCGCGGATCGCTCACATGCCGCAATTGGCTGTTACTATCTGCCTGGGATGTCTGGCAGATAGTTACATAATTATACCGGCGGGAGCGATCTTTGATCGCTTCCCGCAGCCCGTTTTTCGCTATGACGGTTCAGGACCGTCAGCAGTCCAAACGCACGTTTTACCGCTGACGGTCCTGAAACGTCAGCGGTCCCGAAGGGGTTAATAACGTCAATAACTACCTCTGAACAGTTAAACTCATAGGTACCTGCATGTAAATTATGTGCACAACGTTGGGGCCCTTAGGTGTAGGTAGCGCTACGCAGGTACAGTAAAAAGGGAGAATCCTGAAGCAATCTCTGGAGACAGTACCTTTGAGTGACTTCTGTAACTGCAGATATCTCCAGAAAGATCCAGCAGAATGTAGGACAGCAGCAGAACAGCAATGGCAATCCTTTCTCTCCCTTCTGCTGACAGGATGCAGGAGCTCATTCACTCCTGCAGAAAGTTCCAGAATCTGCAGGGAGCTGAACATAAAATAATAGTCTTCAAATTCTCCTAACAGAGTAGTAGACAGTCTCCAACTTCTTTTAGTAGCAGTGCACAAGCCTTCCCCTGTTTTTATTTCACTGTCCCAACAGGAATAGATAATGGATACAGGTAGGAACACACTTTATTTGTGCAGACTCAGAGAACATGGCTTTTCCCCTGTCCTCTTCTTCTTGCCACTCTAGCCCTTCATCCTCACATGACAGGGGAAAGGGCAAAGTTCAAGATCTCAAAACTTAAAGCAAAACAGCTAATCATAGCAGTCTGTTACATAGACAAATAACTTAAAGAAAAACAGCTAATCATAGCAATCTGTTACATAGACAAATAACATCCATTACAATAATTTTTAGCAGAGTTTATAAGATTAAACTATATGCTTGCAATATCATTAAAATAGAATAACATACCCTCTTGAACATGTCAACATCTCTCAGTCATTATAATATGGAGCAACAGTGTCTCTGACTCCAAATCTCTCCTCTGTTCGTTAACATTTAAAAGGTATACATATTTATACCGTTTTCATTTTAGAGTTACCACAGTTAATGTATGAAATTGTAAAAGTTATTTTACTTTTCATTATATTAGGACCTCCCTTAACTTGGCAAAAATACAAGGCCATAACTAAAACTTAAGGGGGCACACGTTATGGGAAATTTACTGACTTGGGACAAGATGGCTTCCTAAAGTCTGAACATCTTATCTTAATGTTTATACGAAAACATAAGGATGCACGTGATGTGGAAAATTCCCTGACTTAGGATAAGATGGCTTCCTAAAGTCTGCACACCATATTCATTGACTATGGGTAATTTATTAAAGAAACATTGTGTGAAAAACAATATGTTCCATTTCTAACACCTTGTCAGTTTGCAATATCTTAAAGTACACAATTTAAAATGCAATTTTGCATTCTAAAACTTGTAATATTTGCATTTGCCCATAAGAGTTTGACTGCATGTTAAGTTAAACGATTGGTCCACAAAGTTAAGAAAAGAGATCACTGTTCTTTACAACAAGGAACATGATACAATAAGATAGCAAAGACACTGAATGTTCCTAGAGACACTGTTGGAAGCATAGTTTGCGAGTAGATAGTTGAAGAAACAGCGGTTACATTACGTGGACAGGACAGAAAAAGGAAGCTATTAATGGCTACAAACAGATTTCTGAGAGGGCAGGTTGTGAAAAACTATTGAGTGACTGCAAAAGACCTGCAAGACTTGATGGCAACAGACACTGAGGCACATATTGAACACAGCAGATGTCCAAGTCAGAACTCCAACTCCAAACTCCTCTGTTTTGCTTGCAGCACACCAGACATTAGACATTAGCCTGTTCACTTTATATATAATGATGTAGAGTGTCATCTGATTTATCCCTTTTTATATCTCATCGGTATCATCACTCTTCATTTCAGACACACCTCTCCCTAACCTGACTGATCAGCCAGTGCTCTCTACTATGCACACAATTAAACTCACAGAAATAAAATAACAGTCAAAAGAGAATCCTGGGAAATAAATGTGAAGTACTTACTGCTGTGTTATGCCCATTATGAAATTTTTCACCCATGCTAGTGGAAACGTCCATACATATGCCTTTAACTTCACCCCTCAGGGCCTCTGCTTGTGTTATAAATCAAATATATAAACAAGAAATGCAGTGTTACAGTAAATTTGAAAGTTGTGCTCAGGAGGGCAATATACACTTGGGAAATAGGAGAAAACAGGTTTTCATTTTGAAAGAAGGACTATTTGAATGCCCTACTAGCTGTAATAAAGAGCAAAGTGAATTTCCTGTACAATAAAATATGTGCTCAGAGTGTGTCTTCCAATGTCAACGTATCCATGACAAAACTATTGCGAAAGGCCGGACAATAATACAGGTTATAACAAAAGAGGACCCATGTTTCTTCGGGGCATCTGTGACTGTAGGTTTAAATACTGTAAAATGAACACTAGTGTTCTTTATGTAACACAGTTTTCCAGGGTCTGAGTTTATTTTGACTACTTAAAATGTGTAATAAAAACAAAAGACATAAGCATTGTCCATAAGCATATACTTTTGGAATATATGTTTTGAATGGATGGTGAGCAAATTATAAGTAGTATCCATTTAAAACATGTTGTTTCAATGATTCTGTAAATTAACTGAGCTCAAAATGGAACAAATTTTACTATGTATTTTTACATTTGTCTCAAGAGCAGTCTGTAAGCACAATTTTTCTTGTATTATATTTTTCTGTGCTAGCTATTAATTTCTTGTTTTAAATTAATGTTAAGCTACCATTGTTTCAAACAAAAAGTGCTTGGTTGTGAAGGGGTTAAGGAACACATGTTACATTTTGTCATCCTCCCAAATTGGTTTAAAAATACCTTATGCAAGCATGGAATGCAATACATATCTACCTTTGCCAGCTCCACTCAGAACTACTGTTATTAATCGAGCGGGGCATTCCATTTTAGGAACAGATCTTAAAAGAACCGATTGCTATGACGACATGGACTATGATTGGAATCTCAAGGGCTTAAAGGATGTGCTGATCATAAGACCAAATTTAGAAAAACATTTACGTCAAGTACAAGTTGCCTAGCTAGTAAAAATGTTCAGGAAAACATAAAGCAATTAAAATTAGGTTAATTTACACAATTTATTTATTTTCTTTTATTTGTTTATTCTTTACAGGAATATAAAGGAATTAACTGTTTTAGAGAGGGGCCAATATGAAGTTTACCTTACCCACTTATTACAAAGCCTAGAGACTGGGGACCTGTGGGTTTGTCTGATATCTATCTATATGTGGGCACTCAACTGAGTAGGATCTATAAATGTTCTGTTAAACCCACCATAAAAACAATGGGTCTAGGTAGAACAACAGGTCTCATTGTCCCTACAGCCACCCTACCTTGGCAGTCTGCTCCTCTGAACTGTCTACTAGATTCTCCTGACCCAACCACCACACCAACTCGACTGATTTGGACTGATCTCTCCTCACCCATATCACCATTTTATCCAAAATCTAGTGGTTCTTGGAAGAGCCTATTTGCCAGCCTTCTGTTCTGTGACTATGGCCCCTGTAACTCTGTTTGTGCCTGTTTGGACTTAGACAGGAACTATTCAAACTTTCAAAGTGGCATTTCGAACTCCCAAACTCCCAAAGCCATTTGAAGTGCCATTTGAACACGTGGCGGCGGCCATCTTGTTTAGTCGAACGCATCCAGCGATGTTTGGTCATTGAGTGCATGGACCTCAAATCTGACACTCGACAGCATGAACACCGCTAAAACTTTACCTTCCATGGAGGTTTGGCTATTCGAACGGCGTTCGGTAAAAGGAAACCCACGAATAAGAGACATACAATGACTATATCCATGAATGGCTTTGTTCAGTAATTTGAACGTTACTTCGAATCCTTTGAAGTAGACCGGCCGCACAGCCTGATTCTCAGGAACTGTTTTGGGCATAAAACAATGCTTGCGGTCGGTCAAAATAGGACTTCCATAGAATTCCAGAACCCCTGACCTGATCTGGGTGATTTGGGGATATGTTGGTCATCCAGATCAGGGTTATCAGGGTATTAAATAATTACGGGGATTTTATGTGTTTTGGGGGTACTTTTGGGGTTTTGTAAAATGTGTTTTTTCTGCCTGGAGATAATTGGGTTAATGCAGTATCTGCCTCAATTATCTCCCAGGCAGAGAGGAGGGATTGTTTGTTTGTACTGGGAGTGTCACATTTTGTAACCTTGTTGTTATTGGTTGTTAAGTTTGTGTCCCTGTCCCCAACAAGGTCCATGTGGGCATACACCTTGCTTGGAGACTTGCATAAAAGGCCAGTGTGGCTCCCATTAAAGAGAGATTCGTTTAGCCCTTTTTTTGAAGTCTTGGCTCATGTTTGTGGGATTGGAGAACTACATTCATACTGGGGATTGCTATATCACAATACTCCCCTGAGCATAATCACTAGCTCTTATAAGAGCTGTTCCTGTTATGCTCTCTGGAGTAGGAGAGGTCTACACACCGGAAGTTGGATCCTGGTCTTGGGTCCAGCATGGGTACAGGACAGCGAGACCCCAACCAAGCTGCGGCGGTCTGTGGGGTCTACGGTGGTTATGGTGTCCCAGTGCAGTTCTTATGGTGCTCACAAGTACTAGGAAGCAGCGATTGACCAAGGTACCCGGTTGGGGTGCCAGGCAGCCCATCACATCTAGTAACCCATTATTCCATACTGTTATGGAAAATGTCTTATTACTTAAGCCATCCTCTAAACCATATCTCTCCTTAATAAGCCTTGTCCACTACAGGTCTTATTATTGGGAAGACAACCTTTAGCTACAAATCATTTTATATACACCCAACTCAAGAAGCTTCTAAAGTTCTTACAGGTAGGTCAGAAGGGCTGTAGACCTGTCACTGATTTTGAATCCAAGTGCCAGATTTAGACAATCCCCACTACACTGCTCTCAGCGGTCTACAAACTGTTGTCCTCCTACTCCTGTAAACAACTAACTGCATACATTAACAAATGAACCATGGATCTAAATCTATCTATCACTGTTAACGATTTGCATAAGATCTTTACCTTAAAGCATACCCAAGTGTCCAACTCTAGGAAAATAACAAGTTTTAAACCCGATGGTACTATACCACAACAGCCATGTTACATTCCACATCAACAATTTGTTGGTGCTGCCAGTCAACACTGGCATCTGGCGGACATATGCACTTATTGTACCATTGTGGAGGGCATGTATGTATATACGTATATAAGATGATGGAGGAGGTCCTTCTTAGACCATTAATATACTACCCTGAGTGTCTCTTACTATATCATAATAACTTCCCCATTTCTAGTCACAAACACTGCTTATTTTTCCACATGCTCACCTCAGTCAAGTTCCAAAACCCTTTGCAATGGAACAAATATCATCAGTCAACACTTGCTGAATGGTTCTCTTAAGTTGAACAAATTAGACACTAGAGGATCTCACACATGGTCTCTAGAAAATCATTACCGTAAATGTTTTTTAATATGGGGCACATGAATTAATTACTTGTCTAGATAGACTTCTTAGAACCCCTCTCAGAGAAGCGGAGACCTAACACATCCACTCACAACGTCACTTGACTCATTCATTGGTACCTCATTTTAACTGATTATCTCTTACTAAACGACTTTCCAAAGATCCTTCTCCCCAAGTGTTTTTATCTCTTTTTTATTTATTTGATCATTAATCATAATGTATATTGTAGTCATTCAGTTGGGTTTCCTCTATCTCGGAATGTACCTTCCTAAAAAAACAGCAAAAGTAAAATAATACCTGCGTGTTGGCATGTTGTCCATATATAATAGTTAATTTGCAGAAAGCATCTGTAAAGTATTGCAGGATGGTACAATAGGCAGTTGATGCTAAGGGAATAATGAGTTTTGACAGAATATCTTTTGATTATAAGGATAAAAATCATTGCTGGGAAAATGGAGAAGATAAGGGGGACTTTATTGAGAAAGACAGATAACAATTAGTCCATGAACATTTTGGGAAGGAAAGATTTGAAGACCACATGCTGTATAGAATATTCTGCTTTGTTACCGTAAAATGTGCAGATAATTTTACTAATGCTCAATGAAAAGGACATTCCATTCAGTCTTTAGAGACTTCAAACTACCACTTATCTTTAACAGATAAAGTATCGAAGCTGCTGAAGAAGTTGCAGTACCTGTTGCCCATATCTAAAGTAGATCAATTCAAGTGTCATCCTAATGTATAACTTTGAATAAATACTGCACCGTAAAGAGATCCCCTGAGACATCTGTTCTGTAAAAATTGTATGTGTTTGAATAGTGATACATAAAATGTTTTCTTGGAAAACCTTTCACACCTGCAATAAGAATAAGCCTGAATAAATCAATTTCCTACAGCATCCTTTTTGAGACAAAGAGAAAAATATGAATAAAAAAAAAAAAAAATACAAGCTTTTCTCTCTCCGATAATTTGGCAGTGTGAATTATTTATTACTGTAAGCCCTGAAACTCAAATTGAAATTTATGCAGGAGATAGGTTTCAGCAAATAGTTGGGCAGTGTAAAGGTATCCAATTTCCCTGTGCAAATTGCAGGAGACAGGGGGAAATGATAAAATTACTGTGCCCCTCCAGCCGCACTGTTGGGATCGGCTTAAGAATTTAGAAGGTGTGGAGAGGAATTTGCTTGTTTTCATTTAAATATTCCACTGCTTTACAGAGAACCAGAAATCAAGACAAAATAAAAGCGGAGAAAAATGTAATCGTTACTGTTATTCTACTGGGTGAGAAAACTATTGTTTTTTTTAATGAACGTACAAGTACATTTTAGGCAAGAAAAAAATCAAGAGATAAGTATTTGCAAGATATATGTCTTATATATGTTCTGGAAAAGTTGATTTATAATATGTTAGAAAATAAAAGATACACAGTTTTCAATATATTCAACAGAAGCAGAAAAAAGTGTTACTAAATATGTTTTATTGAAGCACATGTAGAAATAAACAAAGAAAAGCTAAATCAATTGTACTCGTGTTTACCAGCATTTCTCTTATTACATTGCAGTCTGTATAATTGACAAATTAAAACATGTTTTGCATGACAGATTTTACACACCTTCAGTTAACAGTCTAGGATAAATATCTAGAGGAGGTAGAGGCACTTTCTGATGTCCAGTTATTTTTACCAGTGACCTACCATGATTTTTTCATTTGATTTAAAAATATATCTAAAACAATGCTATTGAATTGAGTTATACTGAAAGTACTCCACTAAACAAAAGTCAAACCTACAGTGCTTTAGTTAAACACCAATTTACCAAATCCAAATGCAATCAGGATTTGGTCAGTCCGAACATTCATTTGGATGTATACGGAAAATCAGTGATTTTCATATCCAAACTTACAGCACCAGAATGTCGACCGACTAATAACTGACTGCATCTGGCAGGATGCACATATGCAAATTATCATTCATGCCACATGAAAATGGTAACATTTAATACATTAATTAACACCTATGAAGGTCAATAAGATCCCTATATTGCTATAACAGAGGTAATGTACCTCTGTATGCCCCCACCTGCCATGTGACAGGTGGTGGCATATCTATTCAACATTAAAAACTGTCTAGTAGCTGGAAAAGTATTTTTCCCATGGGTTTGGGGCCTGTGAAAAAAAGACAGGGCATTAAGTGGGGGCTTCTTTAAAGATTCATGGGAGAGGACCTAGCATCCCCCTGGCTCTTTCTCATGCGTGATGTGTGGTGGTCCTAATATTACTAAAAAAGGGGGAGATCTATTTATCCCCAATGGTCCCCACCAATGGGCAACAGATGGGGTCCTAATATGAATAATAAAGTGGGGATTATTGTCCTCTCTCTGGGACCATACCCATGGGTGATGAGTGGGGCACCAATTATTTATAAGATAGGGGGTGGACAACCCCCAATAATAGTCTATAATAATAGATTTCTCTTGAATATTGGCTGTCAGAATGCTCTGGTTGGCTTCAGATGATAAGTTTAATTTTTATTTTAACAAGTTTTAGATCTATTGTACTTCCTCCTATTATTATTAGAATGAACTGGGGTAGGTAGAGTGGTATAATATTATTATAATATTATTGGGGATTGGCAAATGGCATGTCCTATTTAATAAATAATTAGTGCTTCCAATTATCACCCTTTATTAATCATATATGAGCCCCCACCCATCACCTGTGGGTGAAAACTAATATTGCTGTCCCCACACATCACACATGGGTTGGGGCTGGGGGGATGCTAGGTATACCACAATGAATCTTTAAATTAGCCCCACCCGATGACCCATTATTTCACAGTCCCCATCCCCATGCACAGTCTCTAGTTTTTAATGAGTAGTTGTTATGCCAACACCGCCACATTGAAGGTGTTGACATATAGAGGTACATTACATTTTTATTTATTACATTTTTTATTTACTATTTTTATGTGGTGGCCAGACACCACATAATAATCCCTCGCCATCGAGAGTTTGTAAATATTTGCCTACTGACTGCTAGCTCTGCCATTTGGCAAATAGTTGTTGTTTTTTTAAATTTGGGCCCAGCATCTGGGCTTTGATTTAATTAATGCTGTCTTGATTTCAGTCATCCGGTAAGGTTTTGTAATGTATCTACTACCTTAAAAGCAAAGTTGAGATTAATAAGGCAGCCCAAAAGAAATGAATTATTTTATTATTGTAAATATATCTAGAACATCTCATTGACTTGAATTAGGTTGTGTTTACTTAACATAGAAATGTTTCAGAAAAATAAAATATGTGAGAATTCTAAGCAGAGCTACATCTGTGTAAACTACACAATTATAAAATTAAACATGCAAATTAGTGCTTGATTGATCACAGAGTCATAGCTTTAACTTTTTTTAACATCATTAATCACCAGTCTAATTATAGATGTGTTGCTGCAGCCTTGACATTTAAAATAACCTTACAAAACAGGCTCCAGTTTCTGCATTTGCTGGTGTTATAAGGTCCAATTTTATTATAGACAAAATAGCTGTACCCCTCTATGGCATCTGTGCATTGGTGCTTTATTTCTCAGTTTAGATTAATGCAAACATTTCTCTTCTGTTTATACCTAGTATGTCCACACCCACTCTCGTGCCAGCTATTTCTCAGCACTGTCTTGTGTATATTCCCCTTCTCCATGTTTATTAGATATCCTAAGAATTCAAACCATACAGTCATAAACTCCTCCCCACCACATTGCCAGATCTTCAAACCACCACCACTATTTTTCAAAGCAAACTGTGCTCATGGAAAGAAAGTGTCATGGCATAAACCCAGCCACGCTCACTGCAATAATATGAATATAACACGAAACACATTGTCTAGTAAACAAAGAAATTCCTACTCAGTTACTGGATCAAACCTTTTATTGAAAAGGGAAGACTGGATCACAATCAGAGTACTTAGCACCTAAACTTTAACTTATTATTATTTAAAATCAAAGAAATGCTAAATACACACTCTAGGTACCAAAACTTCTACAGCATGCAATAGACCAGGGGCGCCCAAAGTTAGATCCCCAGATGTTTCCAAACTACCGCTTCCATGATGCTTTGTCATTCTAAAGTAATTCTAAGGGCATGCAAAGCATCATAGAAGTTATAGTTCTACAACATATAGGGATCTACCAGCACCCATGCTGTAGAGTTTATGGTGACAGGAGAGCCATGATGCCTTGACCATTGTAAGTAGTCATACTATTTTAGAATGATTTGACTACTCAACTGAGGTATGCTGTGAACTTCTCCCAGCCTCTTCTACAGCTCAGAGAGTTCCGGAAGCCTGAGTTAAGCCCATTGGTGCAGAGCCTAACTCTTTGACTGAGAGTGATTAGATGACACACTCAGCCAATTAGGTAGCTCTGCATTAGGAAACATAATAGAGTTCTTAACAGGAGTTTCTTGCTTTTAAGTCCATCAGCCGTGAGGTGGGAAGTGCTGCCCAGTGTGCACCAAGTAAGAAGTCAGATCATTCAAACTTTGATTACTTAAAATTAAAGGTGCCAGGATACTCCTCGCTCCACTGTAGTAGTTATAGTTCTTGGAGTGTTCCTTTAAGTGTTAGGTAGAATGTTAATATATGGAAGTTGTAAACCAGATGTAGAGATGTTGCTAAGACACTATTGTGGTTGGAAGGTGGAACAGACCTCTAGACAGAGAATAATGGTAGACATACAGTAAGTATAATAAAAGAAACATAATTGGAAATATAGGAAAGTGTTCTAAATTCTATTGCTAAGATTGTTTATAACATTATTTATATGGTTTTCTTTCTAAAAAAAAAGTCACATTTGTGAGTGTTATTTTGTTTTGAATTGTTTTGCTGATTTTCAATTTAACCCCTTAAAGACACGTTATTCAAGAAGTTGTGGTCTTAAGGGGTTAATTTACTTTGTATTTTGTGCTTGTTGTTATTTCAACTAACTAGATTATGAATACTCTGTCTCGCAATCATACTATAGAAACAAGAAAATACAGGGCGCCAAAAACACCAGATAAATAAACGAGGATAATAATAAAATGAATGAGGATAATACTGTTTATTGAATAATGTGCACCAACACTGTGCAAATAGTAAAAAAAATATATATACATAAAAAGCCTTAATAGGCTAAAGACCCATAGGTATAGCAGCTCTAAATAACATGAAAAAGTGCTAAATGCTAAAGTGCAGACAGTGGAATAAAGTGGCAGAGTGCAACTCCCATCACTCCAAGCTGGTATACATTAATAATGTCCACAACTGGTCACATAGGCAAAAATCATGTAAAACAGAAACTGCTGATACCAAAGTGGAAGGGTCCTCAATGCTGCTCAACGCGTTTCGTCCTTTAGACTTCGTCAGGAGATTCTTAATCTTCTCACACTCTTCTCTCTTTTAAATCTGCCGGTCCGCCGGTTCTTTCATGACTGCGCATGCGCCCGTCACGCGCACCGTCATGCGCGGCCACGCTGGAACGCAAATAATCTTTATTGTTCTATGTGCACAGTAGCAACTGAACGTCCTACATCAAGAACGTTCATAGTTAATGCTAAGACTGTCGGCTGATTCGTTTATATATAAATGTGGCTTCATGGGGAATAGAAAATATGTTAAAAAAGGAATAAAATGAATACACATTTATAACATGAATAAAATGAATACAATATATGTATACAGAACAGGTCACATATAAGGAAATCCAAGATCATAATAATAATAATGATGACAATAAAGAGACAGATAATACATCCATAAGAAGATATTATATCCATAAAAATAGATGGATATATATAGATAAATAAGTAAGATGGGGACATCTATAATGAATCTTAAATAACATAAATAACAGAGGCAAAAATATTCAGCATCAAAAATATAGAAATAAATAAATATAAATATTTTTATTAAAAAACATTATTTAAAAAACATTTCATGAGGAGACCATAAAAAGATATTTTATAAAATATTTTTTTTAAAAAAAACATAAAAAAGGATAAATATGAATAAATAACTTAATCAATAAAAGATAAAATATCCAAATCTGTATTGAGACCTAAGGGAACAGAGGATTTCATTTTATATATCCATTCAGTTTCCCTTTTTGCTAGCATCTTTTCTGTGTCTCCCCCTCTCCAACAGTGGCGGATACAGAGCCTGATCTCGGGAGGGGCACTTGTAGATTATTTAAAGAAATAATCCAGACACAATAACCACTACAGCTCAGTGTAGTGGTTATGGTGTCAATAGTGCCGGGACCCCCTCCCACAGTAAGTAGTCAAACCGTTTTAGAACAGTTTGACAACTTACCTGAGATCTGCTGGGAAATGGGGCTGTAGTAGGGCATAGGAGCAGTGGTGTGTGTGAGTGGTGCAATGTGTAAGGGGTGCAGTGTGTGTGTGAAGGTTGTAGTGTGTGAGTGAGGGCGGCAGTGTATGTCAGGGATGCAGTGTATGTGTGTGCATGGGGGGCAGTGTGTGTGTATGGGGGGGCAGTGTGTGTGTGTATGGGTGGGCAGTGTGTGTGTGTGTGTATGGGGAAGCAATGTGTGTGTGTATGGGGGAGCAATGTGTGTATGTGGGGGCAGTTTGTGTGTGTATGGCGGGCAGTTTGTGTGTGTATGGGGGGCAGTGTGTATATGTGGGGCAGTATGTATGTGGGGCAGTGTGTGTATGGGGGCAGGTGTGTGTATGGGGGGCAGTGTGTGTGTGTGCATGTGGGGCAGTGTGTGTATGTGGGGGCAGGTGGTATAAAGTGTGTGTGTATGGGGGGGCAGTGTTTTTCTAATGGGGCAGTATGTGTGTATGTGTGTATGGGGCAGTATGTATGTGTATGTAGTGTATGGGGGGTACAAAGGGGCAGTTTGTGTAGCTGGGGGGCAGTTTGTGAATGGGGAGGGCAGTTTGTGGAATGGGGGCAGTTTGTGTATGGGGGGGCAGTTTGTGTGAATGGGGAGGCAGTTTGTGAATGGGGGCAAAGTTTGTGGAATGGGGGCGTGTTTTTCTAATAAATTGGGGGCAGTATGTGTAAGGGGGGCAGTATGTGTGTATGGGGGGGGCAGCTTTGTGTGTATGGGGCAGTTTGTATGGGGGGTGAATGGGGTAGTTTGTGAATGGGGGGGCAGTTTGTGTGTGTGATGGGGGGGCAGTTTGTGTGATGGGGGGGCAGTTTGTGTGACTGGGGGGGCAGTTTGTGTGTATTGGGGGGGCAGTATTGGGGGCAATATATATGTGTGTGTGTGGATTTTTTTTATTATATATATATATATTTTTTTTATTTAATTAAAATAAATATTATCCTATGTCCCCCCTCCCTTCTTACCTTTACTGGGGAGGAGGGGGGACATATTTCGATCCCTGGTGGTCCCAGTGGTGATTCCCTGGTGGTCCCAGTGGTTACAGTGAACTCTAGCCCGCGCTCCCGGGCTAGAGTTCACTCTCGCGAGATTTGGAGCGTTGCCGTGGTAACCGCGGCAACGCTTCAAATCTCACGAGAGGAGGACCCGGAGGAGCTGCAGCCTGAGCTCCGGGTCCTCCCTCTCACTCCCTCCCTCCGCCGCCGGCCGCCAGCACAGTGCCTGCGGACCGGGGAGGGAGATCTGTGATCTCCCTTCCGGTCCACAGGCACATTGCAGGGGAGGGAGACCGGCGGAATTCTCGGGGGGGGCAATTGCCCCGTTGCCCCCCCCCTGTATCCGCCACTGCTCTCCAATGTGGTATAACTTTATCAATCCCTATACACATAAAATCCTTAAAATCAAAATCACTGCATTCGTTACAATGGCTGGGAACACTATGTTTCGTATTCTTATTTTTAATACCATTAAAATGTTCAAGTAGTCTTATATGAAGTTTCCTAATTGTGCGTCCTATATACTGGACGCCACATTTACATTGTAACATATAAACAACAAATTGACTTTGACAATTGATAAAGTGCTTAATCTGAAAAGTTTCCTTGGTTACTGAACTACAAAATTCTGTTACCTTATTTTTCTGAAACTTACATGTAGTACATCTCCCACATTTAAAAAAACCTTTAGGTTTTTCAGATAAAAAATTAATACCACTTTTTTCAACCTCCTTCTTAGGTAAAATGCTTGGAGCTAAAATACTTCTAAGGTTATTAGGCATCTTATATAATACCTTAGGTCTCTTAGGTAAAATATTCTTTAATTACCTAAGAGACCTAAGGTATTATATAAGAGGAGATTATTTGCGTTCCAGCATGGCCGCGCATGCGCAGAACGTTCACGCGTGCGTCATGACATATGACGGTGCGCGTGACGGGCGCATGCGCAGTCACGAAAGAACCGGCGGACCGGCAGATTTAAAAGAGAGAAGAGTGTGAGAAGATTAAGAAGCTCCTGACGAAGTCTAAAGGACGAAACGCGTTGAGCAGCATTGAGGACCCTTCCACTTTGGTATCAGCAGTTTCTGTTTTACATGATTTTTGCCTATGTGACCAGTTGTGGACATTATTAATGTATACCAGCTTGGAGTGATGGGAGTTGCACTCTGCCACTTTATTCCACTGTCTGCACTTTAGCATTTAGCACTTTTTCATGTTATTTAGAGTTGCTATACCTATGGGTCTTTAGCCTATTAAGGCTTTTTATGTATATATATTTTTTACTATTTGCACAGTGTTGGTGCACATTATTCAATAAACAGTATTATCCTCATTCATTTTATTATTATCCTCGTTTATTTATCTGGTGTTTTTGGCGCCCTGTATTTTCTTGTTTCTATTATATGTTTTAAGGTTTGAGTGACCTTTTACAGTGGCTTGCCTGCATCCAGATATCACTACACTTCACCCAACCCTATACTTGTTTCGCAATCATACTAGCATGTTCAAAAAGTAGCTCAAACCAATCATTTTCTAAAGGAGCAGTCCACCACATTGAAAGTAGGCCTCTAGTGGTTATGATGCTTGGAATGTCCCTTTAAATGAATAATTAACCCTAAAACTATCATCCATGCATACAAATTTCAAACAAGTACACAGTGGTGCAGCTGTCCAACTAGTAAAACTCCAGCAGATTTTAATGTCTCATAATGTGAACATATTTATAATTGATTATTTTCTATAATGGGCTTAATCTTCTTTGTCAAATCATTTTCTTAAAAATAATATTCTTAAAATACTGTACAAATTTATGAAAAGAATATTTTTTTTTATTCACACATTCTTCTACCCTCTGTGTGATACTTACATCAATTTGTGAACATGGGTATAATTAGTTTTTGTTTGGCATCTAGAATTACTAAGCCTACATATTTATGAAACTGTAATGTACAAACTGGTCATTTATATAAACAGTTTGTTTAGATTAATGCATATATATATAGGGAGAGGAAGGGGGGGTTGCAATTACAATTTGTTTCAGATTTTATTTTTTGTTCCTTTTGAAAAGCTCAGTGATGTAAAACTAGATTGCTTCTATTATAATTGTTTTTCCTCTGCACATGTCATAAACATTCTGAATTTAATCTTTATTTTAATAAAGCAACTAATTAACATCTTGTTTTAATGCTTTTAGGCTGAAAACTGTGTTGGATGTTCATATTATATTAAACAAAAGGAACTATTTTTTACACAGTGTTAAATAAGGTAGATGACTAATTCCTTTATAGTTAATGGCTCTTGATTAAATAACAAAATATACTTACGCAATTACTTACCTATAATGAAATACATTTTATTACATATTATAGTTCCTAAATTGTGAATATGGCCCAATACTATGAGATTGTCTGTCTATCTGACTATTTCTATATGTGCCTTTATGTCTGTCTATTTCTCTACGGTGTCTATGTGTCTGGCCATCTCTCATATGAACTAGCATGCCAGAGTTATAGTAAATTTTATCCCATCTGATCTCTCAAAAAAAACAGATAATATGAGATCTCCAATGGGCAAAAGCTCAGATAAACCTATATTGTTTGTTATTTTGTCAGCCCCTGTTCAGTCAAGTTTTGCTCACTTGTACCACTGCAGAGAGACATCTATACTATTTGCATATCTGACTAAATTCTCTCATAAGGGAAGAGAAGTTCCAAAATCTGGGCAAGTTTTCCCTGCATGAGAAATACAGCAACAATGGACGATCATTTTGGCCTTCTTTGGGCCTTGCCAGCTTGGTGTAGCTGTTATGCCTCTTTGTACAGTGAGTATGGTGTCCACATCTGGATTACCCTTTTAAATTAGGGAGCGCACAAAAAATGCATTGTAACAAAAACAGAGACTATGAAAACAATGAGAACGTTAAGGACTCTCCATAAGTTAAAAGGGTAATTTAGATGTGGACTCTTTTTGTTTTTATTTGTTGAAATATTTGGGGGCTTTTCACTATGGGATGCATCATTTGTGCACACATCTATCTATGTAAGAAATTCTGATTAATGTAAAAACTCTAAATAAATTGTGGTACTACTAATTGTCTTCATAAATCTGATTATTAATTGAATGGTGCCAACCTATGTCCAATTACAGCATGATAAGAACACAAATAAATTAATCTGTTTTTATCAGGTTCCAGAATTTGTTAGAAAAATGCTGTTATGATGACCAAATATCTATCAAAAACACATACAGGTACAGTTGTGGAGAAGCACCAATCAGATCTGAAATCAGAGCCATGTTGTAAGAAAAAGTCAGACTTTGAACATCTCTCGATACACTGTTATGTGTATTATTAGAAACTGTGTTATAACCAGAACTCTGCCAAGGGAAGGTTGTCCACCAAAAGTGACCTTGTATGAAGGGTATTAGTCAGAGACAGTTTAAAATAAAAACCATGTGAGGAATGTTTTCTGCTCTGATGAAGCCAACATTTAATTATCTGATGTAAATTTTATTTATAGTGAAAAACTAAAATTGTCCATCACACTGATAACACATGTTGTATGTATGAACACTTTTTATCAGCAGGCACAGGGAGACTGCCAGGGCTGAGGACAAGTTTGGTGGAGGCACAAGTCAATTCTAGAGAAGCACCAGTTTTTGTGGTCAACTCTAAGCAAAATAATGATTATCTGACATCAGCATCAATTTCTGCCTCCTGAGATAAACAAACAGAGTTTCCTTGTGAGATTATTTTGGCACACCATCTGGATTTATTAGGATCTGCTACATAGTGGAAAATACTACTGATACAAGTATATAACTGATATAATACTTACAATTATGTTTGGTCAACACAATTTATAATTTGTGAATCTTTATTTATTTATTTAGCAGGTCTTGAGGTGGTTCATTAATTTTAGTCTAAGTCGGAAGACCTGAACATCTGTCTCCCTCTCAATGACTTGTTGGGAGGTTATCCCTGACTAGTGCATTGAATTTAATTTGTTTTAGCTTTAACTAGCTGCACAGACTGAGCATCAGCAGTGTATGGACTTGCTTTCAAAATGCATTCCCTATATCATCTGGACTTGCAGGCACTTAGAACAGTTGGACCTAAATGTGCATCTTTCCATTTTGAGTATTACTCAAATCAACTTGAATTTTACAGTTGGGCAGGAATTGAATTTCAAGAAAACGATTTACAACATATCACACTTTTTGTAACTTTTATTTGAAATTTTTTTTTCTGTATTAATAATATGTTTTCCTTTCCAAATTGCCACAGCTGCCAAACAGTTTACTACAGACATCATTTTAGTTATATGTGTAGTCACAAATATGATAGCAGTTAAAAAACCTTAAGTGATGTTTCTTATTATCTGATAAATATAAGGCTGTTTCAGTGCCTTCCTTTAAAATTGTAATTTTGAATTGATATACTATCTGAATAAGTTAAATGAGTTAAATTTTTGCTTTACTGATTCACCTTCTCATTGGATTTGCTAAAGTGGCAGGACATTTTCTTCTGTTCACTCAGCCTCTCCTACTCTTAAATAATGTGATTTGCCAACAGAAATCCTTTTTATCGAATTAAAAATCAATAATGTATTAAGTGGCTTAGGACACTATTAATCACAGTAAGAAACTGTGACCCAAAAAGCCAAGGTTGTTAAAACACATTCAAGGCAACCTTCAGTTCTGCAGGATCTAAATAAATCTTTCGATTTTGCTTTCTTTTGGAAACAAAAATAAGGAGATAATTGAATGGGAATATTGGAAACCAACAACCAAACTACGATGTACAAATTGTAAATTGTTCTTTTTGTCAGACACATGTCCTAGTTAATTGACATTACCTGCAGCGATATGGATTGAGAACTAACTAAAGCCAAAATTCTAGCTAGATTATTTTTAATGCTTGCATACTCAAATGAAGTGTTCCAGAATGCACGTAGAGATGCAATTTTCTGAATCATTCTATTATAAGGGTTATGCTTATAATTCAATAATGCAAATTAATTCTGCTGTGCCTAAATCTTACCATTGTTCTATCAAGAAATAATATCTCTGGCCCCGGTATATTTCTAATTAAACAACAAAAAGTATGCTTAAGGACGGAGGCAATTGTACATGTTTTGATCAAAACAAAATGTAAACAAACTCAAGAATTTAACTATATGTTTGTTCAACCATAATTTACATATTTCATATAAGTGCACCCACACTTAGTATATCTAATTTTATTCAGGAGAAATATGGCTTTCATTTCACATGAACTATTTATGAAACATAATTTTATATGAATAAAATCTAAAAAGTTTGAATAATCAAGAAATTGTTTTTGTTTTCCAAGTTCTCCATGGCATTTTAACTGTGAATGTCATAATACTGTTAGCATTTATTTCAATAAAATACACATATTTTGTATTGAGCGACATTTCACGGGTACAACAGTACTCCACATGTACAGATTTTATGGTGTTTTGGAAAGTTAGGGCTTGCCAATTTTCAGTTTTTTTTTTGTAAGTAACAATTACTGATCTATTATTCCTGGTTCAGTTTACACAGAGAGCACTATTGTTGTTATTTTCTATTTTTTCTGGATTTTATGGTGCCCTTAACACTGTGATATCTGCTGACTACATCATCACATGTATCCTATAAGAGGGAATTATACCACTATATGCCATTCATTCTAGAGCTTGTTCTAGCTCTAGAAAACGTGAGTAGGACTACATAAGATCTTTGAATTATTTGAACCATACATTGTCATGATACGAACACAGAACAAGTGAAAAACAGGCGCTAGTAATAAATGTCTAAAATCAATAAATATTAATACCAAGAATCTTATAAAAAGAACTGCACCTTAATTAGTGTAAAGCTCAAAAAACACACAGAAAATGTAAAAAACTCGAAAGTAAGGTGCACTATGCCTTTAAGACAAGTTTTTATAAAGTGCCACTGTGGCACCTTACTTTCAAGTTTTTTACATATATTGTCATGATATACTACAACAGCGTTTCCCAATTGGTGTTCCACAGAACCCTAGGATTCCACGAGAACAAAATTAGAGTTCCACAGCTATTTGCCCATTGGATGGCCTATGCACTTAGGTATCAGTATTGCTGATCAGTGGCCCGGTCAGGCGCTGTGGCCATTTAACAGCGTGACTGGGTCCACTGTAATATCGGATGCTGGGAGGAAGTGACAGCCTCTCACTTCCAGAAAGAGAACGCGCCCGCTGTAAGGGAGAGAGGCAGCAGTGAGGGGTGAGCAGCACACCAGCTTAGCCAACAGCCCACCAGAACTCCAAACAAGTCACCCTCCTGCAGAAAAATAAGATAACCTAACAGGAGGGTGGCTGCAAATGTAAACATTATGTAATGATATTGATGTTACAAAGGTTTGGAGTCCAGCAGCCAGATCAGCAATGTTTTCTGACACAAGTAGCCACTCGTTACCCAGGTGGTTGAGCCCCTGAGCCTTGAGTGGCCATCTGATCGTAAGCAGAGATGAGAGACTGGAACAGAAAGAAAGTAATCGTAATAAGGCAAGCCGAGGTCAGTGGGAAGGAGAAGCAGCAAAGTCAAATGGTGCCAATCAAGCAACATGTAGAAGAAACAGTAGAAAGCTTGATTATAGTTTACAGGAACCACAATAATCTGGCAAAGGTACAGAAACAGGAAGTGGCGTATAAAGGCCAAGACACCTGACCAGACACAGCTGAAGAGAGTTGGCTCTAATATTGTTGCCTGTAGAGTCAAGGTTATCAGATCTCAGGAAAATCTGCAAAAGGGAGCCTGGTGAACTGGAGAGGAAGAGGATCAGTATTATGGAAACCAGGGTTCAAAACCCAGCAGATTCAGTTCCTCACAGCCAGTGTGTATTTATCTGTATTTCAAGGTGTGCATGCGTCACTTTGTGTGTTTGTATCAGTGTGTGTGTGTGTGTGTATATTTGTGTCAGTGTGTATATCTTTGTGCCAGTGTGTGTTTATCTCTGTATGTGTTAGTGTGCATCTGTGTGTCAAGGTGTGTTTGTGATAATGTGTATCAGTATATCTGTCAGTTTGTGTATCTGAGTTTGCATGTATGTGTCAGTGTGTGTTTCTGTTTGTTAATGTGGATGTGCAGCTATCTTAGAAACCAAATGCCAACACAAATCTGAAAACACAAACATGACATACAAAGACACCCCTGAACTCCAATTCTAAAATGATATACAAACACTTGAGCACCTACACTCAAACACCAGTACTACACACATCCACATTTAAAATCAAACTGCACACCACTGCAAGCATAACATACAATACCTGCATTAAAATGCTAAAATTATATACAAACACCAACTCCACTCACAGAAACACATCTGATCCTAGGTACTACACTCTGTTTACTACCTGTAGAAATTTGCCAAAAAATAAAACATTATGCTCTGTTATGCTACAACGGAATTATTTTTTTGCGGGGTTCCACGATGTTGCTACACTATGTCAAAGGGGTCCACGGGAAAAATTAATTGGGAACCCCTGTACTACACTATTGGGTTTTCATCCTTTGTTTTGTATATTGGTACGGATCCCAAACATTTCTTGATTTGGTACCTCCATAGAGCCAAAAACTTATTAGTATGTGTCAAAGTAATTTTTTTCTGCTTTTTTTTCCAGTTTTGGGGGGCTGACATTACATGCAGTCCCCCTGCAAGCATTACTGAAGCCTGCTATTGGGGCCATGTGATCACAATCACATGGCACTAGACGGCCGGAGAAACGGAGCTGCTGCAGGTTCTACACCTGATCAGGATCAGCGTGGAATTTGAGTTTAGAGTGGCAGAGTGGGCAGCGGACGGCTGGACATGCCATGTCACCTTGCAACATTTAGGACTGTCTCCTTAAGAATGGCATAGCCGTCCTTAAGGGTTTAAACAAGCACTGAATGCACCTGGATATTACAGTTTATGGAAAAAATATATATTTAAAAAATTACCACTTTTTCAAATTTATAGACAATTTCATATTAAGTGCACATATACTTATTATATATAGTTTTCAGGAGAAATAGGGCTCTCATTTCACATCAACTATATATGAAACATAATTTAATATGAATCAAATATAACAAAATGTGAGCAATTAAGGCATTTTATTTACTTAATTGTGCATAGTATTTTAACTGTAAATGTTATTGTTGTGGAAATAAAATATGGACATATACACATATATCTTTGTAGTTAGTAAAATGTCTATTTACCCATTGCACTGAAATCAGTAGATAAGCTATTCACGCATATTTAGACAAAATGGCTGCTAGAAGTTTCTAACCCCTCCCTCCTTATAACCTCGACTAACTACCTCGTGTAACAAGATGGCGCTGAGATCTGGGGGAGACCCTCATGGTCTCAGTGACATCACCTCTAGTAGGCAGAGCACTAAGATAACTACTTAACACCTAACCAATTGATACCGTATTATTCCATGTTATCTCTGACAATGCTTATGATGTAATTTTGCTTTAAAAGGGACTTGCCGTCCCCTCTGAATAAACATTCCTCAAGTTATTCAACTACCTGAAACTTGTGTCTGGTGTGAATTACTTCAGGAAGCGTGCACGCATTGTTTCATTAATTTGGTCAGGGGCAGATACACAAAGAATAATCAATCGATTGAGTTGATTTCCACTTCAATTGGCCGGAAAGCAACGTACCGGAGCGGACCTCCGGAAAGTGGGACACCCGGAGCCTGATCACCTCCACCATACAGCCGTTGTCTGTATACTCCTGTTTTGTGTCGGTCTGTCTCCGTGTCCTTCCGGCATCCAGAAGGCTACTAGACAGGTAACATCTTACATCTTATCCGGTGCTCTTTTTAACGGACCTGTCGATTGTCTATCTGCCTCCTGAGTGCTTATGTGTGTGTGAGTGACGGCCGGTGTATGTGTTTCTTTTAAAATTTTTAGCTTGACTGCCTAGCGGGCAGGGAACGCGACAGCCGGTAAAGGGCTGGGGACTACCCTTGTAGAGGGTTGGGGAATTGTGACAGCTCTGGGGACCACCCGTGAGATCGGGTTGGGGAATTTTTTTGACAGCCTGGAATAAGGGGCTGGGAATGTTATTTGATTTATATTGCATTGTTTGATTATGTACATGGCCATATTGCTCTCTGTTATTTTGTGGATTTTGTTCAATTGTTGCTACAGTGTGGGTACCCTTGGTGTCTGTGTGTGTGTTGTATGGTTTGTTCTTGACTCCGGAGTGTACACTCATTTTTACGTTTGTGACTTTTGCAAATGTTTAGTACTTAGTGTTGCTACCTTCACCTTCTCCCTCATTCTGTATCTGTCCTGTCTTTGTTGCCCAGAGCTGTGTTAGTCACCCACGCTCGCATCCTCCGGTCTGTGGCCACCACCCCCCGGGTGTACAGACCATCGTGACTAGTCTACGTTTTGGGAAGACGCACGGGTCCCTCGTGGCAGTCGAGCACTGTAGACTTTCTTACTTTTTCTTCCCTCTTACTCGCTCCCCTCTACTTGGTAGACCACGCTTGGTCAAGATGGGGCAGGAACATGCTAGACCAGCTAAGGGACTGCTAGCTTGTGATATTGTGAAAGAGAGAGCAGGGGAGGATGCAGTGTTAAAGATCAAGAAAATTTCTAAGGTTTGTGGTTTCCAGTTGCCACCTGGTGGTAGATTGCAGCCTGAGTTTTGGAGGAAGTTGCTTGTGGATAAGGAGGGGTTATTGTCTGATAACGGGTTAACCAAAGCAGTGGAGGCTTGGTATCGAGTAGCTAGGGGATTAAAGCGGGAGGGTTGGACGGAGGAAGAGCTTGAGTTTGAGGGACAAACGCTGTATGTGTATCATCGAAATGATTGTAATTCTAATGTTTCTCCTGACCACCCCTGGCCACTGCCACTTTTTCAAATTTATAGACAATTTCATATTAAGTGCACATATACTTATTATATATAGTTTTCAGGAGAAATAGGGCTCTCATTTCACATCAACTATATATGAAACATAATTTAATATGAATCAAATATAACAAAATGTGAGCAATTAAGGCATTTTATTTACTTAATTGTGCATAGTATTTTAACTGTAAATGTTATTGTTGTGGAAATAAAATATGGACATATACACATATATCTTTGTAGTTAGTAAAATGTCTATTTACCCATTGCACTGAAATCAGTAGATAAGCTATTCACGCATATTTAGACAAAATGGCTGCTAGAAGTTTCTAACCCCTCCCTCCTTATAACCTCGACTAGACCATGCGCCCAGACCATGCTGAACAGTACCCGCCCATCTTCCCCAGTCCATACACAGACGTCACCTCCCGGTGGTGTCACACATGGTCCCACCCCTTTGTGTCCCGTGCTTGGAGCCGATGGTACCTATTACTATCCATTGCCATTGCATTCCTTTCCCCATGCCCCTTTGGCACGGCCGTTCTCCTCCCCAGATCCGGTCCCTCCCCAGAACCCAATGCCAGTCCCGCCCCAGCCCGGTTACCAAACCCAATCCCAGCCTCTAGTACCTCCCTCGTTACATCCTTGTTTGCCATCCCGCCCCCTGACGCCTCCCACTCCTGTTGTCCCGCCTTCTGTCCTCCCTATGTCAGACCATGACTCCGCCCCACAGCTCCCAATCCTCGTCACTCCCGACACTCCCCTGGACCCGGCCCCTACAGTAACCCCTTCCGCTTCCCTCCCTAACCCTGTTACTAATGCTTCCGGTTCCCCTACCAGCCTAGTGTCTTCCCTCCTCACAGCCCTCTCCACTGCCCTCGAGCCTCCTCCTCCTCCTCCCTCACTTCCTGAATCCTCCCCTATTGTGGATCCACCTTCTCTCCCAGCTTCTCTCCGCACTGAGCTGTCTCCTCTCCTCTCCGCCCTCTCTACGTTGATCCAGTCACCCGCCCAGTCTCACGTCACCCCCTCTGACCCCTAGACACACTTCTGCTGGTTGCTAAGGGGTTAGAGTCAGTGGTGCAACCTACACAGAGAAGGTCAAACCTGATGATGTTTAATGCTCCCACCATAGCTCCAGGGTCAGTGCCAGCAGTTTCCGGTTTCCATACATTACCAACTGCACCAACCCCTAACCGTGCTCAATTCCCAACTGCCAGGACTTGTTATAATTGTCATCAACCTGGCCATTTCCTAGGGACTGCCCGCTCCCTAGATACAGTAGACCATCGCCCCCTCGGTACCCTGGTCCTCCCTCTGCTGCCCATGGTTATCCTACACCAGGTTCCCCTCGCATCCACCAGCCCCCTATTTTCCTCCTCCTGAGTACTCCTGGGTTCCCCCACTGCCTACAGAGACCAGCCCCCAAGCTCCTGCCCCCGATATGGAGGAGGACCACCAAAGATCAAACCTTATTTCGAGACCCACGCCTCCATCAACCTCTGCACGCCGTTATACCGGCCCAGATCAGTCCCATTTAGACTTATTGCAATAGGTAACCGGCAAGCCTGTGTCAGACATCCCTGTTATGGCAGTGTCTTCGGGGGATGAGGGGGGGCCCCTAGCTACTGTAGTTCTTCCCGTTGAGGGACACCCCACTACTTTCTTAGTTGACACAGGTGCAGCCCGTAGTGTTCTCAGAGAACAAGACCTGCCTGATCCCTCCTTTTTGTCTGACATCGATGTCTCTTGCGTTGGTGTTGATGGTACTCCCCGCAGTAACCCCCTCACTAAGCTCCTCCGTGTGGGTTCTGACATTCTGTCCCGATTTGTTGTTACCTCTACCTGCCCCATTAACCTCTTGGGTGCTGATGTTCTCTCCCGTCTCCAAGCATCTATTACCTTTACTGCAGATGGCCAATTTCAGCTAAACACACCTTTATCACGAAAGGACACTTCAGCGCTTAGCTCCCTCCCATTACTGTTACACTTAGAATCTCCTGCAGGGGAATCAAGGGTCCCTCATGCCCCCAGTGCTCTGGACAGGATCCCCATCAAGCTTTGGTCTACTGATGATATTGGCCGCCTCAAAGTTCCTCCTGTTGTGGTCTCGCTCTTGCCCGGAGTTACCCCTCCCAGAAGGCCCCAGTATCCACTGAAACCTGCTCAAGCCTCCGCAATCTCCAAACAAGTGGAAAGCCTCCTGGCCAAAGGGGCTCTTGTCAAATGTGTGTCACCATGTAATACTCCATTATTTCCTGACAAGAAAAGGACTGAAAAGGGTCAGCCTGACCAGTACCGTATGGTTCAAGACCTACGTGCAGTTAATGATGTCACTGTCAAAGACTCAGCTGTTGTTCCAAACCCCCATACATTACTGTCACAGGTTCTGCCCTCTGCCACAGTTTTCACAGTTGTGGACCTTGCTAATGCCTTTTTCAGTGTTCCCCTGGACCCATCTTGCCAATATCTTTTTGCTTTCACTCATGAGGGCTAGCAATATACTTGGACTGTTATGCCCCAGGGAGCTCAGAATTCACCTACTCAGTTTGCCCATGCCATGTCACTGGTCCTGGAACCCTGGCAAAAGACACACACTGATGTGGTGTTGCTCCAATATGTTGATGACCTACTTCTCTGCGCTGATGATCTCCAAACTGCTGAACGAGTTTCAGAAGATCTGCTCTGTTTCCTGGCTGAGGCAGGCTGCAAGGCCTCGAAATCTAAACTCCAATGGTGCCGGCCCTCGGTGGTCTTCTTGGGACATTGTCTTTCCCATGGCACCCGTCACCTTACAAAGGATAGGATCCTAGCTATCCTGAACTTGCCTATCCCTTCTACACACCAATCTCTCCATGCCTTTTTGGGCCTGATTACTTATTGATTAGATCCTGGATTTCAGACGCCTCTCAGCTCATGCAGCCACTATATGATGTCTTGAAACATGATCCTTTCTCACTATCACCACATGCTCTTGATTGTTTCACTTCTCTGAAGAAAGCTATTGCCTCTGCCCCTGCCCTGGGTTTACCAAACTACCAGTTGCCCTTTAAACTATTTGTGTCTGAAAAACTGGGCCACGCTTCCGGGGTTCTCACTCAACAACATGGCTCCAGACAAAGACCTATTGGCTACTTTTCATGCATGCTCGATCATGTTGCCAGAGGCAGCCCTTCTTGTCTCAGAGCTGTATTTGCTGCCAGTGCACTCCTGGACAAGACTAATGCCTTTGTTCTTGGGCATTCTCTCACCGTCCTGGCTCCGCATGATATTTCTGCAATTCTCCAACAAACACAACCTCGACATCTTTCCTCTCAACGTCATTTGAGGCTGCAAACCTCGTTGTTGCTACCAGACAATGTTACTCTTCAACGCTGCTATTCGCTAAACCCTGCCACTCTTCTGCCACTTCCCAAGGGGGGAGTGGCACAACACTGGTACAGCTTGGACATCAACCCAGATGCCCGAATGGAGTTCCAGCTACCCACTTTTACAATTTCTCATGATGAACAATCAGAAAATATGTTACATTGCACCTTATGGTTTAAAGACACTCCAGGCCCCGATGTGGATTATGAAGAAGAACTATTCCAACTGATTGAAATTCACATCACATTGACAGACCTGTTGTGGGACTCCAGATGCAACATGCTCCTATTGGTACATCTTCCAGCAGGGGTGTCTCATCTCTACCGCCATTGGGAAACGGCTGTTCCCCATATTTCTCTCACCAAGTCCCCTGACACCCTATGACAAGATCTTGGCCCAATGGCCAAATCCTGGAGCACTATGACCCAAGAACAACTTGAATCATCGGGAATCACTAAAAGAATCATCAATTGTAATACAACAGGGTTTCCTCGACATCACACAGAAATCTGTGAAGACCTCCCACCTATGGAACAGGATCCAGAGGCCCCTCATGATTGCTTCGAACAAATGAAGATGGAAACTACCCACTTACCAACCGTACATGAAGTAGCCCTACCAAATCCAGACCAGACATTGTTTGTAGACGGTTCTAGATTTGCTGATGAACAAGGGCAGTATCACACTGGATATGCAGTTACCACAGAATGCCAAGTACTGCAAGCAGCCGCGCTTCCATTAACCAAGTCAGCACAAGAAGCTGAATTGATAGCTCTCACAGTGGCCTGCAAATTATCCGAGGGCCTCCGTGTTAATATCTATACGGATTCAAGATATGCTTTGGGAGTAGCACATGACTTTGGCCTAATTTGGAAAACCCGAGGATTCCTCACAGCTGCTGGAACCCCAGTGAAACATGGCCTAACCATCAAAGAACTAATGGACGCCTTGATACTACCAGCAGAGGTAGCAGTGCTTAAAGTAAAGGCCCATGGAAGACTGAACTCAGAAGAAGCACGAGGCAATCATCTAGCAGATCAAGCTGCCAAGGATGCAGCACGACAAGGGTGGGAAGTGGGCAGAAGAGTGGCTACTGAAACAATACCTGTCTATACTATGCAAACACTGCCTACAGATCTCAACCTTCTGAAGGAACAGCAAGCTGCTGCAACTCCTCAGGAAAAGCAGAGTTGGAAGAGCAGGGGAGCCATCCTTCAGGATGATGTTTACACCCTTAATCTGTCTACCCAAAAATATGTACCCAGCGGTTGTCCAATGGGCTCATGGACCAGCTCACCTGTCAAAGCACCTGATGACTCTCTGATTGATAAATACTTTGAAGCACCAGGCATCACTACCTTGACACAGAATTATTGTAAATCCTGTGCAATTTGTGCCAAATGCAACCCTGGAAAGGTTGCCAAGACTGCACCCAACCACTTGGCCAAACCACAATATCCTTTCCAGAGAATACAGATTGACCACATCCAGATGCCAAAGAGTGGGCGCTATGAATATGCATTAGTTATTGTGGACATGTTCTCAGGATGGCCGGAAGCTTTTCCAGTGGCTAATCTTACCGCCAGGACAACAGCCAAACATCTTCTAACAGAAATTGTCTGCAGATACGGCGTTCCAGAAGTAATTGAAAGCGATCAAGGAACCTCTTTTACTGCCTCATTAACTCGGGAAGTCTGGACAGCACTGGGGGTGACCCTTGCCTTCCACACGCCATATCATCCACAGAGTAGTGGTAAGGTAGAACGCATGAATGGCACATTAAAGGCCAGAATACTCAAGATGTCTCAGGAAACTAACATGCCCTGGCCCGAGAGTCTCCCGTTAGCACTATTCAGTGTGAGGTACACCCCTAGGGGAAAACGTAATTTATCTCCCTATGAGATTCTGTTTGGCACTGCACCCAGATTAGGTTGCTATTTCCCCCAGCAGCTTCAGATACAGTCAGATGCTATGGTAGATTATGTTACTGCTCTCTCTCGTGCCTTGACCAAAATCCATGCCCAAGTGTTTTCTTCTATTCCAGATCCTGAGTCGAATACAGGTACATACAAGTTGCTTCCTGGTGATTGGGTTATGGTCAAGAAATTCCTCAGAAAACACACTCTTGAGCCGAGATTTGATGGTCCCTACCAAGTACTTCTAATTACAGCTACCTCTGTCAAATTGGCTGGGAAGAGTTCCTGGATACACGCCTCACACTGCAAGAAAGTGCCTGCTCCAGGAGAAACCACCCTCTCTGAACCATGAATTTGTTGTCTCCTGTGTTTCTTTATGCTGCTAAAACTTGCATGGGCCCAACAGGTGGCCATAACCAAAGATAACAACGTTTACACTTTCTGGTACAATTCTTCATGTACAGATGTAGCCACGTTCACCTTCGATTATTGTGATATTGTTACTTGCACCTTCCCACAAACACAGTATGCATCCATATACAAGGACATACCCAGTAAAAAAGATCCATATATTTGTGTGACGGGGGGATCTTGGGGCCATCATTGTGGTTCATGGAAAGCAGCCGGGTGGAACACGGGCAGACCATGGGGATATAGACCACAGAGTGCCCTTGACAGACTTGACCAGGACGGGAAACCCTTACTGTCTAGAATGACTTTAACCAAACCTACTGGGTCAACCCCCATCAAACTCACACTAAACATAGAGCATCCCAGTCCTGGGGATGCAGGCGAATATGTGATGGGCATGTATTGGAAGGGGGGCGGCACACACAACAAGCTGGGGACATTCTACTTACAAGACATGTTCAACTCATCTGACTGGGTAGGCACCATGCATATGACTATCAATCCACTTAAACCTCACATTAAAACTTTACATGACATGGTTGCTATCGCTAACCCTACCTTTGAGGACACCATGGCAGTCGAGACAGGGTTTTCAGATACTAATTTATGGCTGGAATGGATGAGGTACAATGCTAATTCACATAATAAGACTAACTGTTATGTGTGTGGGGGAGCTAGGCCTCACCTAGGCACAGTACCTTTAAATCTACCTCCCGAAGTTGAGACATGTGTCTTGAGTCTTTATGCACAATCCACTACTAACTCTTCCATGTGTGAGTCATGGAAAAAGGTTTATCCTGTTATCCAAGGACATGTTAAGCCACCTGATGGAGTCACTGTGTATCCAGGTAATTACACTTGTTATTCAATATCTAAGAACACAGGGTCGTACATGGGTAAATTTCCATCAGGTTATTGCTCCACCTATCACACTCCACCCGTAACATTATTAATGAATCATGTAAAGACAGTTGGAGACATATACTGGCTGTGTGGCGATAAGCAACTAAGATCCCAGCTAGTGGGGCTGTGGTGGGGTGAATGTACACTAACAAAATCCATAATGCCCATTCACATTATACCTGATGGCTATCATGATGAGTCAGACCACACACATACAAGCCATAGAACTAAAAGGGAGGCCCTAATCCGTGGTAGTTTTGACCCACATGTTTACATAGATGCCATAGGTGTGCCAAGGGGGGTGCCTAATGAATTTAAAGCAAGAGATGAAGTAACAGCTGGGTTTGAATCCTTAATTCCAATGATCACAGCCAACAAGAATGTCAATTGGATTAACTATATCTATTACAATCAACAACGATTTGTTAATTACACCAGGGATGCCCTACAGGGCCTGGCAGAACAGTTGCAAGCCACCACACAAATGACATTCCAAAATAGAATGGCCCTGGACATGATATTAGCAGAAAAGGGGGGCATTTGCAAGATTCTCCCCAAAACCATGACATGTTGCACATTCATTCCAGACAATACTGGGCCCAATGGTAAGGTAACTATGGCTATAGAGAAACTGGATAGTCTCTCAGATGAATTGAAGAAGAATTCAGGAGTCATGGATACTTGGGACAGGTGGTTTGGATGGATGAATGGTTGGCAGAGAACTTTATTCCAGGTTGGAACTGTGGTCCTTATAGTGCTCATTGTCTTCTTGTTCTTAATCTGTTGTGTGTTTCCTTGCATACAAAGGTACTTACAGAAAGCAGTGGGGAAGACTATAGATGACGCAACTCCTACCTTCCTACATCAGGATGTTACGGAACTAGACTATGACACACCACACACACCCCTTCAACCTCACCAATTCAAACAGGCAACTGCACTCCTGTAGGGATAGCGTAGGGAAAGCGTCTGTCTCTACGAGCAAGTCTCACGTGTGGAGATGTGGTGGATTAGCCACCGCGGGTTACCCACGGAGTGAAGAGTTCGATGCTCGTTAAGACAGATGAGCTGCAGGCAGCTAGGGATGTGTAAGGGACAGCTGCAGTTGTTATGGTAAATAGCCATTTTAAGGGGGGACTGTTGTGGAAATAAAATATGGACATATACACATATATGTAGTTAGTAAAATGTCTATTTACCCATTGCACTGAAAGCAGTAGATAAGCTATTGACGCATATTTAGACAAAATGGCTGCTAGAAGTTTCTAACCCCTCCCTCCTTATAACCTCGACTAACTACCTCGTGTAACAAGATGGCGCTGAGATCTGTGGGAGACCCTCATGGTCTCAGTGACATCACCTCTAGTAGGCAGAGCACTAAGATAACTACTTAACACCTAACCAATTGATACCGTATTATTCCATGTTATCTCTGACAATGCTTATGATATAATTTTGCTTTAAAAGGGACTTGCCGTCCCCTCTGAATAAACATTCCTCAAGTTATTCAACTACCTGAAACTTGTGTCTGGTGTGAATTACTTCAGGGAGCGTGCACGCATTGTTTCATTAATTTGGTCAGGGGCAGATACACAAAGAATAATCAATCGATTGAGTTGATTTCCACTTCAGTTATAATACTGTTAGTTTTTACTGAAATAAAATACTCATATTTGTGTTCAGTGATGTCCCATGAATATAACAGTACAACCCATGTACACGTTTTATGGGTCTATGGAAAGTTACAGGGTCAAATATAGGGTTTTCCTTTTCAGTTTTTACTGATTGAAATGTGCCAGATTGGCCTATGTTGCCTTTCAGACCGTATGGCAGCCCAGAAATGAAAACAACTTCCACCATGGCATACCATTTGCAAAAGTAGACAACCCAAGACATTCAAAATGGGGTATGTCCAGTCTTTTTTAGTAGCCACTTAGTAACAAAGTCTAGCCTTAATTAATGTTCATATTTGTTTTTTACATGTTTTACAAATAAACTGCCCTTTCACTGATGATATCACCATTATATTTAGTACTGCTCTAAAACATACATATTTGTGTTCAGTAATGTTTTATGATTACAACACTACCCCCTTTAACAGAACCAGGTTTTATGGTGTTTTGGAAAGTTACGTGATATAAAACTTTTATTTTTCTGAGTCGTGAGGCAGTCCCCCTGAATCAGATTGCTGTGCGAGGTAAGTTCCCGGAGCTGCAGGGGCTGAAAGCCGTTACAACATTCTACGCCATCATAATGGATTTTAAGTCCATTAAAATGCAGATGACATACAATGCCATTAATGTGTTAATGAAGCCTGGTTTCCACAATTTAGTACATGTTGTCACATCTTATAGGGATGCAATAAGGATGTAATAAAAAAATAAACAAAGCTTGCATTTAGTTGCATATTACAAATTACACAGGGTTAAAAACCAAACAAGAAAAGTTGATACAAAAATGCTGTGTAAAATAATGAATTGTATTCTTTATGTAAACAGGTTTGTAATACATATTTTATTACTCAGTAAAAAAAATTATTTCAGGCTGTGACTTTCATAAATTAAGATCAATATATGATCCTTATATTGTCTTCACATTTTTGTCTGATTATTAAAAAAAATCTTTTTTTTTTTCTTTTTTTTTTTGGCAACCTGTCTGTTGTACTAATTTGCATTTATGTTGCTTATAATTTTCATGATCCTTTTTTTTCATCTAATAGCAGGGGAATTAATTATATTCTGGAGAAACGCATAATTATGTAGTGTATACGTTTTCACATTTGTTTCTTCATGCTTGCCACAGAGGGGGAAATTGGGCAATAATAGATGTAAAAAAATTGCAAATATTCTAGTAATCCAAAAAGGTTACAGGGTTTAACGTTTTCATTTAAACCATTTGGTCCATAATATAGTCTTTTTGTACTTTAACCATACCTACTATATATAAAACTGTGATAGCACAGTTCTAGAATTCTAATATATGTAAAAATATGTCCTATCATTAAGGACAGGTAGCTGCTAGGTGAAATAATTATCGAATCTTAGTACTGAAGGGCACTTACCATTCAAGGGACAACATTCAATAGATAATATCCAGCTTCCTTTTGCTCCATTCCCAATAGGTAGAATAGGCACCTGAGTAAAGGAGCACACCTGTTAAGGATGCAATGTGTACCTTCTTTACCTCTGCTTACTCTACCACTGCAGTTTTCTCTGAGGCTGCAGGATTGGCTGAATTCCAGATATCTAAAGCACCATTTTGTTAAATAATCAAGCAAATAACTAGCATTATAAATTAGCATGTTTATGGAGGTCTGACTGTGGTGACAAGCAAATAGATGATCAATGGCTAGGAGACAGACATTTTTTTCATAGATAAAAGAGAACTGACCCACAGAGGGAGGAGCAGTAAAAAACAAAAAAAAAACTATATTTATAAAAAATATGAAAATATAGATTATGTATGGCTTTTCTTTTTCTCTTAATTGGTTACTTTTTCTCACTTGATCTGTGAAACAAATGGCAAAAAAATGCACAGATCAGTTTACTAAAATATATGCATAATATGTATTACCCAAATTATTGTCCGCAATGAGCCGAAATGTCAACTATTAAAGTGTTGGAGTTCCTGAACTCAATTTAATTTTATGATAAAATATTTTATATGACCTGAAATTTTGTGCCACGGACATGCCCAGTATACACACACCACTGGTAGCCGGGGGAGTTTTCCGATGGTGGGGTGCATTATAATAAGAACTTTACTCACTTTCAAAATAACATAACTTGTAACAAAAAATGTCCAATCTTAAAAACCACCCAGAGATTTAACTCATGACATTGAAATTAATATTACTAAATTGAAATTTTGAAAGAGGGATTCCTGAACGGTGTACAAAGAGACTATCCTTTACCCTAGAGTGTACCTTAATGGGACACAGTGATGGATGATTGATAGCTCTTAACTGAACCCATCGATCTTTCCCATTTTGATTCGTTTTCGATTCTCGTAATAATATCTTTAGAGATTTGCCATAAAAAAGTAGAGCATTAAATTGGGTACCAGAATGTGAAGATTTGTAAGCAGATAATAATTTACTGATCCTAAAGGCACCAAACAAAAACGGTGGCAAAAAGCTGATTCTCAAAAGAAAATTACAGACGAGACCCAAGTTTTTTTTTTTACCAGATTCAGATAGCTGAAAAGATATCTGACATCTATTGTCTTGAAGAGCACACTCATTAGCCCAAGCACCTGTTAGGATTTGTTGAACGACAAACTATTAAAAACTGTTTTTACCTAGTACTTTCAGGAAGAAATAAATACCGAGCAATGGCATATTTAAAGAAACCCTTTTCATTATGTATTTAAAATAAATAAATAAACTGTATTGCATCCTGCAAATTAAGTTCTGTAGCATCCTTATTTAGATTCACCATAAACATGCCACTCCTTCCAAGTTTTTAAATATGCTATCCATCTGATTGATGATGAAGATAAACACAATAATTGACTTATCTTGGCGTAGTTAGCTCTCAGATATGTTTGGGCAACTTTGTTCCAAATACACCCTCTAACGGTGCAAGGAATCTTAAAGTCAAAACGGGACAAGGCATCAACAATACAAATAGTTTTACCACTTTTCTGCTTAGCTTTTACCCATATGTTGTTTACCAGGCAAATTAAAACGAGTCTCCTTAACAAATTAATCTCAGGGGAAGATTTTGCATGAAGGAAATTGATTACCAAAACAACCTCCAAACTTTCAGAATGGAGCATGACTCTTTTTTAGCTAACTTAGGTACCCTATAACTCCAGCGCAACTATTATTGGAAATAGTTCCAGAAGAGTTATCATCCTGATCCATCCCTTATTAACTCTTGCCTGAGGCCATCTCACAGCTGCCATTTACCTTAAAGGGACTCTACCAGTGCAACTACATGTATTCCTGACCCTATAGTGTTAACATGACCATCTAGCCCCCCTGGGCTCCTCGTGTCTCCATAAACATAGTAAAAATCTTACGGTATTCAAGCCAGAAGCTGTAAATCTGTATGCTGTTAGACTCAGGAAAAACAAGCAGTCTGCTGACATGTGATAGCCTGATCCAATCACAGTGCTTCCCCATAGGATTGGCTGAGACTGACAAGGAGGCAGATCAGGGGCAGAGCCAGAATGATTCAAACACAGCCCTGGCCAATCAGCTTCTCCTCATAGAGATGAATTGAATAAATGAATCTCTATGAGGAAAGTTCAGTGTCTGCATGCAGTAGGAGGAGATACTGAATCACAGGATGCTTGTGCACAGCATATCTAAGTGGATGGAGTCATATTATGCCTCCATCAACTCAGAAGTCCCTCTGGTTCACTCTGAGTGACTGCAACTGGAGGTGTTCCTAGCTTTCAATGTAAACACTGTATTTTCTTTGAAAATACAGTGTTTACATGAGAAAGGCTGCAGGGAGCTTTAGTTCTCACCTGAACAACCTCATTAAGCTGAAGTTGTTCAGGTGACTATAGTGTCCCTTTAAAAATAAATACCAAAGCCTTGTGAGTTGCATCAGTAAAATTATTAAGTTCTTACTTTGGCCCAAATTCACTCTGCCATTCAGTAGAACCGTTAAAATTACTCAAAAATACATTCCAAACCAAAATCCTCCTTCATCTGACTGGATACACTACACAAATATGATGATGTGGACTTTTTGACCTGTCAGTGCTCTGCACATATACCTTGAAAAGACTCTGGCCATAGGCATTACCCTCGATGCAAATTGTAATAAACCCAAAACAGACTGTAACCTCTTAACTGCTGTATTATTAACTCTTACATAAATAGAGCATTTCCCATTTCATTTTGCTGATCTTATCATCAGGTAAATGAAATTCCATTTTTTTTCAGAGTCAATGATAATTCCTAAAAACTGTAAGCAGGTAGTAGCTCAAACAGTTTTTTCACCAGCCTGAGGAATGCCAAATTGTTTAGCTAAAGGCATAAAACACTGTAACAAATTAATACAAACAGAGGATCCTGCTTTCCACATAAAAAGGAAATCATCCAGGTAGTGAAAAGTTCTTTATAATCTATAAATTTGCTTAAGAACCCACTCTAAAAAAACATGTAAAATTCTAAAAATAAAATCAAGAAGCCTTTAAAGTGGAATCCTAAGGATCCAAAAGAATCATGATGAATAGGTAAAAGCCTAAATGCTGCCTCAATGTCAACTTTAGCCATTAGTGCACCCTGACCCACTGTCTCGCCTGTTTGAAAGCATCATCAAAAGAAGTGTACAACACTGAAATGATGGATGCATCAACCTCACAATTCAAAGATGTACCATCTGGGTATTACAAGTGATGGATAATCCTGTAAGTTCCTTTCTCTTTTTTGGGAACAAACCAAAAGGAGACAAAATGCAAAATGCACTGTAGCCAAGACGTTTTTATACAGATTGTTGTTCAGCTATGAGCAGAAGTACAATATCACATTTCTACTTATAAGGTATACATTGAGAATTGATTTCAGATATTGATGCACATGAAGAAATTAATGAGTTTATAATGGAAGAATGTCAGTTAGCTTCCATATTTATTTTAAACACTTGTGGCTTCTGCAGGCTGGTGGAAAAGACACGTTTACATGTGGAATTATGAAAATATTACTGAAATATAACCCCAGTGTGGTAAGAATAAATAAAATACATAAATTACAAATATTAATTAATTGATTTCACACCAAGAGTACATGAATGAAATGATGTGCCATTCAGTCTGAACAATTGCTAGCATTCATCTAATATAGTGATTTAGAAATATTGTAATGTTCTTAAAGCAAACACATTTAAATTTTTTGTAGTTTTTTTTTTATGCACATATATAAACAGTGACAAACATAAGCCAAAGATGTAAACGTTATAGTTATCACATGTACGTTTTGTCTGTGGAGCAGTATAGGATAATCTGGATTAGATTTTAAAGAAGTTAAACTAGAGTTAGAAGCTGTTACAGAGAGTGCAACTCAGGAAAATCTGATAAATAAAACAAATCTAGGAAGTATTTATGACATCTATGTAGAAGGAGAGAACATTGAATAAGGTAATTCTCGGTAAAGATATATAGAAAGTGTGTTCTAGACATTAAAGTATGATGTAATCATAAAGGCTTAGGCAACAATATTTGCAGTAGAAGCGGTGGTTTAAACACTACATGGTCAGGAAAAACATGTTTGTGTTCCTGATCCTATAGTGTTTCTTTAAATAAAATGTTTATTGTACTATATCAAAAAAGCCATCATTGAGATTTTAAAAAGTGACACAGACAATTCTAAAATGAAAAAATAGAAAGGAGAGTGATCTTTTTTTCTTCTAGTAAATGTTGCTGGACATATTTCACTTTTGTTTCCTCTAGTAGGTCTTAAGTGGGATTTTGGTGAGCCAGCTGTTATGGTGGCTGATGTAGATTTGGACAAAATATTAATTTCAAATATGCTCTTCTATGATTATGCTAGATGTGATCTATCTATGCTGAAGATAAGGTAACATTGTCATAACCTTTACCACCAGGAAATATAGGGAAATGTTTTCAATCCACTGCATCCATGCTTTAACTGCCTAAACTGACCTCTCATTTCGGAGACTAAATCTATGTAAAAATCTGTTGGATGAATGAAATGGGAATGGGCGTACTCTGGAGGTTTTTTTTCTCAATTTGCCATTCATATAAAGTCCATGTTTATTTCACATATATGCAAATTCCAAGTGTTTAAATGGTTCTGTGTCAGTTAATAACAAATTGTCTACTAGGGCTTAAAAGTACTTTAATTTTATAGAGTTATTTACAGGATACATTTGAGTAGTTGCAGTACTATGAGTCTTATGATATTGTGAATAATCTGACAAAAAGCAGGGCTCTTCTTTACACCAAAATCCTTGCTCTTCTGCAGCTGATACATAAATCAGATAAAACTGAAGATTTACAGTTCTTCAAGAAATATACATTTATCTATGAAAGCTAGCTACCCTAGGACAGCCAGTCTGTGAGTGTTTAGCCAGCACCCAAAGCCTATAACTACCATTTAATGAATGTGAGTAATTTCTGTCTTTTGAACTGGAAAGAGGCTAGGATTAGCCTGATTTTGTAGATTTTATTAGGTCAGTGATTCTGAATGATTTTTAGGTCAATATGCTAAATGATAATCATGTTGTCTTCATACCCACTATTTCTACCAATGGAGAGCATCCATGATGTTTTAGGCCAGGGGTAGTCAACCTATGGCACATGTGCCATGCACGGCACTCAAGGTACCTTTGCACGGCACTCAAGCCTGCTAGAGCTAAACAGGCTCTGGCCTATCAGGAGTCCCGGTGAAACTTCAGATATCTGCTAATACGAAAAGGTGGTGAAGGAAAATCCTCAATTTATTCATTGCAGCACGTAAAGGAAGTGATCTCAGATCACTTCCTCCCAGCACTTGTGAATGGGAATCCACACTGTAGTAGAGCAGCCGATAGCTGCACTTGCAGCTCCTGTCCTTGCAAGTGTAGCTATGGTCAGCCTAGTCCCTGCTGGACCACAGGTAAGCCCCCCCACACTGCTAGATACACAGAGCTATAGAATCACCCTGCCCTCATACAAATAATACGAACAGCCCTCACACAAGCACAACACACAATCAAACTCAACACCACTAACAATCCACATACATGCACACAACCCCACACGCAGCCTCACACATGCAATACCCCAAACAGCCCCAGACACACACACACACTACCAAATACACAATGTGACATATCCATCCACACACACAATTTCACAAGCAGCCCCCATGCACAGCATACATTCATAGGTTTTATATACGATACCACAAACTACTCATGAACATATACAATATAATAGCCCCTAGACGCACAATTACAACTATACAAAGCAACTGCAGTATAAATAACACAAGCAGAATACAGCAACATACACAACTCAATTTTAAAAAATAGGACCGGCACTCTACGGGACATCTTAATCTTATTTCGGCACAGCATTATTTATGGCAATCAGGAGTTTGTATAGGAGTAGTTGTGTTTTATGATTCCAAACCTCTGTCTTTTATATGAATACCAACTGTACAGTTATTTAGATGAATACAATAACTGCAAGTGGAATATTCTAAGCAAAATCAATATTTTGAAAATGGTTGTGAGTCCAAACAATACAAAAAAAAAAAAACAGCCAAATTGAATCAGTTAATAAGTAAACTTGTTCATGGCAGAAAAATTCAGTTCAGCCTAATGAATTTAACTGGCTTTTTTTTTTTTAAAGAAAAACACTGTTATGCAAAATACATTAGTTATATAACAACCAAAACAGTTATGGTGGGGAAAAAATTGTGATTGAAAACTCCTTCCACCTAAAGTCTGTGGATATCTATACTGTAGCTAAACATACATTGCTTTGGGATTGGATTGGCATGCATGGAATACTGGATCCTCAAAATTATAACCTTGCTTCCAGACTTAATCTTGTTATATTTATCAGTTCAGGAAAGCTTTTCCCTTTTTAGTTTTGTTTGAATCAGCAAAAAGCCCTGTCATTCTAATTTCAATTCAAACTGTGAAAATAATATTGTAAGATTGATCAATAACACATATGGACAATGACAAAATCACTGATAGAAAATGGCTTACGAGAATGTACCTACATGAAATGGACACAATCAATGCTTCCCCAACATCCAGACTCCATGAGCAGCACTTCCTCCACTCCAGCCCATAATGGACAGAGGTAACTGTGTGTGTGTGTGTGTGTGAGACTGTAACTGTGTATGTGTAACTATAACTGACTGTGTGTGTCTGTGCCTGCCTCAGTGTGTGTGTCTGTCAGTCTCTGCATTACTGTAACTGTGTGTGTGGCTGTGTGTGTGTGACTGTGTGCCTCTGTGTCACTGTAACTGTGTGTGACTGTAACTGTGTGTGCGTCACACTCTGCCTGTGTGTGACTGTAAGCCTGTGTGTGTGATTTTTCACACAAAGCACCTAAAGGCAGTGGCGTACACATGACCCATGGGGCCCCGGTGCGAAAATTGATCCGTGGGACCCCCCCGCACGCGGGCCGGGGCGCAACACATGGCGGTGGGCACCTGGTCGCAGGGGTTACAGGGCTGCGACCCCTGCGACTGCGGTATGTACGCCAGTGCATGCAGATGCACACACACTTAAAGGACCCTACAAACACCCAGATCACATCAGCTCAATGAAGTTGTCTGGGTGTCAGGTCCCTCTAGTTTTAACCCTGCAGCTGATAACATAGCAGTTTCAGAGAAACTGCTATGTTTCACTGAGGGTTAATCCAGCCTCTAGTGGCTGTCTCACTGACAGCCGCTAGAGGAGCACACTGAATGTCCATAGGAAAGCATTGAGTAATGCTTTCCTATGGGCGGTTTGAATGTGTGCGCGGTTGCATTCGGAGCTGAGAGGCTGAGGGATCCCCAGCGCCAAGGGAGCCCGGCGCTGGAGAAAGGTAAGTGCTGAAGACACACACACTCTCACTTACAGACGCATACACACTAGCTAACAGACACACACATTTACTGACAGAGACACACTCAGCAATAGACATACATACACACTCACTTACAAAACATACACTCTCATTGACAAACACAAACTCACTAACAGGCATCAAACAGACTCACTAACACACACACACACACACACTCAGTAAGACACACAGTAACACACTCACTGACACTCACTAGCAGACACTAAAACTCACACTCACTCTAACACTCACACACACTAACACTCACACACACTAACACTCACTAGCAGACACACACACTAACACTCACTCTAACACTCACACTCACTCTAACACTCACTCTAACACTCACACACTCACTAACACTCACTCACACACACTCTGACACTCACATACTAACACTCACACACTAACACATGTTTAAAAAAAAAAAAAAAAATTAATCCCCCCAGCCTCCTTACCTTTTGGAGTGCTGGGGGGATTCCCTGGGTCCAGTGGTGCTGCTGGGCTCCTGGGCGGGTGGCCGGTCGGGCAGGCGGTCGCGCGAGGGAGCACTCAGTGCTTCCTCTTCAACTCCCTTGCGCGCAGCGTAGGGATGCCGGCGCCGGAAGATGACGTCATCTTCCGGCTCCGGTATCAGTGTAGTGCGTGAGGGAGCTGAAGAGGAAGCACTGAGTGCTCCCTCGCGTGCCCGCCTGCCCGACCGGCCACCCGCCTTCCGGGTGTCAGCCGGCCAGCCTCGGGGGGCCCTGGGGTGGTCGGCTCCTAGGCCCCCCAGGGAAAGAGGCTGGCCCAGTGGGTAGACACCGGGTCGCAGGGGCGGCCGGGCCCCCTGGTGGGCCGGGCCCGGTCGCAGCCGCGACCCCTACGACCCTGGTATGTACGCCACTGCCTAAAGGCCTAAGGCCGGCCCTGGCTGTTAGTGAGTGTATGTATCTTAGTGAGTGCATGTGTCTCTGAGAGTGTGTTTGTGTCAGTGTGTGTCTGTCAGTGAACATGTGTGTTAGTTAAACAGTGTGTGAGACAATGACTGTCTGTCAGTGAGTGTATATCAGTGAGGGCATATTGTCTGTCAGTCTGCCTATCTACACTGTCATCCCCACACCCTGCCCCCAAAACTGTCACCTACCTACATTCTCCACCACACTGTCACCTTCCTACACCCTGCCCATGACATTGTCACTTTCCAACACACTGCCCCCCACACTGTCACCTTCCTACACACTGCACCCCATACTGTCACCTTCCTACACATTGCCCCCACACTGTCACCTTTCTACACACTGTCCTGCTATACTGTCACCTTCCTACACACTTCCTCTCTATACTGTCACCTTCCCATACACTGTCCCTCCCCTTCCAGCCCACAGGTAAGAGGCATGGAGGGGGGTTAAGCACAAATTAATTTAAACAACTCACCCCTACATACACATACACTACATCCACTACATAGACACTGCATCCACTAGACACACTGCATCCACAACACAAACACTAGATACACTACACAAACACAGACACTGCATCCACTATACACACACACACACACAATATATATATATATATATATATATATGTATATATATATATATATATATATATATATATATATATATATTCAATACACACACTGCATACAATAAAAATTACATCCACTACATGGAAGAAGGGGGAAGTAAAGACATGAAAGGGACATGAAAGAGATATGGATGGACGGGGGGCATAGAAGACATGGATTCTTCAATCTATGGGGTAGATGCGAGCTGAACGAACAGTGCGGCTACATCTAAGATGTAACACATTACCTACCTGGCTAAGACTGCAGTTTGCAGAGGAATTAAGGGAGTGTATACACACATACATACATGTTTTATAAATGCCCACCTACTATGTGCCCCCCTAAAAATGAATCCTAGAGACGCCACTGACTAAATCCTCATATTTGTTTGCTGAGACCTTGTGAAATCTAATAAGGTATATTTGGGAGTGCGCTTTTCCTTAGTTTGTTCCTTTAAATTTTGCTCTCTATGGCAGCACCAATGCTGAGAAATGCATGTTCTGGGTGTGTTCCCAATCACTGGTGGATCCAGGGGGTGGCAACGGGGCAACTGCCCCCCTGAGAAACAACAATGCCTTGCTCTCCCCTGCCAGCCCTGCTGGGTGCCTTCACGGACCAGAAGGGAGATCAGTGATCTCCCTTCCCGGTCCACAGGCATTTTTCCAGCATTCGGCAGGGAAGGGAGAGAGGACCCAGGAGCTCAGCCTGCAGGAGGAGCTCAGGTTCTCCTCTTGCGAGAATGGAGCGTTGCCACGGTTACCACGGCAATGCTCTGGTTCTTGCGAGAGTGAAATCTAGCCTCAGGAGCTGCAGGCTAGAGTTCACTCTCACCACTAGGACCGCCAGGGATTCTCCTCCAGACCAACCAGACAGCTGTAGTGGTTATTGTGCCTGGATTGTTTCTTTAACCCCTTAAGGACTGGACTGTTTTTGCGATGTTGTACATTTGCGAACAGGAATATTTTTACACTTTTCTGGTGTTTGTGTTTAGCTGTAATTTCCCGCTCTCTCATTTACTGTTCCGATACAAATTATATATTGATTTTTTTCAGGACAAACCGGGCTTTCTTTACATACCATTATTTATATAATCTCATGTATTTTAATAAAAAAAAAAAAAATGATGAAAAATTGAAAAAAATACATGTTTTTTGACTTTTACTTGAAAAATCTTTTACTCATCTACAAAAGCGAATGAAAAAAACAGCTAAATAGATTCAAAATTTTGTCCTGAGTTTAAAAATACCCAGTGTTTACGTGCTTTTTTGCTTTTTTTTGCAAGTTATAGGGCTATAGGTACAAGTAGGATATGGCGGTTTCAAAACAAACATTTTTAAAATGTATCAATAGTGACATTGTAACACTATTATCTGTCATAAATCTCTGGAAAACACTCCACATGTATATATTTTTTTTAAAATAGACAACCCAGGGTATTCATCTAAGGATATTTTGACACTTTCTATGCAGCCATTTTACCACAAGTCTTTGCCAAACTTTGCATAGGTAGTTGTTGTTTTTTTTTTTTTTTTACATACATTGCAATTCAGGTATAAACTTACAGATTCTGTTATGTCTTGCTGCCAAAAAACACACTAATATATGTTCAGCAATATCTCCCGAGTACAGTGATACCACCCATGCATAGGCTTGTCGGATTGTTTGGGGGCTAAAAGGCCACATTTGGTAGGTGCACATATCCATTTTTCAACTTGGAATTTTGACATGTAGTCAACCTGCGCACATGTCCTATTTGGGACATTTGTAAGGCCGGCCAATGTATTTTACCCCCACCAAACCATATATTTTTGGAAAGTAGACACCCTAGGGTATTTCAAATGGTGGTTTTTTAACACTTTCCATGCACTAATTCTACCACCAGACTTTGTCAAACATTTAGGTAGTCATTTTTTGTGTGTTTTTTTTCACACACATTGTACTTTAGGCATGAATTAACAAATCGTGTTATGTGTCATTGCCAAACAACACGCCAATATGTGTTCAGCAACATCTTCTGAGTACAGTGATACAACCCATGCATAGGCTTGTCGGATTGTTTGGGTGCTAAAAAGCCACATTTGGCAGGTGCGCATATCCATTTTTCAACTTGGAATTTTGACATGTAGTCAACCTGCACACATGTCCTATTTGGGACATTTGTAAGGCCGGCTAATGTATTTTACCCCCACCAAACCATATATTTTTGGAAAGTAGACACCCTAGGGTATTTCAAATGGTGTTTTTTTAACACTTTCCATGCACTAATTCTACCACCAGACTTTGTCAAACATTTAGGTAATCATTTTTTGTGTGTTTTTTTTCACACACATTGTACGTTAAGCATGAATTAACAAATCGTGTTATGTGTCACTGCCAAACAACACGCCAATATGTGTTCAGCAACATCTCCTGAGTACAGTGATACCACCCATGCATAGGCTTGTCGGATTGTTTGGGGACTAAAAGGCCACATTTGGCAGGTGCACATATCCATTTTTCAACTTGGAATTTTGACATGTAGTAAACCAGCGCCCCTGTCCTATTTGGGCCAATGTATTTTACCCCCATCAAACCATATATTTTTGAAATGTAGACAACTCAGGGTATTTTAAATGGTGGTAGTTTAATACTTTTCATGCAATAATTCTACCACCAGCCTTTGGCAAACTTTTGGGTAGTAATTTTCTTTGTGTTTTTTTACACATACATTGTACTTTAGGCATGAATTAACAGATCCTGTTATGTATCACTGCCAAACAACACCCCAATATGTGTTCAGCAACATCTCCTGAGTACAGTGACATCACCCATGCATAGGTTTGCTGGGTTGTTTGGGGGCTAAAAGGCCACAATCAAGACTTGTACATATCAGTTTTTCAACTTGATATATAGGTATGCTTGGCCTATCTTCAGTTTGGCATATTTTTGCATCCCCCCGTTAATGTTAACATCATGAAAGTTTATATTTTTATAAAGTAGACATTCCAGAGTATTGTATATGAGGTGTTTTCACATCCTTCCCCCAACCATTGTGCTAAACAAATTTCAGAGAACGTGCATGGTGGTAATTTTTAATTCTGCTTTTTATGCACACGTCATCTGGTTTTGGCCAGCCAGTTATATGTTACTACCATAAAACTTTTTTTAACCAAATGTGCAGGTATCAAATGCACCTTTAGCAGCATTCTCTAAACTAACTCCTGCAAAAAGAATCTAATTGGAGATTTGGGGGGAAGGAAACTGACTAACTAAAATTTGCTGCTTTCAAAAGAAAAAAAAACAGTGCAAAGGGGTGTCTGTCCTTTTCCTTTTTTTATAACAGACCCAGCAACATTTCAGGGGATTTGTTTTTTTTTGCAGTTGGCGGTATCTTAAAAATAAAATGTCTGGACTCCTTTGGCACCGTTGTTGGAACTTGACCATCTCCATAAATTATTGTGGAAATCAGCTTGAACTAAAATTGGAGAAAGGTGGTTCTTTCTGGATTAATTTTTTTTTTTTAAAGAGTAAAAATTAATTATGTGTTGCTACTTGCATCAGGTAGATAGCCACCTTTTTATACCAGGCTTTTGTCTTTCTTAAGATAAGATATGGCTGCGTCAGCTGATCAGCCAAATCAACACCCCCATGTGCATTTTATAAGCCCTGATGCAAACAGGTTTGGTCTGTACTCTGCCTCGGACAGTGACGTCTGACATGCTTTCGTCATGGATGGTGGTTAGTATATTAACATCCTTCCTGTCCTTAAATTTTATTGCAAGCACTTTAGCTTTGTACAGACCTTTACATTCACTTTTTTTTAATTTGGCCTCTATAAAAGGTCTGGGGAAATCCTTGGCATATCTTCTCACACTGCCACAGGCCAGTATCTAGAAACCCTAAAGAGTTTGAAACAAACGGACAATGCTATAAAAATTGTCCATATAAAGGTGGTAACCCTTATTGAACAAGGGGATCAGTAAGTCAAAAACAAGTTTCCCGCTTGTCCCCAGAGAGTCAGTACAGCCAGGAGGGTCCAGTTGACCATCTTTCCCCTCATATATACGAAAGGCAAATGTATAGCCACTTTCGCTCTCGCACAGTTTGTAGAATTTTACACCATACCTAAAGCGCTTTGAGAGGATGTATTGTTTGAATCCTAATCTCCCTTTATATTTCATTAACGATTCATCAATAGATACATTTTTTTGAGGAGTATAAACTTCAGTAAATTTGTGCTGAAGATGGTCTACCAGTGGGTGTATTTTATGAAGCCTATCATATTGGGTGTGATCTCTGGGGTGACAGAGGGTATTGTCATTGAAATGTAAGTATCTCAGCAACAGCTCAAATCTTGTTCTAGACATGGTTTGAGAGTACACTGGACTAGAACAGATTGGGTTGGTGCTCCAGTAAGAGCAAATTGATGGCTTCTTTATATTCCCCATGAGAATTGTAAGAGCCCAGAATTTTTTAAGTTCAGCAACATCTGTGGGATGCCAAGCACACTCCTCCCTGACTGCATAGCTATCTGGATTGGTATCAATAAATTGCGTAGCATATAAATTAGTCTGGGGAGCAATCTCCTCCCACATGGTATCCCCTAAAAATAGCTCCATATATTGCATAGGGGAGAAGTCATCCACATTGACATTAATGCCTGTGTTGGCACTAAAAGGGGTGATTTGGGGCTCAGCTAACTGTGGAGAAACCTGTTCCTCCTCCACATTCGGCGTAGCAGAGAAAGCACAGCTTCTTTTTGCAGCCGGCTCACACACAGATGACATGTCAGAAAACTGACCTGGGTCAAAATCGGAAGCAGTGTCAGTGGCGTCAGAGTCTGACTAACACAGAGTTACTAACACACAATTTTTTTTTTATTTTATACTAAAAACAGACTAAAACTGATAAAAACAGACTAAATGAGACTAAAACTTCGGTTAGCAGCAATCTGTAAACTAACTCCTGCAAAAAGAATCTAACTGGAGATTTGGGGGAAGGATACTGACTAACAGAAATTTGCTGCTTTCAAAATAAACAAAAAAAATAAATCAGGAACAAGTATTATTAAAATGTATTTTCTGTGTGGTAGACCTTAAAATATGCTCCAATGCACAGTCCAGGTTTTGTAGGGCAATCAGGACAGTGAAAAGGGGTGTATGTCCTTTTCCCTTTTTTATAACAGACCCGGCAACGTTTCTGGGGGTTTCTTTTTTTTGGTGTTGGCGGTATCTTAAAAATAAAATGTCTAGACTCCTCTTGCACTGTTGTTGGAACTTGACCATCTCCATAAATTATTGTGGAAATCAGCTTGAGCTGAAATTGGAGATAGGTGGTTCTTCCTGGATTAATTTTTTTAAAAAGTAAAAATTTATTATGTGTTGCTACTTGCAACAGGTAGATAGCCACCTTTTTATACCAGGCTTTTGTCTTTCTTAAGATAAGATATGGCTGCATCAGCTGATCAGCCAAATCAACACCCCCCATGTGCCTGTTATAAGCCCTGATGCACACCGGTTTTGTCTGTACCCTGCCTCGGACAGTGACGTCTGATATGCCCTCGTTATGGATGGTTGTTAGCATGTGAACATCCTTCCTGTCCTTAAATTTTAGCACAAGCAGTTCAGCCTTGCGCAGAGCTTTGCATTCCCCTTTTTTTAATTTGGCCTCTATGAGAGGTCTGGGGAAATCCTTGGCATTTTTTCTTACAGTGCCGCAGGCCAGTGTCTGTAAACTATAAAGAATTTTAAACAAGTGGACACTGCTGTAAAAATTGTCCACATAAAGGTGGTAACCCTCATTGAACAAGGGGATCAGTAGGTCCCAAACAAGTTTCCCACTTGTCCCCAGAGAGTCAGGACAGCCAGGAGGGTTCAGTTGAGCATCTTTCCCCTCGTATACACGAAAGGCAAATGTGTAGCCACTTTCGCTCTCACAAAGTTTGTACACTTTAATGCCATACCTAGACCGCTTTGAGGGGATATATTGTTTGAACCCTAATCTCCCTTTGTATTTCATAAGGGATTCATCAATAGATAAAGTTTGTTGGGGAGTATAAACTTCAGAAAATCTGTTCTGAAGATGGTGTACCAGTGGGCATATTTTATGAAGCCTATCATATTGGGGGTGATCTCTGGGGTGACAGAGTGTATTGTCGTTGAAATGTAAGTATCTCAGCAGCAGCTCATATCTTGGTCTAGGCATTGTTTGGGAGAATATAGGAGTCGAACAAATTGGGTTGGTGCTCCAGTAAGAGCGGATTGATGGCTTCTTTATTATCCCCATGAGAATGGTAAGAGCCCAGAATGTTTTAAGTTCATGGACATCTGTGGGATGCCAAGCATGCTCCCTGACTGTATAGCTACCTGGATTGGTCTCAATAAATTGGCTAGCGTATAAATTAGTCTGGGAAGCAATCTCCTCCCAGATGGTATCCAGTGGCGTCTCTAGGATTCATTTTTCGGGGGGGCACATGGAGGGCCAGTGACAAAAGTAGGGGGGCACATTTAACCCCGCCCTCATCGCAGTTTGACCCCGCCCCTGTCGCATGTTAAGCCACGCCCCCGACACAATGTGTTTTGTTTTTTTAATAATACCTGGTGGAGGATTCATTATTTTCCACCAGGGATTATTAAAAAAACAAACACATTATCCTTGATACAGTGCCATAGTTGCCAACATTTGGAAAAAAATTCCAAGGACGTTTTGCAGCACAGCTATCAATTACTGTCTGGGTATAATATCCCTGGACAGTCAGTGCTCTCTGTATAATACAGGGTTGTGTGTATAATAAATTGGGACACTCAGTGCTCCCTGTATAGTGCTGCTCTCTGTATAATACAGATCTGTTTGTGTATAATATCCC